>OU612043.1:82271006-82966412 GCA_914767935.1 Coremacera marginata
AAATTTTTCCTTTCAGCCCATCTTTCCAAAAATATTGAACATTCTTATGTCAGCAAGAATGTGTCGAACGCACAGTAGTAGTAGAAGTAGTAGTAGTAGTAGTAGTAAACAATTCTTTATTCTCTTACAGATACAAATTACAAATATTTCTTTTTGGTTATTTTAACATATCAAGTAGTAAAGAGAATAGTAAGAGGCATTTTTATTTTTATATAAAGAAAAAATAGTGATAAATGTCACATTAAGGCTTTAAAGATATACATATTTATAAAATAACAATGTGGGGTGAGATATTAATGAAGTTTAATGTATAAAATAGCATAAGAATATTGCATATAACCAGAAGAAAATATCAAAAGAAATACCGGAAAGCAACATTACAGTAAGCACATATGATAAAAAGATATAAAAATAAATATTTTTTAATAAAATTTTGTTTGTTGCTTATGTTGTGATAGATATACTTGTTTATAAAAAAGTTTGAATATTAAACAACGTATTGCATCAAATTTTCAACTTGGTTGGCACTGAAATCAAGAAGCCAGAGTTTCATTTTTTCAAAAACACAGATGATCTTATTAAACGCAGACTTTCAGGAAGGCTATTAAAAAGCTTAGATGAAATTATAGTGTAGGAATTTCTATACAGAGTAGTGTGAAAAACAGGAACAGAAACGACAGAGCTAACATTGCTTCGTAATGTGTACGAGCCCTCTGCCCAACAAGCGCATCGTGAACCCTGTCTGTCTCTGTCGCTCTCGTATGTACGCGCTTTAGCGTATGCGCAAGTGTTTTTTTTCAATACTAATCTATGAATGAATTTGTGTATGCTGTAGCGCATGTGGAAGTGTTTTTTAGGTCGATACAAATTTGAATGGATGTGTGTAAGCTGATACACTGATTTCAATGTATGTGTGTAAGCTGAAATGAAATAAATTTTGGATTTTTCAATTTTCGCTAGACAAATGACAAAAAACAGCCAAATAAAGTGCTTGTGCTTCTGATCTTGCTACCAGGCAATCAGAAAACAAAGCAAGCAATATTCTTTTTGTTTTCTGCTGTCGATATGATCTTACCCCTTTCCCTTCTCCCCGCTAACAAGCACGCGTGTGAATGAATGTGGTGTTGTTATTGTAGTCAGCTGTTAAGATTGTTTACATTTGTTGGTATAGTTAGCTAGAAATTTTCGGCGTTTTGAAGTTATTCTTATTGTAAGCTCTACAGTTGGCATTTTTGCTAAATAGAATTTTTAAATAGATATTATCAATTTACGAGTTATTCAACACACAAACTGATATTACTCTCAATGTTTATATGCAATATTTGTATTACTCTTCATTTCAGTAAAGCCAATTTTTAATCAACATGAAAATTATATACATACATTTATGTACCTATCAGAGATCTGCAGCAAGTCATTATAAACATGGTTGACTCGAGTATATACGCATTAATTTGGCTTCTACTTCATATTCAGACTTATCAAAAATGTTGAAGCATTCATAACACGCAACTTAAATATAATGCTTCAAGAGTCATACTCTGACTCACAGTCGAACGTAGTCGGTATGATTCTAACTTCATTTCAATAAGTACAACATGTTGTGAACAACATGCACAAGCACTTCAAAGGAATGATGTGTTTTTCAGGGTTACCAGCTCTGGTATAAATTAAGAATTTTAGTTTGATAAATGCTATGATAAATGAGTCAGAACTGCTGATTTATCATATTTAAATAATGTATTTTCTTTTTTTTATGTGAATATACGTGAAGTTACTTATATAATTATTTTGCTGAATTTAAATAAACAAACTTTATTAAATTGAAATTTATTTTTATTATTTCTTTTGGAGAAGTTCCCTTCATATACAAGGTGTGTTATTTTACTTTTACACCATTTCGTGAAACGCACAGCGAAATTCTATAAAAAAGTGTTTACTGCATCTTAAAATCCAATTAAATGTATTTCGTTAAAAAAAATTCTATGGTAACAGTGCTTCTCTTCTAACAGCGAGCGTAAGTTCAAAAACAGCCACTGCGTTTGACTGGAAAAATTCGCACGCATTCCTAATGAACTATGGGACTTTAGCTTGAGCTATGAGTACTTTGTTTGAGCTATGGGTTTTCGGTATGATTTATAACAAGATCTTTGATGTTGCAGAGTATTTGGTAGACTTTGACGTTCGGTTGATGAATCAAACATTGAACTATGATTTTCTTTCTGTAGCAAGAGTGCTTCGAGTAGTAGTGGTGGTTTTTGTTTGAAGTGCACGCACTACAACTCGGTTTTGCATGAATCACTATAAGTCGCAAAAACGTGACTCGTTGCAGATCTCTGGTACCTATATTCTCGATATAACTACACTTGCAATTTTAAGCAATACGAACAAGTGTATGCGTACTATAGAGTGCTCTATGGCCGGATAGTTTATTAAAATGTTTCTTCTTTCTTTGCTAACTTGTTAAAAGGTGATCTTTCACTTGTAGAAAGGTGAAAGAAGACACATACATTCAAATTTGTATCGACCTAAAAAAGTCTTCACCATGCGCTACTGCTTAAACACATTCATTCACAAATCAGTATTGAAAAAAAAAACACTTGCGCATGCGCTAAAGCGCGCACATGCGAGAGCGACAGAGATAGACAGGGTTCACGATGCGCTTGTTGGGCAGAGGGCAGAAGAGAAAAGGGGTACGATCATATTGAAAACAAAAATAATGTTTCTTGCTTCTGTTTTCTGGTCCCCTGGTAGAAAGCCAAGGAATACATGAAGAGAGACTGGATTCATGTCTTAGCTTTTAGCCGTTTAGTTCTAACTTTTTTCAGCATTTCTCAATTGGGAACTACTCAGCGAAAAACGCAGAAAAAATATATCTAATAGTCATGCAAACTCTTATTTACAATATACTCTCATAGCATGTGGCATCACAATTGGTGTCACATCTGAAAGAAGTAGTAGCGCATTGACATAAGCAGTTAGCGCTGTTTAAAGGATATCGGTTACAATATTCACTGTGAAAAGTGATTTTGAGGTCAGCTGGTGCTTGCATTTTTGCATTAAAAAACATTATTTTAGTTAGTGTGTCTCAGTCTAGCGGGACACAATTTTCCGAAATTTATTTAGAAAACACTGCCTTATCGACACAATTTAGTTAAGGTAGCAAATTAGTTCCATTCGCACACACCCTTACATTAAGCTTCAACTTTTTGCAACTTTTATTTTCAATTATACATTTATTTCTAATAAACTATACGACGTCCTACAAAATGACGATTTTAAAATATAATTTTGTGTTTCAAAGTTGAACATTTTAAAATATTATTATTAAATATATAAGAGTGTATTTTTCAATATAGCCAATTTAATGAACACCCTGCATAAAGAAGAATGTTTCAGATATACATTAACTTCTGAATATTTTTTTATTGAAATGAACAAGCGAATTATATTAGAAAAATTTCGAATTTTGTTCTAATAGTTCGGTTAAATTATACACAGTGGAACGCTGTAAATTGCGACAATGTTTACTAAATTTTGAAACAGAATTTGAATGGCTCATAAAACAGAATTTGAATGGCCATCTTTTTCAAGGAGCATTCCTAAATAATTACCAAATACGTGAACTTACCACGTAAGTCTTTGGGCCCCCCTAAGCAAAATCCTGTGGACGCCCATGATTACAGTTATAGTAATTATAGCAATCGATTGCTGTGATCGTAATTTATACTTTTTCAAATTTATGATTGCTGTGACCGTAACCTTAGATCGCTCGATAAGCGATGAACTATAATTCTAATAGCGGTTCTTTTTTAAATGATTCTTGCAATCTCGATCATAGCCACATGATTATTACCACATGATCTAGATTGCAATATTTATTGCATCCAATATTTATTTATCCTTAAAAGAAAAATAAACGCGATTATAATTATAGTTCATCGCTTATCGAACGATCTAATTTATACTTTAATACTAATTTATACTTTTTCAAAATTACGATTGCTGTGATTACGATTACTGTAAGGTTTGTTTAATGAATGAAACTCCTCTTTTCCTTATAAGGATTTCTCTAAACGTTGCAGGGACTACTATCATTACCACATAATCGCGAATCGCTCAGAACTAAGCTCAAGATTCAGCGGCCTTGAAATTTTTAATTTTAGTTTTTTTTGTGTTCGTTTTTAAAGAAAAGTTTGATTTATGTGTTTTTTATGTCATTTCTTGTAAACAGTATTATAAATAGGCTGGATTAGCAGAGTAAATAGTTTGGTTAAAAATAAAAGAAAATATTTTTAAATTAATTTTTATTTATTTTATGCATATATAATTCTCACAATATTTGCAAATAATTTTAAGAAGTTTATTTTCCATGCAATTTAAGTATCTCGAATTCGTTAAAAAATTAATAATGTTATCTCTATAGTCTCGTGACTCTATGGGAAAGTTCAAAGCTATTCTGTTCTTTGGGTGATATTTTAATTTAAAAACTATGATTATGATTTACTTTTGATCTCTGTCATAAAACGAGTTAAATTAAAATAGTAAATCCCGCAAAATCATAGAAAGTTTTGGTTCATGAATTCTAAAAATATTAAAAAAAAAAATGTCTTTCTACTTTCTATATAATTAAGTCATTAATGTATTTGAAAAACACAATACAAGCATATCTAAAGTACTTGTATTATAGACTTTGTAGGTAATTATGTTGCAACATTAAAAAAATTTTTTCCACAAATCGACAAATAAGCAAAGCCTTTGTAACAATTTAAGAAAATACATATTAGAAATTTGGTAAAAATACTTGAGCATATGTCAAAATATCAAAATCTGACCGAACGTATTCCAATATTTTAGCTTATATAAACAAAAGATTAAATGAATGAACGAAGTAAATAAACACAAATAGATTTCAGAAATTTAAAAGTCAAAAGCATAACAAAATATTTTTAAAGTGAAAAATACGCCTGCACACATGGCCACAGGACAGGATGCTATAAAATTACGACGTCAATCCGATGACGCGGTTACTGGCAAAAGTTTTTTTGTTTTTCAAAAATACAATGTTTATATTTGTATTTCACTCACTCACATCTGAGCGATGAAAATCGACTTATTGTATATTGTTATTATAGGCATGGTTGAATTATAAGGTTGTCTCAAGGGAGAGTGCGAGTGCCAATATTTGTCAAATCGAAGTTGACAACTCATAGAAAATCTGCAAACGCTCTCTTTTTTCCCCCGTTCTTCTTTCGTATTCATTCTCAAAATTGGCTGATTTTGACAATTATGGGCACTGCGTAGAGAGTGCGATCAACCTTGCGACAACCTTATAATTCAACTGGGAATATCTTTGAAAGTTGTTAAGATATATTAAAAAAAGGAAAACATCATAGATATGCGACTAAAGATATAAAAAAATATAGTGGGTGTAAACAAACATGTCTGTTTTAAAATTTTGGTTAACTTTCTAACATGACAAAATTTTTGCTCTTTGATCTTTTATTTTGCTGACAACGATTAAATAAATATTTCGAATTAATTGGCATTAAAACGGATTATACAAGGTCATGCGTGTTGTGCTGTATTGTTTAAACACAATAAAACTAATTTCATAGCAATTGAATCTAAGCCGATTATATAAAACAATAAATAATAATGTGTATTGATTTAATGATCCAAGAAGGAACTTTTTTAATTTAATTTTAATTTTATTATTCATACAAGCGCTATTCAGCTTGTCTTAATAGTTGATAATATATTCAATATTTTTAAACATGTTGGTTAAGATTTTGTTCAGGAAAAAATGCTTTTGTTTTTATTAATCTGAGGAAGAATGCTTTAAAATAAAAAATAGTATATATATCTATTTATTCAATTAATTTTATCAATACATTTTTTTAACTTAAAACATAACCTTGACAAACCTTTAGAGTTTTAAAAAACAAAATGAGCTAAAAAATATTTATTTACAAACTGTATAAGAACGGAAATTTAAAGTCTGATTAAAATAAAATATCAAGAATCGCATAAAACAATGAACCGATAAAAATAAATAAATAAAAATGCCAAATAAAAAAAAAATTATTATTTTCCTTAAAGAAAAAATCGTATTTCAGTACTTGCTACCATTCAGCATCGTAAAAATCAGTACAGTGGAACCTCGTTTATCCGGCACTCAATTTACCTCAATTATTTGGCGCACTAAATCGGTAAATCTCGATTCTACAAGTCTTATAATGTGCATTCGTCTAACAATCATTTCTAATAGCGCTTTTTAATAAAAACAATTGAATTATTTAAACATGACCGCAATAAAGTTATTTAGACCGGCAGATCGTTAACCGGCATAGGCTTGGTACCATGCCCGCCAGATAAGCGAGGTTCTACTGTATTTATAGAATAATATAAAGATTTACAGTGCCGGACAACAAAAAAGAATCACTTATTCATGCAAACCTCAACTGTAAAAACAAAAACAGCGTAATAATGTAGGAATCCAAGCAACGTCAATATTTTGTTTTATTTGCTTATTTTGTTTTATTTGCTTATTACACTGTGTGACCGATTCGACCCTTAAAAATGTTTCAGCCAAAATTCTAATGACATTTTGTGATCATATCGCGACTAGTCCGACCTCTCAATTCCGTCACAATTTTTTTAAAAAAAAATTTTTAAAATTGCAATGTAGGAATTCTGGCATTCCGACTTTTAACAATTTTTTACATATGCTTAAGCCTGTATGATACTTAATTAAATTGATCATTGAAAATTATAACTAGAGCACTTCAAATAGCACGAATGCATGGATTCAATTGGTGTGAGTGAGTACGCATATGTTACGAATTGAAGAAAAATTTGTAGGACGGACTGTATTTACTTTGCATAATTATAAAACAAATAATTATTTCGTTCAATTCGTTCTTTTAGGTTCTGAGAATTTAAAAACAAAATGCACTTTTGTTCAATAAAATTAAACGTACAATTTTAATGTGCCAAAAGATTTTTAAAAAAAAATATATATTAAGTGTGTTTATCGAAATGGAGAAGTCAATTTTTCATGAATTTTGTTCAAATGTCAGGATTTCTTTATTTTTTAAAATATCGTAACCAACAAAAATCAAATTTTAAAGGAATCGGAATAGAGATTTTTTTAAGGAACCTTTCAAATAAGTCTAAGATAACTGAAATCAGCAGGAAATTGGAAAAATGGCAGCAGTCTTAAGGTGTTTTTTAAATCGACAATCACCGATTTTTCTTATATACGTTCGCAGCGTACAAATTGCTGCCTTTAACCAAATGATAATGGATTTTGGTCATATATTGCTTGTTGGAATGCACCAACTAAATACCACATTTAACGATTTTAATTTTTGTACAAAATAAAAAAGGCGAAGACTAGGGATTTTTGTTGGGTACTATTTTTTAAATATAAAGAAAACCTTACATTTGACGAAAATTCATGAGAAATTGACTTCTCCATTTCAATAAACACACTTTATATATTTTTTCCAGAAATCTTAATTCTATTTAATTCTATTGAACAAAAGTGCATTTTGTTTTTATATTCTCACAACCTAATGCCCGTATGATACTTAATTTTTTTGTCCAATTTTAAAATCTGAAAACAAAGTGGCGCGTGGACAGGACAGACATATTTTGTAAGAAAATGATAAACGTTGCTTACATTTTTATATCTGGTGTTTTTAAGAGCAGCTGCATTAAATAAATTAATATAAGCTACACACATCACTTCCAATTCTGCATACATTTATATTAAATAGTTTTGTTTACTCTAAAAATGTCAAATTAATTATTAACAGCACAGTAAATATTTGATCGAAACTTAACGAAGAACGAATTGAAAGAAATGGCAAAAAAAATGCAAAGAAAATACAGTCTGTCCTACAAATTTTTCTCTAATTCGTACCATATGCGTACTCACTCACACCAATTGAATCCATGCATTCGAGCTATTTGAACTGCTTCAGTTATAATTTTCAATGATCAATTTAATTAAGTATCATACAGGCTTAAGCATATGTAAAAAATATGTCTGTGGCCGCCACGCAAGGTAGAAGTTCAACTTTTACCCAAAAATAGAACTTCTGGGAAGATTGCTAATTTATTTTATTACCATTCCCTCCTTCAGTGCAACCAAATGGATAAAAATCAGTCTGCCTTCATAACAGCAGTAGTTCAAGGAATGTTTTTGAAGTGAAACTTTTATAGCCGCGTATACAGCAATCTCGCCGTATTGATGGGGGGCGGGGGGGGGGGGGGGGTAAAACGTAACAAAATGGTTCTTATGAAAACAACAACTGAGCGATTCGCCGCACTGGTTCTATAAAACGGAAAAATGGCTCTTTAAAAATTTTTCATATTTTTGCTTTCACCGAGAATTGAGCACACTACGCCTGGATCCAAAATCGGCTGTTCTACCCAATGGGACACGGAACCATATTTATTTGAGTAGCTCATACGTATGATAAATTTTGCAATCATTAGTTCTTTTCTTTCTTTTATGATTGAATTGAGTCTTTCGTTCAATACTCTTAACGTACATAACGGTCTAAAAATTTGAATCTGAACGTAGCTTTTATTACATAGTTTTAGGCATTTCTCAAATTGACTTTTGATAAATTCAGAAATCAATTTTCGAAGTAAGCCTTGCATTGATTGATTTGGAAACAGCACATGCTGCAATATTAACGAATGCAACTTTGAATCTAAATTTTTTTTTATTCTTAGATCTATGAATTTCCATATAAATATCGTATTTTTCATATAATTCAAAAGTAGTTTTTAACTCACATTCATATCGAAATAACAAATATCCGCATGCTGCGGTATTTGAACACACAAAATACTGGTTACAAATTCTTCCATTACCAACTGAGCTATCAGAATACCTACGCTTCACTACTTTGGTCGAAAGTAAAACATGAGAATGTTATGTGAAGGTGAACTATTCGTAAATTTTTAAATTTTCGATATCGAAGGCGGATTTTGTGCCGTGTGGGAATAGCACAATTTTTATGATAATGTTGGAGCTTTTTATGTATATATACATGTCTGCATCATTTAGCATTTATTATCGTCGCAAATGCAACATAAATTACGATGAAAGTCGTGTAACGAAAAACGCACCAATATTTATAACTGTGTAGGCACAGTAAAATAAACCCAAACAAGTATTCGCGGTAGCATAAGGTCAGAGCTTCAGGTTTGTTCGTATTTTGTTCGCTTTGATGCAAGGGAGGCAAGGGTGCGATGGCAGCACGTTCAACTTGCAGTCGAATTGTACGCGGTTCGATGCGAGTACGGAAAGGGAAAAGTACATTATTCCCGACACAAGTTTTTCGATAAATTTTTTCTTCTTAATATTTATAAATTAAAAAAAAATAACAAAAAAATAAAACAGCAAGATATGTAGTCTGTTCTATGAGGATCGAACCTGGGTACTACTTAAAGTCATCAAATTAAAATAATAAATCCTCTTGATAACCAACTGTGTCACGACAGAAAAAAAAACTGCGATCTAATTCTCTACGTTAATATTGAATTTTTCTTCAACTATCCATAAACAAAAGGGACAATTGATATTTCCCATGATATCGCATGTTGAAAATACTAGTTGGCTTTATGAAGGCAGACTGCTTTTTAACCATTTGGTTGCACTTAAGGAGGGAAGGTTAATAAAATAAATTAGCAATCTCCCCAGAAATTCCATTTTTGGGTAAAAGTTTCACTTCTACCGTGCGTGGCCGTCACACACATATTTTCAATCCTCTGTGAAAGCAAAAATATGGAAAATTTTTAAATAGCCATTTTTTCGTGTTTATACAACCAGTGCGGCGAATTGCTCTGTTGTTGTTTTCATAAGAACCATTACGTTACATTGGTATTGACCCCCATCTAGCTCGCCGTATAAAGGCTATAAAGGTTTCACTTCAAAAATTGTTATAATTTGGAATACCAGAATTTCTACTTTGCAAATTTAAAAATTAGGCGTTTAGATTGCCACGTTTCATCCGGCAGCTATAACTTTTAAGTAGTCAAGGAGTTCGTATACCTTGGCACAGCCATTAATACCAACAACGAAATCAGCCTGGAGATAAAGCGAAGAACAATAATTGCTAATAGGTGCTACTACGGGCTCAGTAAGAAACTAAGTTCCAGAGCCGTCTCTCGATCGACAAAACTAACACTCTACAAGACGCTCGTTCTACCTGTGCTGCTTTATGGCGCTGAGGCATGGGTAGTTTCGCAAACTGACGCAGTCGCTCTGGGGGTGTTCGAGAAAAAAGTTATTAGCAAAATCTTCGGTCCTGTTCGAGTCGGCGATGACTATCGCATCCGAATGAACCACGAGCTGTATGAGCTCTACGAAGACATTGACGTAGTTCGGCGTATAACTGTGCAGCGACTACGCTGGCTAGGTCAAAAAAAGGTGCTCGAGGCGAGGGTCGCTGGTCAACGACGACGAGGGAGACCATGCCTCCGATGGATGGACCAGGCTGAGGAAGCCCTTACCGCACTTGATGTATCAGATTGGAGAAGGCGCGCGCAAAGCAGAGGCGCCTGGCGAGAGCTGATGAGGTCGGCCGAAACCCGGACACGGGTTGTTACGGCCACCTAAGTTTTACTTAAATTGTGATGGAATTGAGATGTCGGACTAGTCGCGATATGATCACAAAATATCCCTCTCTCGGAATTTCTAAGAATTTTGGCTGAAACTTTGTGGCGGTCACACCGTGTTATTATAAAATTTAATAAAAAACGTTTTGACAATATAGTGATATAAAAAAAAAAAAATGTAATTTTAAGTGCTTTGTTTTTTCCAAATATCTTAAAATTTTCGAGGTATGGACTCTACTAATGTCTGACATCTGAGATATGGCATACCAAGCCTTCTGGATTCTTCCTATACTTTTTTTACTAACTATTGGATTTAATCTGGTGACTATGCTGGCCATGTCATCACATCAGGTCCATAGCCAAGGGGTGAAATCTTAGGGACTCAAACCCCTTGCCCCCATAGGGTCCAGAAAGTACGAAAAAATAATACAAATGACACTCTTAAGATCAATACGTAATCTTTTTGAAAAACTGAGATAATGATGTAAATTTACTTGAAGATGCAAAAGTTTCAACATTTTCAACACAAATTTAAGAAACTCCGCTTGATCAATGAACAAAATTTTTTGGTCAAATAAAAGATCAATTTTGCAAATAAAATTCATGATCATTATTTGAATTTAGCTGCAAGAAGTATGTTTGATGCTCAAAAGTTCCTGATATCCGGAAAAATATATTTGAAACTATACCTGAAAAGAATATAATTTTATAAATTGTAGAAAATTAAGCTGACATTTTTTATTTATTTTCTAAGCTTATTGGACACAAAACGTTTGAGAAAGCATTCGTTTGAAAGGATTTTTTTTTTAATTTGAAAAACTGTAGAATGCAAAAAATGCATAATCCACGAAATTTAACATATTATGGGGTATTACACGTAAAGCGTATGACTTAAAAGTTTGCATATTCAATTTACTTGGTATCTTGGTATATTAGACATCTATGGTAAAATCTCCAACTTGGCACTAAAATATTGCCGTGTGCGAAGTCTTTCCCAAATTACAGGCTTCGGATAATCACATTAAATCTAAATATGCTATTTCTTGAGAAAAAATTCTCAATACAAAAATAATTTAAAAAAATTTTATACTGTTCAATTCTATAGGGGATTTGATGATTTTTTTTTTTAGTTCAGCCCTATTGTGAATAAAATTCCATCCAAAAAATTTTTGAAAAATTTGAGCACAAATATTTGCATGCGTCGTCAATTTTTAATATCACAAGAATAAAAAATCCTTAAAAGCATTATCCCCTGTCTAAAAAATGAAAGCTCCCGCTTTCAATCCATTGGAAATTGTATTCATAATAGGGCTGACTATGTTACAAAATTTTTAAAATTATTTTTTATCATGCATGCATAGAACACCGAAACTACGAAAATGCGATTAAATCATGTCTTCATTTATCACATAGGTTTCAATTTTTTGTCCGGCACTGTATGCTATTTATAAACATGACCGCGTTGTATACTTTTGAATTATATTTACTAATAAGTATAAATTTAAGTTATCGGCACTAATTTTTGGGTATTACGTATTTATTATGAAAAAACACAATAAAAACAGCATAAATCAAAACAAATACTATTGCAAAATAAAATACAAATTAAATGTTTTTAGTGGGAAAAGAAAACATGAAATTTTACTATTACGATGCGAAATATTTTTTAATGCGACGTACACAATTAATCCATTTCGACGACTATCAGTGCTTATTTTTTAAGTCGGTTGACATTAATTCCACTCCCAAAGATGCATTCTTTAGCAGAGCTTGCCGAATTTATTTATTTTAATGCAAATTTGTTATAAGTTTGGTTTTTGATTAAAATTTAAAACATTTGAAACTTCAGTTTTTATATTCGAAATAAACATTAAAATTATTTTGGTGGATTTCCACAAAGACAATAACCACATGCTTCACTCTATTTGAAAGTAATTGGCTCTTGAACAAATGTCATTAAAAACTCCGAATCTAATTTTGGTAGTGTTTAAATTAAGATCTTTCATACTTATATTATCAATAATTTAGTTACTCAGACCTTATTTAGCTGTGTTTCAAATTTTATTATCACAGTATCAATATATACTGATATACATAGTGTCATTTCAGTTGAACGCTCTCCCTACACCCCTCCCCATCCCCTGTTGTCTATTCATGTCCACGTTTGACTTAATAGTTCTTACTTAACTGCCCAGCAAACTAGATTTCAATTCAGCACATTTGATATCTAATGTGAAAAAATATCTGTATAAACCTATATATATTTTATTATTCTAAGCATAGTCGTTGTGTATATTAATATTTTATTTTATGGCAAATTTTTTTAAAATCATTCATAGCAATTACCGCTGTAACTATAAAAATCCAATTTTACGTAGGGAAAAGTGATAGAAAAACGAACGCCAAGTAATCCCGATTGCAATAGTTCTACTATGTTAGAAAGAGATAACAGTTTTCTGCTAACGCAGGTTAATCGCAAACAGAGCATCGGGAGGCCTATTGAAGATTTGACTATATTCTACATACACATATTGAAATTAGACTCATGATAAATGTACAATCAACATCGGCGAGTTTCAAATGTGATGTTTTTCATATTTGATGACAGATTTTAGGTTATTTGTAGGGACCCCGAGTCAGTTCGGTTACCCCGAACGCAACAGTAGATTTAAGAATTTGAAATCTTGAAATTAAACTATTAAGCATGGTAGAATTATAAGGTTATCGCAATGGTAAGAGCGAGTACTAGGGATGTTCGATGATCATCGATTTTCGATGTTAAGAGACAAAAAAGTCGATGTTTAAACATCGATAACGGTCTATCTCAAACATCGTAACATCGATGTCACGAACGTATAATTTCAATCTTTTATGAACGCTTTCATGAACATGAATTGTAATTGGAGTTTACTATAATTCAATTACAATTACAGTAATCCATTTACAATTACAGTTACCTTCAATTACAATTTCTGTAATGGAATTGAAAATTTAAAATCCTGTAATGGAATTGACCTTTTTTTTCCAATTCCATTCCTGAGGAATTACCAATTACAATTAACGATTTTTTTTTTCTAATTCCATTCCTGACAAATTGAGATGACCAATTACCATTTCCTTATTCCAAGGAATTGAAATTGACGCGGAATTAATTCCAAAAGGAATCATTACAACCCAGACCTGGCAACAGCTATGTTGCAGTAGACATAGAGTGTAAATAATTATCTAGAGATTGCATCAACTCTGCTAAATCTCTGGCATGTGTTAACAGAGTTATTTTTCTTAAAAACGTGAAGGAAAATAACTCTGTTAACCTCTGTTAACACATGCCAGAGATTTAGCAGAGTTGATGCAATCTCTTGTTAATAATTTACACTCTATGCAGTAGATTACAATAATCTCTTAATAGATAGAGGATTTTGTATTGGCTATTCTACATATAAATACATTCCACATAAAATGTGCTTCAACTTACTACAAGATTTTACCAGCATCGGTGTTTTAATAAAGTACAACCGAAGCTATATTGCAGCAGATCGAAAAATCTATATATTAGAAGGATTGTGTATTGGCTATTCTACATATCTAACATATTTAGCAGCTATCCAAATATAACAAAAATGTTGCTTCTACTTGCTACACACAAGATGTCATCAGAATCGGCAACAAAAATTAACAATTGCCCACAAATGTGTTGAAATGACAATGAATGTAGTTTGTAATAAAATAAATAAAATAATGATATGTAATAAAATTTACTGGTGTGAATATTAACGTGTGTTTTTTAGTGTTCTTTATGTTATTTTAAATTTTTTAGTTAAAAAACTATTTTTAAAAAACAAAAAACATTAAATTATCAAATCCATGAAACTGCAAAAAAACTTTTCGATTCTTTTGTGTGTCCAACATAGATCACTGATTCTTTTAAATTCTAGCATATTCTTCCAAATTACTATTTTTGCAAATTACTATTTTTGCATTAAATTCAGCATATTCTTCCAAATTACTATTTTTCAATCAATTCACAAGAAATATTGTAGTTTATAAATTTTTGTTATTACTTGTATTTTTCGCTATAATAATTTATTTTCTAAATAAATAAATTCTGTGATTTTACACTGCTTTTTTTTATTGATAACCATGTATGCAAAAACAAGGCCAACATTGATGTTTTTTTTTTCGATAAACATCGAGAATCGATGTTGAGCTTCCGATATCAACATCGATGCCTTAATCGATGTTTTCACAACATCGAACATCTCTAGCGAGTACCCATAATTATCAAATCGAAGTTAACAACTCATAAAAAATCTGCAAATGCTTTATTTTTCTACCATTTTTTCTTTCGAATTCATTCACAAAATTGACTGATTTTGACAATTATGGGCACTGAGAAGAGAGTGCGATCAGCCCTGCGACGACCTTATAATTAGGGCTCTCGATTTTTTTTTTCGAGCTTTGTTCAGGTACCCGGTTAACTAGGCACACGGGTGCTTTCGAGCTACCCGGGTAGTTTCGAGCTATTCGAGCTACATATTTCGAGGTAGTTTAGAATTTTTTAAGATTTTATTTGGAAGTAAAGTTCTGTGGACTCCGTGGTTGGCAGTTTTAAGGGGTAGCTGATTTCGGAATTGATATCAAAATTTAAAATTCAAAATGGTGGGTAGGATTGCCACACATATTTTTTGTTTTTTGTGTTTTTGCGAATTCTTGCAATTTTGCAATTCTGACAACGTATTTGATTTCAAATCTAATATCACAGGTTTAAAATTTAAGATGGATGATAAGGCTTGCACCTAAATTTTAACCACAGTATTGCCACATATTAAAATGTGTATTTAAGAGTTTTTAACATCATTAAACAGTTTAAGAGGATCGCAGACTTCGAATCTGACGTCAGAATTTTAAAATTCAAGATGGTGGATAGGGCTGCCACCTAAATTTTTTTATTTTTACGAATTCGGTCCTGGGCGAACACTAGGTAAAAATGGGTCACTGAATCCAAATCCGAACGGAAATAGAGGTGTATTTGTCCCCCACGTGCCAAATTTTTAACACGTGTTTGACTTACAATTTGACTTAGAGTGGACAGTTAAACACATATGTCCTTCCCCATAAAAATGTGAAAAATGGGGGATGATAGACGCCTCTATTTGTGCGTCTCAGAAATGCTTCCCTCCTTAGAAACCCCCAAAAACGGTTAACTTTTACCTATTGCAATATGGCAATTTTTCTATTTTTTTCGAAGATTTTTTGATATCGTTCAATTTTACGCTCTTCCATATCTCGAAAGGGAAGCAAAATAGGTAAAAATTAACCTTTTCTGGTGGTAACTAAGGGGGTAGGCATTTTTGAAACACACAAATAGAGAAGTATATCATCCCCCATTTTCCACATTTTTAGGGGGAAACGTCGAGACACGTGTTTAACTGTCCACTGTGAGTTAAATTGTAAGTCAAACACGTGTTTCTGCCCATCACTAAAAATTTGGCAAATAGGGGCAAATAGACCCCTCTATTTGTGTTCGGATTCTGCGACCCAATTTAACCGAGTGTTCGCCCCAGCAACGAATTCGTAAAAATTAATAAAAGTTAAGTAGCAGTCCTATCCACCCTCTTGAATTTTAAAATTCTGTCTTCAGATTCGAAGTCAGCGACCCCCTAACACTGTTACATGATGTTTAAAACTCTTAAAAATACATTGTTCTATGTGGCAATACTATGGTCAGAATTTAGGTGACAGCCTCAACCTCCATCTTAAATTTTAAGCCTGTGGCATTAGATTTGAAATCAAATCCGTTGTCAGAATTGCAAAATTACAAGGATTCGCAAAAATAAAAAAATAAATATGTGTGGCAACCCTACCCACCATTTTGAATTTTAAAATTTTGACATCAATCCAAAATCAGCTACGCCTTAAAACTGCCAAAAACGGAGTCCACAGAACTTCACTTCCAAATAAAATATTAAAAAATACTAAACTACCTCGAAATATGTAGCTGAACAGCTTGAATAGCTCGAAATTACCCGGGTAGCTCGAAATACCAAAACTACCCGGGTACTCGAAATACTCGAAAATCGTCAGCTCTACTTATAATTCAACCATGGTATTAAGTTGTATCTGAAATGCATACTATAAAAATAAAATTCACTTTGGCTTATGATTCATTCTAAGTCATTCTACTGCGCGCTTCCCTTTACTGTAACTGAAGACCCTCTTGAGAAATCAGATTTTATTTAATACATTTAAAGGAGAGTAAAAAAGATTGATATCGAGGTAATGGTTTTTATTAGAACTTTGTTAAGAGTTTTAAAATAATCAAATTTAGTAAAATATACATAAATTTAAAAAAAAAAATTTTATTGTTTCTTCAGAAACGAAGATGGCGCTGGCTACGATTGTGGTAAAAGACCTCTTTCGCGGTCTTAATTTTAAAACGTAATAAAAATATCTCCTATGTATACGTACTTGGAAAAAATTGAATTTTTTACTTATTTTTTATTTTACATTTTGAATTTACATTCAGATTGCTTAAAATGTTATTAAAAAAGTCATTCCATATATTGTAAGGGTCGGTCTAGTAGTTTTTGAGCTAGGTTGCCCGCAGTTTTGAAAAACAAATAATACAAAGACGTTAGTGTTCAAAACTTAATTAAATCACTATGTACACACACAAAATAATTATTGTTAACATTGTTTGGAATTTTCCCCTTCTCAAGTATACCAGTTTGAGCAGATAAAATAAATGATTTAATAAAGTAGCAACTGTAGTAACTTGATTTTTATACTATATCGAACTCACGCGCTGGTCTATTTTCAAGCTTATAACTTTCTTAATATTCAAGATATATTTATACAATTTTTTTGCGTATTTTTGAGATGTTTCTAAGTCACTTAAAATAAAAAAAAAATCGATTCTTGGATACCTCTAAATGTATGGCGGCCTTAACCTCGACAAATTCGATCGTGTTTTTGGCATGTTTAGCGCTATTATTCTTTATCAAATAAACTAAATAAAAACCAAAATCTTACGAAAATATGAAATCACTAAGCTATCACTAAGCACAAAATAACTAAGACAATGGAGAGCCATGGTTGAGAGCCGATCACCATAAATGTCATAAAAACGCGAAAACAAGCAAAAATAACACTGAGCGGAAACTCACTTTCTCACTAAGCCTTAAGCCCTAAAAGCCGTTTGAACCCCTCACCCCCATGGACTTCAAAGATGATTGGTAATGACGCATGAATTTCAAAGGTGAAAAGTAGAGTTAAAATGCAATGCTCAGTTTTACAATATGTTATTTTTATGTTAGTTTTACAATAAGTTAATTTTTTATTGCAATTTAAGGTTCGTTTTGTAATATTCTTTTGAAAAAGTTAACATAGAAAGAAGTAATAAATTTTATTGAAATTTTAAAAATCCTAGCAAGAGCGTTATAATATAATCATCAGGGCATGGATTTTATTGCCCTTAATAACGTACAAAACTTACCTTAAAAAAATTACATAATGCAATAAAAAAGCATTAAAAACCTATAAAAATTACCAAAAAACTTAAATATGAATATACTATCCGAACCCCCGCCCGCTTCACCAGGCTCTTTTTTAACAGGCTTATATTTATGTAGCTGGGTAAATGTCTGTGAAGTTTTTGTATAAAGAAAAGCTCGTTTGGGTATGTCTATATGAACTGTAACGGTAGAGATTTTTTTAAAAATTGTAGAGCATTTTGATAATTTATCTTTCACCAGCGATCGTAAAAATATCTTAAAAATAAAAAATACATAAATGGCAACTCTATGAAAACAATTACAGACCCATTTTAACCTAGTGTACGTCCATATACCGAATTTATAAAATTAAAATAAATTTATCTGGCATTCCTATGGTAAGAGAAATACAACGTTTTTAGGCTCAAATAACGGGCTCGCATTCAGCGATTAATTTTTACGTAGTGTTTTAGATGGCAACTAGCTTATATTCTCCCAGCACCAAATTTGTAAAAATTTAGGTGGCAACCCTATGGTAAAAAAAGCATACTTTTTTAAATTATGACAACGGATTCAGATTCAGTAACCCATTTTTGGCTAGTGTTCTCCACAGCACCGAATTTGTAAGAATAGAAAAATTTAAGTGGCAGCCCTATGGAAAAATATGCAATTTTGACGTAGTAAAAATTTTAAAATTTAGGTGGCAACCGTCTGGTACAAAAATTACATAATTTTTTAAATTGTGACAAGGATTCAGTGACCCATTTTTACTTAGTGTTAGCCCACCGAATTAGTAAAAATAAAAAAATGTAGGTTGCAACTCTATTTTTTTGCCAATAACCTTAGCATTATTTACATTTCAGGGGCGGATCCAGGAAAATATTTCAGGGCGAAATTACAAAATATTAATGTAAGCTATTAATCTAAGCACACGGTACAAGTAAAATTATACAGGAGTGCAGAAAAACTGCTTTCTTTTAAACTTTTGAATGGATTTTCAACTTAAGTAAAAAATTTATTGAAATTAGATAATTGCTTTTGTTATGAAATCAGTATTTAATAAAAATCCGCCCAATATTAATTAAATCAAATTGAATTAAAATCCAAAATTAAATTTTGGCCTTTTAACAATGACAGTAGTAACACCACTATATCTTCAAACCGTTAGCCCTACAAGAAAATGTGTGGGAGATATTTTAGAGATCTTGAGTTGATCTTCTTTGTGGTGTAGTTTTTTACCAACACTTTTATATAAAATTTTGATTTTTTGGAAACTAAAAACTTCATTCACATTTTTCAAGGTCACCACTACTATTTTTTTGGCGTTTTGAAAACATGGTCGTATTGAGGCACTTATTTTCAATGCATTCTTAAAATTTTACATTGAAAAATTAACGCTTACTATTTTAAACAAATTTTTCAAAAACTCCATACACAATTTTTTCATACAAACACTTTCAGACTAAAAGTGGGATTTTTAGTATTTTTTGTACTTCTTACTGTATTTTTTAATTTTTTCAGATAGTATACCTCCTATGGCTTTTTCTATATCAAGGAATAAAAGAAATTAATAAAAAATAATTTAAATTTGAAGAATAAAAGCTTCGGAGGTATTTTACTAGCTTTAAGATTATAAAATACTGTAAGAAATAAAAAAAAAACTAAAATTGACATTTTTGATTTAAAATGAAAGTGTTTTTTTATGTAAAAATTGTGTAGGCAGTTTTTGAAAAATTCGTTTAAAATAGAAAGCATTAATTTTTTCGACGTACAATTTTGAGAATGCATTAAGAATGAATGCCTCAATACGAAGATGTTTTAAAATCTCCAAAAAAATAGTCGTGCTGAACTTAAAAAATGTGAATGATATTTTAAGTGATCAAAAAAATTTGAATTTTTCATTAATGTGTTGTTAAGAAACTGCACATTTACAAAAGGTGAAATGTGAAAAGGTCTCTTGAAAAAATTCTGACCATTTTTTTTTGTAGGACTTAAAGTTTTGAAGATATATTTGTTTTTCTAAATATGCGAATGACAATTTCTTTTTTTGATTTTCCACTATGTAAGACTTAAAAAAAAAAAAATTTTTAAATAAATATAATCTATCTATTTTTTAAGTACTTTTTTAAGTACCAAATTTGAAAAAATCAGTATCGTCAAAATCACTTTTTGGACAAAAACGTCCGATTTGACATGGAATCACCGATATATGACTGTCTACAGCTAAGGATATCGCAAAGAACATAAAAAAACAGGAACAGAACTCAGGTGTGAATATTTAAAATAAATTTTTAAAAAATCGATGTTTTTCTTTTTAGTACCCTTCGACCACATAATAAAGATTAGTACATCACATTTAAATACAGGTTCTGTGAGAATTTTGGAGACAGGGGGTTTGATTCCCCAAATATCCCCGAATCCGCGCCTTCTACATTTAAAAAAAACATCAACTAAATTGGTTAAAAATTACGGGTAGCAGAGCCAAACAGACGCTTTTTTCCACTATGTTTTTTATATATTGATTATTCACATACATATCTGTGATTCCATACCAAATAGGACGCTTTTATGTAAAAACTGATTTTGACGATTTCGTTTTTTTCTTGCACGTCGCACACAGGAGAATTATGGTGTCTTGCCTTTCACCAGCTAATTCGTAAAAAAAAAATAGTTGGCAACTCAATGATAAAAAAATTACAGAGTTTTTAAATTCTGACAACGAATGCGATTACAGTGACCCATTTTTAACTAGTGTTCTTTCTTCCACCGAATTCGTAAAAACAAAAAAATTTAGGTTACAATCCTATTTTTTTTTATAGCCTTTAACCGTCGCATCATAATTGTCTACATTTAAAAAAAAAATCAACTAAATTGGTTGAAAATTACGGGTAGCAGAGGGAAACAGACGCTTTTTTTCCCACTTTGCTTTATATATAAGGTGTGTTTCATATATATAACGCCACTTCGAAATTTGAAATATTTTTGTAACGGCCAGTTTAAACAAAAGAGAATGTTTCGCAAATTTGGTCATCTATCCACAACAACAATAGTGAGTAAGAGCAAAGTCTATTTTTAAAACGGTACATTGTTTATTGCTAAATATCACTTTTAATGCTGTTCCATATTTACGCCACTTTAAAATTTGGAATAAAAAATGATTTTTATTGAATAAAAAATTTTTTTTATTAAATAACTGTTCCATTGGCTCCAATAATATTGTAAATGCGATTTGGCATACTTGCAATACATTTTTTAATACATTTGAATTCATTTGCTCCATTCTTCGAGAATAACTGATTTCTACCTGGCGTACAATAATTCCCCACAAATTCTCGATGGGGTTAAATCGGAAGAGTATGCCAGCCACTCCAATAAATCAATGTCAAAGGCCTGAAGTGCTTTTGTCGCTCGATTTACGTGGATTGACGCATTATCATGCTGGAAAATTAGTTGTGTCTGCCTGTTTTTTTCCAAAAATTAAGTAAAACTGCTTTCCAGCACACGAGTGTAGTCAGTGCTCTCTCTATCCTTGAACTTACGAACTGAAGATCTAAGCAATCAATTTCAGAAAAAGCACGCCACACCATCACATTCTCTTTACCAAAATTTCTTTATGAAAAACAAAGTGGTTCGAGGTGTATGTAGTGCCCAATAATGCCGAAATCCATCCGGGCCATCAGGATTCCATTTTTGTTCTCATCGGAAAAAATGACATGCAAGTAATTACCCTCAACATGGGACCTTTTTTAAACATTATTTAAAAGCTGACAATTGTTCATATGTTTCCTCTTGCAAATTTCAAGCGCGCTCTCTTAGGTTTGCTAGTAAGAGCAGGAAAACACTTTATAAGCTCACTGCGGATATGTTCACACTGATTTAGCACTCTCTATACCATTGTTCCGGAAACTTCTTCAGCAACAAAACTCCGCAACTCGCTTAAAATGTGAATAGTGTGCTCGCAGCTCGGATTATTTTTCGCTGATGTTTTGCCGTAGTTTTGAGTATCGTTGAAAAAATTTTGGATCACTCTGTGACTGCGATTAGTTCTACGCTCGAAATTAAATTTACATTTTATTTTTCTATGGTTAAGGTATTGAAAACTGAATACACAATTTTATTGATCTCTACACTTCAAACGAATAATTGCAAGTGACGTTATAAATATGGAACAGCATTAAAAGTGATATTTAGCAACAAATAATGTACCGTTATTAGAATAGGCTTCGCTCTTGCTCACTATTGTTCTTGTGCATAGATGACCAAATTCGCAAACATTCTCTTTTGTTTAAGCTCGGCGTTACAAAAATATTTCAAATTGAGAACCCCAACGCTTACTGCGTATGGGGTATATTAACGTTGTCATTCCGTTTGTAACGCCAATAAGGAGGCATGGCAGGGACAGAAAAGTATATATATTTTTGATCAGCATCACCACCTGAGTCGATTTCAGCGAGTCCGTCTGTCTGTCCGTCTGTCGACACGATTACAGGCATAATTTTAAAGCTATCGCGATGATATTCAAAGTTCGAAAATGAGCCAAATCGGATTAAAACCTCCCATACAGAGAGACTTTATTTATACAGTGATAACTTTATTTATACTTTATTTATACAGTCTTAAAAAATCCACAAAAATTAAAGAAATGACTTCAAATTTTGCACCTGAGCTTTGATCTTTAATATAAATTCTGACTATGAAACTTGGAAAAATCGGATGAAAACCACGCCTACCTCCCATACAAAGTGCCTTTATATTAATCGTAAAATCTCTTAAAAATCTGCTCAAATTAAAGAAAGGTCTTGAAATTTTTCACATAGGCTATGATTTTTAATGTAGACAATCACTATTATATTTGACAAATTCGAATAGAAACCACGCCTACCTCCCATACAAATTGGTTTTTTTTTAAACGTAAAACTTAAGAATCTAAAAAAATTTAATAAATATTTTGAAATTTTGCACATAAGTATCCATATTATTATTACGTAAGTGTATTTTTTGTAATGACTATCAAATCTTTACTGTAGATGAACTGTAGGGTAGCAGTTCAAAGGGCTTGCTTTGTAGGTGTGCAATAAGTCTTAATTTTAATATTTTTTAAATATTGTGTATTTTAAAAAAAAGGCTGAAACAATTTCCTATGAAAATAACCAAATTTCTTTATGATGCCTAAAAGTATGTGATCGATTTTTATCATAATGCTATGATAAGTAACATTTGGGTTACTTAACAATTCAACGAAAACATAGAAAGTTTCTATGTAATCCTTGGTTCAAAGATAAAAACAGCCCTTAGTATAAAAACAAAATTACCTGTCACTAGATATTTTTTGTTTTGGCGTTTAAACGCTACACGGGATTACTAGTTGATATTTAATATAAACATCTCTATGATATTTGAAAAATGATATTTTGGCAAAATCGGATGAAAACCACGCCTATCTCCCATACAAAATGAAATTATCAGAATAGGAAAACTTTCATAAATATATAAAACTGAATGTCATCGTGTCTGTCGTGGCTACAGACTTCAAATATACTTCAATATGACCGCGGGGGGGGGGAGGGGGGGCTTTAGCTTCGGTACCCTGCCGAAACTCCATTCCTGGCTAGTTTTATATGTTTTTAATTAAAATATTTGTTCCAATAAATTACAATGTACATTTTTAAATAATCAAAATAAAACAACCATAGATTGAACGTTAAAACTGTCTTACATATCGAACAACTTCTTTTCACTTTGAATTCGTCATTAACATCCAAATTTATTATTAGTTGCATATCCCCAAAATATGTTTCCACTTTATATTTTACCTTCATACCCGGAATTTTTATTCAATATTTGATAAATCTTTCTTTGGAAATATTTTTATGTTGTAAGGCAGTGGTGTCCAACCGAATTTGTACTGAGGGCTACTTTGAAACTATGACCATGCTTTGCAATCACCAATCCTAATAAAAATACTTTTTTCACTGAATCTGAAAAAGTTTCGAAATTTGACATTACTAATATTAGAAAAGCTTTTCAATTTGCTTATTGAATCTAAAGAAAGCTTTTAAAATTTTACACTTTTAATGTAGACAAATTAAATTTTGAAGCAAAATAAAAAGTCGTACACAATGAAAAATAGTAAAGCAAGATGTTCTGGTCTCTTCCATATCAGTGCACAATTGTGCAAGTATCTGAAGAATGGCACAGAAAAGAATGGAAGCAAATATTTAAAAGAAATAGCTCTGCAGCTACAAAGCTGCTGTCACTGTCAATTTGAAACTAGTTCAGACAGTGTGAACGACCGAGTTAAATGAAAAGCTAAGTCAACTTGAGCATGGTAAAAGCCTACTTGTAAAAATTGCCGATTCTAAGTATTATTCTGTGCATCATTTTGCATGCGGGCGCCTATAAATACGGTCGCGAGCTACCAGGCGCCCGCAAACTACCGGTTGGACACCACTGACTGAAGGCATGGATTAAAAATTTCCTTTTTTTTTTAATTTTTTAAAATTATATCCTTTATTTCATTGTTGAAAAACAATGTTTGAGCTTCTTCAACTGCTTTCTCTTAAAGGCTTTCAAAAGTATCTACGACATTTTTTACTGACAAAAAAATGCTTTAATATGTTAAAATCCATAAAAATTACTCCAAAAAATTACTTAAAACTATGAATAATTACATAAAAAAACAGAAATGACAAAAAATGCCCTAAAAATTGTATGCGTCGGCACCTGAAGATAATGAAGAGTATTTTTATATCATCAAAAAATGCCTATGTTTTAGCTGAACAAAAATTGAAATGTCAACAAAATCCAAGCCCTGATAAATATATTATGATAGTCTTTAAACAGCAATTCAAAATGAACCTGAGCATTACATTTGGCCTCTACTTGTTAACGATATAGGACTTCCCTCTCGTTGAAAAATGTTCCAAATTCCAAATAAATCTGGAGTAGTATGAATACAAAAATTGCACCAAAATGCTTAATCAAACCTCCACAAGTGGTTGGTATAAATATTTTAACTAAAGTTGGCATCACTCGTGCTCTCGGAATAAAATCTAACAGTAAACGATTCTCTCTTATTGTGACATCTATAAAACAGTATTTTGTTATTTGAGATCGTTTGAGTAATATTATAGGAACTGCGAAGGAAAAGCTATAGAAAACCTTCGATTAACAAAAAAAATAAAAAAAAACACGAATGAACACTTTTTTGAATGAAACGATTGATCAGATAGGAATACAAAATGAAGCCATAAATTCCTCACAAAAACATGGTGTGATTGCAGAGTGCATAGTGCATAGTGCAATAGATTGCAAAGTGACATTTCTCAATGTTCTACAACGTTCCGTTCCGTCTTTTATAATCACCCCTTAACGGTCACAGAAACCACGAATCCGAACGTCAAAATCAAACGAACACTTTAATGCTATCGTTGTGGTTGCAGTCGTTAATAGAATGGTTAAAACATGGAAAATTCTGAACCTAAAGCAAAAAAAATTGTGAAATACTAGCTTATACCCTAAAAAAGGACGTAGCTTTAGTGAAGCCATGCTTTTATAGTAAGTTCGTACCGAGTTTCATTGATGTGTGACTTATTTCGAAACCTATACCGAAAATTTTGGGTGCTGAAAAAGTACCACGCCCCTCGTACAGCGCCCATAAAATGTTACCAGTGGAACGGCATGTGTAAATTGAGGTCGAATATTGAATTCCGAGGCTGTGCGACCTTTAATTCCAAAACTGTTCGATATCGAAAATTTTAGGTGTATATAAGGTGCCTTTTACGATTGGCACCAGACTTCACAGGAACTCTCTCAAGACTTTGGTAGAAAAATTGGTTTAGCGGTTTCGGAGTCTTTACATGATATACACATATACCCATATACGTATATACATTAAGTCGCCTCACGCTCCTTAAAAAAAAAAAGTTGTTCAGTCCGGTTCTTCAAAATAATCCATGGCTTATATTATGATGTTCCCCAAAATATTTCGACTAAAAATATTAGCTGGTATGGTTGTTAAAAAAAAAGCAAACGGTCAGAAATAAGAGTAATGAAAAAGTTCTTTTGCATCAAAAAATCCCAAATTTTTTCCGTTGGACCAAAGATAATGCGGATTTTTATGGATTGTTTTAACTTTTTTCATATTATTTCCACAAAAATTCAAATGAATTTTTTTCCATACTACTTTTAGTCAAATAAATTGTAAGATGTAAAAAATGTGTAAATTTTGATGTAATTTCATTCAATTTAATTCTTCACTTTACACAATATTTTACCATTAATAGATAATTTATTTGGTTAAAGGTACGTAACATGACAATACAAAAAAAAAATTTTAATTTGAATTTCAATGAAAATAATATAAAAACAAATTAAAAAATTAATGAAAATCCGCATTACCTCTGGTGCGACTGCAAACATTTTAAATTTTTTGGTGCAGATTGGAAGAACTTTTTCATTGCTATTATTTCTGACCGTTTGTTATTTTAGGGAACAGGGGGCGAACCTTCACATGGCAACGTGTCTGACCGCTTCAACCTGGCGAGGCCAGCATTATCCATGTCGAAATCGTCTCAAGTCGACTCAAACCTCCACGTGGTGTTCCCTGGGCAACGGCATACTGGCATCCGTCAGTTTGACGGCTAATTTGAGCGGCGGGTCACTCTATAGACCTTAAACATGGAATGTGCGCAGGGTTTGGATCCTGCCACATTACTACTGCCCAATGAAAACTAAACCAGCCTCGGATAAGAAACCCAATTACGTTGACGACCACCGCAAACGAAAAACGGACAATGATTTACGGATATGCACCTGGAATGTCCGAGCCCTTAATAGGGAAGGTGCCATTATCCAACTGGCGGAAGCCCTCAAAACAATAAAGGCTGACATCACCGCCATCCAGGAAATGCGATGGAAAGGGCAAGGCTGCTCTAAACAAGCACACTGTGATATCTACTACAGCTGCTATGCGGAGAGGCGCGAATTTGGATGTGGATTCGTTGTAAGCCGGAAACTACGCCACCTTGTTTCCCGGTTCACACCTGTGAACGAAAGATTGGCCACGATCCGCATCAAGGCAAAATTTTTCTCCATCAGCCTAATTTGCGCGCACGCCCCGACGGAGGAAAAGGACGAAACCGTCAAAGACGCTTTCTACGCTAGTCTTGAGGACGTATACGACCACCTTCCGGTCCATGACGTGAAAATAGTCCTCGGCGATTTTAATGCGAAAGTCGGAAGGGAAGGCATCTTTGGCCTCATTGTCGGTCAGTTCAGTCTTCATGAGACCTCCACGAACAACGGTCTAAGACTGATCGACTTCGCCGCGGCGCGAAAATGGTAGTTAGTAGCACCAGATTTAAGCACCTCGACATCTACAAGGCCACCTGGCTGTCCCCGGATCAAAAAACGCGAAACCAAATTGATCATGTTGTAATCGACGGAAGGCATGCCTCTAGTGTTCTAGATGTGCGTACATTTCGGGGGGTCAACAGTTGCAGCCAAGATCCGCATGCGATTATGCAATGCGAAGAACATACGCACAGGAATGCAACGAAAGCTAGATGTCGCTAAGCTGCAATTACAACGGACTGCCGAAGCCTACTCCGCTCAACTCTCGGTTAAGCTCATACCGAACTCAGACATTGTTGCGTATAGGCAATCCCTTTTCGGGCTATCGAACGCAGCTTTAAAATCGACAAAGAGATGATGTGTGTCAATTTGATTTTCGTGGGTTTTCTCCAGGATTTGTCGTAGCGTGAAAATCTGGTCTATGGTGGACTTACTAGGTCGAAAGCCACACTGATAAGGTCCAATCAGTGTTTTTGTAATCGGCTTTAATCTTTCACACAGTACGCTTGAGAGAACCTTATATGCGATGGAAATAAGACTGATACCTCTATAACTAGCGCAGATTGTAGGGTCTCCTTTCTTAAGTAAAAGGCACAGTACACTGAGGTTCTAATCGTCGGGCATGCTTTCTGCTAGCCATATTTTGCTGATGAGCTGATGCATGCGCCTTATCAATTCATCGCCGCCGGTTTTAAACAATTCAGCTGTCAGGCCGTCAGCACCCGCTGCTTTATTGTTTTTGAGTCGTTGGATAGCAACTCGAACCTCTTCATGGCTAGGTGGTGGTACTTCCACTCCGTTATCGTTGATTGGTGACACTGAACTGCGCTCTCCATGGGTGGCATTGGTGGAATCGTCGCCAGTAAGTAAATTGGAGTAGTGCCGTCTCCACAATCTCAGCACGCACTGCGTATCCGTATTCAGATCTCCATTTTCGTCTCTACAAGTGGATGCTCCGGGCTTGAAACCTTGGGTTAGACGCTTAACCTGTTGATAGAATTTTCGTGCATCCTTCTTGCCCTGGTATACCTCTAGTTCCTCACGCTCACGCTTTTCCTGCTCTCTTTTCTTGCGTCTGAAAAGGCGCCTCTCTTCCTTCCTCTTTTCGCCGTAGTTTTCTCGCACGGCTCGCGTTGCAGCTGACTGCAGCGTTTTTCTATATGCAGCGTTTTTTACTGCAGTCGCAATGCGACACTCCTGATCATACCATTGGTTCCGAGGTTGCGGGCGCCGGAAACCAATGACTTCTTCAGCGGCAGCGCGCATGGAGTGGGATATATGCGCCCAAAGTCCGCCGGCGTCGACATGTCCAGAGGTTGGTTGGTTGATGCAAAGTAGATAAGACTTTGCAGAATGACGTTGAGCAACACACGCAGCTCCGTCAAGGTAGGAAATGACCTCTCCGAAACCTTCAATACCAAAAGAGGTTTCAGGCAAGGCGATCCACTGTCTTGCGATCTCTTTAACATCATCATGGAGTGGATCGTACGAAAGGCCGGTGTGCATCATAATGGCACCATTTTCTATAAAGGTGTCCAGCTCCTTGCGTACGCTGATGATATTGATATTGTCGGCAGAACCAAGAGAGATGTTACCGCTGCTTTCGCCGCTATCGAAAAGGAATCAGCAAAAGTGGGTTTGACGATAAATGAGGGCAAAACAAAATATATGCTGTCTACAAACAAGGGAGCTCGGCGTTTAGACTCCCACGTTTCATCCGGCAGCTATAACTTTGAAGTAGTCAAGGACTTCGTTTACCTTGGCACCGCCATTAATACCAAAAACGAAATCAGCCTGGAGATAAAGCGAAGAACTATAATTGCTAATAGGTACTACTACGGGCTCAGTAAGCAACTAAGTTCCAGAGCCCTCTCTCGATCGACAAAACTAACACTCTACAAGACGCTCGTTCTACCTGTGCTGCTTTATGGCGCTGAAGCATGGGTAGTTTCGCAAACTGACGCAGCCGCTCTGGGGGTGTTCGAGAGAAAAGTTCTTCGCAAAATCTTCGGTCCTGTTCGAGTCGGCGATGACTATCGCATCCGAATGAACCACTAGCTGTATGAGCTCTACAAAGACATTGACGTAGTTCGGCGTATAACTGTGCAGCGACTACGCTGGCTGGGTCGTGTCCATCGTATGAACGACGAAGCTCCAGCGAAAAAGGTGCTCGAGGCGAGGGTCGCTGGTCAACGATGACGAGGGAGACCATGCCTCCGATGGATGGACCAGGCTGAGGAAGCCCTAACCGCACTTGGTGTATCCGATTGGAGAAGGCGCGCGCAAAGCAGAGGCGCCTGGCGAGAGCTTATGAGGTCGGTTGAAACCCGGACACGGATTGTTACAACCACCTAAGTAAGTAAGTTTGTTATTTTTAACTACCACACCAGTAAATATTTTTACAAAAACCTCGATTTTTACAACATATTTCAAACCATTCCGGGGCATACTGGTTGAGGTGCGTGGCGTGTATGCCATAGAACCCATGTTCGAATTCCCTCTGACACAAAGTTTTTTCAATTGAATTAATTTATCTGTTCGGCCGTCATCTCTATGCAGACAATGGCAAAACTCAGAGAGTAAAAACTGGCATGGAAAGCTTATTGAAAACATAAGACTTTCGGAGTCGGCATAAAACTTGTAGGTCCAGTTCTCGATCATTTATGTTCAAACATTTCACAACACGCACAACACAATTGATCATAAGAAGATCGGTCAAAGTCTTTTCAAGGGCTGAAATGGTCATTTCGTTTTTGTTTTTTTTTTATTTCAAATTATTCCAGATCACGGATGGCTATCGCTACTGTCGAAATATTTGGGGAATCATCATAGCATAAAGCGTTATTTTGAGGAACCGACCCGAACACCTGTTTTTGTGAGGAGCCCTGGTATACATGCATTCGTTTTTTACAGATAGATAGATGAGCAGAAAAAGTAGGCATGGCAACATTTATATATATATAGTGACCGCGACTTGGTCCCATTGCACCTACATACCAAGTTTCACTATCAAAACATGTACAGCTCAGAAATTACAATGATTTCCGAAAAGTCGTCGCAGATAAAGTGCAACACGCCCATTTTTTTAAGGGTTCTGGCAGTAACCATATGAACTAATCTACCAAATTTTATTCTTTTACTGTAAAAAAATTCTGATATATATCATTTTTACGGATTAGTGGACGTTAAAAGAAGGCGTGGCAAAATTTATATATAAAGTGACTGCCACTTGGACCAATAGCACCTACATACCAAGTTTGACTATCAAAACGTTCACATCACAGGAATTAAAATTATTTCTAACCTTTAGCCCTGCCAGCTAGTGCTTAATTAGTTATTATTTTTATATTGTAATTAACTATAATACATTAATAAATATATTAAATAAAATTATTTCTGAAGAGTAGGCACATATATATTGCTACCATGCACATTTTTTGCAAAGCTGTCGAGAGTAAGCGCACCAAATTTTAGTATTTAACGATGAACATCATCTGATTTATATAAGTTCTATTGATTTGTGGGTAAAAAAACGTGGTGGCCGTGGCGTAGAAGGTAGAGTATGTGGCCCATACTGGAGAAAACCCTGGTTCGAATCCCACCTGGCACAGAAAGTTTTTTCAATTGAATGAATTTTTCTGTTCGGCCGTCATCTCTATGCAGACAATGGCAAAACTCAGAGAGTAAAAACTGGCATGGAAAGCTTCTTGAAAACATAAGCTGTTCGGAGTCGGCATAAAACTTGTAGGTCCAGTTCTCGATCATTTATTATGTTCAAACATTTCACAACACGCACAACACAATTGATCATAAGAAGCTAGTCCAAAGGCCTTTCAAAGGCTGAAATTAGCCATTTCGTTGTGTTTTTTTTTTTTAATTGCTTGCGGTACAATTGGAAGTGACAAATTTTATATATATATATTTTAGGCTGTATCGAAATGTATGGACCTAAGTTAACACCCAATTCCACCCCTAAATAATGAAATAGGACGGAAAGACAATGCAGAAAATATTTTTTTTTTTTAATGAATTCCTGGTTTCCCAAATAGCGGTTTTCTATGAATATCGTGTCTTTTTGTACTGGAGCCCATCTAACGGTAAATTTTTTTTAAAAAATACTATAGATATCGATTCACTATTAAAAACAATTTATGCATGCAAATTTTCAGATAGATCGGACTACGTACAAAAGTATCAGTATAGAAACAAAAAACCATTATTTAACCTATATGCAACTAATTTTGTACTGGAGCCCATCTAACAGTACAGTTTTTTACAAAAACCACCACAGATATTGATTAACCATTTAAAACAACTTATTCATGCAAATTTTCAGAGACATCGAACTACGTTCAGAAGTGTCAGCATAGAAATAAAAAACCATTATTTACCATTTTTTCGATAACTTTTGTACTGGAGCCCATGTTAAGGTACACTTTTTTACAAAAACCCCCATAGATCTCAATTAACCACTTAAAATAACTTATGCATGCATATATTCCAAGAGATCAAACACGTACAGTGGTGTCAGCATAAAAATTAAAAAACCATTATTTGCAATATTTTCGACTACTTTTGTACTGGAGCCCATCTTAAGGTAACCTTTTTTGCAAAAACCCCCATAGATCTTAATTTACCACTTAAAATAACTTATGCATGCATATATTCCAAGAGATCAAACACGTACAGTGGTGGCAGGTAGAACATTTTTTCTTTTAAGCTTAAGCTTTAGTTGTTGATCTGCCTGTTATAAAATTTCACAAGTATCTGATCTGTCTATGTTCGAAGCAGCATAAATTATTGTTTGCTTTTGCAAAAAAAAAAATATGGAAGCAAATTATACGAGATTTCAAGCAAGGCAGTTTTTTGGTTTTCCGATTTCTTGACAACTTTTGCACTGAAGCTACCTTAGCTTAGGTTAAACACTAGATTGCCTTGAAAAATGTTCGAAAAGTTGTGTGTAAACATTATACAGTTTATTTCAAAATTAATTAATTTAACAAAGTAGCTGTCATGGTAGGGTATACTTTTTAAATTCAATTTAACAAAAATCTTTTTTTGTGTCAAATTTGGGACGCTTTGATCGTGACTCCAGAGTTGAAAACATAATTCCTTCTCGACGTGCCTCCAAAGCAGCCACGGTAGATGATTCTGTGGCGAGTTTGACATGTCTTTCCGTGTCTTGAAGATGACAAGGTGTTTCAATTATTTCGTTGTCCAAGGTGGCATCACCAATCTTTGCAAGCCTTTCGATGCTTTCGTATGACATTCTACGGGTGTTTGGTTGTTCGGTATAGCACAAATTCCAATCAATCATGCAATCGAACCTGATGTTTGGAAGTCGATAAGTGCGAATTTGTCCGAATCCTTCTTCGGACTTCTCACGTGCTTGCAAAAGTTTTGTGTAGCCCATAGATCGTATATTACCATCGTCATCAAAAATCATCCAGCAACAAATTTTCTGGGTGCGAAAAGTAGCAATTGTTTTTACAAACATTGTCAACAATTTTCTGATAATTATCTTATAAAAATGAATGGTTTACTTTAGTTATTTCCAAAGTTTTTGATTCCACTAAACAGATGATTTTCTCGTACAGAAGATCCTCGCCAAAGTTTTCGTTGTTTTTGTGTTTTATAAATATACTTTTTCACAAGGTTTTTCAATTTGTTTCTGTGAATGCTTAAAGAAGGTATTCTCACAAGAGACAGTTCTAATAAACTAATAATAAGAATGCCAAAACAAAACTTTCTTATAAAAAAAGTAACCTTTTTAAAGATACAAAAGTTACAAATAAACTTATAGGTAGAACAGCTACTTGTAAAATTTCATTAAAAGAAAGAATGTTCTACCTGCCAACAATATACGTGTTTGATCTCTTGGAAAATTTGCAAGCATAAGTTATTTTAAGTGGTTAATTGAGATCTATGGGGGTTTTTGTAAAAAAGTGTACCTTAAGATGGGCTCCAATACAAAAGTAGTCGAAATATTGCAAATAATGGTTTTTTAATTTTAATGCTGACACCACTGTACGTGTTTGATCTCTTAGAAAGTTTGCATGCATAAGTTATTTTAAGTGGTTAATTGAGATCTATGGGGTTTTTTGTAAAAAAGTGTACTTTGAGATGGGCTCCAGTACAAAAGTAGTCGAAAATATTGCAAATAGTGTTTTTTTTAATTTTTATGCTCACACCACTGTACGTGTTTGATCTCTTGAAAAATTTGCATGCATAAGTTATTTTAAGTGGTTAATTGCGATCTATTGGGGGTTTTTGTAAAAAAGTGTACCTTAACATGTGCTTCAGTACAAAAGTAATCGAAACTATGGTAAATAATGGTTTTTTATTTCTATGCTGACACTTCTGAACGTAGTTCGATCTCTCTAAAAATCTGAGTGAAATAATAAGTAATTTTTAATGGTTAATCAATATCTGTGTTATTTTTTGTAAAAAACTGTACTGTAAGATGAACTCCAGTACAAAGTTAATATAGGTTAAATAATTAAATAATTTTTGTTTCTATGCTGACACTCTTGTACGTAGTCCGATCTCTCTGAAAATTTGCATGCATAAGTTGGTTTTAATAGTGAATCGATATCTATAGCATTTTTTATAAAAAATTTACCGTTAGATGGGCTCCAGTACAAAAAGACACGAATTTCATAGAAAACCGCTATTTGGGGAACCAGGAATTCATTAAAGAAAAAAAATATTCTGCTTGTCTTTCCGTCTTATTTCAATATTTAGGGATGGAATTGGGTGTTAATTTTTCGATACACCCTAATATATATATATTGACTGCCACTTAGAGCACCTGCATACTAAGATTCACGATGAAAACGTGTACAACTCAGTAATAAGCAAGATTTCGAAAAAGTGGGCGTAGATATGGTGCGACCACGCCAATTTTTTAAGAGTTGCCGACATTGACCATATAAACTAAATTACTAAATCTTAGTCTTCTACGGCAAAAGCTGTCTGATATAAAGCATTTTTACTGATTTGTGGGAGGTAAAAGTGGGCGTGGCAACATTTATATTTACATAGTGACTGCCACTTGGATCCATAGCACCTGCATACCAAGATTCACTATCAAAACATGAACATCTCATGAATTAAAATGATGTCTGAAAAGTGGGCGTAGATATAGTGTGACCACGCCCATTTTTTGTACAGTCACCGAAAGTAACCTTCTGAACAAAATTATCAAATTTTAGTTCTATACGATTAAAACCGTCTGATGTATAGCATTTTTTTGGTTTGCAGGCGATAGAGCCAATTTGGGTACCACGCCCCCTTGTCCAATCAACACCAAACTTCACAGGAATTCTCTCAGAATGTTGCTTCAGTATCCCTAAAAATTTCATAAAGATTGGTTCGGCGGTTTTGGAGTCTATACGTGATATACAGACATACCCACATACATACATCCATTTTTATATATATAGATTGGTAGATATAGATATAAATATATACAGTGTCTGAAGGTTGTGATGCACTTGAAATACATAAAATAAAAACTGCAATAGCTGCATACATTTTATTTTGATATGTCAAAAACAATTACTCAATCACTAAAAACAAATATAATGAAACCAAATCCGCAAACCACTTAATTACACAAAGTATATTTATTGAACAAACAGGCCGAACAAAAGCACTGCCAACATATAAGAAACATAGCAACATATTTAAAAAATCTTTAAAAAATTTAGACAAAATACAGAAAACTTCCCTAGTGTTTGATATGGCAGCACCACATTTGACCACTGCTTGTGTATAACAGTTTGAGTGACTACCACTTGGACCTATAGCACCTGTATACCAAGATTCACTATCAAAACGTGTACAACTCAATTCAACGTCGTTCGCATAGCTATTAATGGCTATTAATAGCCTCATTTTGCATTCCGAACAAAGCATTCAACGAACCAGGGCTACGCGAACGATGTTGAAATCAAACTGAAATATGTATTTTGAACAAAGCTTATCGTTAGCTCATTCGACAAGCTTTTGTTTCATGTTTACACTCAAACTGTTATACACAAGCAGTTGTCAAATGTGTCACTGCCATATCACTAGGGAAGTTTTCTGTATTTTGTCTACTTACTTCAAAGATTTTTGAAATATGTTGCTTTGTTTCGGCTCCGTGGGTTCAGTGCTCGTTAGAAATACATATTAAGGCAATTCACAATCTTGAGTATTTGACATTGGAAATTTGTGCAAATGTAAAAATTTGCATTCAATCGTGAGCGGTCGTTTTCGGTTTACTTTGCAATTCTTGTTGCAAAGCATGAAATTAACAGCTGATTAATCACAGACTCTTTAATAAATTTTTTATTGGGTTTCTCCCCTTTGATTCGTTTTTTTATTTACTTATTTTTCATATCTTTGTTTTTAGCGACTTTATTTTTTTTATAATTAGTAAATATAAACTATGGGTTTTTAGTGTTGCATATTTACACAAGCGTAGTAAATGCATCCTGCATATTTTGTTAGTGTAGAGTAAAAATATACTATACCATTTTGTAAATGCTATGATGCAAAACTATTTGCACCTGATTCTGAACAGCCCTATTGCAAATATTTAACTATACTACGGCATCGTTCGCTGGCTGATCAGATGTTACCGTTGTTTGATTCTGTTCGAATTACACATTTCAATAACACGAACGTACACTGTTTTGAACGAAACGATTGATCGGATAGGAATACGAAATGAAGTCATAAATCTGAAAAAAACGAAGTCATTTAAGCCACGCTTTTCGACGTACTAAGCCGTTCATTACAAAAAGAAAGAATTTTTTGGCGGCAAAAGTATTTTGACGTTTATACAAGTTAGGATGTGGTAATTAATATCAGAGCATTAAATAATTATTAAACTTTATTCAAATGTATTTGATTATTTTAGTTATCTATCTATCTATATATATAAAAATGAATGTATGTATGTGGGTATGTGGATATGTGTGTATATCACGTATAGACTCAAAAACCACCTAACCAAACTTTATGAAATTTTTAGGGATACTGAAGCAACATTCTGGAAGTTCCTGTGAAGTTTGGTGTTGATTGGACAAGGGGGCGTGGTACCTCCCATACAACCCAAATTGGCCCTATCGCCCACAAACCAAAAAAAAATGCTATATATCAGACGGTTTTAATCATATAAAACTAAGATTTGGTAATTTTGTTCAGATAGTTACTTTCGGTGACTGTACAAAAAATGGGTGTGGTCACACTATATCTACGCCCACTTTCAGCAATCATTTTAATTCCTGAGATGTTCAAGTTTTGATAGTGAATCTTGGTACGCAGGTGCTATGGATACAAGTGGCAGTCACTATGTAAATATAAACGTTGTCACGCCCACTTTTACCGCCTACAAATCAGTAAAAATGCTTTATATCAGACGGCTTTTGCCGTAGAAGACTAAGATTTGGTAATTTAGTTTAAATGATTACTGTCAGCCAAGTGTACAAGAAATGGGCATGGCCGCACTATATCTACGCCCACTTTATTGAAATCATGCTTATTCCTGAGCTGTACACGTTTTGATAGTGAATCTTAGTGTGCAGGTACTATGGATCCAAGTGGCAGTCACTATGTATTTATAAATGTTGTCACGTCTAATTTCAACGCCCACAAATCAGTAAAAATGCTTTATATCAGACGGCTTTTGCCGTAGAAGACTAAGATTTGGTAATTTAGTTTAAATGATTACTGTCAGCCAAGTGTACAAGAAATGGGCATGGCCGCACTATATCTACGCCCACTTTATCGAAATCATGCTTATTCCTGAGTTGTACACGTTTTGATAGTGAATCTTGGAATGCAGGTGCTATGGGTTCAAGCGGCAGTCACTATGTAAATATAAACGTTGTCACGCCCACTTTTTCCGCCCACACATCAGTACAAATGCTTTATATCAGAAGGCTTTTGTCGTAGAAAACTAAGATTTGGTAATTCAGTTCATCAGTTCATATGGTCACTGTCGGCAACTGTTAAAAAATAGGCGTGGTCACAACATATCTACGCCTACTTTTTCGAAATCATGCTTATTCCTGAGTTGTACACGTTTTGATAGTAACACTTGATACGCAGGTGCTCTAAGTGGCAGTCAATATATATATATATAAAATTTGCCACGCCCACTTGTACCACCAACAAAAAAAAAAAAACGAAATTTTTTACATGTTTTATGCCGACTCCGAACGGCTAATGTTTTCAAGAAGCTTTACATTGCAGCTTCTTCACTGAGGTTTGCCATTGTCTGCAGAGAGGTGACAGCCGAACAAAAAAATTAATTCGATTCCACACACTCTACCCACTACGTCACGGCCGCCACTTGGTTTTTTTTACCCAGAAATTAATAGAATTTCTATAAATCAGACGATTCTCATCGTTAAATACTAAAATTTGGTAATTAAGTTCATACGCTTACTCTCGACAGCTTTGCAAAACATGTGCATGGTAGCACTATATTTGTGCCCACTCTTCAGAAATAATTTTATTTAATTTATTATTTTACTTATTTATTAATGTACTATAGTTAATTACAATTTAAAAATTATAACTAAGTAAGCACTAGCTGCCAGGGCTTTCGGTTAGAAATAATTTGAATTCCTGAGATGTGAACGTTTTGATAGTCAAACTTGGTATGTAGGTGCTATGGATCAAAGTGGCGTTCACTTTATATATAAATGTTACCACGCCTACTTTTAACGGTCACAAATCCATATCACACTTTTTTACAGTAAAAGACTAAAACTTGGTAAATTAGTTCATATGGTTACTGCCAGAACCCTTAAAAAAATGGGAGTGTGTCACTTCATCTACGCCGACTTTTCAGAAATCATTGTAATTTCTGAGCTGTACGCGTTTTGATAGTGAAACTTGGTATGTAGGTGCAATGGGACCAAGTGGCGGTCACTATATATATAAATGTTGCCATGCCTACTTTTTCTGCTCATCTATCTATCTGTAAGAAAATGTATGTATGCATACTAAGGCTTCTCATAAAAAAAGGTGTTCGGGTCGGTTCCTCAAAATAATGCTTTATGTTATGATGATTCCCCAAATATTTCGACTGTAGCGATAGCCGTCCGTGAGCTGGAATGGTTTGAATAAAAAAAAAAAACAACAAAAAGGAAATGGCCATTTCAACCCTTGAAAAGAATTTGACCGAGCTTCTTATGCGTGCATTATGCGAAATGTTTGAACACAAGCCATCGAGAACTGGATCTACAAGTTTTATACCGACTCCGAACGGCTTATGTTCTCAAGAAGGTGGAATTCGAACCTGGGTTCTATGGCATACAAGCCACGCACCTCAACCAGTATGCTACGGAATGGTTTGAAATATGCTGTAAAAATCGAGTTTTTTATAAAAATATTTACTGGTGCGGTAGTTAAAAATAACAAACAGTCAGAAATAATAGTAACGAAGAAGTTCTTCCAATCTGCACCAATAAATTTTAAATTTTTACAGTCGGACCAGAGATAATGCAGATTTTCATTAATTTTTTAACTTTTTTTTTGTATTATTTTCACTAAAATTCAAATGAAAATTTTTTTTTTGTTTTGCCATGTTACTTTTAGTCAAATAAATTATCTATTGATGATAAAATATAGTGTAAAGTGAATAACTAAATTGAATGAAATTACAAAAAAATTTACACATTTCTTACATTGTACAATTTATTTGACTAAAAGTATTATAGGAAAAGATTCGTTTGAATTTTAGTGAAAATAATATGAAAAAAGTTAAAACAATCCATAAAAATCCGCATTATCTTTGTCCAACGGAAAAAATTTTAGTCGAAATATTTTGGGGATCATCATAACATAAGCCATGGAGTATTTTGAAGAATCGGACTGATTTTTTTTTTTTTTAAGGAGCGTGAGGCGACTTAATGTATATACGTATGTGAGTATATGTGTATATCACGTAAATACTCCGAAACTGCTAAGCCAATTTTTATAATAAAGCCTTGAGAGGATTCCTGTGAAGTCTGATGCCGATCGTAAAAGGCACCGAAAATACACCTAACATTTTCGATTACGAACAGTTTTGGAATTATAGGTCGCACAGTCTCGGAATTCAGTATTCTACCTCAATTTCTACATACTGTTTCACAGGTAACATTTGATGGGTGCTCGACGAGGGACGTAGTACTTTTTCCGCACCCAACATTTTTGGTAGAGCTTTCGAAATAAATCACACATCAATGAAACTCGGTAAGAATTTACTATAAAAGCATGGCTTCACTAAAGCTACGCCCTCTTTTAGGGTATAAGCTAGTATTTTATATTATTAATAATGCTATAAGCATTATGCAATATACAATCAAAAATTCACTGATCTGTCTTCAAGTATACAAATGTAAAACTTGTTTTTTTTTTTTTTTTTTTGTATACGTAATTGTTTGCGAACTTTTCGTATTTTTGTTAAGTCTTCTTCGTAAAATATGATATATGAACATCGGTATCATATGAATATCGGTGATTCCATGTCAAATCGGATGCTTCTGTTAAAAACTGACATTGACGATTCCGATTTTTTAAAATTTTGCACGTTTAAAATAGAAAAATATTTGCATATGTTTTATTTATTTTTTTTTTTTTTGTAAGATATGCACTGTGGAAAATTAAAAATATCAAAAATTGTCATTTTGCCATGTGGTAAAAAACTACATCTTCAAAAACCGTTAGTCCTACAAAAAAATGTTTAGGACGTATTTTAAAGACCTTGAATTGGTCTTCTTTGTGGTGCAATTTTTACCAACATTTTCATGAAAAATTTTAATTTTTTTGCCCACTTAGAATTTCATTAATATTTTTTTATGGTGCACCCTATTTTTTTTTTTTTTATGATTTGAAAACGTATTAAGACATTAATTTGTAATGCATTTTCAAGATTTCGTGTTCGAGAATCAATGCTTACTATTTTAAATGAATTTTTCAAAAACTGCCTATAAAATTTGTACACTCATAGTACTTTTATTTTTAATTAAAAATGGGATTTTTGTATTTTTTGTACTTCCTACGGTGTATTATAATTTTTCAGATAGTAATATACCTCCCAATTCGCTCTCGTCAAGCCCTCATTAAGGAGTAGGTAAAGTATTTTTTATTTTATTTTTTTAGATTGTTTGAAAATTTGTTAGATGAAAGACAAGATTTTAAGATTATTGTTTTAAAATTTCAAGTCAATCAGTAGTACAGCATGATCAGTAGGAATTTAATATTTTCTAATTTCAATCTAGTTTCAATTGTGTCTAAATTCAAGGTATCTTTTTCTGTTGAAGGGTCCGTATATATGTACACTATATGGGTTCAGGGCTAAATAAATTTTATTATTATATTTCAGAAACTCTCTGCACGGGCAGAATATGAATGCTGGAAGCCATAATTATGTGTAAAAATAAGTAAAAAAAAAATCTAAAAATTACAAAAACTGGAAGGGCGCACAGTGATTATTTTTATGGCAATAAAAACAATTTTCAAATATCCTTGTTGTCGCACATATTGTCATTTCTTTAATTGCCTTTCTTTTCTATTTTAGTTAGTAATAAAACGAGTTTGACGAGTGAACACGCGTCTTTCGTTATTCAGTTCGAGTAACTTAAAACTTTTCGCCAATCACGGCAATATTTTGGTCTTTCGCAGCTCGGATATTCATTTTATTATTCAATTTCGATATCACAATTTATGTAACAATAAATTTTATTTAATAAATAAAAGATTTATAAAAAAAAAATATTGTGTACGCAATAGTTTGCTAGTGCTAGCGTTGAGTAAATAAAACTAAGCGGTAACGGAATACAGTATTCATTTCAAAAATGTGTACAAAAAAGCCAAGGGTAAGTGAACAGTTAATTTTGCGTTGAAAAAAAGAAGCTGCTAAAACTTTATTGAACATTGAACACGAGCTAAATGTTCTAAAGCTGATAATGTCAGGTAATTTTGTGAAAACTCGCGAATCGGCGCACAATGCTATCAAAAGATATTTGACAGCAAGCAATACTGACATGAAATTACAATCCAATATCGATTTGGTGCAAAGCCAATTAAGCCTTCTTAAAGAGCAATTGTCGCGGTTTAATCAAGCTCAAGATGAAGTTTAAGTGTCATGTCGGCCATAGACGCAACAAGGTGAGGAAGCAGCTCGAATACAGACTTAACGTGGTATATGGAGGCGCTAGCCAATTTAAATTGCATTGCAAAATCGCTTGCATTGCCGCTGTTACCTACTACACAATCAACACCAGTACAAGCTGCGCCAATACAATCCTCTGCTGCTATGGCTGCTGTGTCACTACCGAAAATGCAGTTGCCGATATTTGAAGGCGATCCTACAGAATGGTTAACTTAATTTTTCATGGCACGTTTATGTCATTGGTGGACCCCAATAGAGGTTTGCCAGGCACCCAGAAAATTTATTATCTTCGAAGCTGCCTTCGTGGCGAAATGCTACAGTTTGTCAACAACTTTAAGGTAAGTGATGTAAATTATGAGGAAACATGGAACCTGTTGAAAAGTCGATATAGATCGATGCGAGTCATTGTAACACGTCTATATCAGCATTTCATGTCTATATCAGCAATCGAACAAGCTGTCAATGATTCAGATCATGATATCAAAAAGGTTTTTTTCATCGCATTGCAGCATGTTAGAGCGATAAAGGCACTGGGTCTTCCAGTCGAATTTTGGAACGATTGGCTAGTGAATACGGTGGTGTCAAAGCTGGCGTATAAAACGAGAAAGCAATGGGAGTTTTCACTGACCGATGACGACTTGCTAACCTTTGAAGACTTACAATCATTGTTAGAGAAGCGATGCCGCTCACTAGGCATGCTCCCATCCACCGCCCCTGTTCAAGAACAAACCAAATCTACTTCAAAAAAGTCGACAAAATCATCGAATGTACTGCATGCTAATGCCTCAAACACGCGTTCATTCAAAAAGTCCGACGATCATGAGAAATGTTGGTTCTGCAACGACAAATATAAAATTTACACTTCCACAAAATTCAGCCAAATCGACGCAAACGAAAAGCTTAAAATTGTTAAGCAAACGAACGTCTGCTTGAATTGTCTTGGTAAGGCACATTTTACAGCAAGCTGTAGAAGCACATCCACATGCCAAATCTCCAGAATTCGACACCATACGATGTTGCATAGCGCATCTACAGCTCCACTTACAGCACACATATTCAATACATCGCTCTAGCCAACTCATGATTCTCACACCGCTTCCGCAATAGCTTCTATATCCGCTCAACCCACATCTGGCCCTACCACATCAGCTCAACCTGCATCAGTTACATATGTAACCCAACTCAAACCCGCTTTCTACGCTTAATCTGCTTCCAACGCTCAAACAGCTTAAGAAACTTTATATGGCGTTATACTACTGCCAACCAGCGCGTGTTTTGTTCGACAGTGGCTCGCATGCTACATTCGCAACTGAATCTTGCAGTCAACGCCTCCGCATTCCCCGCACATCATCAACAATTGATATCTCTGGAATCGGATCATCTACTGGTCTGAAAACGCATGGCGAAACCGCGATCACCATATCTTCACGAAACACAGAGCGACGCACTACAATAAACGTCCAAATTTTGCGTAAAATCACTAATGATCTTCCTACTTTTAAATTACAGACTTTCGCATGGCCGCACATAAAAGATCTCCGCTAGCTGACCCGCACTTCAATCAACCACGACTCATCGACATTCTGCTAGGCATGGTTGACATAGAAAAGTTCATACTTGCAAACATGCGAAAGGTATGCCTGGTACTCCAATCGCTCAAGAAACTACACTTGGATGGGTGCTATTTGGCCGCGCTGGTAATTTTGAGAAAACTGCTGGCTCTGTGCAAGTTTCACATTGCGATACCAAACTTGTGCAGACCGAAGAGCTCTACTGTGAAGACTTTTTCAACAGAACACATGAACGCACCCCAGATGGTCGTTTTATTGTACAACTACCTTGTACGCCACATGTTTAGCTGGGCGAATCAAAAAACGCAGCTGTACGATCTCTTTTACGTATGGAAAAACTACTAACTAACGAAGATCTACGCTCACAATACAACGCATTTATGAAGGAGCTTATTGACATTCATCATATGGAGGTGGTTTCCGATTTACCAGAACGCTACTTTTACATGCCTCACCACGCAGTCGTATAGAAAACTAGCACAACAACGAAATTGCGCGTAGTGTTCAATGCATCTCCCAAATCTACAAATGGCAATTCACTCAACGATGCCCTTATGGTAGGCCCACAACTACAACGCGATATCTTTGCTGTACTTCTTCGATTCAGGTCGCATCGGTACGCCACGACCGCCGTCGTGCAGAAAATGTACAGGCAAGTACGGGTATCATCGAATCATCACGATTATCAGCGCGTCGTTTGACGTGCTAACTCATCAGAGCCCATACGAGACCACAGAATGCTGCGTGTCACATATGGCGTGGCTTCCGCATCGCATCTTGCAGTAAAGGCGCTACAAGGGCTCTCCGAGGGCTCCGCTTTCAAGGGCGCCGCTGCCGTAATTCTAAATGACTTTTACATGAATGATCTGCTTAGTGGCTCATCTACAACAAATTTAGTCAGCGATCTTCAGAAAGGGGTGGCTTCGAGCTCAAAAAATGGGCAACAAATTGCAAGCAACCTTACGCGAGCCTACCAGATCGGTCGCAGTACATCGCTGCTGACGAGGAAGTACGCACATTAGATCTTATATGGAACACCGGACATACTTTTCTTACGCTTACTGTATGGTAAACCACCTGAAATTTTGACAAAACGATCATACTGTTGTGTTTAGCGTCCTTGGTCTCCGTGCTTTCAACAAGGAGAAGAGAAACCAAAGACGGGAGCTCGAAATCAAAGAATAAAAAGACTGCTTTTCTTGTCGTTTATTTATTTTAAGGTTTTAACTCCTTTTTTATCACTTTATAATTTTTTAACTTATAACTTTGTACCGAACTTTGTCAGCTAATACTTTTATTTTTTATTTTACTCTAACTGCAGTTCTGTCTCGAACTCTAATCTTTACGAACTCTTATCTTTTTGAACTCTGCCAGTTTCTGCACCGGTCGGGGTATTTAAAGAAAAAAATGTTTATTCTTTGGGGGCGTTTCTGTTCTTGAGAATTCCAATAATTTCCAATAGTTGGAAATTATTTCAAGCGCCAACCAATCAAATTAACAACATGTAATTTTACACATTTTTGCATGGCATTCATTTTACGTCTCCTTGGTGACATGCGATTGCGTAATCTCGGTGAGTTACTTAAAGTTAAGTTAAGTTAAAAATGTATACTGAATTGGAAGTGATGTGAGTAGCTAATATTAATTTATTTAATGCAGCTGCTCTTAAAAACACCCGATATAAAAAAGTAACAACGTTTATCCCTTTCTTACAAAATATGTCTGTCCTGCCCACGCGCCACTTGTTTTCAGATATTAAAATTGGACAAAAAAAATAAAGTATCATACGGGCATTATCAATTTTATATTCCACAAAAATATTCCACTTTCAGTTTTAAGGTGGTATTCCTGGTTGGCAAAAATAGTTGTTCGATATTTTTTTTTTACATAATTTTTATAGCTTGGATATTTGAGAATATCGTCCTAAAAGGGTTTTTTGAAATTCGAAATACTTTAGGAGATATGGTCTTTTATGTCCAGCAATGTTTTCGCCAAAATGCGATTTGCTTAATTTGGCTACTTTTGAATGCAACGGTTACCACCGAATTTCGTTCAACGTGTTCTTTAGTAGGTAATAACCTGTTTGCATACGCATTTTAAAAATAAATGAATACACATTTTAGAGCTTAGTTAATCGAATGTTGGCAGCGTTTAGTTCACTTTGAATTGAGTTATAAACCGGACGCACGCGCGCATACAGTTTTGAAAAGTGCAGTTTTGATAAAAATTTTGCTAAAGACAATGGATAAAAGAAGTAATAGGAATAAAAATAAAAGAAACACTGGTAGCAATCGAAAAACTCGTCCCTTGAAACGCCAGTTTCGTGGTAACCAACACGAAAGAGATGAGGACACCGAATTCACAAGTACATCGGCAAAAAAAATTTAAAAATAATGAAAACGAAACTATAAGCATTGACAACAAAACGGAGAATTGCATTTTGGAGTTTTACACAGTTTTCTCAAAGAATGTTTTAAAAGGTGCGAAGCGAGAGCTCTGGCCGCATCAAAAGAAGGCAGAAGTGCCCGAAGAGCACAAAGAGCCGCTGACTTCTCATTTTTCAAAGAAGAGGAAGGAGTTCTTTATGAGGCTAAAGACAAAAAAAAAAAAATGTTTTATTGTCCAAAATTTTCTTTGAGTTTTTTTAAAATCACATTTTTGAACTTCGAAGTCACTTTTCTCCGATTCTACTTCAAAATTAAACGCGTTTATCTCGAAACCAAGTTTTTCGTGCTTGCGGCCCAGTTTTCGCCCGCAGTTCTAAACCGATTTTGATGAAACAAAGCGCAATCAACGCAGAACTGTCACCATTCTGGTCCATACCTCAATCACAATTTTAAACAATTTTTTATTATTTTTTTTACACTAAACTAAAAAAAAGGACCCAAAATAGTATTTTCACTTCTCAATGGCCGCCATTTTTTAAAAAATAGTCGAAAAATTATAAATGAAGTAAGAATTAGAACTATTACATCTGTACTAAATCTAACGCCGTTTACTTTTTCCATTTCAGATGATCCGAAGTCGAGTTATCCGGGCCGCAAGCAGCATACCATTTTTTTTGACGCCCAATTTTGAAGGCCGACAACTTTTTGAACAGCCCTCGTACAAAGGAAAAAAAGTTTGTATTTAATTTAATATGTTCTTAATACAATTAAAAAAAAACAGAATTTAAATAACTCTGCGTTTTAAATGAGAAGTTTTTCAAAGAGGGTCAAAAAACAGCCTTCCAACCAGGAATACTCTCATAAAGATACATATAAACTAAATCAAAATAAAAGAACACAAAAACAAGTTTAAAAACATTTATTTGTTGATTATTATTAGACAAACACTGAAACAAGTTTAAAAACATTTATTTGTTGATTATTATTAGACTACAGAATGTAGAACAATCCAATTTATAAAACATAAGTTAATATGTTTTGCAAACAAACAAAAATACGTATATCAGTTCATTTGCACTTTACAAGTCTTTTCAAGAACTATATTCTGAAAAATAGTTACATATCTTTTTTTCTCACTGAAAAAACTTTATTTTAAAAAAACAAGATTTATCGTCACCTTAAATCTAAGAGCCGTTACAACATTTTTAATTTTGTATAGGATAAGCCAAAACCGTTTAAAACTCGACATATTTTCGATTTTAAAGCCATTGGAGCCATGGCAAATATCCTAAAATAGCTATTTTATAAACGAATTTAAGAGAGAGGACGACTTTTAAATCTAATATATGTGTTATTTTAAATTGATTTTTGCTTCTTCTATAAAAAATAAAAATATTATGGTTTTTTATAATTAAATGAACGATATACAATGTACAAAATTAAAATTAAAGCACATCTTCGAGATCAATACTTAAATTGCTGCTTGTATTATCTTCTACATATACCAATAAAAATGCTATATATTAGACGAATATTGGAATAAAATTTTGTAATTAAGTTCAACTCGGCAACTTGACTAAAAAGGGCGTGGTCGAACTATGACTACGCCCACTTTTCATAAATAATTTTTATTCCTGAGTTGTACATGTTTTGATAGTTATACTTGGTGTGTAGATGCTATGTGACCAAGTGGCAGTCACTATATATATAAATATCGTCACGCCTACTTTTTCGTCCATCTGAATATAATAATGTCTGTATGTACCCTAACAGCTCCATCACAGTTTGTCCGACTTCAACCAAATTTTCCATGAGCAATTTTTGGAATAGAAAAATGGGCAGAATTAGGCAAGGGGGTGTCAATTTAATTCGAATCAAACTCCTCCTACACCATTTGTTCGACTTTTACCAAATTTTGCACACACAGTGAATAAAAAAATTTAGGCACAGCCAATTTTTCTGAGAATAACTTCGCTTCAATATTAAAAAGCAACTAATTTGGCCAACTTTTTGATGCAGTTAGTATCAGTCCTTTACCTTATACACTACTCGAAATATGAGCGGAAGAAGCAAAAATGCATATGAAAAAAGTTTAGGCACAGGCTGTATGTGTACCTTGTTTTTGCAAATATAACGGTAATCTATAAGTTCTCTTTGATCTATTCCGTTTTCAGCACATAATTATTGCGCAGCCATCCAATTGTCAATTGATTTAAGTTAGTGTTTATATACTTATAAACATATATAGTGTTTATTAGGCCGGGCCGATTTGTGGGGAGGCAAAAAAATCGCCCATTGCTCTGTGAAAATCGTATTCTAGGGATCAAAATAAGAAACTTTTCTTAAGGAACCATACCTCTAAAACGAATTCTGATGTCCCCCAATTTGGGTCGAACTTTTGGGTAGGGGCAATTTTTGAAAAATCCCACTTTGACCCATTTAGAGTGCTCCAATCGAGTCGAAATGTATGACCGACCCCCACTAACTTTGGAGGCCCGACCCACCCATGCCAGTGGCACACCCCCTGGAACCCCCCTGGGGGTTCCCCATACAAACATTTCAAAAAATCGCCAGTTTTGGCAATTTACATGAAAAAATCAGCGAAATAGTTTTTTTCTTTTTGGAGTTTTTTTTCTCTTTAGAAATTTATTCAACCCTTTTAAAAAATGAAGGTATCACTGTGACACTATTGCAAATCGGAAAATTGCTTGTGTGCGTTTTTTAATTTTCAACTCGACATTCGAATCGATCGGACGTGTTTTAACTAGCTCAGCAAGTTCTTTAACCAACTCCCCTGCCCTACCTCAACAACGCGTTGCTATATTGCTGTGATAATAAGTGTGCCGCGTAAAAGTGAGATCATTGCACGTTGTCGAAAATAACATTTAAAAAGTGCGAATATTGCAATTTAGCATTAAAAACCAATAAACAGTGCACATACAAATAAATTAAACTGATAATAAGTGTGCCGCGTAAAAGTGAGATCATTGCACTTTGTCGAGAATAACATTTAAAAAGTGCGAATATTGCAATTTAGCATTAAAAAACAATAAACAGTGCACATACAAATAAATTAATCTGTGTCAATAGTTCGTTGTACTATAACACAAACAATTATAAAAATGTCGTGTGGAAATAATAATTGCACAATTGATGACAAAAGTGAACCAATAGTTACCTGCAATGGGATCTGCAACAAATTTTTTCATGGTGGTTGCACTGGCTTACCTAAGAGGAGCCTTCTCTACTTAAAGGAATACTCTACCAACTTCCTGTTTTTCTGCGATGAATGCAGGCAAATATCAGTCTCACATTTAATGCTAGCGATTAAATGTTTAAGTGAGTCCTTCGCTACATCACAATCGGAAAACAAAAAACTTTTTATTAAAACTTCTAAGCAACTGAACAACATTGCTCAAATAACAGAAGATGCCAATAAGGCTTTGGAGAGTTCATTGAAGACCACCCAATTGGGTATAACAACTATCTCCAAAAACATAAAAAGTTTGATCGAAGTGGTTGGTGACAATAAATACTCTGACATCGAGACAGCTCTGGTTGAATTAAAAAAAGATACTTCGAATATTAAGCCGCTAACTTCCTCGTTTGCTAATGACTGTAAGCAAATTAGCGAGAACATCAAATATTTGCGAAGCGACATCGATGGATTGATGCAAAGCTCGATTTCCTCGACTCCATATGTGTAACAACAAGACCCGCTACTCCCAATTATATTTGAACAAATAACTGAAGTCAGCAACGAAGTCACGGCAACTCGCGTAGATCTTGAAGGTGTTAACGATTTGCTGAAACACGCTTCATGTAATATTGAATGCGTTTCTGAAAAAATTCAGCAGCAATCACAATCATCTTCTCACCAGCAATCAATTCTAGAAGAAATACTGGAAACATCTGACACAGCAAATTCTTGCCGTTCTTTTACATCTCTCTTGCATTCACCAGCCCTGTCTTCTCCTTCATCGCCAACATCTCCCCGGAAAACAATCACGAACCAAACTGATCTAAGCCCAGTTGCTGCACCTCATAAATTAGTTCACCACTTTGGAACAACATAGACACTAGCTGATTGGGAAAATAGAATAAAAAAGCTAGCCAGTGGGAATGCTATTGATAAAACATCACTATTCATTAAGGGTCTGCCTTTAAGAACAAGTATATCCTGGGTCTGCAAGCTATTCAAGAATAAGTACGGCATTGTGATTCCAAATGATGACTGCGAGAAAACTTACATAAGCCGCAAAAAAAATGCAGAAATTTCAAAATTAACATTCCAACAAAATTTGCCTGGCTATTTTCTCACACATCCAGTTTAGATGGCGGCAAGGCTGAAGTTTCAATATGGAGTGATAAACCTAGGACGCTGCTTAAAACCTCTAACACTAAGTCTAACTCTAGTTCTATTTCTAATAATACTAATTTTAACTCTAAGTCTAATTCTTATAATCATAATAGAAATTTACCCAATTCACATTCTAAATCTGATCCCAATTGGAAACTTAAAACTAATATCTTTCCAATCTTCACTCCGCAGCTCATTCAAAGCATAAAATCAAAATCTTTTAACTCGAAACAAGCGAATCCCACACTTCAGCACTCTCACCCGAAACGGGTCTCATTTAATCTTAATCCTAATTCACACCAGTTCACACCGGCAAACAAAAATGAGAGTAATATGCTCCAGACACTTTATCCTAACTTTGTACATTCTCATACTTTAAACCCATCTCCTTCTGTTCCAATCACAAGTGGAGCCCCTAATCAACCTGGTAGGTCCACTTCTTTCATCGACCCTCTTCAACCACCAAAGGTGAAACTAACTTCGAACTCTTGTGTTGACACCGAGAGCAGATATGCCCTATCTCGTCTTAGAGAGAACAGTGTCTACAACAATGTGCGCCTCTACCTGGCTTACATGTATAAAGCACCTGTCTCTACTTGTATAGAAGGCAAAACCAAGACAAACCTCGAAGTCTTGATTCAGCAAGAAGGCTTACCTACCGATGTCAATGAATTATGCCATTTGTTCACCAGTTTCCACGTGCAACTTGGCTTGACAAGTCAACAAGTCAAAGAAGACCTTGACACATATGGTGCTCATGTAAGGTCAAAACATATCTCCTATCTTCAAAAGACCCGTAAAGAGCAACAACAATATTATTCCTAACCAGCGTAGTGAACATAATCAAAACCCTAATCGCAGCCCAATTAGTGATTCCCCGTCAAAGACTGCTCTTCGCATATTTTACCACAATTGTGGCGGTATGCGAGGAAAACTTAATAAACTTTTTTTTGACGCGAAATCTTGCCTCTTCCAAGTACTAGTTTTCACCGAAACATGGTTAAACGATACTTTCAGTAACGAAGAGATTCTTGACAGCAATTGGACAGTTTATCGAAATGATCGGGACTTTGGCCACACAGGTCTCTCCCGTGGAGGTGGTGTTATGATTGCAACGCATAACTCTTTAGAAAGCGAGCTTGTTGCAACAACCTCTCACACACTCTTTGAACACCGTATCATCAAAGTTCCAAAGGACCAATATTTTTATTTACATTGTTGTCTTTTACATTCCCCCCTGTTCTATCGAAACAACATACAACGATTTATGTGAAACAGTCCAATCGTTAACCGCAACCTTAAATGAGGAAGATAAAGTTATAATTTTTGGAGACTTCAATCGTCCAAATATCTCATTTATCGTCGATGAAAATGACAATTATCTTCTTCCGGTTAACCTTTCAAGCTCGATAGACTTTAATTTACTTAATACCTTTTATAGCAATGACCTACAACAAGTTAATCCAACCCCAAATCGGAACGGCAACTGGTTGGATTTAGTCTTTGCTAATTCGTATGATGAAATAAAGATTACTGCAACTACTCAGGCTGAACACTTATTTTCTAATACACTCCACCACACTGCTTTAACTGTTGAATTTCCTAGTAACAACATGTCTTTTACCACCTCATTTAATAACACAATTGTGTTCGACTTTCTTAATGCCGATTATGACAGTATAAAAATTGATTTGAATGCCTATAACTGGAACGATCTATTAAATTTGGAAATAGATAGTGCTATTTCACTTTTCTACCAACGCCTTTTCACAAGTATTGAAAAATTTGTGCCTAAGATAAAGAAAAAAAATAAACTTTCAGAACCATGGCTTGACCAAAGTCTCAGACATATAAGAAACCAAAGAAACAAGCTATACAAATTCATTAAGGAAGGCGTAAATGTAAGTGATGAAATCAAAATGAGATACGAAGAGCTCTACAATGAGTTCTCTATAAAATCAAATGATGCTTATAGAACTTATACCAACCTTATTGGAGAAAAAATTCTTAGAGATCCTAAAAAATTTTTTGATTTCGTTAATGTCAAACGTAAATCAGCTGGATACCCCTCATCTATGTTTAAAGGCAATACAATTTCTTCCAACCTTTAAGAGATCTGTAATCTTTTTGCAAATCACTTTAGAGAAGTTTTCTGTGCTCCCACAACCCAGACTCTCTATTCCTCCCCTCTCCTAATGCGACAGACATTATAAACAATATCAGTCTGACGCTGGATGAAATTGTTAATGCTATCATGGAACTTGATTCAAACAAAGGACCTGGTCCGGACCTCATACCACCAAGTTTGTTAGTTCAATGTATAAACAATCTTGCCATTCCCTTATTTATACTTTTCAACAAATCCTTATCCTTAGGTGTTTTTCCATCCTACTGGAAAATCTCCCATTTGACACCTATTTATAAAAGTGGCGATAAAAGGTATGTTGAAAATTACAGAGGCATTGCCATCTTGTCAGCTATACCAAAATTATTTGAAAAGATAATATGTGATAAGCTGACGAGTCTCGTTAATCCCCGTTTAAACGAGCAGCAACATGGGTTTCGGAAGGGCCGATCGACCACCACTAACCTAATGATCATGGTATCCGATGTGTTAAATCAAATGGAAAAAGGACGCCAAGTAGATGCAGTTTACACAGACTTCAGTAAAGCATTTGACCGTGTCGACCATAATATCTTAATTTTGAAGTTAGAAAAATTTTGCATTTCCGGTTTATTACTCAATTGGATCAAATCCTATCTCTGCGAACGATCCCAGTTTGTTAAATTTCAAGGCATTTTTTCAAATGAAATACCGGTCACCTCTGGTGTACCACAAGGTAGTCATCTTGGCCCAATACTTTTCAACATTTTCATTTCAGATTTATCTATTACTCTTTGTGGCATTCCCCATCTTATGTACGCAGATGACCTTAAAATATATAAGATCATTAAATCAGAAGTTGATGTAACTTTCCTACAATCGAAACTGCTGTCCCTTGAGCAATGGTGTAATCAAAACAAACTTCACTTGAATGTTAAGAAATGTTGCATGATAAGTTTTTCCCGTAAGAACTTGATACCAGAATGCAGTTACCTCCTTAATAATATTGTTCTGAGCAGAACCAACCATGTTGTAGACCTTGGAGTTGTCCTAGATAATAAACTGAGATTTAATCTACATTTTGATAAAGTCTTATCGAGGGCAAATAAACAGCTGGGATTTATAAAAAGTCGTGCTAAAGAATTCCAAAATGTGTGGGTAACCAAAACGTTATACTGTACCTTAGTGCGACCACTTCTTGAATATGCTTGCATCATTTGGAATCCAGCATTTGAATCTCATAGCGACAAAATTGAATCCATTCAAAAACAATTCCTGCTTTTTGCGTTAAGAGATATCTTTGACCCCCGTGACTATAACAACTTGCCACCGTATGAACAAAGAATCAGGCTCCTCTCTCTAATGCCTCTATCATCAAGAAGAACTTTAATGAGTTCATGTTTCACATTTGATGTTATTAACGGAGCTATTGATAGCGAATATATCTCCAGCAAAATTACACTTAATGACCCAATGAGACGTACTAGGCATACGCGGCTCCTAAATGAATATATTCACCACACTATTTACGCAAATAATGAACCTATTAGTAGGTGCTGTAGAATTTTTAATAATATTAGCGAGCACTATTCACCATCCATACCAAAATCCACATTTAAGCGAACCCTCTCAAAGTCTCTCTTTGACTCTGAATAATTTGTCCTTTCAAGCACTGCTCCCTACAGAGTTATGCTTCTTGGTCTAGTCTCCCTCCGTCATCCCCTAAAAGTAGTACTTAAGATATATTAGCGTATTTTAAGTATTCTTTAAAATATGTTCGTATATAAGTTCCTTTTCCCTTCTTCCTACCTTTTTGGCGTGTTTTTGAAATCATGTCATTCAGGTGGGCGGATTACGCCCACATCGAATTGCATATCTTCAAACACAAAAACAAGGAAAGGAGAGAGAAAAAAAAAAAAAAAAAATAGTGTTAGAATAAGTAAATTGCCTTGCCTTGTTTGGCCAATAAATAAATAAATAAATAAATAAATGAAGGTTGTTTTTACAACCCTTTTTGTGGGTATTTTATGGCACCTTCTTAAGAAATGCGCGTTTAAAGCAACCAATTAAGGTATCACTGGACAATTAAGGTATCACTGGAATGCACCGCAACCCTTTTAAAAAATTAAGGTATCACTGTGACACAATCGCAGATCATAAAATTGCTTGCAAACCTCTCATCATGGATAAATCGAAAGTTCGCAGAGAAAAAGAGAAATGCAGACAAGAAGTGGTTCGCAAACGGTTAGATCATACCAATTTGTTAGCGTTTTCATTCGATGGCAGAAAAGATGATACTTTAACGACAGCTAAAGTTGATGAGAAGTATCATACTAGGATGGTAAAAGAACCTCATCTTGTTATTTTGAGAGAACCCAATTCTGAATTGATTGGTTACGTAAGACTGGAACATGAAACCGCTGAATACAAAACAACCAAATTAAATGATTTTTTCAACGATAAAAATATATCACTGGATGCATTAATTGGAATATGCACTGATGGTGAGCCAACAAACACTGGCCCACACGGTGGAATTATACGACGATTCGAATTGCTGTTAAAAAGACCATTGCATTGGTTCGTTTGCCTTCTACACTTCAACGAACTTCCGTTTCGGCATTTGTTTGAAGCTTTGGATAAATCAACCAGCACTGGACCAAGATCGGCAACCGGAAAACTGAGCCGTCAAATCGAAACTTGTGAAACTCTTCCGGTAAGTTATTGCTATCACTCATTTATTATAATTGTCAACCATTTTTAATTATTTTATTATTATATATTTTCAGGTGGTGGACGGCTTCCAGAAAATTGAGTTGCAAAATATGCCCCCACTCCAGAAAAAAATTGAATTTTCCACCGATTCGAAGTACTTATACGACATGGCCCATGCAATTTCTAGCGGCGTTCACGATTTCTAGAACCTCGTTTACGCAAAATTGTCAATCAAGTAATTACAGATAATTCATATTATGCGCATTCGGAAAATATTTTGTTATCAATGTTGTTTGATGATAGCAAAGAAAAGCGCGACTGTGCTATCAACATAATTCTACGCTATCGAACAGATGTTGACGACCCAACGCAACTTAGAGCTTATAAAAAACCAGATATAAAGTTTAATTGCACAAGTTACACGGAAATGATCAATATGAATGACATAAATAACGTATTTGAACCACCATTCACGCGAAGCATTCCGTACGATACATTGAAAGAATATTTAAATCAAGATGATACACATACAAGGAACGGAACGACATGTTCAATTGCTAGCTAGAGTTTCCAAACGGGTTATACCGGAAAATGTAGAGGCTGTAATGGCGACCACATTAGAGAGCCGTGCGAAATTGCCCAGACTTGAAAGTAAAAAAGACTTCAAACAATAATTTTTTTAGTTTCTTTTCTATAACTAACTTAAATTTGATCCTGATCAAATCATCCTGATAACTGATGAAATTTGAAGTTTCTTATTTTGATCCCTAGAATACGATTTTCACAGAGCATTGAGCAATTTTTAAATCGACCCGCCCTAGTGTTTATATACGTGAATATAAATATTTGTATATATATACTCATTGGGTTATCAGTAGTAATAATAATTACTTCTTATTTATTGTAACGTCTTTTAATGAATTTCTAATTTACAAATAATGCCTAAAAAAGCCAAGTAAACATTTTTTTAGCTGTTATAACGTATTTTTTGTTAAAAATAGCCAATATCATTTCTTAAATTAGCTGTACAATCCAAGTTAATTTCAGGTCTATAAGATAATGTAAAAAAAATAGAATGAATAGTTGTCGAAGAATAGGTTTTCATTAAATAAGTTAAGGTTTTCCCATGCGAAACATAGTTACAAGCGATTCTTTTTTTATAATACTCTACCTCCTGAAAAAAAATTATTCTCTTAATTAAAATTTTAACACGATTTTATACATTATGATCTAGTTATTGTACGTATGCCATTAAAATTTCATAATTGTATGACGCAAAATAAGAGAGATATGAATATATTAACTTTAAGGTTTTTTTCAAGATTTTCTCCAACAAAAATAGAAAACCGCTGCACTATCTAAAAATTAAAAAAAAAAATTTAATTTTGGTTTTCATATTTCGATATAACCATCCATTTTTCGCCCGATCTCGGTTGATTTGCGAAAAAATATTTTTTTGAATCGCCCTAATATACAGCCACAAGTTGAAGAAAATTCAACATCTATTTTTTAAAGAAATAAAAACCAATTTAATTTCCTTTTACAATTTATCAACACCTTATTATGTTTCACAATCTCTCTCACTTTATTTCAGCTTACAAACAAGCATTTAATGGTTAACCGCGTACGAGGGAAATGTTATGCAAACCGTTGTTTTCATTACATTTTCCAATTGCGGTTAATTTTGCGGAGCTTAAATAGTATTCTATTTTGTAATTGGAAACTACAATATAAAAGTTGATTAAATAAAAAACTTAAATTTTAACAATACAACTGAAGCAATTTACAGGGATATCCCTTAACAAGCATAACCTTCAGCATACAATTTACTATCTTAAGAACACCCCAATCGGAAAAAAATTCGATTCAGATGAAAAAAATTTCGGTATTCCAGATCTCACATTGCTATAATTTGAAGGATGTTAATGTTATTCTTGTTCTCGTCAAGGAAGCATCGAAACAAAAAGTTTACGTAGCTTTATAGATATTTGAAGCCGAAAGTGAAATTTATTTTTTTGCTCTATGAATGGCACACATTAAATTCAAAAATAAAGCCATTATTTTTTTTAAAAATTTAAATTAAACCCGTTCCATAATTGAAACAATAATGCATCATTTAAAAATGTTTTGAATAATTTTAATTAATTAAGAAATTTATTTTGTGATACGAATTATATGAGAACTAAGCATGGTATTCAATTACAAATTGTTGCATGATAATGGCAAAATCAGCCACTACGTCAAGTTTTTTACTGAGTGTTGGTGGTAGTGGGTAGAATCTTACATGATAATTGATACTATTGGCTTAAGGATACAAATCATATACAATTATAACTCATACGAGAAGTGAACACACTAGTCAATTTATAAATATCTAACAAAACTTTTAGCTGTGCCTCGTCATCAGCATCTTCAAAATTAAATAAGAAGAGGTTAAAATATGAAAAAAGTCTGAAATGAGTTCGCAGAAAAAAAAAACATAAGATCTTATATTTAGCCGAATCATGAAACAAATCTCAGCGATATATTATGCATTATTTACACTGCATTCTTACGAAAGTCTTGAACAACATCAGGTATTATGAAAATACGGGAGATTGGAGCTTATGTTTTCAAACTACCATTATTTTATTTCCAAGGTATAAATTGGAGGAAATTGTACCTTGAATATTCAAAATAGTAAAAATGTTAGTCATGATGGAATGATAATTGTTGGGACCTGCATATAGTACTATACTGATACTAATAATGTGTTTTTACTAATCCATGAATATAGCTTGTCAGGAAACTCATTTTCTAATGGGTATATAAAAATGGGGTGATAAAAACGGAAATAGTCACCATTTTTTATTGCCATCCATCAAGTTAAAAAAAAAAATTTGCGAGAAAAGCGTTTCCTTTTCTTGCTGTTTATTACGTCCCCATTGAAATTACTTGAATGCGTCACAAATTGACTAAGAAAGCACTTGGGCGGAAATGAAATAAATGGAAGAGAGCAGTTGTTCAAATAAAGATCAAGATGGTGAACCACAAAACGAACGAACGAAAATTACAGAGAAGGCTGCCAAGACGAATCTGTTCTGTATTTATTCGTCACTAATTAAATTGCATTCAGCACAAGTGCACGAAGCACTTCCGTGCCGTAATAGATAGAAGCAAATGACGACGGATGTTGATGTTATATGACTTTATAAAAGCCATTACGCAAACACATATATTATCACCTACCACACAGAAATACACAAACACGAATTTAGAACTGGGAAATCCTAAGGTTCCTACACCAAAGCTAAGAGTAAAACAAGTCACAAAAAAAAAGCAATAAAAACATCTCAAACGCGCACCAACGTACAAGGCACATTCATGGAGACTTGGAGGAGTGCTGTAAAGGTACGTCAGGGAAAACTTGTCATCTTTATTGTTTAAATCATAAAATTAAAAGCATATTGTTAAGACAGAGACGTAACGGGATACAAACAGTACAGGAGTTTCCGGTGAAAGTGACAAAATTTAGAAAATTTCTTTGACCAGCCTGGTTTTGTGTTTGGGCAAACCTGTTTGGGTTATAACTATAACAACATTAAGTATAACGAGGTATTAATAGAAGGCTAATACAAAGTTAAAACTATAGCAAGTTACTTAAGTTTTAAAACTAAAACAAGGTTTACTGTAACCAGAAATAGAGAAACTCTAAATAAAATGTCAATAACGGTAAATAAATATTTCAAACAGCACACATTTTGCGCAAGACGATATATGGTAGAAAAACATGTTACAAGCTCATATTTTGAGAAAATTGATTATATCTCTCAACCGATTCACAACTACAGCTATGGGGAAACAAAAAGCACACATTGTATAACATTTGTTCATAATTAATGAAAATTAAAGCAACAATTTTCATCGAGCAGTTGTTGAGATAGAGCTTTTAAGAAGTATTAACAAAATAAACCATTATTTTTCTTTAGCAATTTTTCTCGATTAACAAATTTTTTGTGCTTCAATGTTCGGCTTTAAAGCTGAAACACTTTACTTAAATTTATAATATACTACTATATATATATTAAATCGGGGATTATCCGAAGCGGACCACAATGTGTCCCTTTTCGTCACCTATTGGACGAAGGATGCTACCGCTCGAAGCACTCATATGTGAGCATACTCCTCATATAAGCATCCTTTGTCACCTCAAGCATACCCTTGTAGGTCAGTTGACCAATCTCGGCTTCGCCAATAAATGGACAGAATGGTCAATCTTATGCTTACCACCGCCGAACACTGGCACAGAATGTGTGCTGTTTCCGGCTCCTCTAGGCGTAACCTACACGTATAGTCCTCGGTCCGAGTCATCTTTCTGAGATGGTACATGTAGAGACGGTGTCCTGTGACCAGTGCAGTAAGCCAGCTTAAAGTCCTCTGATTGTATCGGATAACTTTTGCTGTCTCACTACAAGACCACTTCACGGCCGCCTTTGATTGCCTTCAATTAACAGCTTCTTCCCACCTTGTACGGTGGTCCGAGTCCGTCAATTGCTTAATAAGGCCTGCCGCCATGTTGTCACCTACGCCAATACGTGGTTCTGGTCCACAGAACTCTTTTGCTGATCCTTTTCTTGCTAAAGAATCAGCATTTTCATTCTGTTCTATGCTAGAATGTCCTCTCAACCACATTAGTGTAAGCTCGTTTATCTGAGCGCACCTATTGAGTTAAGTAAGACCTTCTATGGCCAACCTGGAAGTGGTGTCTGTCCGTTGCATGCACCTTATCACCGACTGATTGTCAAGGGCAATGACAATTTTCTTGCCATTGACCCGATCATCTATCAGGTGGTCCAGCGCATGCACTACATCAAGCATTTCCGCCTGGTAAACAGACACAAACCTCAATAACCTCAGTACACAGGACAGGCTCAACTCTTCTGAGTAAACGCCTGCCCCGGCTCTGCCATTCATTAGAGAGCCGTCTGTGAATGTACTGATATCGTTACCAGCGATTTCTTCAAAAACGGCTTCATCTATTTTAAGAATTTTATTATATTTTTTTGATATTCTTACTCTCTGCCTTCCGCCCATAGGCATACACGTCTCCCTAACATCTCTCAGTATAATATCAAGGATGCGCATATAACCATGTAGGGCTGTTGATTCATGCCACGTAGCATTATGCAACATCCTGAGGGCTGTTAGTGCCACCGTTTTCTTTATTTCTAAATCCAACGGCAGCATACCTAACAGAACCTCCATTGCGCTTGTTGAAGTGGTGCGTATTGCACCTGAACAGTCGCTTTTTAATTGTTTTCTGGCTGACTTTTGTCCACTAAATCACCGAAGCATACGTGATGACAGGTCTAACCATCATAGTGCAGACCCATTTCATAGCCTCTGGGCTTACCCCCATTTGAAACCACGAACGCGTCTACACTGAAACAGAACCTCATGGCTTTTTGAATCCTATCTTCTACATGCTCGTTCCAGGTGAGTGTACTAACAAGGGCTACCCCTAAATATTTAACTCAAGCCACCCGTTTTTCTAATAAAGAGAATATTGTCTGATTTTCCTGTGTTCACGGTATGGGTACCGGTATGGTACCATTCGGAGTGCTCCCTTCATGATGTCAGAAATGGTGTCAACGAACTTACCACAGACCACCAATGTGATGTTCAACAAGGTTGGCGATAACAACCCGCCCTGAGGGCATCCTCTACTTACTCTACCTCTAGTCTTGACTCTGCCATTCTGCATGCTGACAGCCTTGTGCTTGAACATATTGTCTACCCAATTTGTTATCATTGAGCTTACATTGCGCTCTGTCAGGGCTTGCGGCAACCTTTCAAAGCATATTTTGTCGAAAGCACCCTCGATGTCCATAAATGTGACCATCGCGATGCCTCCTGAAAATAACTCCTTTTCAGCCACTCTTACTAGTTCGTGAAGAGCACTCTCCGTAGACCTACCTGCTCTATACGCATGTTGGCATCTACTCAGAAGATTATGCATCAGCGAAGAGCTCTCAAGATAGTCAACCATCACTCTTTTCATGATATACTACAGAAGTAACTTTAGTATTTTCTTTGACTTTAGTAACTTTAGTAATTAGCTCCCCAATTGAACATCAGAAAGTATGAGTAACATCTATACCAGCGTTGCCAGCGCCTAACTCTGTCCACTGTTCGATCGCCACTGCTTTGCACTGTGTTTGGCGTTCGTGTTATGGACGTCAACTATATGCGTCGTATTGTTATAATTTTCACTTGTGTGTTGAGAAAAAGGTATTGAAACATTGCAGATGGGTACTTTTTTATATTGGGTCAGATAAATTATTTTTATACGAGTAATTATATTCTACCCTTGAAAAATGGCAAGAAGAAATATGTAAAACTGGAAATTTGGCTACTTTTTCATAGATAATAAAAGATTAAAGAAGCTTCAGTGTATTGGCTGTAAGCTGGTTATATCTGAAATGAGGGAAAATAATATTTAAAGGCACTACAAAAAGAACATTTTATATATTATAGAAAATTGGAAGAACTTTAAAGATATGAACTAATTCCGAAATTTAAGTGAATGCTTAAACATGAAAACGTGAAGCAGAAATTTAAATCGTTAATGTAAATTTAGCTGAAAGTCGCTAAATGCTTCATATATAGCTAGTTTATAATATGGCTGGAACGCGTTAAGCCGCTGAGTAATGCAAACTTTTTAAAATACACTTGTTTTGATATGCTTAAATGCTTAGGCCCAGACGACATTAAAATGTCCTCTCAAATTGATACTGTCACACTATCCAGAAATACCGTTTCGCACATTATTGGCACATCTAAATGGAGCATCATCAGGAGCTTCAAGATCATATTTGTAGCTTCTGGACCGGATTCAAAGACGTGCGATCAATTTTATAGATGATGAAAATATTTCATCTTCTCTCAACTCTCTTGGGCATCGTCGTAATGTTTGTTGCCTAAGCCTTCTGTACAGGTACTACCATGGGAACTGTTCAAGGAAGGTACATGGCCTGGCGCCACCAGCTCATGTGTTTCCTAGGTCCACTCGGGCAGCTCTCCAAGCCCATCTCTTTACCATTGCTTCTTTGTCCAATAGAACATCGTATTACCGAGATAATTCGTTCTTCAGTCGCTCTGTAAAATTGTGGAACAATCTCTATGCGAGCGTGTTTCCCGGCAGTTTTAATGCGTGTTAATTTAAATCAAATCTTCACCGACATTACTCCATCTTTAAACCCTCCAATTAACTATCACCCGTCTTTCGAATAAATACAAAGCTTTCGCATTTATAGGGGGCATCCCCTGAGTGTTGGTTAAGTCTAAAAAAAAACAAGGAGGATACATAGCATAAGTAAGCAAATTAAAGGCATTTTGATGCTCATGCTCAGCATTTTCTCTAGCCATAGATAAAAGCACAGATATCACTGATGTTGCTCAGCTGGTAATTTTTATAAAATTTACGGGCACCAACTTTAACGTAGAGGAAGAACTACTCAACTTAGTACCATTGGAAATATCCGTTGAGCTTGCAAAACTAAACGCTACGAGTCTATACAAAGAGGTCCTGGAAATATGCGAGATAAGGAATGTGGTTGACTCAGTCAATTTAATAAAAGACATTTGAATATTCCATTTTACCATTGTTTGATTCATTCACCAAAGTCTTAGGATTAACCGTTATAATGACGACAGCTATACAAATTATAAATAGAAAAAGAGCAGGTCACAACGCACTGTCACACCACCAGTTTCAAAGACTTTTATTGAAACTGAATGCAGAATATGGAGACCTGACAATGTTTTCAAAAGTTCGCTGGCTAAGCAAAGGAAAGTGTCTCCAATAGATGTTTTTCATTGCGTTAGAAAGTTTCAATATTTCTTCAACAAAAGGTTAAAAATTCCGCTGTATTGCAAGATAAGTTTAAAAACTTGTCTTTTTAGCAGAACTGACATTTTTAACTCAGCTTACAGCAATTTTAAACATTCTGAACAAAAATCTATAAAAACCCAAATAATCTATAAATTATATGATATCATCAAACGACGGATTTAAGAGAAATACTACGCTTTTCACAAATAGAGTTGAATACAAACCACCTCCACTTTCCATCATGCGCAACAATTAAACTGAAGCATCCAAGTATATATTTTCGGTCCTATACTTCGCATTAAAAAAAATGGAAGTAGAATTTGATAACCGCTTTAAGGATTTTGAAATTGTCGACGCGACTGTTAATTCAATTGAAATCATTTCTTTCATAAATTTCATAAATTTATATCATTTTGAATTTAAATTCATATCGTTTACCAATCATTCAATTTAATATCGATAACTTTGCCATCTTTAATGATTGTACCTTTTCTAACCTTTTCTTAACCGCTTGCGCTATTTTGATATCGCCCTCAGCGACTCATATCCAATGTAACCAATGTATGTATTTTTAATCTTGCTTTGATCGCAACCCGAAACCTTCCTTCTCTGGTAAGAATAAACCAACCTTCTGATTAACGAACCATTTTTGTTCTTATTTTAAAGGAGAAATTCTATAATTGAATCATTACCAAGTGACAAAGTAAGTTAGAGATCAGTGAAACCATTTATCTGGACTTCGAAACCAATCCGCTGATCACCCCAAGTTTGTACAGAAAGTATTAGCCCAAAATTTAATGTTTATATCTTAAAATCCTTAAAAATATAAATTTTCAAGAATAATATTTATGAGCATTATGCCAAATAATTCATGAAGTAAAAGGTCGCAACAATAACAAGATTTTCACAGAACAAACCACCAGCAGACTAAACAACTGTTTCGTTTGTCGCTAAAATAAAAAAAAATTATATTTTGAAGAATTTGAAAATATTAACATTGAAAAAAAAGAACGACACAGTTTAATTTCAATGGAAAAATTCCACTAAAGTGGAATTAATATATAATATATATAATAAAATTTTCTAAAGTCAACTAAATGAGATGTCTTAAACCAAAATCCGCATAACTCATATCATTTATAACTTTTATATCCATAATCCGACTTAAATAAATTGACCTCGACTGAAACAGGTTTATTGTTTCGGAGGCAGATTTCTGATTTCAAATATCCACTTTTAAAAGCTGATATCGTTAAGCTTGTTTCTATATGCCAGTATGTATGTAAATCAGCTTTTTCATATATGAAGCATATAAAGAAAGAATATAGAAATAGACTTTCAAACAACAATCACTTTCAAACAAATTTGTTGAGGATGGCACTTTGATTTTGATTTTAATTTTTCATGAATATTTTTCAGTTAATAATAAGACAGCAATACAATGAAAAATTTAAAAAATTATGTTAAAATCAAATCAAAATCAAATTAAAACAAAATCAACAAAAAAAAAAATAAAAACGACGGTAAAAAAAACATAAAACCATTAAAAAAATAAAAATATAAAAATATACAAAACAATTAAAAAAAAACAAGAAAAAGATCTCTGAATACAGTAACCTTTACGTGGTGGGATCTGGATAAAACAGAATGTTTTCTGACTAATTTGAAAAAAATTTCCTAAAAGATTGAGTTATTTGTTAGTGTATTTTTGTTGTCAGTAGGAAGATGAGCATCGAATAAGCTTGGCAAACAGCACTGGCGTTTGGTTTTAGGATTATACTGAAAACACCACATTTCGTCGACTGTTACGGTGGGATACAATAAGGTTTGTCCTTTTTCGCTTTCTTAATGATGTCTTTCGAATGTAAAACCCAAAGCATTTTTTCTTAATCATTTGATGAATTTCGGTCAAACTTTTAAAACAAAACTTAATATTCGTTTTTAGTTTAATGATCATCTTCCAACTGGCAACAAGACACACTGACAAAAAACGCAATATCTTATCTTATATTTATCCAAATGTCATGAAATTTTGAAAGAATATCAGATCTAACGCGGAAAAGATCTAACGCAACTTTAGATGTAACGCCTTTAGTTTCTGCTTACCTTGAATATCTTACCTTGAATTATAACCTCGCTTCATGTATACTTAATGTGACCAACCGTTTCGAAAACATCGGAATCATTCCGAAATTCAAAGGCAAGATCTGCTCTTTTTTGAAATATACCGAAATTTGCCTCAGATAAAAAAAAAGAATTACGTCAAATAAAGAAAATACCTCCTAACTGATAATGAGTCACCTAATCTGACGAGTGTGGCAATAGCATACTTTTGGACAGAGTTGTAATGCCATCATTTTGTATTGCAATCAGTGACTTCATAACTAGTGACTTCAAGTTATATTGAAATCTTTAAATCATTTTTGATTGCAATGACTTCAACACAAAAGTCCTATAATCATTTTGAGTTATTGAATGCATTTAAAAAAATTTACGTAATTGCTGACTTCCTTAAATTTTATATCGCAGTCATGACAGAAAAACTTACTTGTTTGCATTCATTAATTCTTTTGAAAGATTGCAATCACTGCAATAAATATTAAAATCAATTTAAAGTCATATGATTGCAATCTTTCAAAATAAATAAAATCATGACCGAGAAAAATCATTAAAGCCACGGTACATATTTTCTTAACTTAATCTCTACCGTAAACAAAAGCTAATATGTAACAATAAACAATTCAATCCAAAACTAGTAAGGAATGGAGCTTTGGCAGGGTACTGAAGCTAAAATACCCCCTCTCGTCCGTATTGAAGTATATTCGAAGTCCGTAGCTACGTCAGATACGACGTTCTCCTATTTTGATGACGTCACTTTGTATGGGCGGTAGGCGAGGTTATCTTTCGATTTTGCCAAATATCTTAGAGATGATTCATAATATATATCAAAATTTCAGGACATTTCTTTAATTTTTTGGATTTTTAAGAAATTTTAGTTTAAAATAAAGCCATTTTGTATGAAAGCCAAATATCATATAGATGGTTCATATTAAATATCAAAGGTTATGTGCAAAATTTCAAGACATTTCTTTAATTTTTGTGAGTTTTTACGTTAAAAAAAAAGCCAATTTGTATGGGAGGAAAATGTCATAGTGATGGTCTACATTAAAAATCAAAGCCTATGTGAAAAATTTGAAGACATTTCTTTAATTTGAGCAGATTTTGAAGAGATTTTACGGTTAATATAAAGCCACTTTGTATGGGAGGTAGGCGTGGTTTTCATCCGATTTTTCCAAATTTCATAGCCAAGATTGATATTGAAGATCAAAGCTTACATGCAATTTGAAGGCAAATTTGATGAAATTTTAAGAGATTTTACTGTACAATTGAAGTAACTCTGTATGGGAGGTAGGCGTGGTTTTCATCCGATATGGCTTATTTTCGAACTTGATCTTAATTTTTTAAAAAGAAGCTTACATTTTGAATTTAATAATTCAACTTAAGGTTGAAAAAACCTTTGTTAATAATTAAGAATTGTTTATTTGAGTAAAAATAAAGACTTTTTTCATTTTTTGAAAATGATTTAAAAATTTTTTAATTCAATCGAAAGCCTTCAATTGACTTTAAACTATTTCAACATTTTAGGAACTTATACATGCTTTCAACTGACGTCAAATGCTTTTATTGACTTTAAATTGATTTCAATTGAATGCATTCAATGACTCCATGAACCTCGACTTCAATCCTAGTGAATAAATCAAAAGACTTCAAAAAGAATTTTTACGAATTGATTTCGAAGTCATGACTTTAAAATGATGCTAATTTCAAAACTTGAAGTCATGAAATCAAAAAATAACTGAATGACTTAAATCATTTATTTTGGCACTGAGTGCCAGTTTTTGATTGCATAAATGCATTCTTTTACAACTCTGCTTTTGGATAAGTCAATTGACTTTTGAAAACGAACTGTAATTTTTTTTTATCTACCACATAGTTACCAAAAAAAAATAGGGAGAAAAAGGATTGCCTTATGTCCTGCTTATGTTAAATTGAGGTCAATACTGTTAAAAAAGCCACCGGAAAACTTCCCCGGTTTCATATGTTACAACAGCACTTCACAGCTTTGAGGTGAATTCACGTCCACAATTAGTGCTGTCGCTTTACCACAATTGTGGTTGATATTCCACTTTTTTCGACTTCCAACGCTTTAACTATTTTAAAGTCACAGCACTGTCCACAATACGTGAGTTTCAACAAACTTCAAACAAATTGAGTTGAAAATAAGCCGTTTGTCTGAAATGTCTGTGTGATCTCTAGTAAAATCAAAGTTTTCTGTCCCTTTGTCTCTGATATTTACTTTCAATAGAACTACCGGAAAAACATATTGTGAGCTTTTTTGTTTTTCAGTTATTTCAAAAACAACTATAATTTCATTTCCCAATATAAATTATTTAGGTTCGTCAAGTATAATATGCAAGCTTCATGTTTGGAATTCTTTGTATTACTAAAATAAGCCCCAAAATATCTGAAGAAATTGCTAAAAAAGACAAATACAGCTTCAAAACGAGAGCTAGTACTTTTCGTTAAATATGGATTCGTCAAGCTTGGGAAATGATTGATTTTAATGTTTGATATCTACTTGCACATTGCTTTTTTCTTTTAAACTATATTGAATTACAAAAGTTGTCAAATTATCGAATAAAAAAACTTGTATATCATTCCGAAATTTCGATCCAGATTCCGGGATCCATTCCGAAATTTCACTAAAAGCAGTTGGTCACATTATGCATAGTATACTAGCTGAATGGTACCTGTTATTGCCCAACTGTTGAAAACTACACCAAAAAAAAAATCGACATGCTCTAAAATCGAACACAATGTAATCATTTTCAAAATGTATATTTTTTCATATAAGATTTTATAATTATTTAAATATTCACATATAAATTGATAACCTTGTGTTATTTTGACGAAATTTCTTTTAAGCTATTTATTTATCACAAATTGTTTTTAAATTGAAAACTTCGTCATCAAAAAATAGCTTAAAACAAATTTTGTCAAAATAACAACATAATGTTATTAATTTTGTGACGCATAAAATTCAACAGTGAATTTCAGCGCCACAACAAGTCACAACAAGCACGAGAGGAACGTGGTGAACATCGCCACCATCATTTATAAATGTTTGTAAACAAATTAAATGATGTGAAGTGGCGCCCGAGCAGGGACTATCTTCACAGGAGAACAACGCAGAAGGAGTAAAGATTCAACGCAGGAAATAACGGAGATGAAACAATATGGTGCGAAATACATGGATTTATGCACTTCGACGAGACGACTTGGTAGCCTACGCTAAAGAGCTTAACTTTAGCAGCGAAGGAACCGTCGAAGAACTCAGGAAAAGATTTGCGACATTAGCACTGAAACCTGAACAAAAACCGGAGATAGAGCAACGACTTCTCGAGCTGGAGCAAAGCACACAAGAAGTATTTCTCCATGCCCTCTTGCTGTACCGCCATTAAGCATAGCACCATCGGGATCAAGAAATACAGATATCGGTACCTCAGCGAACAACGAGGTAATGCCAGAAGTGCAGCCAGAACCAGAAGCCCAGCAAAACCACAATCCACACGCTACGGTAATTGACAAGGTAAGAAGTGGTCTGTGAAATACGACGGAGGTCGAGATCCGCTCGCATTTATTGAAAGCGTGGAAGAACTGGCAGAAGCGTATGGCCTAGGAAGAGACCACCTTACTCGAACAATGCCGGAATTATTACAAGATCGTGCTCTGACATGGTTTCGAAATAATAACCGAATGTGGCGCGAGTGGAAAAGCATCAAGGAAGACTTTTTGCATTTCTTTCTGCCAGCAAGATATTTCGAGAGATTGGACGACGACATCAGGCAGAGGCAACAGCGCGCTGGAGAGTCCTTTAAGGATTACGTTCTCGCCCTGCAGAGTTTAATGCGACATTCGAATTACGACGAATATCAGAAGTTGGAAAGGACGTTCCGAAACAGTCGGCAAGAGTATCAATTCTACATTAAAAGAAAAGATTTTAGCAACCTAGAAGAGCTTACAGCGTTGGCTGAAGATTTTGAGTGTATACACGCGGACACGGCCCCTACACGAGCACCAGCCTAGCGGCCTAGAGAAGAACATCATCGCATGGTCACACAGGCTCCGGAGTCATCTATAAATCCACAAACGGCATGTAGACGATGTGGTAGAGATGGTCACATGCGCTACAAGTGTCGAAATCCATGGGTAATGTTCTGCTGGGAGTGTGGAAAACGTGGCCTTAGATCAATTGACTGCTGTCGTCGGCAGTCGGAAAACGGACGGAACACCCGGTAGAGGAGAGGCCTATCGGGGAACGCACATACGGTCCCTCGCATCACGTAGAAAGTCTGCAGCACAACGATGCTCATATATTTGCAAGTATTACACTCGGAGAAGAAATTCAAGAGGCCACCATAGACACAGGAGCAACCAGGAGTTTTATAGGCAAACGATTAGCAGAGAAACTGGCACTCGCAGGAGAAAGGTTAGAGGAAGACATAGTCGTTAGAATGGCCGACAGTTCTGTACGAACACTGAGCGAAGCACTGATCCTGCAAATAAGGTTGGGGAAAACACTTGCAGGATTCCACTACTCGTCCTACCCGATATAGTGGATGCGGTGATTTTGGGAATGGACTTTCTGCTACAAACTCAGGCAACTTTTACATGTGGTGGCCATACCGTCACGTTGAAAAGGCACGAGGCGACAACAGGTACTAGCGTTGCCCCATTGTGCACAGTGGTGCGAGAAGTCGAAGCAACGGAAGAGGAGAAAATGGAGAGTTTCTTAAGGAGAGAATTAGCCGAGTTCTAAAAACTACAGAGCCTATCCAACATTACGACCCACAAGATAATCATGCAAGATGATAGACCCATAAAACAGAGATATTTCCCGAAGAACCCAGCCATGCAAGCGATCATTAACCTGGAGATCGACGAATTGATCGAGAAGGGGTGCATCGATCCCTCATACAGCCCCCACAGTGCGCCAATTGTATTCGTGAAGAAGAAGACTGAAAAATGGCGACTCTGCGTAGACTACCGGCAATTAAATGCAAAATCTGTACCGAACGCTTACCCAATACCAAGAATACACCACATACTAGACCGACTGCGAGATGCCAAATAAATTAGCAGCCTAGATCTCAAAAATGGGTATTGGCAGATTCCGATGGAGGAAAAGAGTAAACAGTTTACTGCACTTACGGTACCGGGTCGTGGACTTTTCCAATGGCGAGTTATGCCTTTTGGGCTGCATTCAGCACCTGCAACTTTTCAACGAGCGTTAGACCAAGTGATCGGTCCTGAAATGGAACCGCATGCGTTTGCCTATTTAGACGACATTATTGTTACTGGGAGCTCATTCGAACAGCATATGGAAAATCTAAAGGAAGTGTTTCGTAGACTTCGGGTGGCGAACTTGAAAATCAACACCGAGAAATGTGAATTCTTCAAGCAGGAAATTAAATATTTGGGCCATGTGGTAAGCAGCCAAGGAATACATACCGATCCAGACAAAGTATCAGCGATAAAGGAATTACAACCCCCCACCAACACGAAAGAATTACGACGAGTTCTGGGAATAGCTTCATGGTATCGACGCTTTGTTCCAGAGTTTTCGATCATCGTACACCACTTTACAAAACTCTTAGGAAAAGGAAAGCATTGGCCCGGAAAGGAAAGCGTTTGAAACCCTCAAGGAGAAGTTAACTGAGGCACCAGTCTTGGCATGTCCAAACTTCGATGAAAAGTTTACGTTACAAACCGACGGCAGCGACTATGGCCTTGGAGCTGTTCTAACACAAATTCCAAACTTAATCGCACTGATTAACTTCAGTGCGAAAACAAAACAATTCAGTGGTGAAGACAGCAAGTGTGAAGAATTAGTCGGGAAAAATCTCCGATCTAGCTATAATACAATAGACAAGGGAACACACGGTTCGAGCGTTCGAAGAGACAACAGGCAAACAGCGAACGAGAAGAAATCTACCGTGCCAGGAAGGAGAGTAAGTGGAAACATTAGCAGAGTCGGTGGCTTGTAGGCCCCTGCTAAACCCAGCCAAGAACAGAGTCGGTGGCTTGTAGACCCAACTGTTCAAAGGACATCACCAGCAGAGTCGGTGGCTTGTAGGCTCACCTGCATACACAACAGTAGCGAAGTCGGTGGCTTGTAGGCCCACTCGCGAAAGCATCAACAGATTCAGTGGCTTGTAGGCCCGACTGTTTTTATTTTTTTTTTAGCAGAGTCCGTGGCTTGTATGCCCGCCTGCTCCAATAAAAGGTACATAGTCCGTGGCTTGTAAGCCGCCTGTTGAACAGCAGCCGAAGCAGCACATACCCTGGCCGAAACAGAGCTTGTGAATTAAATCAATAATCGATAACTACATTGTCACTTTAAGAATACACCACATTAACTTTGTAAATTTTTAAATTAGAAAAATACATAGTTTTCTTGTTTGAACCCTGGGAACCCGCTGAGCGTACCTCAGCCACATCAAAAGGACCAACCAGAGGTTTGTTACAATTTATATGTGAATATTTAAAAAAATCAAAAATTTTAAATGAAAAAATACCTACATTTTGAAAATGATAACATTGTGTTCAATTTTAAGACATGTCTATTTTTTCCAGTATATGAAAAGCTAAAAATTGCAGTTTAAAATTTATTTGCAATAATTTTTCTATTTGTTTTTTTTTTTTGTAAATTTTTAATTTACGTATTTAAGAAACATGCGACCTTATAAATAATTGGAAGTTTGTAGGTAATACAGTGCTTAGCAATAATTGAGTAAACTATGAGTAAACTTTTCTTGACTAAACTGAAACGTGGCCATATTTTGGTATCTGATATTTGTGGGGATAAAAATGTGAGTTTTGAATTAGGTCAAAGTGTAAAAAGCTTGTTAATACTCAAAAATGACATGATACAGGACAACTTTTTTTAATAAACATTTTATATACTGCTTCTTGCAAAAAAATTTTTTTTTTAGTTTTTATTAATATTATTCATAAAGTGTGCATAACAACACAATCTTGATCTGATAGTTTCTATGTTATTTTTATTAATTTCAAAATTAAAAACTTTCCCCCCTAATAGTTTTTCAAGAAACAGTCCCTGACTGACAGCAAACATTTGCAGAAATTGTTCTCATACTAATTCTAACTGAGTTATTCAACAAAACAACCTGATGCCAGTTGTTCTGCTCTTTGCAGATGAAGGTATCACTTACAGCTGACTCCAGACTTCAGACACCAATTGGCTGTCTCTTATTTCCAGCGCGCGTCATTCTATTTTATTTTAACAGTGTTATCCTTTCCGCTTAGCTATTGTAAATAATGAAGGCAAGACACTAAGTTTGTACAACATGTTTATTTACTGAGTTCCAATCCCAAGCCAGGGGGAGAACGATATTGTGTACACAATCTTTTATAAAACTGGCTGAGAGGAGGCAACAAACAGTAGCAATATCTGAAAACAACATCTAAGCGAGTGTGTCTGGAATAACAGATGAGTTGCAAATTCAATCAAAGCATCCATGAAATCAACAAATGCTCCTTGGAACTCTGTGTTCTTGCTTAAGTGGAAGAAAAACTGAACTATCGTCAGTCATTGCAACAATGATGCAAACACCCAGAAGCTCTGAAATGCAAACAAGTCAGCACCTGGCAAGAAAATTCACACGCCTATAAAATCCGCCGCTATGAATAGGCAAAGAAATTTGTATTTATTCTTTATGCGAGTACAAGTAGCTATCGAAGACAACAGCACAAGGATATACAAGGAATTTAAATACTTGTATAGCTGCAATTAGCTAATTTATCAAGTGCAGGATTATAAATGGAAGCAACTAATTGGATGTCTACCTTAAGGGGGGACATGACATTGGCAGTTTTTTGAAATCTTTTTTTTAATAATTTTGTATTTTAGTAAATATTCTTAAGATTCTAAGAAAAATTTCATGGAAAAATTCCTACGGGTTAAAAGGTTACAGCCGGATTAGTGAGAGCGCATTTTTAATTTTTGCGCTACTTACGAACGGCTGCTGGTATATACTTGTTTTACTTGCTACCTGACTTTTGGTGATTGTTATTTCGTACCTACTTGAAGGGTGGGTTTTTTGGGAAGCCTCAAAATGTATTGCCGAAACCTTCAGATGATGCACCTTTTACACAACTAGTATCTATATCTATATCTATATCAATATCTATATCTATATCTATATCTATATCTATATCTATATCTATATCTATATCTATCTATATCTATATCTATATCTATATCTATATCTATATCTATATCTATATCTATATCTATATCTATATCTATATCTATATCTATATCTATATCTATATCTATATCTATATCTATATCTATATCTATATCTATATCTATATCTATATCTATATCTATATCTATATCTATATCTATATCTTTATCTATATCTATATCTATATCTATATCTATATCTATATCTATATCTATATCTATATCTATATCTATATCTATATCTATATCTATATCTATATCTATATCTATATCTATATCTATATCTATATCTATATCTATATCTTTATCTATATCTATATCTATATCTATATCTATATCTATATCTATATCTATATCTATATCTATATCTATATCTATATCTATATCTATATCTATATCTATATCTATATCTATATCTATATCTATATCTATATCTATATCTATATCTATATCTATATCTATATCTATATCTATATCTATATCTATATCTATATCTATATCTATATCTATATCTATATCTATATCTATATCTATATCTATATCTATATCTATATCTATATCTATATCTATATCTATATCTATATCTATATCTATATCTATATCTATATCTATATCTATATCTATATCTATATCTATATCTATATCTATATCTATATCTATATCTATATCTATATCTATATCTATATCTATATCTATATCTATATCTATATCTATATCTATATCTATATCTATATCTATATCTATATCTATATCTATATCTATATCTATATCTATATCTATATCTATATCTATATCTATATCTATATCTATATCTATATCTATATCTATATCTATATCTATATCTATATCTATATCTATATCTATATCTATATCTATATCTATATCTATATCTATATCTATATCTATATCTATATCTATATCTATATCTATATCTATATCTATATCTATATCTATATCTATATCTATATCTATATCTATATCTGTATCTATATCTATATCTATATATATATTTATATCTATATCTATATCTATATCTATATCTATATCTATGTCTATACAAATACAACACCTTAAATCCTCATACACCTTTATCTAAAAATACTTGTTCATTTATATTTAAATTCAATTATAATTATTTGTTTGTTCATAAAAAATTTGTTCAATAAAATAGTTCAAAAAATATATGGAATAAAAAAAACTAAAAATATATTTGTTCGCAACCAAATATTGGCGATCCTACCAGCGAACACCAACAAAAACATCAATAGTTAATCAGTTTAAATTCTCAACCCCACTGCAACTAGAACGTGCAACAGCTGGCACACAAAACATTGCACCAATTAATGACAACTACAAATTTAGTGCGCCAATGATTGTGGAAAGGACATTGCGCACGCCGCCGCAAACACAATAACAACAAACGAAAGCCATGGAAGCAGCACTATTACCGACAGCAATATTATTCCCAACAACATCAACGCAGCAACATACCAACAACGTTGAATAAAAATATAAGCTTGCACCGAAATCGTTTTTATCAAGCATATAGCAACCATCAGCAACAAAGGCAACAACAAGATCCTTTGCGAGCACAACATATGAGTTATGTTTTTGCTTGTTTTATTTAAACATAGCTAAAACCTTTTTTTGTTAATAAAAACAAAAGTTATTAAAATGTTTTTTATTATTGTTTTATTTAACTTGGTTTTTTATTTAAGGTAAGTTGATATTATTTAATTTGATTTTTATTACATGTAAATTATTACTTAAGTTCTAATATTAAGGGTGAAACCAACCAAACTACTTTGCACACGGATGAAGACTAAAGACTCAGTAGCTGAACTAAGCTAAGCTAAGCTTAGCTAAGCTAAGGTAAGGTAAGCTTTACGTGTGTCACTAACACATGCAAAGCTTAGCGAACCATCGCGCCAGACGCATTGTCAGCACTTCTGGCACACGCTTATGTTTTTCTGTGTGCAGTTATTATTTAGCCAAAAAGAAAAACATGTAATTAATGTGTCAGCAATTTATGTTATTGTTTGAACAAATAAAACAACGATTGCAAGTTTGTTGCAACATAATTCTGAGAATTATGAAGTAAGTATGAAAAATATTGTGCAATCTAGAATGGTTAAAAATAACCCAAAAGAAAAGATTTATTTCTGAGAATTATGAAGTAAGTAAGTAAGTATGAAAAATATTGTGCAATCTAGAATGGTTAAAAATAACCCAAAAGAAAAGACTTATTTGCTTGCAATGCAAATAATGAAATGCAATTATAATTAAATATTTTGTTCCTTAACTCCTCCGCCCTCAAATTCGAGCGTCCTCGTTCGATGGAGTTGTAATGAATAATTTTGGCAAATCTTGTATCCTTACTTCATTTGTGGTTTGGTTAGTTTTCTCTAATTTTACAAATTTTCTTTTTATTTTTATTAATGTAAGTATAATAATTAATATAATAATGACTACCATTATTATATTGGTAGAAAAATACATATCATTTTTAATTTTTAATAATTTTATGTCTTTAGTTTCATTAGTCTGAAACTGTTTAATGTAATCTAACGATAATATTTCTTCTATTTTACTGTTATTTGCCATTGGTTGCAGTATTGCAGGTAATGGGTTTTTTTCTGTTATTTCTCTTGACATAAATATCTTATTATCTATTTCAATGCTTGTATTATGGTGCTTTATTAAATATGATCCATTAAGTTTGACATTTTGATTATTAAATTTTATAAAACCATGAAAATCATTTAAAAATATTACATCATTTGAGATTTCTTCAATTGATTTAATGTGTTCATTATTTATCTTAACACAATCATCGATTTTACTTTTTAGCAGATGTGCTATGCACGTGCCATTTGTAATATCATTTACTACTTTTCTTGGACAAATTGTCATATTATTGTATGTTTTACACTTACTTTTTTTTCCATATATTTTGTTTTTACATAATAATATTGTTTCATATTCTATTTTATTTATTAATTTATTTTTCTTTACTGCTCTTATATCTAAAGCTCTACAATCTTCTTTTTCTGTTGTAGGCAAGTTTATAATATAAATTAGAGATTCAACACTGGATGCTATTTTTATTTCCGCGAACTCTAGAGCTTCGTCTAAATTAATGAAAGGTATGTTTTCATTTTCCAGGAAATTTTTTGTGATTTCCATTTCTTTGTCGGATAAAATATACGAATTTATGATATTTGATTTTGCCCAGTGTATGGCATAGGCAATATTAATGAGCTCTTCCTTAATTGTTTCTAATTCATATTTAGTTTGCATAATTAAGTCGTTCTCTATATCTTTATCTTCCTGAATAAGCTTTGTTATTTTATTTGCATTATTAATAATTTCGTTAATTTTTTCATCAGTTAATTTATTTATTATTACTTGCCTGTCATTATTTTGCAGTATGTTATTTATTTTTTCTACTAATATGTTATAATCACCATGGTCTGGATTCCCTGCGATCCATTTCCATGCTGATCCTATAAAGTCTAGTGATCTTTTGTAAATTTGTCTGTTTATTTTTATTCTATTTAGATGAGTTTTTGTTTGATTGAGTAGTGTTACTAGTATGGGTTGTAAAGGATGATTTTTCATGCGTCCGGTTATTGTTTGTAAGTTGTCTATGGTATTGTCGTAGTTCCTCAATTCGATGATGTGTACAATTCTAAAAGTCCCCGTTTGTAACTTTGAAGGTCCAGCGTCCACAGTTATTAGTTGCGAAGCCGAGTAGTCTAGTATTTGAACGTTTGCTGTTGTCAATATTGCCGTTGCAATTAGTCTAGAAAATATGTCAGTAAATTATATTTGGTATGTGTGATATATTTATTTTTATTTATGTAAGAAAGATAAATATTATTCTTAATTTTTGATTAAACTCTTGTGAATTACCCTCCCTGTTTCTGTTATAATTGTTGAAGATCTGTTTTCTTTCACTATTTCTTTCTTGTATTTGGCTGTCAGCTTAGTACCGTATCTTTTGTTGATTTTCACATAAATAGTTTGTCCTGGCGTGTAGTCTTTAGGGTTAGTTCTATCTTTGTTATGGAATTTAAGGTCTTTTTCCTGTTTGTCTTTTAATCTCTGAATATTATTTCGTCTAGCTATTTCATATTGTTCTGGATTTATATAAACTTTTCGTCCAAAAAAAGCTTCAAGTGGTTTTTGCCCTGTTGTCGAGTGAACAGAAAAATTGTATTCATAAACTGATCTGTCTAATAGTTCTTCAAATGTTCTGTCTATGTCTTCTGTTTTGAGGCATCTTAAAATCTCGGAAAGTGTAGAGTGGAATCGCTCCACCTGTCCATTTGCTTTACTTATGTGTGGTGGTGTCTTATAAATTTTAATTCTCAATTGGTCTTCAATCATAAATGTTATTGAGTGTGAGTTAAGTGATTTCTCATTGTCAATAATAATTGTCTCAGGTATACCGAAAGTAAAAAGTAGCTGTCTGAGTGGTTCTCGTATGTCTTCTGTTGATCTAGATTTTATTACTCGCGCTTGCGCGTATTTTGAATATTTATCTATTGCTGTCAATACTAATTTCTTTTCAGCTATATAAATGTCAATGTGGAGGATTTGACCTGGATATTCGGGAATTGGGGTTGGTTGTATTATTGGTTTGTTTGGATGTCTGTCGTATTTGTTTTCGGCGCAAATTCTGCATTGTTTGACAATTTTCTTAATTTTGGCAAACATTTTAGGGAAATAGAATTTTTGGATAATCTGTTCTTTGTTTTCTTTTGCGTTTCTATGGGCTCTTCTATGCTCAAGGATAATTTGTTGTTCTTGTTGTTCGTCTGTTCCTAAATCTTTGACCTGTGTTTGTGTGAATCTAATTTTAAATGTATTGAAGTGCAAGGGATAGAGTTTTTGAATTTGTCCCATTATTTCTTCGGAAGTGTATAGTCCGTTTATAACAGAAGGATTTAAGTATCGTTTCAGAATTTGTGTCAAGTCGTCCATTGAATAGTGGTGTCTGATTATTTTGTGCCTATGATAAGTTGGAAAAGGAATAATAAATTCGTAGTTATCTTCTTGTCCTATTAAGAGCCATATCTGGTTTTTAAAAACATTAATCGGGGCTTCTGTTGCTGGTACTAGGTTATGTCCTGAACTTTCGTCTGAATGAGTTGCTATAGTAAGAGAATTTACTTCTGGAGGTCTTGAGAGTGTGTCAGCTACAATATTAGTGCGTCCTGGTTTGTATTTCAGTTCATGGTCGTATTCTTCCAAAATAGCTTTCCATCTTTTTAATTTCGAATTGTCATTTTTATTACTGAGTGCGTATGTTAGGGGTTGGTGGTCGGTAAATATTTTAATTTTTGCGGTACCGTAAAGGTAATTTCTGAGAGATTTCAATGCCCATATTATAGCGAGCATTTCCTTCTCATTAACTGCGTAGTGTTCCTCTGTCTTACTCAATGTCCTGGAAATGAATGTAATGGGTTTTCCATCCTGTTCTAAAACTGCACCAATTGCGTGTTTCGAAGCGTCTGTTGTCAAATGGAATTCTTTTTGAAAATCGGGGTAGGTAAGAATTACTTCCTCTGAAACAAGTACGTTTTTGATTTTGTTGAATGCGTCTTTTGCCATGTCATTTAACTGGATGAGAGTTTTTTTGGATTGATTCTTCGAGACTCTTCCGTCCTCTCCTCTTAAGAGATTAGTTAGAGGTTTAGCTATTTTAGCGTAGTCTTTTATGAAACGTCTATAATATCCTGAGAGACCAATGAAAGCTCTCAAGTCCTTAAGCGTTTTAGGGTAGGGAAAGTCAACTATTGCCTGAACTTTAGTAGGGTTGGTTTTTATACCGTCTGAAGAGACTAAAAATCCTAAAAATTCTATTTGTTTTTTGAAAAATTCGCATTTGTCTATTTGAACTTTCATATTGGCTTCTTGTAGTGTTCTGAAAATTTCATGAATGTCTTTGGCATGATTTCTTTCGTCTTGGCTGAATACAATGATGTCATCTATGTAGACATAACAGATTCGGCCAATGTGTTTTCTTAGAATATCATCTAAGGCACGTTGGAAGATTCCAGGGGCGTTTTTTAGGCCAAATGGCAAGCGTGTGAATTCATATTTGCCATTTTTCACCGAAAAGGCAGTTTTCTCTACATCAGATTCCTTTAATGGAATTTGGTGAAAACCGCTTTTCAAGTCTATTACTGAAAAGATTCTATTTCTTCCTAATTGGGCTAAGACTTCATTAATGTCGGGGATGGGGTAACGGTCGGCTATTGTTATTGCGTTGAGTTTTCTATAGTCTATTACTAGTCTATACTTTTTTTCATTTGATGCATCTTGTTTTTTTTGGAACTATCCATACCGGCGAATTGTATGGAGAGCGTGATGGTCTGATAATTCCGTCATCTAGTAATTTCTGTATTTGACTCTCTACTTCTTCTTTTAATGACATTGGGTAGGGATAGTATTTCGTGTAAACTGGTGTGTCGGAGCTTGTTCTAATGGTGGCGACTACTTTTGTGGTATAAGTCAGTTTTTCATTTGGATCGGAGAAAAGATCAAAATGTTGATGAACCAATGCATTCATTGCTTGTTTTTGTGCTTCGTTCATGTGATTATTTCGAATATCAATATAGTTTACATCTTGAGAAGTTAGTTGTCTAAGTCGAATTTTAATTGAGTTGTTAATTGTCATAAGGTTGTATTTTGTGTCAATGATGGCGGATAACTCTTTGAGGCTATCATTTCCTAGTATTGCGTGAAATGACACGAGAGATGGTAAAAGAAAGAATTTTAAATTTACATGAGGTAGATTAAAGAGGTTAACGTAAGTGTGGTGTGTGATTTTAATTTGTCCTCCTACTGAGTTAGCAAAAGAAACGTCGTCGTTTTTAATAATTTTTTTGGCGAGCTGTGGCTGTAAGTAATTTTTGTTTGATCCTGTGTCTACTAAAATTTTCAAAATGTCTCCACTCTTCGTTCTACTCTCGAAATAAGGCAACGAAGAGTTTTTTAATCTAAAAAATGGATGTCCGTGAAGTCAAGTGCTTCATAATTTTCAGATTCATATTGAGGGTTGTTTTGATAGTCAAAATTTTCAGAAGCAATCTGTCCGTTATAATGGAAAGGATCGTTTTTTCCTAAAGAATAATCTTGACTTTCCTCTTGGTTGGTAGTCATGTGGAAATTTCTTTGCATCTTAACTGGTGGACTTGTAAGATTCCCTTGTTCGTGTCTTTTCCCGGCGTATTTAAAATTTGGTCTGTTTGCGTAGTTTACGGCGTTGGTTCTAATACTGGGGTCAATGTCCATTGGCTCTGGTCTTTGTGGCGGTTTCGGTGCTAATGGTTTTCCGGGTGGATTGTGATATTGATTATTGTATGGCCTATTAAATGGCTGGTTTGGCCATTGAGCAAATTGTTGCGGTGCATTTTGCGTGAATACTTGTTGTGCTCGTGGCACATAAGCCAATTGTGGGTGAAATTGTTGGTTTTGCGGAGAATTTGAGAAATTCTGTTGGGAAAATTGTTGATGCTGCTGTCTGAATTGTTGCCTTGGTGGCAATGGAGGTGGTAACCAACGTGGTTTTTCTGATCTTTGGTTTTGACCCTGATAATTGTATGCGTGTGTTGCCCTAAAATTTTGATTCTCCAGTTTTAAGCATAAATGGAGAGCTTCTGGTAAATCTGAAGGTTCTTTCATACCAAGCAGTCTGGCAAGGTCTCCTGAAAGTCCTCTTACAAACGTATCTAACGCTTTTTCCCTGTATGTTTGTGATAACATTTGCATAGATTCTTGACTCATTTCTGTGCATGATATCTTGTTCAAAATTAATGATAGGTGAGAATAAACCTGTGAATAGAAATTCTGTATTGATTGCCTTCCTTGTATTAAGCACGTCATCTGATACTCTAACGTACTTAGATCCCTTTTGTCTGCGTAGTGTGTAGTGAGACATTTGGAAATTGCTTTCCAATTCAATGGTGTGTTATATGATTCAAGTATTTGATCCGCTTTTCCTACAATTTTATTTCTGATTACATTTAATATTACAAAATATTTTGGCCTACCTATTTGGTCTTCATAAATTTTCAGTATTCTGTCCACACTTTTCCTCCAACTGCTAAATTCTGTTGGGTTTCCATTAAATTCTCTCAAGGATCTGACTACATCAGGTATTTTGTCAATTTCTGATAATTCGTCTCTATATCTGTAATCTATGGTTTGGTCCGTTATAGTTTCTGTGTTTGGTCTTGCTAGGTTCTGTACAATGGTGGCGCATTCGGTTTGAACTACATTTATTACCATATTTTTTATTAGTTCTGCTAGTTCGGGTGACGGGTGGATTTGAGTGGGATTGGGATTGGATGGTTGTTGGGTTTGGTTACCTAACACTGGTGGCCTGGTCAAATTATTTTCGTTGGCCATATTGAATTTTTATTATTGTTGATAAGATTTTATATGCAAAATTTTGCGTGTAACTCTAAATAGAATCTCCAATGTTTTTTATTTTGATTAATATTTGTGTTTAAAAAAGAGAAAAGTGACCCTTTTTTATTAAGTTGATTGTTTATTTTTATTTTATATTTTGGCTTTATTTATAACTGTAAGGTCCGGCTTCTAGAGCTACAACTTACAGTTCAATTTCAATTTTTATATTTTTCTCTTTAACTTTGTATTTTTTTTTATTCTGTTGATTCTATGTTTATTTTATGTTAAATTTTTTGTTATACACTGGAGGGTCCGGAGTTCGGATTCGCAGTGTTAGAATTTTGTTAATTTGAAATTTTATTTATCTCTTATTTTATAATAATTTTTTCATAAAATATTTTATGTTGCTTATTAGGAAGGTTTTTTTTATTTTCTTTTATTCTAGCTACAGATATTTTTTTCACAATAATAAAATTCTATCCTTCAAATTTATAATTTGATTTTATTCTTTTGAATTTTTTCACAAAATTTAAAATAGCCTTTATATTCTTAACTTTACTTTTTACTTTATTCTAATTTTACTTTTATTTCATTTCATTACAGGTAATTTTAACTTACAAAACTAGGTGAGTCCTCATCTTCAACTTCGATCCCCGCATGTTTGTCCTTTTTGCTTCCTTCCTTGTTTAATGATGGTCGCTACTAATGGTCTGCCTGGGATACCGGCTGCTGTGCTGGGTAGTGGTCGATAATAGCTCAAGTGCTTGCGTACCAAAATTGCGATGAAACCGTTGCTGGTGTCTGTTTTTATTGTTTCATTGCAACAACCTGAGTGGTGCTTTGGGTGATTTACTTTTCTGCAACAGTTTTTGATATCACTTTTTCTTTAACTGCACTTTTTTCCTGCACAGTAAAGTTAGTGGTATTTTTTCCTGCACTATTTTTTCATTGGCACTTTGTTTTATTTTAATTCCGCAACAGTTTTTGATATCACTTTTTCTTTAACTGCACTTTTTTCCTGCACAGTAAAGTTAGTGGTATTTTTTTCTGCACTATCTTTTCAGTGGCACTTTGTTTTATTTTAATTCCGCTACAGTTTTTCTTATAATTTTGCTCGGGCGCCAGTTATGTTTTTGCTTGTTTTATTTAAACATAGCTAAAACCTTTTTTTGTTAATAAAAACAAAAGTTATTAAAATGTTTTTTATTATTGTTTTATTTAACTTGGTTTTTTATTTAAGGTAAGTTGATATTATTTAATTTGATTTTTATTACATGTAAATTATTACTTAAGTTCTAATATTAAGGGTGAAACCAACCAAACTACTTTGCACACGGATGAAGACTAAAGACTCAGTAGCTGAACTAAGCTTAGCTAAGCTAAGGTAAGGTAAGCTTTACGTGTGTCACTAACACATGCAAAGCTTAGCGAACCATCGCGCCAGACGCATTGTCAGCACTTCTGGCACACGCTTATGTTTTTCTGTGTGCAGTTATTATTTAGCCAAAAAGAAAAACATGTAATTAATGTGTCAGCAATTTATGTTATTGTTTGAACAAATAAAACAACGATTGCAAGTTTGTTGCAACATAATTCTGAGAATTATGAAGTAAGTATGAAAAATATTGTGCAATCTAGAATGGTTAAAAATAACCCAAAAGAAAAGATTTATTTCTGAGAATTATGAAGTAAGTAAGTAAGTATGAAAAATATTGTGCAATCTAGAATGGTTAAAAATAACCCAAAAGAAAAGACTTATTTGCTTGCAATGCAAATAATGAAATGCAATTATAATTAAATATTTTGTTCCTTAACTTATGCAAGGGAGCTACAACAATAATAGTAAACGCCGTTTGACAAATACTGTGCAGCAGCAACAAAAACAAGAACAGCTTATGCCAACAACAACACAACAACAGAATTTAACTACAGCAGCGCAGGATATGCAAGCTACTACAATTCTTTACGCAGAAGCAACATAAAATAATAACAACGACAACAACAGCAGCGACAACAACACATCAGCAGTAGACACGGTCGCTGCCTAACAACAACAACAGCATAAGCAGCAGCGACAGCAACAACAACAACACTACCAGCAAACGTCAACAGCACAGCCAGTGAAACAATCAACGTCGAAGTCAACGTCATTTTTTTTAAACTCAAAAAAAATTGTTAATTTTTTTTTACAAATTTTATTGTTCAATTTTTTTTTTGTAAAACTTTATTGTTAGTTTTAAGTTTTCCTTTTCTTTTACCTTTATAAAATTCTTTTTACAGGTTGCTTTATTATTTCTTAGCTTAACACGAGGCACACACTTAGTTTTTAGAGTTCATATAACGATAAAAACGTAAGAAGTTTATCGTTATATGGCTCAGGCACTCCACTACACTAGGGTTGATTAGGTACACAATTCTATTCTTTCCAATATGCAACGTACACCTCCGCGTATTTCTATCACTGGTGGTGGAGATGAATCCAACGAACCCATCACCAACTTGGATACTACGAATCCATTTAATGTTTCGCATGAAATTCATGCTACAGCTATTAAACTTCCTTCTTTTTGGACAAACTGTCCAGAAGCGTGGTTCGCACACGCAAAAGTTCAATTCCAAGCGAAAAATATATCAGTTGACAGAACTAAGTTCGAATACTTAGTTACTGCACTACCACAAGAGGTCATAGTAACAGTACTAGACTTCATTCAGCATCCTCCATCTGCAAATTTATACAATGGACTTAAACAAGTATTGATTGACAGACTTTTACTCAGTGATAATAAACGTTTAGACAAAATCCTTTCGGACTCTGAGATGGGTGACCAAAAGCCATCTCAGTTCTATCGTGCACTACTTCTTCTTGCCGGTTCCTCAGTTAGTAATGACCTAATTTATAAATTATGGTTACGAAAACTTCCCAAAAGTCTCAATATCGCTTTGACCGGTTCAGGTCACAAAGAGCTAGATGACTTACTTAAACTAGCTGATAACATTTGGGAAGTTATGGCTAATGGTGAAGTCTCAGCCATAAACAAAAATTCATCCCAAATGACGAAAGCTGATGATTTAACGACAATCGCACGAAGTTTCTCAGAAACAACTAACAAAGTTCTTGAATGTTTTAATAAACTGTCACTTGAAGTTCAAGAACTCAGAACCGAACGTCACAATTCTTTACGATCAAACTCCAGAGACAACAGTTTCCGAGATTTTTCGAGACACCGGTCTCCCTCTCGAAATAAGTCACGTCAGAGACCAGCCAATTGGTTATGTAGATATCACTATAAATTTGGTAGGTCGGCAAGACGATGTGAACAACCATGTGCATTCAAACACAACGACTCACATAACACACAGAATTCGTCAAACTAAAAACCTCCATCATGACAACGGCAAATAATGGAGGAACATCTACACGCCGTTTATTCATTTACGACAATGACAACCATTTAAACTTTTTAATCGACAGTGGTGCAGAAGTATCAGTTATTCCTGCCTCCAAATTCAAAAATAACAAAAAGAATTCAGACTTAATTTTGACAGCAGCTAATGGTAGCACAATTTCGACCTACGGAAAAAAATTACTTAACGTAAACATCAAACTCAGACGAGAATTCCCTTTTATTTTTATTTTAGCAGACATAGCTAGACCCATTATTGGAGCAGATTTCCTAACGAAATATGGACTACTTATTGACATGAAACACAAAAAGTTAATTGATCCACTCACTAAATTATCTGTTAACGCTATTTCCGCATTTTCTGAAACTCCACTACCCAAATTATTTTCACTTGACAACAAATACACGCAACTTCTAAAATAATTTCCATCACTTCTCACCGAACCAGACTAAACTATTCCCGTCAAACATAAAACTGAACATTACATCACCACCGAAGGACAACTTCCATTTTCAAGACCAAGACGTTTAGACTCACATAAATTAAAGATCGCAAAACAAGAATTTGATTTCCTTATCAAAACAGGAATCTGTAGACCATCTAACTCACATACTTCTTCTCCACTTCATCTTGTACCAAAAAGTGAACCAAATGATTGGAGACCTTGTGGCGATTACAGATTAATCAATTCTGTTACGATACCTGACCGGTACCCGTTACCACACATACACGATTTTTCGATTAATTTACACAACACAAATATCTATTCTAAACTTGACCTAGTAAAAGCATACCATCAGATACCGATGGCTCCTAGTGACATACACAAGACAGCAATCACAACACCTTTCGGGATGTTCGAGTTTCTACGAATGCCCTTCGGTTTACGAAACTCAGCACAAACATTCCAAAGATTCATTCATGAGGTATTACATGGACTTGATTTCCTTTTTGTATACTTAGATGACATACTGATCGCTAGTGAATCCGAAACACAACACATCGAACATTTGACACAAGTTTTTGAGAGACTTTCAAATTACGGTTTAAACGTTAAACCTAGTAAATGTATTTTCGGAGCGACAGACATAAATTTTCTAAGTTACAATATTTCCAGTAAAGGTATACGACCTACACAAGAACGCATTCACTGCATACAAAATTTTCCCCAACCAGTTACGGTCAAACAGATGCAAAAATTTATTGGTATGACCAATTACTACCACAGATGCATTCCAAAACTCGCACACATGCTAGGTCCAATTTATGACATGGTCACCGTAGCATCCAAAACTAAACACAAACAGTTACACTGGACAGACACTTCACTACACGCTTTCACAGTAATCAAAGATAGTTTTGCAAAAGAAACACTGCTTAATCATGTTAACAGTAATGCAGATCTATCGATTGCTGTAGATGCATCAAACATAGCAGTTGGCGGTGTGTTACAACAACAGAATAATGATATACTGGAACCATTAGCATTCTTTTCAAAAAAACTTTCGCCAGCTCAAACCAAGTACAGCACATTCGATCGTGAATTACTAGCTATATATCTCACAGTTAAACATTTCAAACACTACCTTGAAGGGAATCACTTTACAATTTACACTGATCACAAGCCCCTTACATTTGCACTTCATTCAAAAACTGAACGCAGCCCAAGACAGACCAGACATTTGGAATATATTTCACAATTTACAAATAACATCAGATACATTAAAGGAACAGATAACGTTGTAGCAGACGCACTGTCACGTGCAGAAATTAACGCATTCACACCTACAGAAATTAACTTCAAAATTCTTCATCAGGAACAAAACACAGATTCAGAATTGCAAGATATCATAGACAAACACATGTACAGATTAGAACAGATTCACATACCTTTCCTAAACATTAAAATTTGGTGCGAACAAACAGATTCGGTTACACGACCATATATACCACAAACACTACGCAAACAAATTTTTGAACAACTACACAATATTTCACATCCAGGAACACGCGCATCACGACGACTTCTGACACAAAGATATTTCTGGCCAAAAATGAATACACAAATAAATAAATGGTCACAGGAATGTATCAGATGTCAACGTTCGAAAGTACACAGACACACCAAAACCTCTCCACAAACAATTAAAATTCCCCATGGTCGTTTTGAACATGTTCACATTGACTTAGTAGGACCTCTACCGACATCACATGGATACAGATATTTACTAACTGCAATTGACCGAAACACACGCTGGCCTGAAGTGTATCCGTTGAAAGACACGAGCACTGAAACAATAGTTGACTTATTTCAGAGAGAGTTCATTTCACGTTTCGGAGTTCCGTTAAAAATCACTTCTGATAGAGGAGCACAATTTACTTCATTGACATTCAGGAACTTTATCAAGACTCTCGGTTGTCAACATATTACCACTTCAGCTTATCATCCTCAAGCAAATGGAATGGTAGAGCGTTTTCACCGTCAGCTTAAAGCTTCTCTTATAGCTAGTAACAATCAGGTCAATTGGTATACTCAGTTACCACTAGTTCTTTTGGGTCTTAGATCTTCGGTCAAAGAAGATATGAAAGCATCACCAGCTGAGATGGTTTTTGGTCAGACCCTCAGATTTCCGAAACAGTTAGTTGCTCATGTTGATCAAACTATTAGTCCTTCTGATACACTTAACAAAATTAAACAAGTCATTTCTGACAAACATTCGAACATAGTACATCACAATACAAAATTTCAAAATTTCATACCTAAATTACTAAGAACATGTAAATTCGTTTTCGTCAGGAATGACACCATTCATAAAAAGCTTCAGGAACCATACGATGGTCCTTTTGAAGTAGTCGAAAAGACTCCCATGTATTTCAAAATTCGTAAACACAATTCAGTAATTACAGTAAACATTAACAGAGTAAAACCAGCAATATTAGACACAGACAGTACACAATCACCTTCTTTACCAAAAACAAACACAAAAAAAGTACATTTTAATTTACTTAATAACACAGTCAAATTGTTTTCATGAGGGGGGAATAGTGTGGTGACTCCACACAAATACAACACCTCAAATCCTCATACAACTTTATCTAAAAATACTTGTTCATTTATATTTAAATTCAATTATAATTATTTGTTTGTTCAAAAAAAAATGATTGTCAAAAAATTTTCAATTTAATTTTTCAGTTGTAAAAAATTTGTTCAATAAAATAGTTCGAAAAATATATGGAATAAAAAAACCTAAAAAATATAATTTATTTTTTAGTATAATTTAGTGTGGTGACCCCACACAAATACAACACCTCAAATCCTCATACACCTTTATCGAAAAATACTTGTTCATTTATATTTAAATTCAATTATAATTATTTGTTTGTTCAAAAAAAATGATTGTCAAAAATTTTCAATTTAATTTTCAGTTGTAAAAAATTTGTTCAATAAAATAGTTCAAAAAATATATGGAATAAAAAAAACTAAAAATATATTTGTTCGCAACCAAATCTATATCTATATCTATATCTATATCTATATCTATATCTATATCTATATCTATATCTATATCTATATCTATATCTATATCTATATCTATATCTATATCTATATCTATATCTATATCTATATCTATATCTATATCTATATCTATATCTATATCTATATCTATATCTATATCTATATCTATATCTATATCTATATCTATATCTATATCTATATCTATATCTATATCTATATCTATATATATATCTATATCTATATCTATATCTATATCTATATCTATATCTATATCTATATCTATATCTATATCTATATCTATATCTATATCTATATCTATATCTATATCTATATCTATATCTATATCTATATCTATATCTATATCTATATCTATATCTATATCTATATCTATATCTATATCTATATCTATATCTATATCTATATCTATATCTATATCTATATCTATATCTATATCTATATCTATATCTATATCTATATCTATATCTATATCTATATCTATATCTATATCTATATCTATATCTATATCTATATCTATATCTATATCTATATCTATATCTATATCTATATCTATATCTATATCTATATCTATATCTATATCTATATCTATATCTATATCTATATCTATATCTATATCTATATCTATATCTATATCTATATCTATATCTATATCTATATCTATATCTATATCTATATCTATATCTATATCTATATCTAAATCTATATCTATATCTATATCTATATCTATATCTATATCTATATCTATATCTATATCTATATCTATATCTATATCTATATCTATATCTATATCTATATCTATATCTATATCTATATCTATTAAGGTGGTCCAAAATTACTTTTTTCAAAAATGTTGTCCTCCTATCGGCCCAAGTTGTTCTCTATGGACTAAAAATAAGTTGTGAAAAAACCATTTTGATATCAAATGATTTTTGAGCCATCCCAAGCAATAATTATTTTCATAATGTATACCATATAAGTTTATATGATATAACACACATCAAAACTCTACCGAACACGCTAAAATATAGCAGGCTGTGAAAAGCTGCTAAAGCGCATTTCGATTTGAAAATTCAAATTTTCTGTTCTTTTTTTCCAATTATTCAAAGCGCTCGTGGTCGTTTTAGCGCAATTAATAAGCAATTGGCGTAAGAAAATAATTTCGTTCTGTTTATGTAAACGTATATATATAGTTAAATACTTAAAATGGCAAGACGGAGTCAAACTCAAATTTATTTAATAAATCAACCTATTTCTAAAATACCTACAACTCGGCTGCCATCAAATGGTGAGGCAATGGGTTTTTTTTCATATGCACAAAGTAGAAAAAAATCCTTTTAAAGAATCATGTGCGAAAGTAATAAATGAAGTAATGCTGATTTGGAAAAAAGCCAATATACCAACCACTCGAAAAGACAATGCTTTAAATAAATTTAAAAAATTATACATGGAGTGGATGAAGTTATTTAAACACAAGGCAAGACAAAGCGTTCTTTATTGTCAACAAGAACATGGTTTTCTTCAAAAGATGTCTAATCTATTTGATATTGCTCATCAAGACGCAATGCAAATCATTACATTTAAAGAAGATCGACAGTTTTTGCTTGCACAACATGAACCAGGACGAAGAGGATTCATGGCATCAGAAGATATAAAATTCTTAAATAAAGAAAAGAGAAAACTGGAACGCCATGAAAAGCAAATGCTTTATAAAAAAAAGGTTGCCAATTGTGATGAGGGAAATACTTGTACCCTTGGGATATCAGATAGCGAAGAAGCCACAACTTCCGATGAAAGCTCTGAAGATGAATACGTCACTAATATTCAATCGAAAAAAGACAAAAGCTGCACTAAAAAATTAAAGCCCATTATAACAACAGAACTGGCATCCGCATTGGACAGAACAAAAGTGACTGACCGGCAAGCGATGTACATTTTCGGAGCAACGGCAAATAGTCTTGGTGTAAATATAGATTCCTTAGCATGTAGCCGTAGTACGATAAAACGACATCGAGAAAAATGTAGACTAGAAATGGCTAGTTTCATAAAGGATTCATTTAGTCCAAACTGCAAATTAACTGTACACTGGGATGGAAAACTGATGCTTGATCTTACTACTCAGGAACATATAGACCGGCTTCCAATATTGGTTTCTGGAAAAGGAGAAGAAAAATTACTGAGTGTAAAAAAGCTGTTATCGTCAACTGGTGAAATGCAGGCAAATGATGTTTTTGAATGTCTAGGCGAAAATGAGTGGAATATTAGTCCTAGCGTTGTTGCAATGTGTTTTGACACGACATCATCCAATACCGGAAGTCAGAATGGGGCTTGCGTGCTTCTGGAGAAGAAGCTGGATAAAGAGCTATTTTGGTTTGCTTGTAGACATCATATGTTTGAAATTGTTGCTGCTGCTGCATTTGAAGCAGCTTTGCCCACTGCCACTTCTGGACCAGACGTTAAGCTTTTTGTGCGCTTCCGCGCGTATTGGCCAAAAATCAACCAATCAGTTTTTAACACAGCGAGCATGTCAACTATTAAAAGAATTTCTGAAACGAAACGTAACGACATCGTTGACTTTTGCCAAGGACTTCTCAATAGAAAGCAAACTAGAGATGATTATCGAGAGCTGCTGGAATTGTCCATTATATTTCTTGGTGGGAAACCGTCCAAAGGAATTCGATTTATGGCTCCTGGTCCAACAAGCCACGCCCGATGGATGTCAAAGCTTATCTACTCATTGAAAATGTTTATGTTTTCCCAACAATTTAATTTGTCTGATAGAGAAAAAAAAGTCTTAGCAGAAATGAATATTTTCATTGTCACTATTTACATTAAAATTTGGTTTGCGGCACCGTTAGCTCCAAACAACGACTTGCAACTCATAAAAAGTTTGTTGCAGTATGATAATTTGGAAATTGCAACAGCAACAGTGAAGAAGATGTTAGGTCATTTGTGGTACTTGTCAGATGAGTTAGTAGGACTCTGTCTGTTTGACAGCAATGTTTCCAACGAATTAAAACGCAAAATTGTTACAGAAATGATAAATGGTGCTGTTCGTGTAGTGCGGCCAAAAATTAATCAATCTGCCTTTAAAAATTTGCAGCTGCATAACTTAGCTAACCAAAATACGATTAAAATTTTTCATCAGTTTGGTGTGAAGGAGTTCTGGGAAACCGACGTGGCAGAATGGGAAATCTCGCAGAGCTACATAGAGGCAAAAGAGATTTTTAAATCCCTAATAGTGGTCAATGATGTCGCAGAAAGAGGAGTCGCACTTATCAAGGAGATAAACCGTAAAATAACCAAGGATGAAGAAGAACTTAAATTTTTATTTCAAGTAATTTCCGAGCATCGAAAAGAGTATCCTACGTGCAGCAAGAAGGCTCTAAATGCAGTAAAGCTGATTTCCAATTCATTGTAATTAAATTTTAATTAACAATTTAAATTTATTTTAATTTTTTATTTATTTTTGTAAACTATTATTAAAAAGCTAATAACATACATGATGAAATTGAATTTTTTTGTAAATTATTTTAAAGAAATGAAATAAATATTGAATATGCAAAGAAATTTAACTTATATTTGTTAATAATTATAAAAAAAGTTTGAATTAGTTAACGGATTTCGACGAGTAATAGCTCGATGGAAAGACAATTAAATGTTCAATATTATTTTTAAAAATTTACGTCCATTTAAAAAATATTAGATTTACTTGACCCATGCTTTATTATCAATCGACAAAAGAACATTGTTACTTTGTAATTTTTTGACTGATTGGATTGAGTGATAATAGGTTAAAAAGATTATTGCTTGCTGAATGAAATTCCAAGCCTGCTATGTTTTAGCGTGTTCGGTAGAGTTTTGATGTTTGTTACATCATATAGCTTATATGGTATACAATAAGAAAAAAACTATTGCTTGGGATGGCTCAAAAATCATTTGTTTTCAAAACTGTTTTTTTACAACTTATTTTTTGTCCATAGAGAACAACTTGGGCCAATAGGAGGACAACATTTTTGAAAAATTATTTTTTCATACAATTTTGAACCACCCTAATATCTATATCTATATCTATATCTATATCTATATCTATATCTATATCTATATCTATATCTATATCTATATCTATATCTATATCTATATCTATATCTATATCTATATCTATATCTATATCTATATCTATATCTATATCTATATCTATATCTATATCTATATCTATATCTATATCTATATCTATATCTATATCTATATCTATATCTATATCTATATCTATATCTATATCTATATCTATATCTATATCTATATCTATATCTATATCTATATCTATATCTATATCTATATCTATATCTATATCTATATCTATATCTAAATCTATATCTATATCTATATCTATATCTATATCTATATCTATATCTATATCTATATCTATATCTATATCTATATCTATATCTATATCTATATCTATATCTATATCTATATCTATATCTATATCTATTAAGGTGGTCCAAAATTACTTTTTTCAAAAATGTTGTCCTCCTATCGGCCCAAGTTGTTCTCTATGGACTAAAAATAAGTTGTGAAAAAACCATTTTGATATCAAATGATTTTTGAGCCATCCCAAGCAATAATTATTTTCATAATGTATACCATATAAGTTTATATGATATAACACACATCAAAACTCTACCGAACACGCTAAAATATAGCAGGCTGTGAAAAGCTGCTAAAGCGCATTTCGATTTGAAAATTCAAATTTTCTGTTCTTTTTTTCCAATTATTCAAAGCGCTCGTGGTCGTTTTAGCGCAATTAATAAGCAATTGGCGTAAGAAAATAATTTCGTTCTGTTTATGTAAACGTATATATATAGTTAAATACTTAAAATGGCAAGACGGAGTCAAACTCAAATTTATTTAATAAATCAACCTATTTCTAAAATACCTACAACTCGGCTGCCATCAAATGGTGAGGCAATGGGTTTTTTTTCATATGCACAAAGTAGAAAAAAATCCTTTTAAAGAATCATGTGCGAAAGTAATAAATGAAGTAATGCTGATTTGGAAAAAAGCCAATATACCAACCACTCGAAAAGACAATGCTTTAAATAAATTTAAAAAATTATACATGGAGTGGATGAAGTTATTTAAACACAAGGCAAGACAAAGCGTTCTTTATTGTCAACAAGAACATGGTTTTCTTCAAAAGATGTCTAATCTATTTGATATTGCTCATCAAGACGCAATGCAAATCATTACATTTAAAGAAGATCGACAGTTTTTGCTTGCACAACATGAACCAGGACGAAGAGGATTCATGGCATCAGAAGATATAAAATTCTTAAATAAAGAAAAGAGAAAACTGGAACGCCATGAAAAGCAAATGCTTTATAAAAAAAAGGTTGCCAATTGTGATGAGGGAAATACTTGTACCCTTGGGATATCAGATAGCGAAGAAGCCACAACTTCCGATGAAAGCTCTGAAGATGAATACGTCACTAATATTCAATCGAAAAAAGACAAAAGCTGCACTAAAAAATTAAAGCCCATTATAACAACAGAACTGGCATCCGCATTGGACAGAACAAAAGTGACTGACCGGCAAGCGATGTACATTTTCGGAGCAACGGCAAATAGTCTTGGTGTAAATATAGATTCCTTAGCATGTAGCCGTAGTACGATAAAACGACATCGAGAAAAATGTAGACTAGAAATGGCTAGTTTCATAAAGGATTCATTTAGTCCAAACTGCAAATTAACTGTACACTGGGATGGAAAACTGATGCTTGATCTTACTACTCAGGAACATATAGACCGGCTTCCAATATTGGTTTCTGGAAAAGGAGAAGAAAAATTACTGAGTGTAAAAAAGCTGTTATCGTCAACTGGTGAAATGCAGGCAAATGATGTTTTTGAATGTCTAGGCGAAAATGAGTGGAATATTAGTCCTAGCGTTGTTGCAATGTGTTTTGACACGACATCATCCAATACCGGAAGTCAGAATGGGGCTTGCGTGCTTCTGGAGAAGAAGCTGGATAAAGAGCTATTTTGGTTTGCTTGTAGACATCATATGTTTGAAATTGTTGCTGCTGCTGCATTTGAAGCAGCTTTGCCCACTGCCACTTCTGGACCAGACGTTAAGCTTTTTGTGCGCTTCCGCGCGTATTGGCCAAAAATCAACCAATCAGTTTTTAACACAGCGAGCATGTCAACTATTAAAAGAATTTCTGAAACGAAACGTAACGACATCGTTGACTTTTGCCAAGGACTTCTCAATAGAAAGCAAACTAGAGATGATTATCGAGAGCTGCTGGAATTGTCCATTATATTTCTTGGTGGGAAACCGTCCAAAGGAATTCGATTTATGGCTCCTGGTCCAACAAGCCACGCCCGATGGATGTCAAAGCTTATCTACTCATTGAAAATGTTTATGTTTTCCCAACAATTTAATTTGTCTGATAGAGAAAAAAAAGTCTTAGCAGAAATGAATATTTTCATTGTCACTATTTACATTAAAATTTGGTTTGCGGCACCGTTAGCTCCAAACAACGACTTGCAACTCATAAAAAGTTTGTTGCAGTATGATAATTTGGAAATTGCAACAGCAACAGTGAAGAAGATGTTAGGTCATTTGTGGTACTTGTCAGATGAGTTAGTAGGACTCTGTCTGTTTGACAGCAATGTTTCCAACGAATTAAAACGCAAAATTGTTACAGAAATGATAAATGGTGCTGTTCGTGTAGTGCGGCCAAAAATTAATCAATCTGCCTTTAAAAATTTGCAGCTGCATAACTTAGCTAACCAAAATACGATTAAAATTTTTCATCAGTTTGGTGTGAAGGAGTTCTGGGAAACCGACGTGGCAGAATGGGAAATCTCGCAGAGCTACATAGAGGCAAAAGAGATTTTTAAATCCCTAATAGTGGTCAATGATGTCGCAGAAAGAGGAGTCGCACTTATCAAGGAGATAAACCGTAAAATAACCAAGGATGAAGAAGAACTTAAATTTTTATTTCAAGTAATTTCCGAGCATCGAAAAGAGTATCCTACGTGCAGCAAGAAGGCTCTAAATGCAGTAAAGCTGATTTCCAATTCATTGTAATTAAATTTTAATTAACAATTTAAATTTATTTTAATTTTTTATTTATTTTTGTAAACTATTATTAAAAAGCTAATAACATACATGATGAAATTGAATTTTTTTGTAAATTATTTTAAAGAAATGAAATAAATATTGAATATGCAAAGAAATTTAACTTATATTTGTTAATAATTATAAAAAAAGTTTGAATTAGTTAACGGATTTCGACGAGTAATAGCTCGATGGAAAGACAATTAAATGTTCAATATTATTTTTAAAAATTTACGTCCATTTAAAAAATATTAGATTTACTTGACCCATGCTTTATTATCAATCGACAAAAGAACATTGTTACTTTGTAATTTTTTGACTGATTGGATTGAGTGATAATAGGTTAAAAAGATTATTGCTTGCTGAATGAAATTCCAAGCCTGCTATGTTTTAGCGTGTTCGGTAGAGTTTTGATGTTTGTTACATCATATAGCTTATATGGTATACAATAAGAAAAAAACTATTGCTTGGGATGGCTCAAAAATCATTTGTTTTCAAAACTGTTTTTTTACAACTTATTTTTTGTCCATAGAGAACAACTTGGGCCAATAGGAGGACAACATTTTTGAAAAATTATTTTTTCATACAATTTTGAACCACCCTAATATCTATATCTATATCTATATCTATATCTATATCTATATCTATATCTATATCTATATCTATATCTATATCTATATCTATATCTATATCTATATCTATATCTATATCTATATCTATATCTATATCTATATCTATATCTATATCTATATCTATATCTTTATCTATATCTATATCTATATCTATATCTATATCTATATCTATATCTATATCTATATCTATATCTATATCTATATCTATATCTATATCTATATCAATATCTATATCTATATCTATATCTATATCTATATCTATATCTATATCTATATCTATATCTATATCTATATCTATATCTATATCTATATCTATATCTATATCTATATCTATATCTATATCTATATCTATATCTATATCTATATCTATATCTATATCTATATCTATATCTATATCTATATCTATATCTATATCTATATCTATATCTATATCTATATCTATATCTATATCTATATCTATATCTATATCTATATCTATATCTATATCTATATCTATATCTATATCTATATCTATATCTATATCTATATCTATATCTATATCTATATCTATATCTATATCTATATCTATATCTATATCTATATCTATATCTATATCTATATCTATATCTATATCTATATCTATATCTATATCTATATCTATATCTATATCTATATCTATATCTATATCTATATCTATATCTATATCTATATCTATATCTATATCTATATCTATATCTATATCTATATCTATATCTATATCTATATCTATATCTATATCTATATCTATATCTATATCTATATCTATATCTATATCTATATCTATATCTATATCTATATCTATATCTATATCTATATCTATATCTATATCTATATCTATATCTATATCTATATCAATATCTATATCTATATCTATATCAATATCTATATCTATATCTATATCTATATCTATATCTATATCTATATCTATATCTATATCTATATCTATATCTATATTTATATCTCTGTATATCTATATCTAAAAAAAAAACGAAATGGCCATTTCAGCCCTTGAAAGAGCTTTGACCGAGCTTCTTATGATTAATTCTGTTTTGCGTGTTGTGAAATGTTTGAACACAAATGAACGAGAACTGGACCTACAAGTTTTATGCTGACTCCGAACGGCTTATGTTCTCAAAAAGATTTTCATGGAATTTTTTACTCTCTGAGGTTTGCCATCCTCTGCAGAGAAGTGACGAACGAACAGAAAATTAATTCAATTGAAAAAACTTTCTGCTTCAGGTGGGAATTTTAACCAGGGTTCTCCGGCGTATGGGCCACACACTCAACTTACTACGCCACGGCCGCCACAATATACCGTCATGTATATTAAAATACTGCTGTGATGAATTAGTACCTCCTATCACATTGCTTTTTTCTCCTTCATTACAATCTTGCTATTTTCCAGTTGCTAGGAAGTCGTCTTTTATTATTTCATTGCATAAGTCTGGTAACAGGTCTTTAATCGATAACTATCGTGGGATTGCAAAATTAAGCGCTTTGCCTAAGCTTTTCGAGGCAATCGTTACATCACTCTTAGTCTTAAAGTTATCTCTCGCTGGATTTCCCACAAGACTTGTAAGATGGATTGAATCTTAATTAAGTAATAGAACGCAACATGTTCTTTTTAAACTTGCGAAATCACATGAGTTTTCTGTCACTTCTTGTGTAGCTCAAGGAAGCCACCTTGAGCCTCTTGACCTTGGGCCTCTTCTCGTTTAACTGTATAGAAACAATTTGCCATGTGTCATAAAGCATTCGAGTATTTTAATGTACACAGACGGCGTGAAACTATTCCTTCCTTTTAAAAATACTAATGATCCCGTTCTCTTGCAAACTGACATAGACCATTTTTATAGCTGGTGCAACATGAATTGTATAAGTCTTAACATGAAGAAATTCAAGCCCATGATTTTCACTCGAAAATCTCCTGTAACATGCATTTTATAAAAATGTGCGACCATACATTAGAGTATTTAGATTTCTTTCATGACCTTGGAGTAACTATGGATGTCCCTTAAAAATTGAAGTTGTTTTTTTTTTTGTTTACCCCCTGAATTTCTTTGTATGATGATAAAAAAAAGTTAAAAAAATTTGGACCACAGGAACCCGTGCCGACAGGCATTGGTGCATGTCCGTACTTGGTTTATGGGAAAAACTGCTAATTTTTTAAATAAACAATATTACTTTTGTATAATTGTAAATTTCAAAAAAGGTGGTTTACAGTTCGTTTTTAATTAATTTATCTTTAAAATACGCTATCAAACATGAAAATTGGACGAAAATCTCCAGAGTTGTGACTTTTTCCTTTTTGAAAAAAAACTCGTTTTTGTTCTTGTTGCATTAAAAAAAAATCTTAAAAATCCAAATTTAAAGAAATTAAAATGTAATCTTATGGAAATCTTTTCTTAAACTATACTTTTTTTGATGCAAAAAATTGTGTAATTATGTTGAAAAGCTTGGTTGTTATGAATTTTTTGTTAGATGTGTACCTTTTTGAGAATTTGGAGTTTAAGTATTTTTACAAAAAAAAAATTCCAAAAATCCAAATATACAAAATTTGGAAAAAACAGCACGAATGATTTAAGCATAGTCTTGAGCTATTTTTTTGCGAGAAATCAAAAAAACCGAAATACCGGGAAAAAGTTATAACTGTTGAAACTTGACTTTTTTTCAAAAATACTTAAAGTGTCCTTTTCTAGCATTTGCGTAATTGCGTTATTTGCGTTATTTATTAAAAGTATTTATCGTACAATTGAGGCTTAAAATCTCTTTTAATACATCAACAGGTTAAGCGATGTTGAGTGGCATTATTTATGTTAACTTAGAACTAATTAATTTTATAACATATATTTAAAATTATATAAAGTTAAAATTATAAAGTTTCTAGGGAAAAAATAGATATTTTGATAAGAGAAAGATAATAAGATATAAAAAAATAGAAATAATAAAAGATAGACAAACAGAAATTAGTAAAAAATTAATTATATAAACATTTGAGTACAAGTATCAATTAGACTGATTAGTGAAATTTGTTAAATTTATATATCTTGGTAAGGCATTCCATAAATTCACAGCACTAACAAAAAACATTCTTGAGGTTATCACAGATTTGAATTCAGGAACAATTAAGTTAAGCGTGCGTCTAGATGTTGCATAAGTAAGGTTTCTATACAAATATTCAGGACAACGAGTATTAATTAATTTATGTAAGAAAACAAGGTTGCGTGTATTAAAATATTTTGTTATATCACAGTTAAGTATTTTAAGTGCTCTGGCTGCATTATTTATAGCTAACTGCAGCTTCCTTTTGGAGGGAGCATCGAAATTTGCATACACTAACTTGCTATATGTCATATGTGGAATAAATAAAGAACGCACTAGCTTTAATCTAGTTTCTGGCGGAATACAATCCGTCGTTTGCCATTGTTTTCTAAGCACAGAATACATTTTGCCTATGGTGAAATAAACGTGATCTACGCTGTTTAAATTCGAATTTATTTTAAAACCAAGACTTTTTACTACCTTTACGTATTGCACATCTACCCCTGCCATCACCAGAGGTGGAAGACCGTCTAAATCATACCTAACCTAACGAGATAGCAAGAGCCTGAGATTTTGACGCGTTTAGACTTAAAAGATTTTGAGATGCCCACAAAAATACCGATTCTAAATCTTCGTTAATCCAATATATACGATCTTTGGATAGTTCTATCGGCCAAGAGAGATAGATTTGCGCATCATCCGCATAAAGATGAATTGAAGAATTATGGCAGCAAGGGACAGTGTCATTTATAAAAATACAAAAAAAGGATAGGGCTCAAAATTGAGTCTTGAGGCACGCCCGAAAACGTATTTTTTAGATCAGAAGAGACGGATTTGCTTATAACGCACTGCGACCGATGATTCAGATATGTTTTCATAAGTTTTTTCGCACAAGTTCCGAAACCATAATAGTTTTCCAATTTTGACAGTAGAATCTTATGATTTACAGTGTCAAAGGCTTTTGAAAAATCAAGTAACGTTAAAAAGGTGAGCTCATTGTTGTCATACGCAGGTCGAATATCTTCCATTATTTTTAAAATTGCAGTGGAGCAACTATGACCAGCCCTGAATCCTGATTGATTCTCACTAAGCAGCTTCTTAAAATTTAAATGCTCAACGATCTGGGTTGAAAGAATTCTCTCAAATGCCTTAGATAGGGCAGGAAGAATGCTTATCGGCCTAAAACCTTCGAATAGTTTTGGATTTCCTAGTTTTCGGATTGGAACTACATTCGCAATTTTCCATTCCTTAAGAAATGTTGATGACGTTATTGCCAAATTAAATATATGAGTCAAAATCGGGGATATATATGGAAGGATAAGCTTTAAGAATTTTAAGTTTATATTATCATTTCCAATTGCATTTGATTTTATTGAAAAAATTGACTTTATTACAATATCCTCAGTGACCGTTTTGAAATCAAACTTTTCTTTATAGGGGTAGAGAAATTGTTCGTTAACTATAAACGATGAACTATCTTACAATCTATTTGCCTGTAAAAAAAGTCATTTAACTTATTTACATCCAAATCGCAGTCAGAGTTTGCTTTTTTAACCCCAATAGATTTTAAATTATTCCATAAAGTTTTTGCGGGTAAATTAACATTGAGCTTAATGGCAAAGTATTTTCGCTTGACTCTCGTAAAATACGAGTGACATTAGTGGTATTCAATTAACGTCATATTTGTGGTGTAAATAGCGTATGTGCCGTAAGTTCATACAACTTACCAGACATACGCAGCTTACATCACAAATACGTCGTTCATTGAATACCACTATTATTTCTAGAAATACGAAAAGTGTTCTAATTTGCATCTGTAGAGTAACGTTTCCAAAAGTTATAATTTCTATTTCGAGTTTTAATAGCTTGCTCAACTTCAGATGTAAACCACGAATACTTGGAGCTTCTTACTAAAATCTTTTTTGTGGGCACATTTTTTTCGTACAAATAACGAACGATTACTCGTTATTGATCTAGTAAATGATCTAACTTTTCATTAATGTTAAAATTAATGTAGGTAAATACCAACAGTTTCTCCATTCCAGAAGATTTGTTTCAAAAAATAAGGCTTGCAAATCTATTGACTTAAGATCACGAAAAAACATAATGAATCTGGTTAATTTTTGTCAAAATTTACATTGTAAGAAACAAATAGCATATCATGATCAGAGATTCCTGCTAAAGATAGCCGTTCAAATTGGAAAACGGACGTTATATCAGACACACAAAACAAATCCAATAAGCTAGGTCTACAGTTAGGAGCAAAACGTGTTGGTAAGTTATTAACAACACTTAGGCCAGTAGAATGAATAAAGTCCAAGAGTGTATCTGATTGTATATTATCTAACAAAAGATCGACGTTAAGATCACCACAAAACAGAATGTGCTCATAACATATATTGAATTCTACTATTTTTGTAAATAAATTATTTAAAGCGTTTCGATCACAAAAAAAAATCATAACAAATCGAAAAGATATACTTTTCACTTGGAGCACCTTCAATAATAAGAAAATATTTCTAATCTTTAACCAAAAAAAATTTTGCGAATTCCAGGGTTATTAACATACCGTTTTTCTCATTCCGTTTTTTTAGGTTGAATTTAGGTATTTTATCGAAAAGGTCACCAAAAGTCGAAAAATTGCTCTTATTGTTACATTGCAGAGTCAGCTGCAAAAACTAACTAGTATTTCAATAATTAAAATCGATAAGTTAAAATATTGCCAGCATATCTATCTTATATATATTCCCGATCCCCTTTTCTGCTGTGATATGAGATGCTATTTGTTCCGTATATGACTCCAGTGCAGTTTTATATCGTTTTTCGAAGTAAGCCTTGCATTGATTGATTTGGAAACAGCACATACTGCAATATTAACGAATGCAACGTTGAATCTAAAATTTGTTTTATTCTTAGATCTGTGAATTTCCATATAATACAAATATTTCATAGAATTCAAATGTAGTTTTTGACTCACATTTATATCTAAATTAAAAGCAAAAATCGCATGGTGAGGCATTTGAACACACAACCTACTCCTTACAAGTTCTTCCATTACCACAACAGGAAAATTGAACGCCTTAAAATCAAAGAATAAAATTTCTTGTAATACTGTAACCAAAATATCTTTACCACAATGAAAATATCGTTGCAATAATGATTTATCCTTTAACTATGCAAGTGCTGCATCATTGAAACAAAAGACTGAAGTTCTTTGAATCTAAATCAATGAAACAATCCTTGCCGTGAAGATAAAATATTTACTAATGATTTAGTTCTTTGTTAACAAGGAATTGAAAAAAGTATGTAAAGTCAACAACTTTTCTTCTTTTTTTTTTTTAGAGTAAGCTTAATTGTTTCATAGACAAAGTCTGTTACTTTAAAGAATGTTTTCTTCAAAATCATATTTGTATACGAAGAATAAGAAAATCGTGTGTGAGTGCCAACATTGAATTGTAGTTGTAAAAAAACACTTTAAAATATTGTAAAAAAACAATATTCATACCAGTAAATTTTATTACATTTCATCAACAAAAAGAGAAGAAAAAAAAGATTTCTTTGCCCGTCGTGCGGAATTGAACTTGGAGTTTTTGGTGTCAGTCCATCGCTCTGCCCACTGATCCAAATAGTTTTGCTACTGTTTGCTGACATAACTGCAGCTATGTTAACAGATGCAGTGTGTCACAGCACGGTTGCCACCTTTGTGGGAAAAATCCCATTTGAGATTATTTTTAATTGCCATGGGAAATGGGAATTCCCATGGTTATTTTTAATTGAATGTGGTTTTTTTAATTCATGTGAGATTTTTTTTTTTGTATGGAATTTTTTTGTTTTGTTTTGAAAATCGAAGAAAAAATTTACATTTATGTATGAAAAAAATTATGCATTTAAGCTTCAGTTGCTGCTGACGTTCTTATGCTTGGTGCTTTAGTTCATGCCGAAATCACGAACGCACCATCGTGGTGTTTCTTGAAGGTATTATATACAGGCGGACATGTTCGCGAGCTTGGTTGGTTTGCGGAAATGTTTGCCAGTATGTGGCGATGTTTGTGGCCCAATTTAAAGGTTCGTCAGTTTGTGAAGACAAAATCAAGAATTTTTGATTTCGTACAGACAAACCAATAAGTTGAGTAACAATTCAAGTAGTAGATAGCATTGTTCAGGTACAAACTTATCGTTTTGGTTTTTGGGCTGTTAAAGTTAATTTTTTGTACACATTTTATGAGAAATTCCATCAATTTTTGAAAAATTTTTCCTTAGTGTGTTGCAAAAACAAAACACGGTACGACTGTGTGTGGGCCCAATTGAATAGAATCGTTTGACGAAGTTCTCAGTAACTGGTCGTGTTGTTGTTGTTCTTAATGTATATGTGTGTATGCCTTCGTTTTTGTTGATTGTTATTATTTGCTATCGTACATGACGTTACAACTCTGTCAACATTTACTATCGCTGAAGACACCAAAGCGTGACTTGTAGGCGTTGAGATTAAACGCTGGCGTTACCGCTTTTTCATACTAAAAGATCTACTGTCGGGAGAAACTGTTTCCCGTCGGCGTCACTTTGATGGCGTCTCGTAAATGGCACTCCAAAATGCTGACAGGGAAATTTAATATTGATTTCATAGTGAAAAAGTATAAACAATTACTAAACAAGTGCAAAATGTCTAAAAGAAAAAACACACAGCTTCGAAATTATTGTAAGTGTTGCCGTAGAATTTTATGGTGGGGTGCAATAAGGCCGAACGCAATATAGCTTATTGCGAATTTGCCAGTTCGGCCTTATTGCACTTTTAAAAGGCAATAATTTTATTTTATAAAAAATTAAAGAAATAAAGAATTTTCCTTCAAGGAATTTGTCATCTATATAAAACTTTTTAAAAAAAAAGTGTGTAAATAAATGACAGCGGTAAATTTAAGAAATATCAATTTAAGAAAATATTTGTGTCGTACTTTTTACAATTTGTCGACAAATTGGACACAACATTTTCACTCCATCCTTTTCACATCGTTGTTTCATTGAATTGCAACAACTTAAACACATTTTATAATGCTTACATGGAAGCAATAAAATTGATCTGTCATTATCAAAACATATAGCGCATAAAATAGGGTTCTCCCTGGAAGGCATGTCTTCTTCTTCACATCCATCGCTTTCTTCAATTTCATACGCACTAGATGAAGTATTGGAATCACCGTCTTTTAAGATTGAATTTTTGATGTTAGACAGCTGATTAAGTATGTCGTTTAAAGAAATTGTACTATTTTCCAACTGACATAAACAATTTTTAATGAATGCTTCCCGTTTTCTGTGGTATCTTGTTTTTGGCTTATAAAGTGAGACATTACCAGCCAACGATTTTTTAAAATCGAATGTCTTTGTCATATCAACGTCCAACAACACGTCTAAGAACTTGAAAAAATATCCTTTTTTGGCCAATTTGGAAGACAGTTGACTGTTGAAAGCTTCCGCTAAGCTTGTTGTTCTCATTGGCTGCTTGTAAACCGAAATTTTGGATACTCCTTCCTGAAATAGAATAAAGGCAAGCTAATTTATGTTAGAAAATATGACAAAACTTTTAGTAACCTTTTTCATCCATTGACGCTGAAAATAAGCAATAAATGGTTGGAAAAAACTTTCAAAAGTGTTATTTTTTGTAAAACGGCTGCCCATGGCCTGTTCTTGAAGAATATCAAATGCTGTTGTTATATTTTCTGGCTCTAAAAGGGGCAGAATTAAGAATTTCCTATACAGCTGCTTAGCCTCACGATCTCTATTTAAATTATTTATAAAATTTGGAATTTTTGATGCATTCCTCCGAATAGCTTGTGTATAGTGAAACCAGCACGTTTTCGTTTGCACTTCGGGATAAACCTTTTTAATTCCGTTCCTTAAAGCGCATTCGAAATCCGTTGTAAACGATGTAGGCTTCAAATCAAATATATTAGCATTTATATATTGGAAAACATGAGTATACGCTGCCTCAGATTTTGAAGACATGAGAACGTAGATAAAAGGATAAATCTAAAAGTAATTAATGTAATATAATTAAGAATTAGTAAAGTAGTGTGTCGAAATAGTAAAGAAAACAAAAGCGCCGCAGACACTTAAGATACATTTCTTAGATCGCGTGGTTTTTTGAAAATGGAAGGTTTAAGGAAGTGAATTCTATGAATTATCGCGTGACTTAAGATACTCTTAAGTGCCTCAGATTGGTGGCGAAAATAAAAAATTTTAATAAAAATTGCGTGATTTTTTATGAAAATTAAAAAACAAAATAATTTTAAAAGCAAATTTTCATTTGGCACTCAAGATAAATACCTTAGAATGCATGAAACGAAAAACGAAGAAGCGCCGCCGGCGAAAAATTTTTATAAAAAATCGCGCGATTTTTTATAAAAATTTTTCATTTTTGACACTAAAGATACCTTAATACTTTGGATCGCGCAATTTTTAAAAGATTATCTTTAGTGCTGAAAATAATAATTTTCCATAAAAAATCGAGCTATTTTCCTTTTCGGCACTTAGGATAAATAAAGATAAATAATACCTTATGGCGGAGATGAACACATAAATAAAGATAAATCTTATCCCGAAGGTGAAAAATTGAACTGGTCGCGCGATTTTTGATAAAAAGTTTTCATTTTCGGCACTCAAGATATATAAAGATAAATGCCTTAGAACGCACGATTTAAGAAAAAAATTATCTTAAGTGCCGAAAGATCCAAAGTACTCGAGCGATTTTTTATAAAAAATTTTCGAATTCGCCGCTTCTTCGTTTGTCGTTTCGTGCGTTCTAAGGTATTTATCTGTATTTATCTTTAGTGCCGAAAATGAAAATTTTTTTTTAAAAATCGCGCGACCAGTTCATTTGTTAATTTTCGGCATAAGCTATTCAAATTTATTTATAAATCTTAAGTGCCAAAAATGAAAAATTTTTCGACTTCGGCGCTTCTTCATTTTTCAAATAACTTTCTCTTTATTATTTAATTGGGTTTATATGTTTTGTTTTAAAGCTTTCAGTATCTTTATTTTTGGACTTTACAATTTGGAAACACCCTAATCTATAAAAAAAGTTACATATATATTTTGTACAAGGAAAATAATCATTCCATTAGAAATAATGCGATGTTGTTGAAGAAAAATTATTTCCCTTGCACCAAATTTTTCGCAATAATGCGATGTTTTTGAAGAATATTTATTTGCCTTGTAAGAAATGTTTTCGCAACTTTCAATATATGGTTCATTACGTGCAAGGCAAAATTATTATTAATGTACTCACATGTTCTGCGTGAGCAATATGTATTATTAACAATTGCTTAAAGCTATCGGAGCTTGGTACTGCACTAAAAGTACCATCTGCTACATAGTTTCGGGAGCTATATTGTTCTGTTCTCACAATTTCGTTGCAAATCGTTGGAGACACAAAAATTGTATATCCGAAGCCTTCCTCGATAATTGTGCCGCGATAAAAACGTAAATTTTTATCATATCTAGACATCGCGTAGTTTTGTAAAACGTTTTCGTTTTTGAAAACCTGCACCATGTCATGCAAATTTCTTGGTGTCTGCGGAAACCTCTCACATTTTATATTTTGCAATTGACTTCGCATATTTCCAAATTGAACCAAATCTGCTGATTCCTTAAATTTTTTACATTCATTATCGAACACATCGCGCACATTAGATCTTTTAAAAGAAATGTTAGCACACTTTTTTTTAATTGAATTCACCAAATTCATTTTTTTAACAATTTCTTCTTGAGTTTCGTGATTGTGTTCTTTATGAAATTTACTTTTCTTGCAAATATTTCGATCATTACAAATTATAGACACTGCAACGCTACATTGCTTATTATAACAAGTATAATATTTTGTGTTATTGCGTTTAGTTTTAAATTTATATAAATGTTTTTCGGCCTCAATATAGAGCAGTTCACTATTTTTACGAAAACCTGGTATAAGATCAAACGCGAAACAATTTTCCTCCATGATTTATTCACCTTCGCTATCGAACAACTAATAAATTTTTGGCGTTGCTTTCGAAAACAAGCGCATTAAAGATAACTGTTCTCTTTTTACATTTTGTTCCTACGCTGAGTCCAGTTATGCAAGGAGCACATCGACAACTAAAGCGAAGTAAAAGAGTAGGGGGATGCTGATCGCTCGATTACAGGGTGCGTACTTATAATTATAATTATCAAAAATAATGTTTAATATGCAGAAAATAATTTTCGGCTTTATTACCATATCGTTATAATTTTTTTTAGGCTTTATTGCCTATTGAAAGTGCAATAAGGCCGAACTGGCAAATTCGGCTTTATTGCCTTTTAATTGGCAATTAGACCGAATTCGGCCTTATTGCGTTCGGCCTTATTGCACCCCACCAATTTTATACAATATTAGAGAATGTCATTTATTTTAAAATATCATAATAAATTGGATATATTTTTTATCTTATTAGGGGCTGTTCATAAATAACGTAACATTTTTTGACCAATTTCAGACCCCATCCCCCTCCCCGTTCCCTATGTCACACTTTCGTAATAAAATTTAAAAGTTTTAAAACGGAGTTCAAAAAATTTGTTGTGACGTAACGCACGACCGACTACCTCTTTCCCCTTCCCCCCATGTAACACTTCGTCACAAATGATCAACCCCCTTCCCTTTAAACGTGTACGTAATTTATGAACAGCCCCTTTTTATATTGATTCCATATTAAAAATACATTTTGTGTAAAAAAAAAACATTTTGTTTACTATAATTTAAATTTTCAATTGAATTTTGAATATGTATGTTTTTTATTGCAGGAAAAATAATAAATTCATGTTTTTCCGAAATATTTATTATTTTTAACCAACATAAAAATGAACAGGAAGAACAAATTTATCACCAAATATATCAATCAAAAAATTCTACGTCTACACTTACGATACTATCGAAACTTTGTGTTTTTTTTTGTGTCCTTGGTATTTACTGTATTAATTTTTAATAGATTTTTTTATGGTTAATTTATATACGAATGGGATTTTTCGTGGTTTCTTTTGTTTGCGTGGGATTTTAGTGGTTATTTTAAAAGTGCGTGGGATTTTTTGTGGTTTTTTTTAATTGCGATGGGATCTTTTTGTCAACTTTGTATGGTGGGAATTTTCGTGGTTATTAATTTTGCTTTTGTGGGAAAAAGGTTTTTTTTGTGGGAATTTGAGGTGGCAACCGTGTGTCACAGAATTCTGTTGATAGCTATACAACAAAAATCGATTTATAGATTATTGTGTTATGCTGCAGCATAGCTTCAGTTGTAATTTATATTGAATCAATCACTCTGCGTAACGAAGGAGTTTGGCTCGATGAGTAGTGACTTCTCAATCGGTGGTATCGGTGGGTGTGGGTTCAAATCTCCACGGCAGGCAAAGGTAAGATTTTTAATTTAGTTTAATTTAATTTTATGTTCTTGTTATAATAAACGCTAGCAGCAAAGAGAAGCCGAGAGAAGCCATTAATTTCATGAAGACATGTACTTAAAATCAAGGATCTAACATTCTGCGTCTTTGCCGTAACGAATATAAGTCTTTGTGCCAGAGTACATTTTCTTTACTTTTACGATTTTTCCATGCTTTTTTAAAGACGTGCGACTTTGCCACAAGATTTTAGTTTTTGATTCAAAGTATATTGTTCTTGGGAATCTAACAGTCTTTGTGTCGTTGCCATAACGATATTTTGTCTTTGAGCACAATCTAACCAATAAAAGTCTTTGTGACAAAGTGCATTTCTTTGGTCTAACTATTTTTTTTCCCTGGGTGCAACTGAGCTCCCAGATTACCTACACTACTTTGGTCAAAACTTAAACATCAGAAGGTTATGTTACTAAAATATTGTGCCGAAAATTAAATTAATTCATTAGCTGCGTTTTTTCCAACATCCAAATCCGATTTGCATGCGAAACAAAATCCAGCTCATCATATGTTCACGACGCCACCTAGGTATGAAACTTATTTTTTTCACTCTAGATAAGATAAGCAGTGCCATCTAGCCATCATCAAAAGGTCATTTTAAATACATAGAATTGTATCAATTGAATTGATTCGCTCACTTGTGTGATCATGTGTTGTTTTGCTTTGCTTGCAAACTCGATGTTATGATCCTGATCTCTTTTGAAAAAATGCAGCTAATATTGTGTTTCTTCTATACATATTAGAGTGTCCCTTAAAAATTAAAGTTTTTTTTTGGGCTCACCCCCTTAATTTTTTTGTATGATGCTTAAAGAAATGTAAAAAAAATCTGGTGTACCTAGGACCACTGGAACCCGTGCCGACAGGTTATATGGGAAAAAATTGCTAATTTTTTAATAAAACCCAAATAACTTTTATATAATCATAAATTCTGAAAAAACTGGATCGCAGTTCGTTTTCTAATTAATTTTTCCTTAAAATAAGTTTCAGACATGAAAATTGGACAAAAACCTCCAGAGCTGTGATTTTTTACTATTCGAAAAAAACTTTTTGTTCTTGTTGCATTAAAAAAAATCTGAAAAATCCAAATTTAAAGAAACTGAAATGAAATCCTGTGGAAATATTTTGTTAAGCTATACCTATTGCAGACGCAAAAAATTGTGTAACTCTGTTTAATAACTTGGTCATTATGAATTTTTTTTGCTAGAAGTGTACCTTTTGGAAAATTTCGAGTTTGACTACTTTTACAAAAAAAAAAATTCGCAACAATCCAAAAAAAATTTGAAAAAAAATTGCACGAATGATTTAAGCATAGTCTTGAGCTATTTTCTGCTTGAAATTGAAAAAGCAGAAAAGTCTATCGGCCATCGTGCACAGGAATTGGATATGTGTTGGATATGGAAGATTTTGTGGAAAGATCAAGAAAGAGCAAGAATTGAAGCCACATGTTCACCTAACAAGGCGTAGATTCAGTGAACGGGCCCAAAACAAGATTGTCGTTGATCCCGATTTTCATAAGAGAATTTTGTTTAGCGATGAAGCTAAATGGCTACGTCAGTAAACAAAACTGTCGTATTTGGAGTGAAGATAATCCTCAAGTGTATGTTAAGACACCGTTACATCCAGGAAAACTGACTGTTTGGTGTGCTTCATGGGCTGGTGGAATCATTGGCCCGTACTACTTTAAAAACGATGCTGGCCAGAACGTTACAGTCAATGGTGACCACTAAAGTGGCATGATTACTGACTTTTTCGTTCTCCAATTGAACAACGATGATGTGCAGGAGTTGTGGTTTCAACAAGACGGTGCAACATGTCGCAGAGCCCGTGCCACAATTGATTTACTGAAGGAAACGTTTGGTAACCGCATAATTTTACTTTCCGGAGCCGTGAATTGGCCTCTGAAATCGTGCGATTTAACGCCGCTAAATTATTTTCGGTGAGGATATGTGAAATTGCTGGTCTACGCCGATAACCCCGAAACGATCGACCACTTGGAGGACAACATTCGCCGCGTAGTTGCCGATATATGGCCACAAATGTTGGTATATGGCCATCCAACAGGAATGTCCTTCAAGTATTATTTTTCAAGAAAAAAACAGTGAAATTATCTTTAAAGAAAAGAGCAAGTCTCACTTACGACATATAATATCTCCTTGGAAAGAAATTTTTATGCCTGATATATTGGAAGCCCAATATAATGGCAGCCCAATTTGAGCTAAAATCAGAAATATTTTTTTAAAATTATTAACGTAATTTTAAAAGAGAATTATAGTTCTTTAGATTTTTTTATAATTTTTTAAATTCGAAATGCCAGAAACAAGCACTTTGAAGATTTTTGGAAAAAAAATCAAGTTTCTCAATAATATTCTTAGTTTATTTCTTGTTAGCATTTTGTAAAATTTTAATATTTGGATTTTTGTGAATTTTTTTTTTAAAAACACTCAAACTCGAAATTTCCAAATAGACAGACTATTAGTAATAAAATTCATAACATCCATATTATTAAACATAATTACACAGTTTTTTGCATCTACATTACTGTAGTTTTAGAAAATATTTTCATGATACTATATTGCTTTTTTTAATATTTGGATTTTTGCGAATATTTTAATACAACTGGATGAAAAATTAAATTTTTTTCCTTAAACAAAAAATCATATCTTGGTTAATTAAAGTCTGATTTTCATGTTTGATAACTCATTTTAAAGAAAATTTAAATAGAAAACAAAGTGCTTATCAGTATTTTGAAAATTTAAAAAATTTAAATTTTTTGGATAAACAGCACTATTTTCCCATGTAAAACAGATTTTCAATATAGAGGTCACTTGCGGAACGTTTAAATATCAATATTTTTCCTAGAAAATTTTACTTAATTTTTTTATTGATAAGGAACAAAACCCCGGGGTTTTTTTGCTCCATACAACTAAGGACCACTCTAATGAATATACATGCTATAGATAGAATTTGATTATCTAGAGCAAGACCTCGTCTGTCTTCGCCTAGCATATGTATGAGCTCGACCTCGTCCGTCTAGCACCGCTCTAATTAATCGATCTATTTACTACTAAGAAGCTATCCGGAGTACAATGTATACACTTGAAAGCCTGACAGTTTTAAATTTTTACAAAAATTAAATTGTGCTTAAATAAATTGCAATAATTTTGTCTTGTATTGTTACAAAGCCATAATTGCTTAGCATTCAAATAAATAAAAAATAAATAAAACACAAGATGAGCTTTGTCAGCGAGCTTAGGAGCTGGTCGGCTCTGTCTTTGCTGCAGTATGCTGCCCGCGAGGAGAGAGCTTTCTATGCCACCGTGTTTCTTATAGTAGCGCAGAAGCTCTTTGCCCATAAGCGGCGGAATGCCCATCCATGTTTTAGAGCAGTGCTCTGCATCTCGCAGCATCACGGGCAATGACCTTTCTTTGCCGTCACATGTATTAAAGCCAGGGGTGCGCAAAACTATTGCATAGCTTTTGTTTTAAGGGTATGCACTTTTTCATTCAGTGCATGAGTGCACGAGTTTGTTCATTCGTACGATCACAGCACAACGCGAGAATGAAAGCTTGTCGTGTTCTTTAAGGTTGCGAAAAACACCTTAGGTTGGAGCAAACGAAATGCATGACTTGGTTTCTTTATTGATTCAATGTGTTTTTTGGATCGGCTAACCAATAAGCGTACACTATGTTCGCAACCTTATGCAACGCAGAATAGAGCAGCTGCAACTTAACTGCAGGAAGTTGTGTTTTCAACACAATGTCGGCATTCTTACACAACCGCAAACGTGACGTTTATATGTATTTGTTAAAGCTTTATGTAAGCTTTGCACTGTATAAAAGCTTTTATGTAAAAATAGCAGCGTACGTGTTTTTCAATACGTGTGGAGAAAATGCCCATCGACACTCTACCTTCCTGAATGTTCAAACCACACCGAAGACTCTAGCAGCGCACGTGTGCTTAAATACGTGTGGCGGCAGAAAAACTAATTAACTCTCATAGTTAAAATGTCAAAATTTTGCTGGCAATTATATGCCAGCCAATTAATTTAATATGCCACTTAATAAAAAAATAAGCATTAAGTATGTGGTGGTGTTAAATTTGTATAAGTTCCCTATAGGAACGAACTAACTTGTTTTTAAAAACAACTAATTAAAAAACTAGTTTAAAATAAACCAGTATATGAACTACTTTGAATTATATGAAGGCGGCAACTACTATGATTTTGACATGTTTTAATTGCAAATTTTTATTAGATTACAAGCTTATATATATTTAACCATGTTATTTCATCAAATATTATTAACTTAAGGCCATCAGTAATACTTTTCAATTGGTTGTTTTAAAGTCATTAAAAAATAATTTAAATATAACTAATTTAACAAGTAGTTGAAAATATATGCAGACGAAAGTCAATTGACTTATTTAGCGGACATCACCATACAAAATAAGTTAGTTCGTTCTATGGGAAAAAGTCAGAATTTCAACTAGTTGTGGTTGACAAAAAACTACTTTATCAACTACTTTTAAATTAGTTGATTTTCCTACAGGGTTTTTATTTAACTTGCTTCGTTCGTATGTATGTATGTATGTATGTATGTCCGCAAATCTTGCAAACAATTTTTCGACAGCTTGTGGGTCTCCGATTAAGCTGATTTAGCATACATGTGTAAGCCCGGTGACAATGCAATATTATAAAAAAAATGTTGCCACACCCCCTTTTACCGCCCTCAAATCAATAAAAATGCTATATCTCGAAAACTACTTGGCCGATTTAGATGAAATTTTTGTAGTAAATTTCCTTCAAGTAGAAAATGGGGTTTAAGAAAAAAATTTGACCACATCCCCTGTTACCGCCAACAAATTACTATATCACCAAAACTACTGGGCTGTTTCAGCTGAAATTTTGGCAGTAAATATCCTTCAAGTATTAAATGGGTTAGAAAAAATATGTTGCCACTCCCTCTTTTACCGCCCACAAATCAATAAAAATTATATATCTCCAAAACTACTAGGCCGATTCAGCTGAAAATTTGGCAGCACATTTACATCAAGTAGGAGATAGGGGTTTAAACTTGACCACACCTCCTATTCCGGCCCACAAATCAATAAAAATGCTATATCATAATGAAGTATATAATGCAATAAATACGGTAAACGGTATAAATAATGTTAATATGTAATGTTAAGGTTAATGGTCTAAAAAATTAAAATTCTATATATAAGGCTTTCAAAATAAAAGATGTTCATAATAAACCTTCAAGACTAAAAAGTAAAAAATAAAAAAAAATGTAAAAAATTTTTTTAAAAATATGCTTTTATTTAAAACCAAAACGTGAACTTAAAAGAAAAAATGAATTTCAGTGACATTTGTCATATTTGTTTTATTTAACAAATTAATTTAGATTATTAATGTGTAGTCTTACCATTTATGGGATATAAAATTGCAGCAATGAAAATATAAATCTGTCAACCAGAACAGCTAGTGCTTTTTCTCCACACAAAAATTTTGACTCTACAACGAAATTTCGCTGATACAGCATACTAAACTTAAAGCAGAAATAATCTTAGCAAACGTGTTTTCTAAACAGGAAAAGCAAAAGCTTCTTTTTCCTCTTTCTTCCCCCATTTAAAAATGTTCATGCATATGAATTCATTGCATATCTTAATAAAGAATGAACAACAGCTGAGTATCGAACCAGCTTAAGCACTCCTATTTCCAGTTGAGATAAAAGAGTCTCCCTTGGCAAACTACAAACTAATTGTTTGCCAAATTGACACATTCACAGCATTATTTGCGAAACGTCAGTGTTGACGAATTAATGAGCTTTACTTCACACCTCCTTAGCCATGGGATTTATCACACTTCATACCATAGATTTTTTTCATGAGGAATACGAAGAAAGGGGCCTGCAGCAGCAGCAGTAGAATGAAGATACCTAAGTGCAGCGCTTTTGGAATGTCTTTAGAATTAATTTCATTTGATAGCTTCAAATGATTCTGATTTATCCTTCTCCCTCCTCCCCACCCCCAACCACGGGGGTTGACGACGCATGCATAATTAAGACGATTTACTTTAATATTTGTACACATTTCGTCATTTTATATAACACATGCATTGAAGCATAAATTTTCAGACAAACAAATATATATTTTTTCTTGCTAAGGTTTTAAGAAAAATTTTGACAAATTATACGAAATTACGAGTAGTTCATGGTGGCATTCAAGTAAAAACGGTTTGTTCAAAAAGCGCTGTGTTCAAAAATTTTTTTTTCATTTTTGTCATTATTTAACAATGAAACTAGCATTTGATGACAAGTGAATCTTTTGTGAGTAGTTTATTATTTTTGCGATTCATAAGATTCTATTAATAACAAAGTAAATAATGAGTGAATATGTGTCACAGCTGAATGTATGTATGTAAGTTGTTTGTATTATAAAAATCTTTAAAAAAAAAACCGACTACAAAATCGCTACAAAAGAAAAAAATAATTTTAAAATAACTTTCCCTTTTAATTCCTTGGTCATATTTGGTAATTTACTTAAACATCCGTCAAACATCTTCAAGAAAGCACTCCTCCGATCGACGATATATGCGCGCAGTGGGCACACATCTCCCACTCTATGCGTGCGGCTGCAATAGATGTTATTGGCTACCACCGTCCCCGCCAAAACCAGTGGCACGACCAAGAGTGTCGCAACGCCACTGCAGAGAAAAACGCCGCCTACAAAGTCACCCTGCAGTCGGTTGTAACGCTTGCTGCTAAGTAGCGATACAGAGAGAAGAGGAGGAACGAGAGACGTCTTTTTAGGCGGAAAAAAGATAGGCAGAAAAGCGCGAGTGTGAGAAGATTGAGATGTATGGTGACAGGAACGAGGCCCGAAAGTTTTTCAAAAAGAGAAGACGCCTGGCCGATGGCTCTTAAACCAGGGCCTCTTTCTGCAAGGATGAAAACGGGAATCTAGTGGCAGATATCCAGAGTACACTGACGTTAAGGAGGGAACACCTCTCTAGTCTTCTGAATGGCGATGATGGCAACAATCCCGCCAATAGAGATGATATCCCGGAAACCCCAATTATGGATGACAGCGTTGAAGTTCCGCTGCCCGACTATAATGATGTCTTGACAGCAATAGCACGGCTTAAGAACAACAAAGCCACGTGAGGCGATGGTCTACCCGCTGAGCTGTTTAAGAACGGAGGCGAAGCTCTATTTAAATGATACTATACTCTATACTCTATACTCTGCCCAATCCGCAAGAAAGGCGATCCCACTATTTGCCTCCAAAATACCGCCTATAAGATCATGTCAAGCGTATTATGTGAAAGACTGAAGCCCATCGTAAACCAACTGATTTGGCCTTATCAGTGTGGCTTCAGACCTCGAAAATCTACAATCGACCAGATATTTACGCTACGCCAAATCTTGGAAAAGACCATAGAGAAACAAATCGACACCCACCATCTTTTTGTCGACTACAAAGCCGCTTTCGACAGTCCAATAAGGAATCACCTATACTCCACCATGTCTGAATGTGGTATACCTGCAAAATGAATCCGTCTATGCAGGATGACACTGAGCAACACCAGTAGAGCAGTTAAAATCGGGAGGGACCTCTCCCCTCCCCCCCTTTGTTACCAAACGAGGTTTCAGACAAGGTGATTCCTTATCGTGCGACTTTTTTTAACCTAATCATGGAGAAGATCATTCGAGCTGCTGATTTGAAACAAAGCGGCACAATATTCTATAAGAGTGTTATGCTGCTAGCGTATGCTGATGATATTGATATCATTGGCCATAACACACGCAAAGTCAGTGCAGCATTCTCCAATTATTGCATTTTTCCCATACAAATTGTTTCCCATAGTTTCTGTGCTTGTGGATTTTTGGGGACTTTTTTCATAAAAATACTCAAACTCGAAATTTTCAAACAAGTACACTTCTAGCAAAACAATTAAACACGATGAAGTTGTTAAGCACAATTACACAATTATTTTCATTTTCATTAGGTATAGATTGCGAAAATATTTCCACATGATTTAATTTAAATTTTTTTCAAATTTGGATTTTTCTCAATTTTTTTTAATACAACAAAACAAAAATTTGTTTTTTTCGAAAAGTAAAAAACCACAGCTCTGGTAGTTTTCGTCCGATTTTCATGTTTGATAGCTTATTTTAAAGAAATGTTAAATAGAAAACGAGCTGTGGACCAGTTTTTTGAAAATTTCCACTTATACAAAAGGTTTTTGGGTTTTTTGAAAAAATTAGCACTTTTTCCCCATATCGCCAAGTCTGACATGTACCGACGCATATCGGCACTGGTTCTAAGGCCCTGTTATATGCAGCACAAATCAGAATGTTGACCAACTCTGATGAAAAGATTTTGGAAACAAGAGAGCGCTATTATACAAATGCCGCAAAAAACTTTAAACAACTGGTGGTGTTTGGATAAGGTGACTCTTTTGGCGCTATCTGTTTTGCTATGTCTTGAACACCAGAGGACCAGTAGTACAAGATACATTAAGGCGTAGCGAAGCGCGACTAGTGATAGCCCTGCGAATATTTGGAAGAAGATTGGAAGAGAACCCGGTTTTGCCATGCACTTGCAATTCGCTCAAGAGTTCTTTAGAAGATGGATCACTTTTCGATCGTCTAAGCGATGAATGCGTGCTTTAAGAAAAATTTTAAAAATCTTCCTTCGCTCATTCTGGCGATCGTTGGAAGATGGATCGCTGTTTAATTGCAATCCGTTGTCAGAATTTCGAAATTACAAGAATTCGCAAAAATACAAAAAAATTATGATAGCAGGCCTATTCGCAACATAGAAATTAAAACTGTGATATCAGATTTGAAATCAAACCCGTTTTCATAGTTTCAAAATTATAAGACTTTGCAAAAAAATACTTAGATTATGTTTTAAACTCTTAAAAATACATTTTATTAGGTGGCAATCATGTGGTAAAAATTTAGATGATAGACCTGTCCGCCATCTTGGATTTTAAAATTCTGACATCAGATTCAAAATCAGCGACCTCCTAAAACTGTCAACCACGGTGTCTATCTCAGGTTTCACTTTTTTGTTACATGTTTATTAGATTGTCCTTAAAAGATGAAGTTGTTTTTCTTATAGCTTACCCTCTCAATTTTTTCGTATGATGTTGATATAAATGTAAATAAAATTTGGTGCACCTTAGAACCACGGGAACCAGTGACGATATGCGTCAGTTCATGTCAGTCTTGGCGATATGGGGAAAAAGTGCTAATTTTTTCAAAAAAGCCAAAAACCGTTTGTATAAGTGAACATTTTCAAAAAACTGATTCACAGCTCGTTTTCTATTTAACATTTCTTTAAAATAAGCCATCAAACATGAAAATCGGACGAAAACTACCAGAGCTGTGGTTTTTTACTTTTCGAAAAAAAAACTAATTTTTGTTCTTGTTGTATTAAAAAAAATCGAGAAAAATCCAAATCTGAAAAAATTTAAATAAAATCATGTGGAAATATTTTTTTAATCTATACCTAATGTAAATGCAAAAAATTGTGTAATTATGCTTAATAACTTGGTCGTTATTAATTTTTTTGCTAGAAGTGTACTTGTTTGAAAATTTCGAGTTTAATGAAAAATTTGGGGACGAAAAATTCCCCAAAAATCCACAAGCACAGAAACTATGGGAAAAAATTGTTATGGCAAAAATCCAATAGTTCCCAAAAGTTTAAAACACAAACAAAAAAAAAAACACAGGTGCGTCGTTGGGCACACGAGAGATGCGAAGCTTTTTATGTTAGTCATTGTTATTTCAATGCACTTGTGGGCAATTGTTAATTTTTCCTTCGCACTATGCAAAAACAAAACAAAAAAGCATGTACCAACAACAGCATAAACGCATTCACATCAAAAAAAAATATCTCTTTGCCCACCGTGAGGCAAGTTTTAAAAAACTTGTTTAATATATTTTTCTTCTTAAGGAAAAATTCGACTGAAGTCCTACAGCAAAATAAATCATAAGAAGTTTACCATAAAGTAAGTTTTTTCGCGATGAATTAGTTTTATTGCAAATAATTCTCATATGTTCTTAAAACAGTACTAAAATAATAAATTAAATGTGATAATAAATAAAATATATGCAATAAAATTTCTAAAATCTTAATTATAATGCAATAATTTTTATATAAATATAACAAAAAGTGATAGATTTTGGAAAAAATGCAAATAGTGGGTGATAAAAGTGGTAGAAACCAAAACAGTGCTAGATTTACCACAATTGTGGAAAAGTGACAATACTGATGATTCTTGTAGCAAGCGGTTTAGCAGCTACCCAAACCATAAAAATCTATTAATCAACTCTTGTAGCAAGTGGCTAAGCAGCTACCCAAACCACAAAAATACATTAATAGATTATTGGATGTGCTGCAACATAGCTTAAGTTGCAGTTAATACTGAATCAATGCTCCCGCATAAAGAAGGTGTTTGGCTCAATGGATGGAGATAGAACTCCCAAACAAAGGTTGTACGGGTTCGAGTCCCGCGGCAGCCGAAGGAGTTTTTTTTATATTTGTTATATTAAATTGTCTTGTTGTAAAACACAGAAACACAGAAACAAAGAAACCATATAAAATACTAAGAAAAAATCTCCCAAAAATTTTTCAGAGTTCACTACAAGCAAATCACAGAACGGGGCGTAAAAAGCTTCGCTTCAAAAAAAGAATTTTTAATTTTTTAATCTCAAAATGATTTCAATGAAAGCTTTCTTAAACATTTTTCCGAAAAGTTTGGCTGCGGCAGCTAAAAAATTAAAAAGTATTAAGCAATTTTCTGGAGCACGTTTTTTTCCAAAATGCAAATATTTGTGTGGGGTAAAATCAAAAATTTCCAAAAGTCTGGAACACAAAAAAAAGCATTTTTAAGATACTTTTATTTCAATATGATTTTAATTGAAGCTTTCTTAAAATTTTCCCGAAAATTTTGGCTACTGCAGCTAAGCAATTAAGAAGTAATAGGCAATTTTCTGGATCATGTTTTGGCTAAAATACAAAACAAATTCATAGTGAACTAGTAAGGAATGGAGCTTCGGCAGGGTACCGAAGCTAAAATACCCTCCCGCGGCCGTACTGAAGTATATCCGAAGTCTATTAAATTAAGTCTATTTAAATTTTTATGTATAATCTGCAAAAATATTTGCGTCATACGCTTAATTTAATTTCACCATTAGGTGCCACATAGAGTAATTTGTAAATAAAGTAAAATGCCGAACTCACTTTTCTAGTATAAAGACTCCACATTTTACCGAAGAATATATGTATGGGTTGGATAAGCGACGTGGGCCGAACTTGGGTATAGACACGATGTCATTCAGTTTTATATATTTGCGAAAGTTTTTCAATTTTGATGACGTCACTTTGTATTGAAGGAAGGCGTGGTTTTCATCCGATTTTGCCAAATATCAAAGAGTGGCTTATGTTAAATATCAAAGTTTGTAAGCAAAATTTCAAGACATTTCTGTAATTTTGCAGATTTTAAAGCGATTTAACGCTTCCAATTAAGCCACTTTGTATGGTAGGTAGGCGTGGTTTTGATCCGGTTTCGCCAAATATCATAGAGATGGTCAATATTATATATCAAAGCTTATGTGCAAAATTTCAAGACATTTCTTAAATTTTTGTGGATTTTTAAGAGATTTTACGTTTAAAATAATGCCACTTTGTATGGGAAGTGGGCGTGGTTTTCATCCGATTTTGCCATATATCATAGAGATGGCTTATATTAAATATCAAAGTTTATGTTCAAAATTTTAAGACATTTCTTGAATATTTGTGGATTTTCAAGAGATTTTACATTTAAAATAAAGACACTTTGAATGGGAAGTAGGTGTGGTTTTCATCCGATTTTTCCAAATTTCATAGCCAGGAATACGATTCAAGATAAAAGCTTACGTACCTAATTTCAAGGCATTTCTTTAATTTTTGTGGATTTTTTCCGTTTTACTTTTTTAAAAATAAACTTATATTTTGATATTAATCGTGATTGCTTTAAAATTACGGCTGTAATCGTGTCGACAGACGAACAGACAGCCGGACACATGGAAATCGACTCAGGAGGTGATGCTGATCAAAAATGTATATTTTTTTCTATACCTGCCACGCCTCCTTCTTGGCGTTACAAACGGAATGACAAAGTTAATATACCCCTTACGCAGTACGCGTTGGGGTATACAAATAAGGGGTTTTTCAAATCCATCAAACTGATAGTCACGATGCTATAAAATAATTATGCATAGCGGTATAATTGTTGACCACCATTAGAAATTTGTAGATTTAAACCCACTTCATTACACCGAAAAAATTGAACGCCTTTAAATCAAAGAAGTAAAGTTCTTCTCAAACTGTAACCAAAATATCTCTGCCACAAGGAAGATATTGTTGGAAAAGATTGTTACACTAATGATTTCTTCTTTAAATATGCAAGTGCTGCATCATCGAAACAAAAAACTGAAGTTCTTTGAAGCTAAATCAATGAAACATTCTTTGCCGTGAAGATAAAATTTTTACTATAACGATTTAATTCTTTGTTAACAAGGAATTGAAAAAGTATGTAAAATCAACAACTTTTCTTTGTTTTTTTTTTTTTTAAATAATCATCATTATTTCAAAGACAAACTCTGTAACATTTAAGAATGTTTCTTCAAAATCGCATTTGTATACGAATAATAAGAACATTGTGTGAGAGTTGAAATTTTTACGAAGTTTCAAAAAAAAAATAAAACGAAACTTAGCAAACGAAGGTAACAAAAGAAGAGAGAAAAAGAACAGTTTCAACCAAGAATGATAGAATACAAGATTACGCCAATGCGCAAGCAAAATTGAAACTTTCTGCGCATGTCGGTCCAATGACGTCACGCAAAAAGTGTTCCTATTGGCTAATAATTTTCAGTTGTCAAACTCATAATTTGTACGGAAATTGTATGTAAACATGACAGTGGGACAATTTCATTTTTTTCCTTATCAAAATGAAATAGCATTTTATTAAGAGAGAAAAAAGCCAATTTTTAATAATATTGGTATTTTGTTCAATTGATTCATTCATTTATAAAGAAAAATAAAACAAATTTTAATTTATGTTGTTATTTTATTAAATTTTCTCTTTCTTTTATAAGTATTATCAGCAATTTCTGTGTTAAGAATTCTCATGCGGAAGAACATGCGGCATTTAAAAAACAATTTTTTTACTTTTTCATTGCCGTCGATGTTTTGAGATTCGTTTAAGTGCTTTTTCAAATAATCATTCGTCAGAAGTAATTGATCCCCGTTTAGTTTATTAAAAACTGTATCACACAAGTGAAGTGTTTTTATTAAGCTGTTGGAAGGTTTGCTTAGACCACCTTCACTAAAATGGTTGACCCATGTAAAGCCACTGTCCACTAAAGGGTTGGAAGCAATAGCTGGATGTTCGCTTTTCAATTTGTGGCAGATGTAGCCAGCCAAATTTTCCAACTCATCGTACTGCAAGTTATCTAACTCATTGTCATTTTCTTTCCCTTCTTCTTCCAAGCTTGGCTTTACACATTTTAGTATTGTTCCTAAATAAAAATAAAAAAAGATAATATTGTTCTTTTAAAATACGATTATAAATTGTACCGGTTAAAGAATTATGTACATCTTCCAAATCAGGTGTATGGTCAACCTCAACATTTGCACTGGAGCTTAGAACACCTTCGTTATATCCCAAGATATATGATCGAAGCCTGTATTTAAACTCTTGGCGATCAGGGTGGTCGTGAAGTCCACCTTTGGACCTTATTATACCGAAGAAGTTTTCTAATACGTCTTGATTTAGTCGATACGTCAAGACATAATCAAGGTTATATTGCGTCTGTAGGTCCTTATACAGCATTTTTAATGCTGTATTAGATTGAATAATACCTGTAATAAAAGCTATTCATTACGGGCCAAAATTTTTAAAAAATTTACCTTTATACCTTTTTGAAATGGAAGGAGTGTATTTTTTCCAATCACCCGAATTTCTGACATCATTTGCGACATCTCGTTAAGGATATTGTCCTGAGTTTCTAAAGCCAAACCGTTTGCGTGGCATCGCTCCCTCGTATCTTGTTTTGGTACCCTTGTGTTCATGACGTCAAACCAGTCATTTGTCTTGTAATTGAAATGACAAAAATTATTTTGTTATTATTTTAAAAATTTTTTAATTATAAATTTTACTTATTATTACCAGTTTAAAAAATTTACTGCATTCGCTCCAATTTTTATCTTTCAAAAACCCCAAGCTAGCAGCTCGCGTTATGAATTGAGCTATGGTGTGAGAGAAAAGTTTGGTAGCCAACTTCACCTTCTGTCTTTCGGCTCCAACAACACTTAAGTTCTTAGCTGAAATTTTGTGAGTAATCTTCAGATCAGAGGTCTGAAGAGACAAAAGATTTAAAACTATATCTTTTTTAACTTCTTTGCCATTAATAATGAAACCACTGTCAATAAAATGGTTTCGAATTAGTTTTATTAAATGCGGCACGTCATTGAACACAAAAACTTTCATGTCATCATGCAAAAACCTGAAATTTTAAGAAATTCATTACAACTAAAAAAATGTATTTATGTAAAACAAGTACCATGGCTCGTTTATGTCAACTCCAAGTTCACTAAAAAGTTTACGATTTCCGCCGCCTAAATCACACACAATTGCCACAATCTTTCATTGTCTTTAAAATATTAAATAAAATTGTTTGTGTCATTTGGCAATCATAATCGTAATATATCGGTTGCTTCCATTTTGAAATTAAACCTTATAAAAAAACAGTGATTTATAAAAAAAATCAAATTTGATATTAGTTACTTACCTCTTAACATAGCAACCTGAACATAGTTTGCTGGTTTTAGTGTTGTGTCCGTTGGCTTATCTTAGCAGTACTTTTTCTTTGCCTTCATTTCATCGAAACTCAAAATACAAAGTTTTTGTATTTCAGGCATTTCGTTAGCTGCAGACAGAATTTTAATAACAGGCTCCAAAATACCTGGTGACACATCTTATTTTTGCGACCATCTTTGTAATGTTCTCACAGAAGGAAGGGGGAAATGCTTATTCCTTAGCAACCTGTAGGCCTTGGGGCTTGTCGAGTATAAAGTAATGGACTGAGCAATGTCTTCTTCAATAAAATTTTGCTTTTTGTCACCGTTTTTAATTTTTTTTAATTGCCCTTTAGTAAATAGCCTTCCCAATGCAGTTTCGAAGTTCGTATTCGTTAAAGTTAGGTTCCGAACTTGACTTGATAAATTTTTAATAGTAATCGCAGATTGACTTTGCTGAGCTTTTAGCAAAACAATTTCATTCTGCAATGTACCTCTAGAAATAATTAAATAATGTTAATAAATTGGAATTTTTCCTTTTTTTCAATACGAACATTTTTGCTTCTAAAGTTTTTATTAATTCAAGACTATCTGCTACAATATTATTTGTCTTTGAATTGCTTTCGTCGACGCTAGCATGCTGTTCAATATCATTTGCAACATCTTCTGTAACAGAAGCGCTGCTATCAACTATGCAACTATTGCTTGGCACTTCATTGGATGTAGCGCCCACTGATGGAACTGCTGTCGATTTCAATTTTGGTGCAGAGCGATTGCTAAAGCCTTTTTAAAATTCAAAAGTTAATAACATAAACCTAAACTTAGTGCTAACTTACCCATTTCGAATTTTAAGTTTCTTTCGAAATCATCCCGCTTGAAATGTTGCGAACAAATTCTGCCAATTTGTACTTTTTCTGTGCTTGGTCGGTTGCAAAACGCTACCCAAAGCTTTCTTTGTTCCTCATCTTTTGGAAAACGAAAAAAAGTGTACCTTTTTTTTGTTATCTATACAATTTCAATAAACACATTTTATTTCTATTACAAAAAATTATTCGTCGTTCTTCTTACTTGATTTTTTACTGCTACTTTGCGCACATTTGCCCACTGCACATCTCATGTTTACTTTTTTGTCTGCTTTTTGTTTGGTTTTTGCTTGCTTCGAATTTATTGCAAATCTGCACTTAATCACACCAATTTGCTTCACTTTTTCTTTTTTAATTGATTGTTTTAAAGTTTAAAAGCTCATTGAGCATCTTTTTTTTTGCATTTATTTATAGCTTGGGTAGTTGTGAATATGCCCCTAAAAGGATTTTTAGAAATTCGAAATACTTTAGAAGATACAGCCTTTTTTGTGAAGCAAGGTCTTCGTCAAAATGAGCTATTTTTTTTCGACTCATTTTCGAACGAAGCGGCATAAAGTAACCACCGAATTCCGTTGAAAATGTTTATTGTTAGGTAAAAACGTGTTTGCACACATATTCATACAAACATACGAATACACATTTCTGCTTATTTTAGGGGTTGAAGCATTTTTTGAGTCCAGGTGTTCAACTGAAAGCATCAATTAGTTCAGTTTGTATCGAGTTGAGCAACAGACGCGTGCGCTTCAGTGAACGGAAAAGTAAATTTTTCATAAATTTATTGTGATTTTTGTAAAATGGATCGGAAAAGTAATAAAAAAAAAAAAAAACTCCCAAGTGAGCGTCAGAATCGTGCTAAAAAACGCGGGTTTAGTGGAAATCAGCATCTTAGACCAGAGGATTCTGAATATACCAGTACATCGGCCAAGAAATTCAAGAATAACGAAGACGACGAAGTATCAATCAAAAACAATTTGAAGTATTGACCACATATTATGGCCTTGCGATCCGCCGTCATCCTGACTCCGTGGAGGATATGAAAAAGGAAATTTGGGCCACTTTTTACCATAAGTGCTCCACCGATGATAAACCGCAACACCAAAATTGCCCCACCGGTGCGTCAAGCTGGTGCGCATGGCAGAAAGCAGCTGCTGAAGGTACGTTAGATAGCTTTCACCACACGTATGCACCTCTCGACAAGAAGGTGATGGAGGTAATAAAACCAGCTTACGAAGCGCTGTCGGCAGATAATTTGCTTAAAAGATGCCTTGGATCTGAAACTCAGAATTCCAATGAGTCCTACAATTCTGTTCTTTGGTCACTTTCGCCCAAACACATCAACTCAGGCGCACGCACCATCGAAGTGGCCAATTTCATTGCAACGTGCCTCTTCAACGACGGTTTTATACCCATACTTAAAATTATGGGTTTGATGGGTATTGCGATTGGCAAAAACGCATACGAATACGCACTATCTCGCAATGAAGACAGATTGAACCGATCAGAGACTCGAGCTGCGGCATCATCAAAAGCTGGCAGAACGGCTCGCAGAGCAGAGAGGGCAGCAGAAAGCAGTTTCTACGAAAAAGAGGAAGGTGGCCTGTATGGAGCTGGCATCGCCGACTAATATTTGTAAGTAAAAATTGTCAGCTCTTTAAAACTGCATTTAAACATTTTTGATTTTTTTTTTTTTTCCCAAAAAAATTACTTCAAACTTTAAACGCGTTTATCTCGAACCCACGTTTTTCGAACTGGCGGCCATGATATCTCCAGTTCAACTGAACCGATTTTCATGAAACAAAGTGGAATCGACGCAGAATTGTGACCATTCTCGGGTGAATCTCGACCATAATTTTAAAAAATTTTTTACTATTTTTTTTTTACACTAAACTACAAAAACAAAACCCGAAATTGAAATTTTTTTTTTGAATGGCCGCCATTTTGTCAAAAAAATCACAAAATTAAGCTTGAGATTCACCCGAGAATTACATCTATACTGATTATAACGCCGTTTTTTTTTTCATTTCAGACGCTCCGGAGACCCGGAATCGTGGCCGCCGTGACGACACCTTTTTTTTCACCACCAACTTTGAAGTCTCATTTCTTTTTGAACAGCCCACGTATCGAGGCAAAAAAAATTTTTTTATTTACTTTGAACCTTTTGTAATACAATAAATAAAAAAAGTTTTCAATTATTCTTTGCGTTTTCAAATAAAAATTTTTTTAAAAAGGGTCCAAAAAACGGGTTTTGAATGAGAAGACCGCCTAAAGGCTTTTTTCTTTAATAAAACGCGAAATCAATATTTTTTGTTAAGAGCCGATGAAATGTTGTTTTGCGAACTGTCAACAAGCATGGTTGCCATCTCTCATTCAATTTTTTAATATTTTTTTTAGAAATATTATTTTTAAAATATAAAAACATTTTAATGTATGAAATAAAATTCAATTGTTATAATTGTTATTGTTATAGAAAAAGAAAAATATGATTATATTCATCTGGAAAACTTTAAAAATTCAATGCTTCCTTAGAGTGTAAAAAGTTATTTATAAATAATTTCTGTGCAGAAAGTGATGGCAACTCTTGCAAAAAGTGATAAATGTTGTTGTTTGGTCCAATGACGTCACCTTACGGTAAAACCTGCGCATGGCTTAATCTTCTTTTCTATCATTCTTGGTTTCAACAGTGGAAAGTTATAAGGTATGTTTCATATATATAACGCCACTTCGAAATTTTAAATATTTTTGTATCGGCCAGCTTAAACAAAAGAGAATGTTTTGCGAATTTGGTCATCTACGCACAACAAGAATAGTAAGCAAGAACAAAGTCTATTCTAATAACGGTACATTGTTTATTGCTAAATATTAATATAATATTAATATAAAATATTATTGCAATTATTCCTTCTGCTGCGTTTGTGTAGAGATTAATAAAATTGTGTAGTTAGTTTTCAAGACCTTAACAATAAAAAAAAATTTGGACCGGAATATCTCGTGCAACCCAACATACTTGCGAAAAAATGGGAAAAATAAAAATTCTTAAAGAAGAAGGCTATGAAATTCAGGAAATCGGGCGTAGAATTAATCACAGCCATAGAGTGATTCAACATTTTTTTAACAAACCTCAAAATTACGGCAAAACAAAATGTTCGGGCAAAAAAAAATCCTCTCACCGCGATCAGCGGAAAATAATCCGAACTGCGAGCAACACTACACACAGTTTAAAAGAGTTGCGGAGTTTTGTTGCTGAAAATGTTTCAGTGTAAACATATCCGTAGTGAACTTATGAAGTGTGTTTCTGCTCTTGCTAGCAAACATAAGAGAACGAGCTTGGAATTTGCAAGAAGGAACATAGGAACAAATTGACTACCAGTCAGCTTTTCAATAATGTTTTAAAAAAGGGTCCCACGTTGAAATTTAATTTTGACATGTCATTTTTTCCGATGAGAAAAAATTGAATCTTGATGGCCAGGATGGATTTTGACATTATTAATACGACATACGCCGCGAACCACTTCCGTTTTCAAAAAGAAGTTTTGGTGGTGAGCAAATAATGGTGTGGAGTGGTTTTTTTGATATTGAAAGTTCAAGCATGAAGAGCGCTGACTACACTCGTGTGCTGGAGAGCAGTTTGACTCCACTTTTGGAAAAAAACGGACAGACACAACTAGTTTTCCAGCAACATAATGCGGCAATCTACGTAAATCGAGATGGTTTCAGGCCAATAACATTGATTTATTGGAGCACCCGGCGTACTCTTCAGATTTTAATCCCGAGAATTTATGCGGAGTTCTTGTACGCCAGGTGTATAAAAAAAACAGACAATTTGGCAACGTGAAAGAACGGAAATCAGTTATTTTTGAAGAATGGAGTAAAATTGATTCAAACACATTAAAAAGTGAATTGCAAGAATGCCAAATCGCATTTACAATATTATAGGAGCCAATGGAACAGTAATTTCATATATTCTTTTTTATAAATTCAATAAAAATCGTTTTTAATAAAAATTTTGAGCTGGCGTTATAAATATGAGACAGCATCAAATGTGATATTAAGCAATAAACAATGTACCGTTATTAGAAAAGAGTTCACTTTTACTCACTATTGTTGTTGTGCATAGATGACCAAATTCGCTAAACATTATTTATTGTTTAAACTGGCCGTTACAAAAATATTTCAAATTTCGCAGTGGCGTTATATTTATGAAACAAACCTTATTGTGCGCGTCAGTGTTTTGGAAAAACTATTAGAAAGTGAAATTAAACTACAAAAAGTGCTGTGTAAAGTACTTGATTATGAAAATTTATTAAAATCATTGTTGGAGATTTATAAAAAAACAACATTCCCATTTTTTTGTTTCTTTTGCTGAAATTAGCATACGCAAATTATTTGCAGCAGCCATCACCAATTTAAATGTTACAATAAAAAAGATATGTACTTGAAATCAAGGACCTTAGTCTTTGGTTTAAAGAAATTTTTTTGGGAATCTAACAGTCTGCGTCTTTGCCGTAATGAATAAAAGCTTTCGTGCCAAAGTGCATTTCCTTTATTTTAACGACTTTTTTCCATGCTTTCCATGCTTTCCACAAGAATTTAAGTTTTTGATTTAAAGTATACTGTTCTTGGGAATCTAACAATCTTTGTGTTTTTGCAGTAAGCATGTTTTTTTTTTTTTGGCACAATCTAACATATAAAAGTTTTTGTGGCAAAGTGTATTTTCTTTGGTTTTACGATTTTTTTTCCACGGGTGTAATAAATTAATTATTTTGAGTAGTCAAACAAACTCTCACTTATATCATTATTCATTTTTAATTTTGATAAATGCATGAAATTATAAAATTTTGTTAAATAATAGATAATTAATGATTTTTGAAAATATACCCAATATGATAAATACTGACAGTGGCCAATTATTGGCCACTGTGTACAATTTCTGACAATCTCGTTAGTACGATTATTAGCAATATGGTACAGTTATTGGTATGGGCTTAATATATAGTTATTGTCATAAAAAAAAAAAAAACATATAGTATTTTTTAGCCGTATATAGGCACTTAAATTATTCTTTGTATATACAAAAATTATATAGATATTTAAAGAAAAAAAAACTGCTCCAATGAGCAGTGTGGTCGCTTATATGATTTAGAGCGAATTTAAGCGTTTCTTCATTGTAAGGACGCATTACATTGGCATTGTTCTAAAAAAACTAAAAAGAAAAATTTATGGAATTATTGCCCATACACAATTACAATAATTAGCAATGACAATAAATGTACTCTTCATATGTATGTATCATATGCTGACAGTTATTGACAGCCCCCTAGCAACAACTGAAATTAGTGAAGAATTTAAGGCAATTATTGGCAACCGCACTTATTATTATATTTGCGTTAAAAAATATTAGTTCAGTATATTTTCACTTTTAATACATTTCAATATACATAAATTATTTAATTCTAAAAAAAAACACAGGTTTATATAACTGTAGTTGATTATTTAACTTTATACTTTTCATATTAAAATGACAACAAAAAATACCTTTGATCTAAATTGCTCGTATAAGAATATTCAATACAAATTTTCGCACAGCACTAAAAGAGAAATAACAACAAAAAGGTCAGCAATCCATAGAAAAATAATCAAATATTTTTTAAAAAAAAAGTGTTGCCAGATGCGTTCATCAAATTCACAGCAAACATTATGCAAAGGAAGTTTGTCAATAACTATACCGAAAATAGAGTGTGTCAATAATTATATCGCTTACCCTACCAAAAGTTATTAATCTGGGATAATTTTTTGGGGAAATATACCAGATAACCGATTTCGGTTATATGGGAGGTAGGCGTACTAGTCGGCCGATTTGGTATATTCTTATATCAACTATTTCTTGTTATAACGTTATTGAGCGAACCACCTTTTATTGACCTAAAATAATTTTTTGGGAAATTACTAGAATACCAATTTCGGTTGTATAGGAGGTGAGCGTGTTAGTCAACCGATTTGGTTCATTTTTACAGCAACTATTTTCTGTGACAAAAGCCATGTGTGCAAATTTTAACTGTGCGTTCACTATGTACACAACCTAAGAAGATTCACTTCAAAAGCAAAAACCTTTTTAATGATAACTGATAAGCAGAAAAACAAAAATAACTCAATTTCTTGCGCTCAACGCATAATTGTACAAAGCAAAGAAGCAATGCGGGGCGCCCCCCGGTAAAAAGAAAGTGATTGTGAAAAAATGGATTTTACAATACCAAAATAAAATTTTTTGCATATTTCAATTAATTTATTGATTTCCTTGGAAAATTTATCTCAAAATGATCACTTTTCATTTGAGTTACGGAAAATTAGAAGCTTTTATATTGTTTTTGTGATTGTAGTATCCAACCGAAGATTAGCACAGTGCAATAAAATGTTACAAATCTGTAGACATTTGACTAAATAATTTCTATCGAAATAAGACATCTTTCTAAGGTTATTGTATAATATATAAAATTTTAATGCGCTTCTTTTTGCCTAATTGCCGTATTTCTATGACTTTTGGAAGATAATATACGCAATCGGCAAATCGACCTTTTTCAAGTTTTTTCCTCCAATGAATTTTGACAAAACAACTTCTCTGATTGTCTTTTCTTTATACCCCAACGCGTACTGCGTAAGGTCATTGTCATTCCGTTTGTAACGCCAAGAAGGAGGTGTGGCAGGTTTAGAAAAATATATAAATACAAAAATATAAATATATATATTTTTGATCAGCATCACATCCTGAGTCGATTTCCGTGTGTCCGTCTGTCTGCCCGTCTGTCCGTCTGTGGACACGATTACAGCCGTAATTTTAAAGCTATCGCGATGCAATTCAATATATAAGCTTCTTTTTAAAAAAGGAAGATCAAGTTCGAAAATGTGCCAAATTGGATGAAAACCACGCCTACTACCCTTGCAAAGTGACTTTTTTTAATTGTAAAGTGTCTTTAAAATCCACAAAAATTTAAGAAATGCCTTAAAATTTGGCCGTAAGCTTTAATCTTCAATTTAAATCCTGGCGATGAAATTTGGAAAAATCGAATGAAAACCACTGTACCTCCCATACAAAGTGGCTTTATTTTACAAATAAAATCTCTGAAAAATCTGCTCAAATTAAAGAAATGTCTTGAAATTTTGGGCATAGGCTTTGATTTTTAATATAGACACTATCACTATGATGTTTGGCAAAATCGGATAAAAACCACGCCTAGCTCCCATACAAATTGGCTTTATTTTAAACGTAAAATCCCTTAAAAATCTTCAAAAATTAAAGAAATGTCTTAAAATTTTGCACATAAGGTTTGATATTTAGTATAAACCATCTGTATGATAACGTATATGCAAAATCGGATCAAAACAACGTACACTTCCCACAGAAAGTGGCTTTATTTTAAAAAACTCTTAAAAATCCACAAAAATCAAAGAAATGTCTTGAAATTTCGCACATTAATTTGATATATAATGTGAACCATCTCTATGATATTTTGCCAAATCGGATCAAAACCACGCCTACCTCCCATACAAAGTGACGTCACCAAAATAGGAAAACTTTCGTTAATATAAATATAAAACTGAATGTCATCGTGTATGTCGTGGCTAAAGACTTCGAATATAAGTTAAATATCTTTTTGTTAAAAAAAACTAAACAAAATATTTATTTTGAGCTTAAGTGTTATAGAGAACCCCTTCCTTCCTGTTAAAAATCTTTAAATTCCCAAATAAAATTTCCTAATAATTGTTTACTTCAAATGTCGTAAACAATTATCAGGAATTATGTCTGGATGATTTCCGTTCGCCCTAAAACTTTACAGTGCAACGAACGAAAATACAAAAAGCTTCGCTTGCACTATTATCCACATAATGCAGTGAATGTGAACATACAAACACTCACATACAAGCAAATAAAAAGATACAGGTAGATAATAGATTAAGAGTAAGCATAAGTAATATTTTTGTAAGAGTAGAGTTAGTTAATATTTAGTTCTGAAACAAGACGGTTGAATAAAATAAATGTTGAATAAAATAAATAAAAATTGATTTTTTTTATTTTTAATTCAAACACAAAAGTAAATTGGCGACGAGGATGGGATACTCGGATGTATCCTTGACGAACGAACGTTAAGTACAGTGTGTGTCAACACTTAACCGAGTATCGCGAAAGAAAATATAGAAACTATTTCTAATATAAAAATAAAAACAACTACTTGTAATGAACGAAAAATATTGAACTCGAATAAAAGCTGAAAGTGTGAACAAAAAAAAAGTGCAACATAACTTTAAAAAACCAAAAATTGTGAACTAGTGAAATTTTTTTTTTCTTCTCATGAACTTTTTAAAAAAAATTGCAAAATAATTTTATAAAGCCAAAATCTTAATTTGAAGAGAGAGGACCCCTAATAATCCAAAAAAAAAAAAGGAAAACGTTTAAATAACTTTTAAATAACGTTTAAATAACTTGTTAAGAAACGTTTAAACAATTTGTTGCAGAAAACCAAGAAGTTTATATAAAAATTAATTAAATCTACACGAACAAAACCAACTATAAGTCCACGGTGAAGAATATATGGAAAACTTCTTCTTAAACCACGCAGAATTGTACTCCTACGGAAGACAGCAAGAAATAAATAGGGAGCTTGCAGAACTGGTTAGCAAACTTAAAGCAGAAACAAGAAGAAAATACAAACTCAACGCACTTAAACGAAGAGTAATTCACCTACGCATACGACTGTGAAACCCGAAATTAAGGAAGTTCATCATCCAACACACTAAAAGCAGAAACAGGGAAAATACAAGCTCAACATACTTATCCGCAGAAGCAATTCATTTACCCGTACAACTGTGAAAACCGAAAGCAAAGAAGATCATCATTCAGTGACAAAAGGAAACATCGACCTTCACTTTAAAATACAGTGAGCGACTCTTAAAAGTATAATTATATAATTCATACCTACATTTTGTATTATTATTATTAATTATTTTGTATATTCTTACCTTATATCTTTCGAATATTATATATTACTGTTAAGTGCTCCTCTCTGTAATCCTCCTTCAAAATGGCTCAACTAACAATCGACCCTATAAAATACCTAAATAAATTACCAATCTTTAATGGAGACACAGACGAACTCCATGATTTTTGCAACCTAATCGATAGGATCCTACCACTGCTTTTGACATACACTGCAGAAACACAGCCCATATTCATTGATATAATAAAAAGTAAATTAAAAAACCAAGCTAAAATAGCTATCGACATTAATTGTCAGGCCCAAAGTTGGCCAAAGATAAAAGAAATCCTTCTTAATAATTTCGGCGACAAATATACATGTGAAGAACTGTTTGACAAATTGAGAAATACAACTTTTCGTACAAATTGCTTAGAATTTTACAACGACATCAGAGCCAAACTAAGAAGACTCAACAATAAAACCGCTACAATAGTGGGAGATACTGCCGCACTAAACGAATGTGCCAAAAATAACGCAAGATCTGCTCTAAACTTTTTTACCAATAGAATACCAGAACCCATGAGGTCTGTTTTGATATGTAGGGACCCCGACACATTAGAAGAAGCAATGGACATCCTCTTTAAAGCAGGATATGCATATAAAGGAGGTAACGAAAATTACCTAAACGTACACAAAAGATATAATAGTAGACAAAACAATGACGATTTTAGAAGGCAATCACCAAACCGACCGCAATTCAACGACTGTCGACATCAAAGGAACCAAGATAACAGACAAAACAACGATGATCCTAGAAGACATCAACAATACCGACAGAAATCTAATGAATATCGACACCAAAACAACTATTATGACAGACAACTTAATAACCAACATAATAACGATTATAGAAGGCAACCAAATAGAAATTATGGACAACAAAATGCAAATTATGGAAAATATAATAACGATAACAGATTCCAACAAACAGATGGACAAAAACATAATGATTACTCATATGGATATAAATATAATCAATCTTACAGACATAACAATAATAATAATTACCAACCCATTAGAAATTCTAGACCACCAGAACCGATGGAGGTCGATATCAATACAAACGAAACAGTCGACAAACATAGGGAAAACAAACCATATGAAGCGACTAATTATAAATCAGGAACATCATATCAAACAAATGAAAATTTTCCTTTACGAGCCTCCCCAAATCCTTACCATATATAATTGTCCAATCAAAAATCGAACCTTTAAAGTTCATAGTAGACTCGGGTGCGACACACTCGATAATTAACACAAATTTATGTGACCCTAAGTGGAATGTACCAACGGAAGAAATTATAATAAAAACTTTACAACATAATATAAAAATTAGCGAACAAGTCAGAATACCCTTATTTGAAGAACTTGGAGACATTACAGAGAAGATTGACTTCTACGTCTGCAACTTCCACAAGGAGTATCACGGACTCATAGGTAATAACATATTAAGGAAATATAACGCAATAATTGATTTTAAAAATAACGTTTTGGAGATGGGTACAAAAACAGTACCACTACATTTTGACGATAAAGAACTACGAAATTATATTTTTGATAGAGTAGGCGAATTCGACCTTGACATACCAATTACACAAGAAGAAGGACTTATTTACATACCAGAAAATACGTCGAATTGCAAAGAAGTTAAAATTATAGAAGGTATTTACGAAGTAGACAAAAATGTAGTAAGAGCCAAAGTCACCGTAAGCTGTAAACCACCTCAGCAGGTACAATTTAATGTGAAGAAGATGACTCCTGTCACACAAGAAAATTTTTACATAAGCAATGAAAATATATTAACGAAATCAACAATTGATCAAATACGCACGGATCATCTAAATCCTGAGGAAAATGAAAAATTATTGAAGGTAATAAAAAAATTTAAAACTATATTTTACAATGAGGACGAGGACTTAACCTTCACAAATGCAATCAAGCATAATATTCGTACTACCAACCACTCCCCCATTGTAGCAAAATCATATCGCTACCCCTATGTTCACAAAACAGAAGTTCGTGATCAGATTCAGGACATGCTAAAAAAGGGAATAATTCGACCAAGCCATTCTCCGTACTCTGCTCCAGTTTGGGTTGTCCCCAAAAAAATGGACGCGAGCGGAAAGAAAAAATGGAGGCTTGTCATAGATTACCGAAGATTGAATGAGGTAACAATCGATGACAGGTACCCCATTCCAAATATCGACGAGATATTGGAAAAATTAGGACGCTGTCAATATTTCACAACATTAGATCTCGCAAAAGGGTTTCACCAAATTGAAATCTGCGAGCAAGACATACACAAGACAGCCTTTAGCGTGGAAGGAGGGCACTTCGAATTCCTTCGAATGCCGTTTGGGTTGAAGACAGCCCCAGCCACCTTCCAACGCTTAATGAACACTATTCTTTCCGATTATGTCAACAAAATATGCCTAGTTTATCTCGACGACATCATCGTCTTCTCCACTTCTCTCACAGAACACCTAGAATCAATAACTAAAATTTTCCAAAGACTTCGAGATACGAATCTCAAAATCCAATTAGATAAGTCGGAATTTCTTAAACACGAAACTGAATTCCTTGGACATATCGTTAATAGTGATGGTATAAAACCAAATCCAAAGAAAATTTATTGTGTCCAAAAATTCCCACTCCCCAAAAATCAAAAAGCGATTAAAGAATTTTTGGGACTCACCGGTTATTATCGCAAATTTATTAAAGATTACGCTCGGATAGCGAAGCCTATGACTAAATACTTAAAAAAGGATATTAAGTTGGATACAGAAGATCCCGAATATATACACGCATTCGAATCACTAAAAACCCATTTAGTAAATGACCCTATTCTAGTTTACCCCGACTTTAAGAAACAATTCGTCTTACAAACCGACGCGAGTAACTATGCCCTAGGAGCAGTGTTATCGCAAGAAGGACACCCGACATGTTTTGCAAGTCGTACTCTAAACGACCACGAGCAAAACTACAGCACGATCGAAAAAGAGCTACTTGCGATCGTTTGGGGTACACAATATTTTAGACCCTATCTGTTTGGAAACAAGTTTATTGTAGAAACAGATCATCGTCCTCTCACATGGCTCTTTTCGATGAAAGAGCCCAACTCCAAATTAATTCGATGGAGACTCCGATTAAGTGAATACGATTTCGAAATAAAATATAAGAAAGGCGTTCAGAACGGAAATGCTGACGCCCTATCTTGCGCTATAATTAATTTCAATGAAGTTGATAATTCTATTTTACCCAAAAGCAAATGTCCACTTAATATGTACAAAACCCAAATCATATTCAAGAGAATTAACTCAGGGTCCTTGAAAATAAAAAATTTAAGAATATTCAATTCAAGTAGAAAAATAATCTATTTAAAAACCATAGATACTGACTCAATTATCACAATAGTGAAAAACCATTTCAACCCAATAGGTACAAATGCTGTATATTTTGAAGAGGAAAACATACTTAAAGCATTCCAAAATGTGATAAGAGATAATTTTAACAATAATAACGGGACATTTAAAGTTATAAGATGCTTAAAAGTTTTGAGAGACGTAACAGACGAAAGTGAACTTACTGACCTGATAGAGACAGAACACTTTAAAAATAACCACAGAGGAATAAATGAAAATTTCGAAGAACTTAAAGATACAATTTATAACCCAAAATTAAAACAGAGAATTACACAGTTTATCAATAATTGCGAAATTTGCAATGTTGAAAAGTATGAAAGACATCCCGTAAAACAAAAATTCAAAATAACAGCAACACCTGAACGGCCTAGAGAAATAATTCACATGGACGTTTTCTACAGTTTAAGTAAAAATATTTTTCTTACAATAATAGACAAATTCTCCAAGTATGCACAAGCTATAAAATTATCCAACCGGTCATGGACCGAATTCAAAAGAGCCGTCATGCAATATATAGGCAATACAGGACACTTTAAAAGTTTAATTGTAGACAATGAATTAGGCTTCAAAGCCTTGCCCTTACAAGAATTCCTCAGAGATCAAAATATTAATATACACTTCACATCAAATAACAACCATACGTCGAATTCAGATATAGAACGCCTCCACAATACTTTAAACGAACATTTAAGACTTCTTAGACACGACTCTAATAAAAATATAGACACTGTTGAAGAGAAAATGTATAAAATTATAAATTTCTATAACAATAGCATCCATTCAACCACTGGTAAGAAGCCAATAGACTTCACTAATGGAAAAATAAGTCAAGACGAATACCCTACAATTCAGGAACGCATAATAAAAATCAAAGAACGAACTATTAATGCCCAAAACAAAGACAGGGAAGATGTCGAAATTCAGACAGGACCAGTAATGATTAAAGAAATAAGAGGTGGCAAAAATCATGCCAAGTTCAGAAAAATTGTTGCTCAACCATTAGATGACGAACATATTATTACACCAAAAGGACACAAATATTATAAATCACACTTAAAACGACTAAAGAAATATCAAGATAATAACAACCCAACAATCAAATTAGCGTAAACATAGTGAAACCTATCAATTTTATTTTTTTTTATTTTTAGGAAAAATGACTCAATTATTCATAATAACACTGACCATCCTTATTCCTACAATCCAAACACAAATGCTAGATATTCAAAATTTAAACGAGAACAATGGTTATGTCAGTATAAAAATGGAAAACCTAAAACTTATTTCAAACCATGACAAAATATTACACGTGATCAATGTAACAGAATACGAAGACACAAAAGACCACATTTGGGATAACCTTAAAACTATGACGAATAAACCGAACTTAGAAGGACCTATGTTAAATTCAGTACTACACAACTATAGAAATCTAGAATCAAAACTAGACAATCTCTTACCACATTCAAGGAACAAGCGAGGACTTTTAAATATAATCGGCAAAAGTCTCAAATACATTGCAGGTACAATGGACGCAGATGATGAAAAACAAATAACTGAACAACTAGAACTCTTAAATGATAACAACAAAAATCTTATCTCAGAAAACAACAAACAAGTACGCATAAACACTGACATCATAAGTCAAATACGTAACATCACCGATCACATAAAGCAACAGCAACTTACAATAAAAAACTACATAGAAACATGGAGAAACGACGTGAATAATAAAATAATTACAATAGAAGACGAAATAAAATATATGCAATACCTTTACCAAATAAATTACGATATAAACCTACTAATAAACCACATTGATGACATAGAACAAACACTCTTAAATAGCAGACTCGGAGTTTTAGGCAGAAATATCCTTACTAATGAAGAACTCAAGAAAATAACAGACCTCAATACATTAGCTAATGTTAAAGTTTCAGTTATAACATATAATATGAAAATAATAATAATACTATTCATTCCAAACTATACAAAAACTATTTATTCTAAGATACGTTTAGAACCTCTATCAAATAAGGAAAATAAATCTTTGGACATAAACGAAAACGAAATAATTACTGATAACAACGGCAATTTATATAATGCAAACGTTAAAGATAATTTAAAGAAAAACCTACAAGAAATAAATAGCACTTGTATTAATAATATATTTAAAATAAAAGAAGCTAAATGTGCATTAAAAGAAAGTTCAAAGTTTGAAATAATAGAAATTAAAAATGGACTACTTATAATTAAAAATATTAAAAGATCTGTAATTTTTCATAACTGTAATGATTTTAAAGGTGAAATAAAAGGAACTTATCTAATCAAATTTGAAAATTGTGAAATAAAACTAGAAAATAAGACTTATAAAAACTACGAAATAAAAGTTAATGATCATATTATACTACCAAATCTACTTGTATCTATAAAAGAAGATGTACTTTCTAGTAAGATTGAATTTGGAAAAATTCATTTAAAAACTATTGAAAATAATAGAAAAGAAATTGTGGAATTAACAAGACATAGCTACTTAAAGAACACATTTAACATAAGCACTCTGCTTATTGCTATAATACCTATTATTATAATCTTGGCTCTTCTATTAAAAAATAAATCTTTCTTCTCTAAAAAAACGGTCATAGAAATATCTTCGTCGGAGCCTCGAGCTAACGGTGGGGGTGTTATAGAGAACCCCTTCCTTCCTGTTAAAAATCTTTAAATTCCCAAATAAAATTTCCTAATAATTGTTTACTTCAAATGTCGTAAACAATTATCAGGAATTATGTCTGGATGATTTCCGTTCGCCCTAAAACTTTACAGTGCAACGAACGAAAATACAAAAAGCTTCGCTTGCACTATTATCCACATAATGCAGTGAATGTGAACATACAAACACTCACATACAAGCAAATAAAAAGATACAGGTAGATAATAGATTAAGAGTAAGCATAAGTAATATTTTTGTAAGAGTAGAGTTAGTTAATATTTAGTTCTGAAACAAGACGGTTGAATAAAATAAATGTTGAATAAAATAAATAAAAATTGATTTTTTTTATTTTTAATTCAAACACAAAAGTAAATTCTTAAGCTCTTTATTCTTTCATAATCATAAACAAAAATATTTCTTAAAATATGTGCTTATACAACTCCAATAATTTTTCAATTATTAAAAGTTATATTTTATCGATAACCTTTAAGATGGTCAATGACCTCAAGGTCAATGATGCTTTCCGAAGAAAACAACTGAAGGAAAAACAACTAACAACAACAATACCCTATAGAGTTTCATTTACAATTAATTTACAAATAATTTCTTAAAATACTTTTGCCACTGCCTCTGCTGACGTACGCTGCACCCTTTATTGTTATTGTTGTTTTAGTTGAATTAGCAGCTACTTGCTGACACTGTGTTATTTTGTGCGAACGTTGCAACTGCAATTTGTCACTACTCTCGTATTAGACGTTATACTTTAGAACTTATACTTCAATGTAGCCGCGGGGAGTACTTTAGCTTCGGTACCCTGCCGAAGCTCAATCCTTACTAGTTTTAGTTTCATTTTGAATAAAAATAGGTTTGTTAACGAAAAATTGTTACAAATTGTTACAAGTTTTTCTACTAAAGCGTTATTGTACTCGGAAAACTTGCAACGAGCTAAGACAACGAGAGCGTAAAAAAGTGAGAGAGAAAAAGTAGCTACAAGTTTCTGCTAGCAAAATTTTTACTTGCAAGAACTTGCAGCTACCGAAAAAAATTGTTTGCAAAAAAAAACAGCAAGCTGTCAAAAGTAATTTCTTGTGGATTTCCTATTGAAATGGACGGAAAACAGAAACATTTGTACTTAGAAGCATTTGGCAAACAATTTAAACTTATTTTATAGGGCTGCATTTTATCTATACATATAAAAATCTAATGGTGTCCGTATGTTACTCCATCACTTCTGAACCGTTCCAATGGTGTTGTTCAAATTTTGAGGGTGTGTTTGGCCAGTCATGCAGTCATCATGGAACGGGTCTTGAAACTTATTTGTACAATATCGGATGAGCGGTTCGAGATATTGAAAAAAATAGTGGATCCCCTTTCGCCCATACGATTTCTCAAATAGAATCGCTAAAAATCAGTTTTTCGTTTTTTTTAAGTTAAAATACGCCCACTTCTGTGGGATAAGCTATGGTATAACCTAGTTTATTATAAAAGTTTCAAATATTAAAAAAAAACTCAAATGTACAAAAAAGTATTTGGGTTGCAAAAAAGCTGTCTAGTCTTTTGATCAGCTCTTACACCTTGTCCAGCGTAGCACGAGAAATGCGTTGCGTGCGTTGATTTTAAAATCAAACATATGTTGGTTAATGATATGTCCAACGTAGGCACGATTCTGCGACAAATGCATGCGATGCGGGGACGTCGCAACGCATGCATTGTTTAAAAATTAAATTTGTTTGATATTGCCCGCAATATCGTGCGGGCAATACTTGAAAGGAAATAAAAATTCGCGTTTCTTTTTTTCTTTTTTTCAATATTCTTAATCTCAATAAACTGCTTCTAATAAAAAATCTTACTTGCTAAAACCGAAGCCATTTCACGCCGCATAACAAGCTATTTTGCAGCCACACGCATTAACGAGTTATCGTGTTGTAATTGAACACTTTCCGTATTTTCCGCAAATAATTGCGGTGCGTTCTGAAAACGCACCGCATGCAAAATCGTGCCCGTGCTTACGCTGGACACGGCGCACAGTGGCTCAGAATAGGTTTTCATTGGCCACTATTCTATAACTTTTAAACTGATTGAGTAATCTGACTGACAGATAATTCCTTGAATTTGTTGTGTTTAAAATTTTGTTAAAATCTATTGAGTTCTTATTGAAAAATTCAAATTTAAAGTTGAACTTTTGAAATTTTGAACTCTTAGTATGAAATTAAGATTTCCTTATATTTTTAATCTTCTTTTTTTTATAGAAAAGAATTATATGTTGATATATAAAACATTCGATTATTAATTATTAATATGATTTTTTACATTGCGACATTTTTTGGTTTTTTAATTTTTTTTTTTTTTATTATTATATATATCTTACTAAAACAAGAAAAATCATATTTTAATTATTATTTAATTGGTTTTAATATTGCTTGAAATATTCCGTACTCAGTTATGAATAATTTTCGTCCTATAGTAGCTCCTTTGCTTCTTTATCTAAGTTCAGGTGTTCCACTTTCCATTGATGTCGCAACTGCTATATCATTGATGACGTTGCCAATAATATATTAAAAAGATCTTCATTTGTGCAGTTGCGTGACATTTTTCTGGTTTTGTGTTCTCTATAAAATCTGTAATCCTTATTCCTTTTTTCCTGAGCTTCCTCCGACAGATCTCCAAGTGATATTTAATGACATCTTTTCCATGATAATGGATTTTGTGAACTGTAGCAGACACATTTCTCCATCGGTATTTCGTTGTATATATTTTTACAGTTTCCTTAGCATAATCACCAAATTTTTTCGCGTCAATTTGTTCATAGCGTGCAAGTACTTCGATGATTATTTTAAACCTGGAAATAAGGCTTAAGTCAACTCCTGTTATTTCAGTTGCTCTTTCCGGATCGGAGAAGAATCTTCTTGCAGTGTTTCCATCATTTGTATTGCCTAAACCTTGTTTTGGCTGATCTCTAACTAATCCATATATTCGATATTCATCTTGGACATGTTTCTTTTTTAAACTTCGTAACTCCTAGTTGGTGTCGTTGTTTCTTACTGATCCTGTAGGTCCGAACTCCAAATCGTAACTGATTTCCAGTATATGTTCCATAAATCGTATTCTTGCTTGTAGTGGTGATAGTCCGAATTCATATGCATCAGTTTAATCTATTCATTTATCTAGGACTTGGTTTTATTGGCTTGATGTTGTTTGGCATATGATGCAGCTGGATGAACTCTTTGTTTCAGTCAAAGCCTGGCCTAGTTTTCCAACAATCATTGTATGCACTAATTGGTAGCTTACTTCGATTTCCTGCCCGTTAATTTCTATTTGTTATGGATGAAAGTGTGCAATTTGGGCTCTGATATTTCTTTGGACTTCTTTCTTAATTGTATCCTGGGTTTACTTTTTGAATTCAAATTTGATGCGCCTGCAGTATTTCGAGATAGATGGTGTGCGATATTTCCAAATACCCCTGGTGTGCGTTGTGCTGGTCGATGGCTCTGAGTCTTCCAAAATCTTTTTTAATCGCAATGGTACAAATGACACCATGAACATATCCATGTCCAAGGTAGTTTCGCATAACAATTGCTTGTATTATTTTTTTCCGGAAGCACCATCACATCCCCTTTCGCAAAAAGAATTATTTTGCAGTTCCCATATTGCTTCAACTCATTTTCTTTAAATGATTGTAGCAAACGTTGTGCTGTGTAATGATTGTAGTTATACCTCTGCCCAAATTGGTGTAATTGCAATAGTGTCGTTAGAGAGCAAACAGTCCTTTTTAGCAGCAGTTATGTGATGATATGATGGATACAGATTTGAACCTTTTTCAATCGCGCGCAATCTGAGCTCAGTATGTTGGTGCTTTGTTAATTTCAAATCAAAAAATAATGCTAATGCCTCCTCATTTGTGTACTGTTTTTCCTCGCTCGGTGTTGGTACACTTTTAAGAATCCATTTTGTTCTCCCTGGACTAGCATCAATAACTTTTTCGATGATTTCCAGTTTTGCATATTTTTTATCTGCTCGCAATTGATGAAGAAAAGTTTCTGGAACATTTTCATTTCCGATTTCATCAGTGATATCCTTTAGCTTCCGCCTCTTAGATCTATCTCTGCAGTTTTCAAGTTCTTTTTTTGGTCTTCTGCACAGTAATCTCTCATTCCAGCCATTTTTCGATACGTTTATAAAATCTTTCTTCTGTGTAGTTATACTGACAGCAGCGTTTTTTTAAATTTTTGACGAAAACAGATAATTTCTCTTCTTAGTCCAATGGTATTTTGAAGTTTATTTTTCTTCTAACGTATCTTAGAACATCTTCCTGTTTTTTGTTTCTTAAATACTCCTCATTCAATTCTTTATAACTGAATCTCTCCATGATTTTTTAATCAATTTATTTATTTCCAATTGCAATGGCTGAGATATTATAGCAACTGAGATTGTATCTGAATATCACTTCCTTATAAGCCTTTCCATACCGTAGTGCTTTCCTAAGCCATATATCAAGTTTCAGTACCTGTATCTATTTACTTATAACCTGCACCAGTTCTTAAAGGTGAAATTTAAAACTCCAAAACATATGAAAAATCCTCATATTTCATACAGGTAGAATGAAATGGGTTAATTAAAAAAACTCTAAATGCCTCAAAACTCCAAAACTGCACATGTTTTATACTGGTAGAATGAAATGGATTGATTAAAAAAAATCTAGGCACTATTTTAATTACCAGAACTTGTATATATATTTTGTATATGCACCTGTCTTATAGAGTTGAAATAAAAAGCGTAAATAAAACTGAAAAATCCTTTAAATTGCATGCAATAAATACTTAAAGTTTAAATTGCATACTTATGGGAATGTGTTTAAATAAGCGTCATTTGAATATTTATGTGAGTAGTTTCAGTAAAACGAAAAAAAGCTCTACGGGGGGATCGTGGGGGTATAAAGTACATATACGGTGAAAGAGGAGACTTTCACCTTCAACTGAATGCTTTCATTTTTTTAATCCGTTTTGATCCTTAGAAGTTCTATTCCACTAAATTTAAAATTTATACAAAAAACATTAATTTTGAAAACATTTCGTAACACTCAAAATATAAATAGTACAGCTACAACCACATGCAATAAGTAAACGATAATAGTCCAACCAACCTAGCAAAAATAAATTCAACCCTCTACTGATTATAGTTTGCGAGCAATGGCTATTCATTTTCGATGAAAAAATTAAAATCTCACCTTTTCTCAAATTAGCAAAAACAGTTGTGTTTAACCGATTGCCACGCCCACAGTTTAGATATTTTGACCTTAATTTTTAGGTACCTAGCTTTGGATATATTTACTACAACATGGCGCAAAAATTTTATAAATCGGTTACCAAAAAAAATGGGCATTTTGGCCAATGGCTTTTATTCTATTTGTGACATTTCTTTTCTAAATTCTTCTTTTATTCTCTCCCTGTAAGTAAAGTATGTGAACAAACCATTTATTGATATATTTTTTGTCATAATAATCAGGGTTGCCGTGGCAATAGTAAAAAAGTATCCACGAAAAGGTAAAAAATGTATACAAATGAATACACTCCAGAAAAAAAAGTATCCACATATTAAATTCTAAATAACACTTACAGAATATTTGGTTTAAGTCTACTTAAATAAACCCGCTGAATTTCAAGGGGTTGCTTGGGCCACAGGGGCGAAAGTGGTATTTTTCCAATACCATTATAATCTACGAAAAAAATATGCTACCTTGTACGCATGATACAATTATAATTCTGCCACGCCTTGTACGAAGCAACTATCTGAAATTTAAGCGGATTCATTAGGCTAGACTTGCCCCAAAAGCAAATATTTAATGTCTTAATTACATACATATTTTTTTCAGTTGAAGACTTACATAAAAGTTTTGCAAGCAAATTTTTTTTTAAAAATGTGAGTAAAGAAACAAAATATTGTATATTGAATTAAGAAAGGGCTACCATACGTCCTGGTTTTTCATGACACGTCTTCGAGGTTTCGAGGGATCTGTCCCGGCGTCCTGGCTAACTATTAAAAAATAGCTCAATGCCCTGGTTTTCGTTTTTGTTCAGTTTTAAATACAAAATATGCTTCTTGATATTATTTATAGTTTTGAAAAAGTTTTGAAAAATTTTTGTCATAATTGTTATCTTACGAAAGTTAACATTTTATTGAGTTTACTTAACATTGCTACGAAAAAAAAATAATCTTTTAATAGAAGCTTGTTCCTCCTCTAACGATAAAATGTTCGCTTGTCATTTGATTTGATACACAATCAGCTCTTTACCATGCCCTTAAAAGAGTTATTTTTGGGAAAAAATACAGCTACAAGAGCAATTACAGATTTTTTCGAAACCCTTTGTCAGAAATGTAATTGCCATTTTTCCTTAGCCAATCAATAATGATAGAAAAACAAATAAAAAAACTTACTGAAATTACTACAAAATTTCACGGTTAATTTTTTCAGTTTGGAGAGATCGACCATTTCAAATAAATCGTAGGCAAATTCGTAGAAAAATTCTCCCAAAATAATAAAAGCATAACAAAGCATAAAATTAATTAGTATTAGAAGTATTAATTAGTAAAATTTATACAGTTTTTCAGCCGTAATGACTCAATAAATGGATATGGGGTAAATGGATTAAAAACATTTTATTTTATTTTATTTTTATGCAGAAGTTTCTAATAATTTTTTTTTTTTGTAAATTAATTAAGACTTTCTTTCATAAGTTTTAAGTTATGTGTTTATGTAACTCCAATAATTTTTCAATTATTTAAAGGTTATATTTTATCGAGCTCAAGGTCAATGTTGCTTTCCGAAGAAAACAACTGAAGGAAAAACAACCAACAACAACAATACCCTATACAGTATCAATCACATAGCAGACTAGACAGGTGTTTCGTTGGCCGCTACACCAACTCATCAGTAGCCTTTTTTTGTGATTCTTGCTGTGATCCACTAAGCTCTTAATTTTCTACTTGTTTCACGAATGCAATTAGTAAATTACCCTGAATTGCATGAACTAGAATACAAATGATATGAAAGCAGCTTAAAGTTCTTCTAATTTGTGAAGCATACTTTCAGGGAAAGTAAGTTCTATTATTCGAAGATAGATCAAAGCTTTTCTAAATACTCAAAGAGTTTGCTGTGCTAGTTGTGCTAGAAACAAGTAGAAAATTAAGAGCTTAGTGGATCACAGCAAGAATCACGAAAAAAGGCTACTGATGAGTTGGTGTAGCGGCCAACGAAACAGCTGTCTAGTCTGCTATGTGATTGATACTCTATAGGGTATTGTTTTTGTTGGTTGTTTTTCCTTCAGTTATTTTCTTCGGAAGGCAACATTGACCTTGAGCTCGATAAAATATAACCTTTAAATAATTGAAAAATTATTGGAGTTACATAAACACATAGCTTAAAATTTATTTTTTTTTTTTTTTTTTTTTTTTTTTTTTGTTAACAAATGTTTGATATCAAATCTTAAATAAGTACTTAATCTCTGTATTCTGCATACACAATGAAATAAATTTTGATAAAAATAAATTTTTAATGTCCTGGTTTCGAGCCGATCATTTATGGTAGTCTTAAATTAAGAACATATATTTGAGAAGGTTCAATAGAAAAAATTACTAGAATTTGAATAAATGAAATTACTAAATATAGGCCCTTTAGTTTGAAGAAAAAAATATGTTTAAAAGTATTCATTCTTGACATATTTTCCCACCATTCCCAATAAAAGTCTATTATCCTTATTGTTTTTGGTATGTTTCAAATCTGAAAAAAGGTTCTATTAGGATTCTCCCTATGAGGATACCCGTAGGTTCTTTTTACGAATGTCCTGAAGCTTGTTCCTACTTCCCTATGAACATGAATTATATTTATGTCGTCAGGACATAAAGATACTTCATGTGTTGCCTTTTGAGTTTAAGTTGCAACAAGGCGTTGCTGACTGTCGAAGCATTAGAATGCCCCATTTGTTTGGTGTGTATTGTTCATTAAGGCTCATCAGCCCCTTTATACTTACTTAATTGTTCTGTAGGATCGCCACTGGTCCGCTCCAAGCAAAAGAAAAAGTACTCGTTGGTGTCTGCTTAGATATTGCTATAATGCTCTTTATTTGGCAGAGAACAGATATTTATAACCTATCTGGGCTCGCTTCTTCTTCTTAATTTTATTACATACTTAAATCTAGCTTAGCATATTTACAAAAGTTTCGCAATATCGGAATACTAATTTGCATTTCCTTATTTTCTAACCGAGATTAAAATTACCCGGAAAACATTCTTAAGCTTAACATATGTAAAATGCTCGTATTGCATTTTAATATATGTCATACTTTTATTTTCCCAAAGGCGGAATTCATTTGTCTCAATTGTTGTCCAATTATTAATTACAGCGAAAAATACTTAGGCTATTCACAGTTTAAACGTATATTAACAAAGCGTATTTATAGAATTTGTTATTTTTGAATCTGTGAGCACCTCATTATGTGTTTGCCGTATTCAATGATTTTGTAACGCCGTTATATATGCTGTAGATAGGGCATAAAAATACGAGATACAAAAACACGTCCAAGGGCTACTTTTATTTACGCGTGTTTGCGTATTCGCGTTTGCATGCAAAACAACAACAAAGAAAAATACGCTTACGTAAGTTGGCGCAAAAATAACAAATCGTAAATTAAACAGGCCTGCGTACTTAAACTGTAAATAACCTAACTATAAATGCACGCAATTACAACAATAAAATATTATTAATTTAAAATCCTGTCAAAGCATTTTGTTCCCGGTGCAGAAGACACAAAGGTGTCAGTTTATTTCTCATGACCATGGCAACAATAACATACTGGCGATATAGCTTGTAATTTAACTGCTAGCTTATTACCGTTTAAGTTATGGCACGCGTCATAGGTAAAATCAGCCAAAGAGATCTTTACTAAACCAAAATATAAAATTTTTCCAGATGAACCAGTCTGCAGATATCTTGCTCACCGCAAATTTTTAAGGTCTTTTGCGGCATTGCTCTTTTCTTCCTTATCGACGAATATTTTTAGACCAAAATTTCAAGGATAAATCTTCAATAGTTATATTGTTTATTAGTTTAATAATATAAAAAAATGATTGTCTAATATGAAACACAGCTTCAAATTTTTAAAACACGGTGTCTTTTTTCGAAGAACTCCCGGAGGCCCTTAAATCTGATTCCGTGGTGAATCGTATTTCAGAAGATGCCTGATTGTTTTTTAACTTTTTTATGGGATTTAAAATCTGCTACTACGAAAATCTTTCGTTTTGATTTTCTTCAAATAAATTTTGAAAGTTATTTAGAAGAGTAAATGTGGAAATATTAGTTTCTTAAAACTGTATTGGATCAAGACATAAAATATCTAAAGTGATACTATTTTGGAAACCATGCTTTTTTTATTTGATGACAAAGATCAATAAAGAAGTTTCTTATAGTTCTTCTTACAAACAATAAAATCTTTTCCTCAAGTTGAGGAGTTAAAGAACTCCTCTCATTCTGGCATAAATGTCAAAACAGACGTAGAGAGTGCAGACATTCGGCAAGTTGCAACCGTCTCGTTTTGCTTATTTTGATTAGACTTATAATCAGAATAAAGCAAAACCAAGCAAAGACAACGAACTGCAATCCTTCTTGAATACTTTTATATTTTATTGCAAGCGAAAGCTTTTATTCCTGTTCCAAATGTTTTAAAAAAAAAATGTATCCAAATTTACACTGAGGTTTAAAAGAAAGTATCCATCAATATTTTAAAGAAAAATGTATCCAAATGGATACATTCGTATCCAAATGGCAATACTGATGATAATAATAAAAAATGTATTAATAAATACAAATTTTTTATCGTGAAAAAAATATTCTGGTCCCCCAGTTATACTGCCCCGCCAGTTGAGATGAGCTTCCGGCGCCTATGTTTGAGGTAGTATTTTTACTGGCATTTTTTGGACACGTTGTAATAATATCATATTTTAAGCCAGTAAAATACTAGTATAATTAAAAGTAGGGTTGATTGATGATTTTGACCACCTGTGTGCTCGTACTAGTTAAATGCTAGTTTAATATCGACTGATATAGTTTCATACTAGTATTATTTTAGCCGGTACAGTGCTACACGGAGAAAACCAGAGATATGCAGCGTTGTATCGCACAATGCTTTAAATATCCAACGCCAACGCTTTGACTCAGAACACAAATTGATGATGCTTAGCCGATCACACGAGTGCCAAACACTATGCGGTGTTTGAACTTTGGATAAGCGGTGCACAGTGTAACTGTTTCATATAAGCTGTTGCCTAAACTATTTGCAGTTGCCACAGAGCAACGAAGTTTGGTGTGAACAAATTTTTTAAATAGATTAAGAAATTGTCCAAATATTGGCCAAATCGGATAATGACCACGCCTACCTCCCATATAAGACAAAGTTAAAAATCGATGTATTTTTGGACTCCTTCAATATTTTTTTAAACAATTTCATATTTGGTCTAAAACCACTTCAAAAAACATTCGTACCAAAAATGGCTATAATTACACCATTATTCGGGGTACCCTATATAAGACCCTCTATAAGTTTTTGGTGTGTCCCCCATAAGACTTCAATTCTTAAAACCCGAGTACTTTTATCATAAACACTTAATTTGAACAAAATAACATAGAAAACTTTATTTTATTTATATATACAATATACTATACTTATATACTTATACTTATAGAGTATATACTTTATATATACAAAATAGCCTGAATTGATACACTGTTTGGGATACCCCCATATAACCCACGTTTTTGAAATACTTTCACTTCACATTTTATAAAAAAGGCGTTTTTCCAAATAATTGAGATCATTTATTAAAAAAATTTGAAAATAAAATAATATGTTCATATATTTAACATATTAAAAAGAAAATAAAAATGAAAGTTAAATTACAAATAGAAAAAAATTATGTATAAGAATTTCTGTAGTTAATCTGTTTCATCCGAAGTGTCACTTGAAACAAAATCTTCAAAATTTATTTTAGAAATGAAGCTATTATGAACATCGGCATCTGTACTTTCTTCTATAATATATGGCAATAAATCTTTATAAGCATTTCCTTTTGTTTTGGCAATATGTCTGTTCGAAGAAATCAGAGGATCCGAATTTATCAGTAATGCAGCTATAAGATCTCGATTGCAATTTTCCCTTGAATTTTTCCTGGTGTGACCTAATCGATATTTTCTAGATTCCTTATGACTTGATTCGAATGCGTTTTCAGATAAAAGTCCAATAGGTAAATAAAAATTTTTAATTATTTCACATCCATGAATCAATATTTTGTGAACAGTTATTGGCATATTATACCAGGGATAATTATCCACATACATTTTAAAAGTATCCTTTAAAAGTGTTCAGTACACTTGTAATATTTATTTTTTTGCCGCTTGACAGTGTTCTTAGAATCAAACTGAAATTGTTTAGTATACAAATATTTATGTTTGTTATTTCATACACCATTTCAATATTTACAAAAAACCTTCTGGGGGTATTCCCATCGTTTGAAGTGCCATATCCTATTTTTACTTTATCAATAATAAGACCCATTTTGTCTCTAAACTCTTATTGTATTTTTATTTTTTGCTCTAAAAAAATTCGTTTGTTTTCTTCGCCGCGTACCTGCCAGCATTTGAGAGGCATCCTGCATGCAATATGAATTAGGCATTCAAAAGTTTGATGCCTGATTATGTGCCAAAACGTTTGTAACTGCGCCATCAACCATTGTTAAATACAATTTAAAATTAATTTCAATGTTAAAATCAATAACTTTTGTTTTAAATGGCAGAAGTTTTTCTATTTGCTCCATTAAAACCATTTCTACATTATGAATTAATGAAGGTTTTTTTGCATGAAAAGAAGTTTAATAAGTCTGCAAAATAACTTCTCCCTGACTATCAATATTAGTCATTTTCATCAGAGGAACCATTGCAACAATAAACAAGAACTCATCAGTCATGTTTTCATCGGAAAATTTTTGTTTGTAAACACTATGACCGGAACAACCATCAAAGCCATATTTGCACAAGAACACAACTAGTATTATTTTTTATTTCAATTATTTTTAATAAACTTGAAGTAGTTTGGTTAGGCAGGTCCTGCATTCTTACTTCAGCTGATACTTCTGAAACTATAATAGGCTTTGGTATAAGGTCGTTTTTGTGTGTTTCAATTATTTTGTAATTAGGGAAATATTCAGGATGAAGACTGTTTACAACCGAACGCAATATTCTATAACGGCTTACCGATAATTTCAAGTCATAAAATAGGCCAAGTGCTTGAAATGGTGTCAGACATTTTGTCGACTCAATAAGTTTCCTTTTGGCTAATAAACCCGCTGCACTTTCAGTTTCTTTTGGTGATTTCTCATTGACTAATTGCTGAACTTTTTGGAGCTTTGTTCGACTGGATGCTTGTTCGAAATTCACTGGTTTTCTACCCCTTTGGTTTCAGTTTTTCTAAAAGTAGGAGTATCTTGTGTGTCTGATATATTCCGTACGCCTCTACTAATACTGGGTCTCTTGAATTTATGTAATTAACTAAAGATAAAATATTTCAGGTTTACTTTAACTCGGATTCTCCAGAGCCCTAAAGTTTAAATCTAAAGAAGCTAACTTGCTGTTCCAGGAGAATCTGAGTTAAATTACTAAAACGCGAATGAACTTACATCATCTAACCTGTCAGTAAAACAAATAAGAGAAGATTGGAGCCGACCAGGATGTTTTCTTTCGAATGAAGATGATTTTCAAATGATTAAATTTAAAAACAATAAAGTGCACTTTGTTAAAAGTATGTTATCATTACTTAAACAAGGCACTAAATTGTAAGATTTTAAAAATGTTTCTATATTCTTGCTTATATTTCTCTTGCTTTTAAATTGTACAATCAATTCTTGATTGTTTTCATAAATTGAAAACATCTCTAATAAAAAGTGGTGATGCCATTTCTAAAACATTGTTTTGTTAGCAAAAAATAAATTCACTAAATGTGAGAAATTTTTCATATATTTTAAAACTGGTTAACTTCACTGCACTGATAACTTTTTGATAAATATGATAAATTTGAAAGACTTTGATTTAATTAGGTAAAAATACTTTTGTTTATTTTAATGATAACGGCATAAACCACATGTTTTTGACGATCAGAAACTGATATCAAAAATAATTCGCGTCCTAAAACTATGCAGTACAATTTTTTAAAAGATGTGCATTCTAAATGTTTGTAATGCCCGTATGATAGTTAATTTTTTTTTACAACTTTTGTCATTGAAAATTAAAACTAGAGCAGTTCGAATAGTACAAATGCATAGATTCAATTGGTGTGAGTGAGTACGCATATAGTACGAATTGGAGAAAAATTTGTAGGACGGACTATATTTTCTCTGCATGTTTTTATTTGCCGTTGCTTTCAATTCGTTCTTCGTTAAGTTTCGATCAAATATTAACTGTGCTGTTAGTAATATATTTGACATTTTTAGAGTTAACAAAACTATTTAATATAAATGTATGCTGAATGGGAAGTGATGTGTGTAGCTAATATTAATTTATTTAATGCAGCTGCTCTTCAAAACACCAGAAGTCAAAAAGTAACAACGTTTATCCCTTTATTACAAAATATGTCTGTCCAGCCCACGCGACACTTGTTTTCAGATTTTAAAATTGGACAAAAAAAAATTTAGTAGCATACGGGCATAACATTAATATTTAATGGGGCTCTATTTTGTATAAATAAGTATGAGTTAGACCAACTTGGAAATAACTGTACGCAATTTTACGCATGTTTTAAGTGAGCGGATTTTTTTGGTACAAAACTTGATTCGATCATATATACTCTCATTTAAAATGTTCTCTCTAACTCATATACTATATAACACTTTTATTTACTTTAAACGTTGAGGGTTTTATTGGAAGTGGTCGTATAGTGGACTACGCCTATTTTTTTCATATTTCGCAGTTTCGATGCAACTTTCACACATACCAAATCTTATATATGTACTTCAATTATAAACCATTTTATAGTATTTACACTGTTGTGGGTTGTCTGGGAGGTGGGCGTGTTTGTTTGTTTTACTGTTTTAACTGTTTTAAAAAAATGACCATTTGTCCAGGAATTTGGGTTCATATGAACATGTGTACCAAGTTTCATGTAATTATCTCAACTCCTTCCGATAATTCTACGCTTACGGACCACATCTTTTCAGGTGACATGTTCGGGAGCAGATTCTACGAAAAAAATTTTTCTTGCGTTAATACCCAAGGAATTAACTAGTAAAGGAAAAATACCTTTTACGAAAAATGACGTAAAAATAAAACAACGCAAAATCGCACCTCTATCTTCTCAACATATTTTTTGATAAATAACATATAAAAATTAAAAAAAAAAACAAAAAATGGTTTTTGCTATCACTCTCAAGTTGGAAAATAATTTCCGGTTTTTCAATTTCAGTTAATTTAACGTAACTAAAAACGCTATGTTTAATGTTGAATAACTTTTGAAATAAAGACTGAATTTAAATAATTACATTCATATTGAAAATATAATCATTTAGAAATTTCTAAAACTATCAAACATCATTCATTTCTTTTTAAAATTTATCCCACAGCAGACTCACAAAGTATGTATAAATGACTTAATTTACAAATTTTAATTTTAGGCGGAAAACTGCCATAAAATATAATTGAATTAAAGACAAAAAACGCAAAATCGCAACTCTATCTTTTTTATCTTAGTTTTTAATAAATAAAAGATCACTTTTTGAAAGTTAAGCAAATTAAAAAAATAGTTTTTTTTTCCTCTTCACTGCTGAAATTTTCAGATTTTTTAATAATTTTTAGAAAAATTATATTTTTCAAACTAATTTTATATCTGATCTAATTGAATGATTTCTTTAAAAAGAAATACCATCAAAAGCATTAGATTCTATACCTTCTGTAGAAGGTAGATGCAAAGACGAAAATTGGTAAATTCACAGAAAAAATAATCAATTTTCAGCTCATGCAGTGTGTCTAAATCATCAAGTATTTTCAAAATTTTTTATTTTTAAAGAATTCTCTTAGTTGAAGAATTATCTGTCGATTGATATATAATAAGTCATAATATTACAAAAAAAAAAAATACAAGTTAATTTTGGCCGCAATTATTACACTGTGCGGTGGAACTTATGATGTTTTCGCGAACATAATAATCAACACATTACTGCAAACACCGCCTATAATATTCACTACCACCGCAATCACCGCCTCACATATTCACCTCTACCGCATTGACTCAGAGCTTGATTGCATTGACTCAGAACAGAAATTGATGCTGCTAGTTAAACATGCTTAATTATGACTAGTTAAACAGCTGGTATTTTCTTTACTAGTTTTGTTTTAACTAGTGAGTTATCTAGATAAATTCATGACTAGTATGAAAAGTAAAACCGTAAGAGAAATTGCCGAATTGGTTGGAAAGTAAATCTACTGTCCCCAACAGTGATGATATTTGGCGGGATTTCAGCCACTTTTCGGGATTTTTGACCCCTTGGGGGCGGAGGGCATACCTGTCAAAACAAAAAATCTTAGTTGGTAGCATTCCTCCGAAATCGGACTAAAAATTGCCATTCGGACTAAAAGTTTGACCGTGACAAAACTACAGGAGTTGCTGTACGAAGTTTTGGCTCAAGCTCCGTATTCTCCACACTTATCACCAACAGATTATCATGTTTTCCGGAGTCTAGGAAACTATTTACAAAAACAGCACTACTCCAACCAAAACGCTGTAATTCCGCAATTTGAAGAATTTTGGAGCAATAAAATAAGAGTTTTTTTTAAATGGAATTTTTGATTTAGAAATACGTTGCCAACGCACCATAGATGCAAACGGTGAATATTTTCAGGAATAAACACATTTCGTTTGAAAACAACTGAGTTTTTCTTAGTCGTTTAATATCCGACATTTGGTATGAAAATACCTGATATATCCCAGACTTCAAAATGGTCATCCGTAAAACCAAGTTAACCAAATCTTCTGCATTTAACGTTGCCTATGAAAAATATTCCTTCGTCTAATTATGTATATTCACATAAAAAGTATGAAAGCTTTTTTCTGGCATTACACATTGTAGCAAATTATGGATTTCTTTATATTCTGTGGATTTTTTCTGGATGTGGATGCTGCTTCCAAAATTCTAGCGTAAGGCCCCGCGAACACAGTGAAGCATTTGAGCGTTGCGTTGCTATGCACAAGGCGTTTTGCTTTTGAGTGCAACAGAGCGAACATTGCTTGCATCTCGTTTCTTCGCAGGACTTTTGCAAACTCTTTGCGCAACGCAACGTTTATATGCTACACTATGTTCGCGGCTTATTGTTTTTTACGCGTATTATGGTGGGCTTAGCGACTTTATATTCTTGTGCTTATTAAGTACATCCATAACCTTTTGAAAGTTTTTCCAAAATTCCTGTCTTTGATTTGAAAGATTTTTTTTTATTGCTTATTGGCACAGCTGTGTACAATGATATTAGCGAAAGATTTTGCGTCAACTTTTATTGCTCGTATAATAAACGGTATTGCCACCAGAGATTTTTTTTTAGAATTATATTCTATGAAGCTTTCTAAATAACCTTGCGTACTTTTTTTTTTAAAAAACTTACACAAAAATTTTGGACTTAATGCCAAAAAATTCGTTTGCTGGATCATAGTCCATTGTAACCATAATCTTACAACTTTCTCTAATGTTAAATACATTCCAATATTCTCAATTTGAAGTAGTCATACTGTTCCACTGTGCACTGTGTACAAAAATGAAATACTAAAAATCGTACCAAAGTAACTTTTTTATTTTTCGAACGCCAAAAGCGCTTACTTTTTGACTAAATGGGACCACTTTGTTTGGTAGTTGAAATCTATATATGGGAATCGGTGTTTTATGATGGAAAAAAAAATTAAAATTGCTGCCATTTAGCGAATTCTCAACCGATGTCTATGTTATTGGATTCAATAGAAAGGTCTTTTATAGTGCAGATTAGTTCCGTGAAAAAGCAAATGTCCTCCATGGCACACTATTTAAAAAAAATTAAAACAAACACATATTTTTTGGAGAAATTTACAAAACCTACAAGAACTGTCTTCGCTCCACGCTCGGGTTGACAGTTTTTCGGATTTCTTTTTGCTCAGTCTTATTTTACCATAAATTCTACAGAGTATAAGTGGATTATGTTTTCCATTTCCCATAAGGCAAAACATCATTGAATGTCGGCGCAACAAAATTTGAAGACATAATTTTTAAAAATCAATTAAAAAAAGGTGTGATGACACTGAGAGGTCACTTTAGGTGCGTGTAACTCACAAAACGCCCCTCTTTCAGAATTTCTACAAATGGTTCTTGAAATTTTTTAGTGGGCACACTGTGTAATGTACAAAAATGGGTAAAATCGGGTAAAATCGACTAAGAACCACGACAACCTCCCATACAAGGTGACGTGATCAATATGGTGAAATCTCTCAAAATTCCACATAAATAGAGCAATTGACTTGATATTTTGCCCATAGAGTTTGCTCTGAAAAGCGCCCCTTCGATTTGAAATTGGGCGAAATCGGATGAAAACTACGCTCACCTCCCATATAAAGTGGCATTATCATTCAAAAGCTAAATAAATCCCCAAGATCTTAAAATGTCTCCTTGATATCTTGTATATGGCCTTCCTTCAATTTTAGCATCAAGTGCAAAAATTAGAAAAATCAAATTATAACCATGCCTACCTCCATAATAAAGTGAAGCCATCAAAGAAGTAGCCCACTTAGATAAATATATAAATTCAAACCCAGTTTGATATTTGCAATATACTCACATTATCTCGTTCTTTCAGTTAACTCAACGTAATTTTTTCATTGATTTTATTATTTTCACATCATTCTGTAGTATTTTTATTCAATAAATGTATGGTATTTTTACATAAACTTCATCTTTAGCTATAGATATTCAAAATTATTTACATCTAAGGAAACGATGCCTGCTAAACGATTTCCATGCCTGCTTGTGACTCCTCAGGTTCAGTATCTGCTTTAGTATCATACGGAGTATTATTTGATCTAAGAAGTAACTGATTATGAGCATTATCTTTTGGTACTTCTAAAAGCGCTTTTACATCATATAGTTGTTTATCCCTTTTTAGACTTTTTTTTCTAGCATAAAAATACAAGATGAAAAGTAGTGGTTCTAAAGAATCTATTGCTCTATTGCAAACGTCCTTCATAGTATTTGTTTGATTATTTTTTTCTTGCATGTGATAATCAATCTTTCTTGTAGAATTTATTTCGAGCTTCTGAAGCATTTTCGCTAAATTAGACAACCAACCAATTAAAAATTTTACATTTGTGGATCATGTAAAAAAAATTGTATATGCTGTTGCTGGAATTTGACACCAACCATACTATTGCATATACTTCTGTTCAAAATTGAACCGGACTGTGCGAATGAAACAAAATTTGATAGAGCATCCGAATAATGTTTTCTTTCTACTAAAACCTTAAAAATTTGACCGTTCATAGTTCAAGAACGTTCCGGAAAATGTATGATATTTCAAATTTAGGCAAAAATGGGCAAAAGTTTTACATACCACATTAAAGTAGGCATTATCACCTTTTATCTCATATAAAACTTATGAACAATCCGGAACAATCCACATTTATATAACTCTACGGAAAACAAATAAAATTCCTAATTTCTTGTAAAAAAGGTACTTACATTTACATTTATCAAAACAATTTAATAAACTAAACAAAGTTCTTAATTTTTTCCGTAATTTAAATATCTTGATTTTTATTATCAACTACGAATTTTTATTTTTAAGCAATTTGTAGATTTAGCATACCATTTTTTTTTAGTATTTTTTCGCTCAGCTGTTTACAATTATATTGGCTCCAAATTTTGCGTCAACTTTCATAGCTCGTATAAAAAATGGCATTGCCACCAGAATTTTTTTAAAATTATATTCTCTGAAGCTTTCCAAATAAGCTTCATACTTATTTATAAAAAAATGTTGGACTTTATGCCAAAAAAATCGTTTGCTGGACCATAGTGCACTGTATGTAAAAAAATATGTATCACAAATTTACACAGATTTGAATCCGTGAGAAAAGCTTACAGAGTCCGTTTATGAAGAATAAAATGTTTAATACAAAATGTACTACAGTTTTTCAAATATTAGCAGTTTTTTGGTCTTTTCATTGTGAAAAAGAGATTGTTTCTTTTTATTTGTAATATCTTTTAACTATGTATTATGTAGACATTTAAAACTTTATATTATTCAATCCGTTTTTAGAAACGCACAGATTTTGGTTCTTATTATTTTAGTTTAGTTATCGTAGTAATTTAACCCATTACAGCAACCAGTTCACTTAACAATATCATAAATTAAGAAAATTGAATAAACTTTTGTGCTTTATGCTATGTTACTAATTATTTATTTATATGTTTATCTTACACCATAACTAACACAATTTAACCCCAATTTGGGATATCAACAATCATCAATCTTTCTATTAAACCAACACTTTATCCCTTCTTTCTATTTGCAGTTTACCATGAGTGCAAAAAATCACAACAGTTACAAAAACACTAAAAATTAATTACAGACAGGACTCAACTTAAGGTTTCATCGAAATATACGTATGTAGCATATAAAGAAAAATTACCATCCGATGTATATATAAATAAACACCAATAAAAATTACCACTTTTACGAGTACAAACATAATATTAACAACAACAATAACAACAACATAAGACATCTACTGCAAAAACGACAAAAATAAGAAAAAATAAAGTATTTCAACAAAATGTATGGACTACTCTTGGAAAATCTTTCCGAATACATAAAAACAGTTTATGGAGAAGAAAAATGGGAAGACATTCGTCGCCAGGCGGGCATCGATTCACCCTCATTTAGCGTACATCAAGTGTATCCAGAGAATTTGTTAAATAAATTGGCTAAAAAGGCTCAACAGGTGAGATAAAACAAAAAATAAAAAAAATGTTTTGGGTGCTATGAGGAGTTTGCGAGTAAAGTGACAAATTAAGGAAGTGGTAATAAATTTTTAAAAAATTTTTAAAAATTTTATTAACGACTGTAGAAGCTAGTAGCAGATGGCATTAGTGACAGAACTGGTGTTGATATAACCAGGTTTATATATCTCAACTTATTATTCAATAACACAATTAAGAAAAATTCTTTGAACTTTATTTGATGGTCCAATATAAACAGTTGCAAAATTTTATTTTGATAAACTATTGAAATAATATAATATTACACTGTGCAAGTCCCAATTTTAAACAAGCTGTATATAAAGCAGGTCAGCATATTTCAAGGACGCTGAATTTAGTGTCGTTAGCCGTATTTTAAACCTACGGCCCATTTTCGAGAAATTCAAGGTGAAAGTCAATGCTTTAGTAAGAACACTCTTTTTTTATTGGTTTATCGTCTTTGTGTTTTGAGATGGAACATTTACATTTCCCTAGGTAAGATGTTTTATTTGCTAGTACTAGTATGCCCACCTGTAAATGAAAAGGGCAACTTTTTTTCCAGCATTAAAATATAAATATAAATATATTAAACGTAACCATAAAATAAAAAACTGAAATATAATCAAAACGGAAGGCAAACAGCGCACTGCACAATTTAATTTTATTTTCAAAGAGGTGAATGAGTGAATGATGAAATAAGAATCGATTCAATGAATGCAAGACTCTTGCATAAATAAAAATGTTAATTCACATTAAATTTTAAAAATTCAATAATTATTTGTTTCATTTATATCAATTAGTAAATAAAAAATCAATAATGAATAAGAAATTAGTAAAGAATAACAAATGAACAATGAATAAACAATGAATAATGAATCACAAATGACTATTTAATATGAAATGAATAGTGAATAAAATATGAATAACTAGTAGTCCCGTTTGGCGTTAAAACGCTAAAATAAAAAATATCTAGTGACAGGTAACTTTGTTTTTATATTGAGGACTATTTTTACCTTTGAACCAAGGATTTCATAGAAACTTTCTATGTTTCTGTTGAATTGTTAAGTTACCCAGTTATTCCTTATTAAAGCATTATAATAAAAATCTATCACATACTTTTAGGCATCACAAAGAAATTTGGTTGATTTTCATAGAAAATTGTTTCAGCTTTTTTTTTTTTAAAAACACAATATTTAAGAAAAAATAAGACATTCTGCACATCTACAAAGTAAGACCTTTCAATTGCTACCTTCATTATGAAAATCGCGTCTATAGTATAGATTTGAAAGTCATCACAGAAAATGCGCTTGCGTTATAATAATATACATGGATAGATGGATAAAAAAAGAAAATTTGAAAATTCTGAAATTCTTTGTGAATTGCATTCTTTGTCAATAGCATTCATATGAATAAAAAATTGATTCATTTTTGATTTCTTACTCATTATTAACTTGTGCAAATGGCTTATTATGGCTTTGGTGCAAATGAATAACAAATAAATATTGAATAAAAATTGATAAGAATAAAAAAAAAATAATTGAAAATTTTGAAATTCTTTCTGAATTGCATTATTTGTGAATAACATTCATATGAAAAAAAATTTATTCATTATTCTGTGGCGACATGTTATAACTTCACTTTTGAAGCGAACATCGAAGCGAATTATCGATATGGCAGCATGTTATAAAAAACAACAAAATTGTGTGAATAAATGAAAGCAAAGTGATATTTTATCGAAATTATCGCCTGTCGAAAGTATGGCTGAGTTTCTAAATGCATTTATGCAAAGCATCAGTGACTTTTTCTTTGAATTGGTGCATAGTTGATTTACCAAAACAGCGCAACTAAAGAGTGCTTAAAAATAATAATCTAGGTGCGCAGTTTTGGTGAATCAACCATGCACCAGTTCAAACAGTCACTGAAATTAAAAATTTATTTATAAATCACTTTTGCATTCATTATGGATTCGTATGCCATTATGCTGAGTTGTACTTAAAATTGTGAAGTTCAAGCAAAACATCCCTTACTCACCACAAATTTTACAACAGTACAGTTTGCTGAATGCGACCAGCAATAACAAATGTAAACAAAGGCAGAAACTTGCTTGTGCTGCCTGTCAAATTAAAATTAAATTGAAGCCCACGGCAACGGCAAGCGACAATGTTGCGCGACAAGTCTCCAAAATTCGTCCCATAAGAAATACATGTAAATGAAAAGTGACAATTGGCGCTTGCCGCTCGTCGCGCGTGTTGTGTTCGGGCTATAAAAGCAAAAAGGAGATAGCGGACAAACATTTCGACGTAATGCGCAAATTAACTGTTATAAATCGCACAGATTTAAATGTTTTTTGTGATTCCACTTCTGGAACATCTATTTTCTACGAACAAACGAACTAACATGTATTTACTGCGAACAAACGAACGAACATCTATTTTCAACGAACGAACGAACGTGGCGTAGCTAGGGTACCCGGGACGGAAAATAGATTTTTCACCCATCAAAGAAGGTTGTTATTGTTATTATTTATTTGAATGTTTAGCACTTATGGCTTTATAGCAATTAATATAATACAAAATTATTACAATTTATGTATGTATAATTTAAATTTTATAAAAATGTAAAACTGTCAGGTTTTCAAGTGTATAAAGTAGATTCAAGTTGTAATCCAGATAGCTTCTTAGTAGTAAATAGAGCGATTGATTAGAGCGGTGCTCACATATGGACAAATTCCAAAACTGGTCAACCACAGGTGAAAAATTAAAAGTTAATAAAATCTTATAATTTTAGGATATTATCCTGGAGAAACATTTAAATTTTATTTATTTAAGCAATTTATACATTAATTCATTTACCATAATGATCAAACTGCCCGCAGTGTTTCACAAATGTAGTTTTTCTTTTTAGTAAATGTTTAGTTAGTGTTTCGTAAATATTTTTGTTTTATTATAAATGGAAAGTATTGACCAAAGATAATAATGAAATGATTGAAGCAAGGAAGGAATATCATATTAAATTTGTTTCTTAATAACTTAATTACTGAGTTACTTAATTACTTAATTACCCAATATATACGCAATGAAAAAATCGGAAACGCCCGACACGAAACGTCCGAACAAATAAAATTATTTACTGTGACCTCACTATGCCTTAAATAAAGATGAAGTATGGCTTTTCTGAAAGCTTGTTAAATTTGTAAAAAATATTATAACTATATAAATTCGCAGATCTATGCCTAGTATGAACTTAGTCCCAAAATGACTTCCGTTTCGTCAAACGTCCGAACGCATGTTTAAAATAAAAATTTTAATATAAATTTGAGTTGAATAAAAATTTGCTTTAGTTCTTACTATACCAAAAGATAGCTTTTCGATAATATACACTTATCCCAAATATATCTCTGGATCGTATGAACAATTTTTAAAAGAAGCGTACGAATGAAACGTCCGACACGCTGGTATTTGCCCATATGCCAGGCTAGACAGACGGGGTCGAGCTCCCACATGTGCTAGGCAAGGGAGACGAGGCCTTACTCTGGATAATCCAAATCTATCTATAGCGTTTATATCTATCATAATTGGGCATAATGCATTAAATTATTAGTGCATTACAAATATCATTACCACTATTCACCTAGTGGTAATGCAAACTAAATTTCCATTAGCATTAATATGTAATGGTAATGGGAAAAAATTGCATTACCATTAATATGTAATGGTAATGGAAAAAAATTCCATTTGGTAATGGAAGAAAAAATTGCTTTGCCACAAAATTTTTAATGGTAATGAAAACAAATTACTCTCTCATTCAAATTTTTCATAACCACTAAATTTTAATGGTATACCACTAAATTTTGTAAATAGTTTTCATTTCAAAGGTAATGCAAATTTTTAACCATTATCATTAATATTTTTCATTACCACTTAATTTTAGTGGTAATGCAATTTTTTCTTCCATACCATTACATAGTAATGGTAATGCAATTTCCACTAGGTGGATAGTGGTAATGGAACTATAATGGTAATGGAAAATGAAATGAACATTAAAATTCAATTTTAATTTGCATTACCACTAGGTGGTAAAATTTAGTGGTAATGGAAAATGCCGATGTATGATATCTATATACATATAAATAGGCTAAGGTAAAACAGTTCAGTATCATTTTCTCCTGTTTTTCGCATCCGAATTTGGTGATTTTTTTTTTAATGAATCAGAGTAGGGAGAAGCACCGACGATTTTATTAAAGAAAAATGCCAACTGTAATACTCAGCATTGCTCGGGTGTGGTTGACATTCAGGGTGTTTCTCAACCGATTTTGATGATTTTTTTTTTTAAATGAATCAGAGTAGGGGGAAGGAGCATTCCTTCTATAAAACTATTCTAAGCCGAATAGTCATGGTCTCGCTCTGGATAATCAAATTAAACTTCACAACTTTATTGTATAAGGTGTTATGTTAGACTAGTGGCAGAATAGTGGCGGTACTGTAGATAATCTAAAATATTATGTTTAATTGAGTAGATGGATTCATTTTAAGAAATTGCATCTGAAACAAAATTAAAGTCCCCACAAGCGCTTCTGAGTGGTTCGTTTTGCAAGTAATTAGTTCTTCAAAAGTTCATGTGAAGTAACTCAAAAGGTCTTCTAGGTCGTTCAGGAATATTAAAGTCGATTTTACTCAGTAGATATTGACTATCTGCAGTATTGTGCAAAATCAAAGCAACTTGCCTTAGCCCATGATACAATAATTTACAAGGTAGCCTTGACAACTACCTTTTTTTCTCACGAGCGGCGATCGGAAGTTGTCAAATCAATACAAAGTTTAACTTTTCATCTGTTTTGCTGCTTCTTCGTTTTCTCTTTTTCAATGTGTTTCTGACAACTCCAAATCGCCAACAGAACTGTCACTCCTACCTTGTAAATCATTATACCATGCCTTAGCTAATTGAATTAAGTCTTGAATTTTTTTTTATTGTTCAGAAAATTAAATAAGAAGAGGTTTTACTTTGAAGCTTATAGAGTTACAAATACATTTATTAAAAACTAAGAAAATTTTTCGTTTTGTAACGGTTTATACAAAATCAAAAACCAAAATATACCCCATAAAGACTACAAAATCTAAGCAACTTTATTTGTTCCACTGCATTTTAAGAACGATTTGCATTACTTTGGAATGCATGAATTTTCAATTTGATTTGGCCAGCTGAAAAATAATAGGAATTAATTATTGTATTTTATTCATCGCCGGTTGTCCGTTGTGTTAAATTTTTTGTTTTTTTTATCATGTTAACTTAATATTTTAAGTCTTAAAAAAAAAATAAAATAATTATGAAATTGTCTATAACACAGTGCAACACGAAAAAAATAACCATATACGGACACCACTACGTGATAAAAGACCAAAAAAAAGACCCCTGTCTCGCAGTTTTGCCCAAAGTCCACAAGGTTTTTTTTTATGGGCCCCAAAGAAGTGGGACCTCGGTGTCATTTTTGGAAAAGTGATCGTTTTCTCAAGCTCATATCTTGCAAACAGTTCGGAATTTTGATTTACTCTCTGAGGCAAAGTTGTAGCTCTTGTCATAAAGAATCTATAAAATAAAAAAAAACGTCATCTTCAAGGTCAAAATCGCAAAAAACTTTAAGAATGAGCGAAAAATGGCCCAAAAAGCGTTTTTTTTATTTTCCGCTTTTACGAAAGTTTTTTCAAGGAGGCCGATTTTTGTATCACCAAGGCCGCCAACTCCAGATCGTAGTACAGAATGTGCAGGAATGACTAGAGCAAGAGGTGTTACTTATGAAGATCCATTTCATACCGATTATGAGCCCCAACAGGTAAGAGATGGACCACAACTAATAACACAAATGGAAATGGATTTTAAAACAGCGTTTTTAAAACAAAGAAAACTCACACATGGTAATGTGAACTCTAAGGCGTACCGCAAACGGCAAGCTGAATTTCAGAGCCTCTACACTCTAAATGATGACAATTCGTTCGCTTACTGCAACGATGTAAAAGCTTTGGTGGTAAAAATGGGAATGAACTACATCGCTAGTGAGTGAAGATTATTAATTGATGGTTCTGTTTCAAGCTTGAAAACAGTGTTGTTGCATGTGTCGAACCGAAAACCTTCCGTTCCGCTAGCAATAGGTATTAACATGACAGAAAGCTATGAAACATTGAAAGATATAATGGAAAAAATCATATACTACGAAAATAAATGGAAGATTTGCTGTGATTTGAAGGTCATCAACATTTTGCAAGAGATCATCGATAAGGGCGGCTTACCAAAATTCTTTTGTTTTCTTTGTAATTCGGATTCGCGTTCACCTCTGAATCAATACCAATGTAATTCGTGGAGACCAAGAGGAAATGTGGAAGAACAAATGAAACAACATAAACTGAGGAATTCACCTTTAATAGACAATACTCAAGACATCTTGCTGCCACCGCTCCAGATAAAAGTGGCCGATGTAAATTGTCCAAACGCATTCGACTATTTGAAAAGCGTTTTCCCAAAGCCTAGCGATGACAAAATTAAAAAAGGTATTGTAGTAAATTTAAAACGAATTTTTGTACTCCTCATTGTACTATTTTCACTTTGTTAATGTTTTCTTTTCTGTCTTTATTTTTTGTCTTCATTTAACAGGCGTACTTAATGGCCCTGACATTAGAAAGCTATTCAAGAGCAACTTTGAATCATCGCTTCATGATTATAATCATTCAATAATCATACACCTTCAGCATGTATGCACCAGAGTCTTGGGAGGGGATCGAGACGCAGAACCGGAAGCAAGAGAATGGGTGAAAGAAATGCTGTATTATTTTGAGAAAATCGCGACATCGATGACATTAAAGCTGCATTTTCTTCATTTTCATTTTGACGATTTTATCAAACAACTCCCTACCGAATCCGATGAGCAAGAAGAACGGTTTCACCAAACCACAATGCCCATGGAAAAACGGTACAAAGGCAAAAAACTCGACGCATTGCTTGCAGAGGTAATATCAATTTTATTGATGAATTGTTTTGCATTCCTTTTTTGATTTATTTTCTAATTCATTTCAGGTATGTTGGTGGAGTTACAAGATCACCCTGTATGATGTTAATAAAGTATGTGAAGAAGAAAAAGCTGATGATGGAGGGCAGTCTGGAAGTAACGTGCCTGTGGACACCATAAGTTCTGAATCAGAGTCAGATTCGGACGACGATTTGGATCCACAACTGCAAGTGCGATTTGCAAGTCCAGGGCCATCAACATTATAAACATAATACGAATATTTTTTTTATAATTTTTGTAATAGATAGCATAGTATTGTAGTGCCATCCCTGCTGAGACTACTAATCCCTACAACACTGAATCATTATTACTAAATATCCGTGCTACTACTCTTTGTTACAACCCTAACTCTAAATGTCAACCCATAAGAACTAAGATTATTAAAATTAGATTATTAAAACGGTGTTAAGAATCATTCCTAGGAAGTTCATATGTTCTAAAAAGTTGTTTATTCAGATCTTAGGTTCATTTTTGTAGTTGATTGTTTCCTTGAATTTTGAACGGTTTGCTACCTATGGACCTGAACATGGGAAATAAGGTAAAAAAAAAATTGAATTTTTTAAAGTTTTTTGCGACTTTGACCTTGAGAAGAATTTTTTTTATTTTATATGTTAACAATTTTTGTTCTTTATAACAAGAGCTACAACTTTGCCTCAGAGAGAAAATTAAAATTCCGAACGGTTTGCAAGATATGAGCTTGAGAAAATGATCACTTTTTCCAAAAATGACACCGAGGCCCCACTTCTTTGGGGGCCCATAAAAAAAACCTGGAGGACTTTGGGCAAAACCGGGAGTCAGGCGTCTTTTTTTTTTTGGTCTTTTATCACGTAGTGGTGTCCGTATATGGTTATTTTGCCATTATTTAAAAAATTGCACACTGTGTAATTGTAGTTAAAAATTTTCAAAATATTATTTAATTTATGAATCACTAGTTGCTTTTAATATTTTAAGAGAACTATTGGAACTTTATATTTAGATAAAAACTCCAGCACCACCAGTAAATTTGCTTAAGATAGTTATGTAAAGTTAAACAGCATCAAAATTATTATTTCATCCAAGAAAAGACTGACTCAAAAGATTTGTTCAATACAGAGTCGTTATAAGGTTTAATATCACTTAAATATTATATAATACAACTGATCAGTAAATTTACGGAATACTATTTCTTCCCAATGTTGAATGGTTGTCATCGACTGGTTAAACAGTGTTCAATACTTGTACTCGTATATAGCACTCGTATATATACTTAATTCATATTTTTAAAGGGTCTGTTAAAAACGCAGGGGAAATGGTATTAAATTAAATTTACTCTTATACTTTCGAACTTGGTTTCAACAATGAAACTACATACTCAAAATATATTTTCATGCATAAGAACAATTTTGAAATTAAGATTGTTCATTATTCTGAGAAAACATAATTCACTTAGTGGAAGTTTCACTACAACAAAGATCCATAATACACATCAAAGTTTAAAAAGGAGATTAGCAACATTACAACTAACAGTTTTAAATTGATTGATACTATTTTTCGATTTTAATCTCATCTAATCTCAGCTAATCAAACGGCTATGAATATCATACTCTTTTAAAATAATAATAAGTTCGTGGCTATATTATAGCGAGCATGGTAAAAAATATTTGAAAACATTATTTAAAATCTGAAAGACTCAGATCCTCAAAGTATTGCTACAGTTATCAAAAATATAAAATATTATTTAAAGTTGTGGTAAAATTTGCTTGGGTTTGCTTAGGTTATTTTTTGTTTTTGATTTTTAATAAACTGTTGTCGAAGGAAAAATGTTTTGGCTTAAATACTGTATAAGCTTTGAAGAAAAACCTTTTCTTGTTTCATTTACTGCGCAATAAAAAAATTTCGAAGCTTTATTTTAATGGTAAGAGTAAGTTGCTTAGATTTTTCCTAATACTGTACATAGTCATGTAAAAGTTTAAAAATCCAAGTAGCATAATTCTTCGATTATTTAAAGTAGGGAGATTTATAAGTTGCAGCCGATATTCATAAGCTGGTAGGTGATAATTAAAATTGCAGTAAAGATGGCTTAAGCAGAGCAAAATAAACTTTTTCTGAACTGATTCAATGTCGTCAATGTAACAACTATATCGAGGGCACCAAACAATTAAGGCATATTCTAAAATAGGTCGCACTAGAGAAGTGAATAGGGATCATTAAACTCTTTTGCCCATCGTTTAATTAAACCTAATTAAAATACTAATTGCTCTATTTATAATTTTATTAATATGGAAATAATTAATACGCAAATTTTGTAAATAAATGTGACAGAATGTTTTCGAGTGAAAGTCGTGTGCTTGCATTTCTTCATGTTAAGGTTCATACGATTCACGTTGCACCAGCTATAAAGATGGTCAATGCCAGTTTGAAAAAGAATGGCATTATTAGCATTTTTAAAAGGAAGGAATAGTTTCACGTCGCATGTGTACCAGAGAACTGCAACGAGTCGCTTTTTTAGCACTCAAAGTATACTCATAAAAAATAAGTATAAATCAATATTCAACCCTGAACACATGCTTTTCATATCCCATCCACTCTGACAAGCATGCGTACAAAGCAGAGTCGCCGGATTAAATTACCACCAAAATTCTCTTTTTCTCACACTTTATTCTCATTAATTACCACACTTACAAAATACCTTAAAATACCACAAAACTACCACAAAATACCTCAAATTACCACAATACCTCAAATTACCACAAAATACCACAAAATCCCTCATATTACCAAAAAGTACCAAAATGCAGTGATTACCATAAAACAAATTTGATTCTGACAGCATCATAACATAATTACCAAGATTTTACCATATACAATAAAAAAACATTTATTTAAAAAATGATTCAGTTATTTATTTATTCAAAACATAGTAAGCATATTAATTCAGTTATTTTTCTTAAATATTAATTAATTAAAAATATATTCACATAATACATTAGGTTAAATTTATATATAAAAAGCTTAATTAAATTAATTTTTATACATTATGCTAGAATATTCAATATTCCGTTAAGACATTTACGTAACTCTAAACTGTTTTATGTAAAAACTTGCAAAACAAATTATCTCAAAACAAGTATCTCGCACGAATTTGATATCTTTGGTCCTAAAGATATTATTAAAAATTTAAGTAATTATATTTTCTTAACATTATTATATAAGTATTCTTATTATTATTATACTTTTGGTGATAAATTCTCAGTAATTGTAGTCTGTAAGGATATATGCATCTAAAGACTTGATGATTAAATGAACTAAATAAATAAATAAAGAATAAAGTTCATAGTTACCATCATATAGAAACATAAAAACCACCCCAAACAAGTGCATTCAGTCATTTGAACAATTCAATTAACTCATCGTTCTTTTAATTCGTATCTCTACCACGCGTAAAAATGTCGTTTTGGTATATTTTGATAATTTGAGGGATTTTGTGGTAATTTGAGGTATTGTGGTATTTTGTTGTAATTTGAAGTATTTTGAGGTATTTTTCTCCCCCACGCACATGTGTTATTTTTTCCCACGCGAGAGATTTTTACCACAAAATACCATGGAAATTACCACATCCTACAATCGTTGAAAAATACCATAAGCACTATTTATCGTGCTTTGCTGGCAAACATTGGTGCAAGGCACATAAAGAACGTGAGAGTCTGCGTACAAGAGAATCTAAATCGTTTGAATACTAAACCTCTGCACGGGTAGTCTTAAAACGACTTTCAACACATTCGTTTGGAAACGAGTGATTGTTATGTTTAAGTCAGCGACCCCTTAATACTGTTAAATGATGTTTAAAACTCTTGAAAATACATTTTAGTAGATGGCAATACTCTTATAAAAAAATTACACAATTTTGAGAATCTGGCAATGAATTCGGATTCAGCGACCCATTTTTACCTAGTGTTTGCTCCAGCACCGATTTCGTGAAAATAAAAAAATTTTAGGTGACAGCACCATTAACCATCTTGAATTTTAAATTTCTGACAGTCTTAATTGCAACCGTCTAATTCTGCCATCGCATCTACAATTCCAATTTCCAATTTTTAAAATCTTAAATTCAATTTATTCAATTTAATTACCGAATGTTATGTTGTTGTCAGCATTAATCGTTTACAAATCCTTCATTCTGTTATGTTTGGTTTAGATTCGTTTGTCCGACGAATGCAACGGGCTAATCGTTTCCAAACGAATGTGTTGAAAGTCGGTTTAAGACTCTTTATGGCTATGGTGTTAATTTCACTCGCTGTTATAGTTATGTAAACTACTGAACTCGACACCGAATGCACGATTGTTGTAGTAGAAACGAGTTAATCCGTGCAGAGGTTTATTGAATACTAAATACTTTAAATAGTTTTGCTCAATTTGCTCAATGACTCTCTGATACTCATAACGTACTTAGAGTCATGGAAAATATCCACATGACTAACGTAGCTGCTAGCACGACATGTTGGCGGGGAAGTACAGGAGCGTATGAAGCAGAAATGACAAATTAAAATTTCAAATTGTACCTAATATCCCAAAAAAATATGTACCTTTTTGGTCACAAATGTACCTAAAATTATTCACCAATGATATTTTGTTTTTATACAAAAACTGGAATACCCGACGTCGCTCAGAGGTGGTATAGCGTTCGGGGTGTTTATAATGTATAGAAAGTAATACAACGCACAATGCGGGTGATGCACCTACAACAAGTAAATATAATATGCAGGGCTCGGATTTTGTTGACTATGTCAACTTTTTCTGCTCTAACATAGACATTTTCTGATGATGCAAAAATACCGTTCATAATCCCCAGGTACAGAGGCCAAAATTTGTTAGGGCATTTTTTTTTTTTTTAATTTTAGTCATTTATGGTTTTTAGGTCTTTTTCCGTAGCTTTAGGTCATATTTTGAGTAATCTTTATAAATTTTTACATAATTTTTTATCATTTTTAGTGAGTTTAGCGATTATTAGGGATAGTTAAATATTTCGCAGGTACTTTGGAAGCTTTCAAGTCAAAGAATTCGAAGAAGCTCAAACATTGTTTTCCAATTAAAAAACAAAAACATGTCATTTTAATCTATACTACGAGCCATTAGAAATTTTCCAATGCTGGTGAGAATGCTATTGAGAATGTATTTAGAAATTTTTATCAAGTATTTAATAAAAACTCCGGGTATGAAGGTGAATTATTAAGTGGAAAAAATGGAGATATGCAACTAAAGGGACATTCGGGTGTAAACGATATTTTATCTTTTAAATATGCGCTCTTGTCTGTGCTAAAGTGGAAAGAAGTTTTTTCGATATATACAGTTTATACTAACCATAGATGGTTGTTTGATTTTGATAATTTAACATAATGCAGTTACAAACATTTTAATAAAACACAATCAAAAATATATTCATAAACATAAATTTTTAGCTCCATAAATTTTAATTAAAAACAGTTTTAAAAATATTCATTTATTTTAATTTTTAGGGCTTTTTTAATGCTTTTTTAGGAAATTAAGTAATTTTTTTTTAGGTCATATTTGGATGTTTTTGAGGGCATCAAAATCCGAGCCCTTATAATAGGTACCTTGTAACTGAGGAATAAATTTAATAAGCTTACTTATCCATCGCTGTAATATTATAGAGCAGTCAAAGGAAAACCGCGCAAAGGGAAGAGCTCTTAAGGCTAATATTTTTCTTCTTTTTATATGTACTCATACTATTCAAAATAGTGTGGAATTGAAACCAGAATAGCATTAAAAAAACAAATTTTTTGGTCTTAAAGCCAGTAGTTGTTAAATTAACTACTTGCAAAAGAACAAAAAATAATTTTTAGAAAATTTAGTGGAAAATTCATTCAACCAAAGGCGGAATGTACCTAAAATGAAGCGATTGTACCTAATGTAATTTTCAGGCCAAAAACTCGGAAAAAGGTACAATTGTACCTACTTTTTCATCCCTGGTATGAAGTTCAACACAGCAGTTCGAAGAAAGCGTCGAGGACAAGCAATAACCAGTGCTGCCGAAAGTACTTCTTGAAAAGTACCTGTACTACTCTTATGTCTTCCGTACTACCCATATTAAAATAGTACTACTATAATAAGCGATTAATCCTAACTATAAGTGTACAACTACTATAAGTGGCGGCTGTGGCGAAGTGGGTAGAGTGTGGCCCATACGTCAGAGAACCCTGGTTCGAGTCCCACCTGACACAGAAAGTTTTTCGATTGAATTAAATTTTCTGTACGACCGTCACCTCTGCAGACAATGGCAAACCTTAGAAAGTAAAAACTGCCATGAAAAGCTTCGTGAGAACATAAGCCGTTCGAAATCGGCATAAAACATGTAGGTCCAGTTCTCGATCATTTGTGTTCAAACATTGTCACAACACACACAACACAATTGATCATAAGAAGCTCGGTGAAAGTGCTTTCAATTGCTGAAATGGCCATTTCGTTTTTTTTTTTTTACTATAATAGGAACTTCTCAAATTTAAAATGTACTACTATGTGCTCAACTTAGAAAAATGTTATCTATATTTGTTTTCTACATTCTACATTAAACACAAAATAACTAATGTGTTGCTACCCTTACCTTTGCTTAAGAAATAAGTTTCTTGAACATTCCCATCAATCGTTGCTTTCACTTGTCGTCGTTTTACTTTGACGATTACTGTTTTTTGTTATTCCCAGTTTCAAAATTTTTTATACATTAAAAATACATATAGGTACATATTCACTAGGGATGGGAGGTTTTTATAAAAAAACCGGTTTTCGGTTTTTCCGGTTTTTTTTTTATCAGTTAAGCCGACCGGTTAAACCCGAGTCAGAAAAACCGGTTTTTCAAATAACCGATTAGGTTTTGTTAAACTTTTTATTTAAAGAAATACAAAACATAACCTTAATTTTTTTACACGTAAATAACATCTTATTAATATTCATGATGCAACTAACAAGGTGGTAGTGACTGTTCTTTTGGCGAACATAGGTTGTCAAAAATGGTACAAAGCAGAACATTAAAAAATTAAAAAAAAAAGAAAAAGTAAAACATACAAGCAAATGACAACCTATGATCGCCGTTTGTGTGAATATAGCCTGCTGTCACTACCACCTTGTTAGCTACTTCATGATTAATATCTAAGCTAATCAACCCAGTATTGACTAGAAATCTGATTCATAAACACTCGTTCTGTTATATGTTCATTTGTAAGTCTGCTTCTCTCATCGCTAACAACTTTATTGACGGCAGAAACCAACCTCTCGGAAGGTACAGAGCTGCCCATAACTAGAAGATATTTTTTAGCCGCAATGGATAAGGCAGGCATGCAACCCATTCTTTCTTGCCAAAACAAAGTGGGCTTTTGCGATGTTCTGGGCAACAAGGGTTGTTGCAAATACAGTTTTATTTCCTCAGAAAATGATGCCTCTCTTTCAACTGTACTCACATGTTTCAGTTGTTCGTCATGGAACGACCAAAACGATGTATTTTCTTTATTAGTAATTATTGAGCAGATTGGACTGACTGCCACAGTTGAATAGCAATTATTTATTTCCTTATTGAGCTCTGCAATTGCTTTCCTAGCAACGATAGGAGCCATATAAGTTTTCTTGAATCTAGGATCACAAAGAGAAGACTGACATAGAAGAGGATTATAAAGATTATGTTGACTTCGAATTTTCAAAACACTCAGTAACTTTTCTTTGAGAACGTTTGCCTCTCCTTGTAATGGTGTGATTTTGTTCAAAGTGGAATCAATGCAATTTATCATTGGTTGCACTAAATTACCTGAAACATAGTTATTACCAGAAATTTCTTTTGTCGCTTGTTCAAATGGCGTCATTATTTCATTCACTTCAAAAAGTAAACTTATTTCTGAACTGGTTAACATACGCGGACTAGATTTTAAAATCGGGCTGGCAAGCAATAATCTAGCAATAATTGGAGACAGTTTCATAAACCGTTGTATCATATAATATATAGAATTCCATCGGGTTGGAACAGATTGGATTAAGAGAAGAACATTACCCTCTGTTGTTCCCTCTTTTTCTTGTTCTGCTCGAAATTGATCCATAAATATATTGCTGTGCCTAGCATATGTCACAATATTCTTAACTTGGTCAATTAAGCTTTTTAAAGGCAAATTATTTTTATCATCTAACCCATCCGTAACAATGAGGTGTAACAGGTGTGCAAAGCAGTGCACATTCTTTCCTTCTCCAAATAATCGCCGCACAGCTGAAATCATATTCGCACCTCCATCAGTGCACACAGATACTACTTTTGATATTGGAATATGAAAAAATTCCAATACGCTCTGTAGTTCATTTGCAATGTACTCACTAATGTGTCTTTCTGAGAGTTGGCGAACTCCTAACATGATTGTCTCTATGTCGTGTTGATCACCTAAGAAACATTTATTTATTTACACACTATTAATATTGATAGTTTTTTGTTACCGATGAAATGTGCAGTTACCACCAAAAAGCTGCGACTGGTTGTTGTTACCGTGCAAATGTCAGCGGTAATTGAAATATATTCAACATCCAGGATTTTTTTATTGACAGCATTTACAGCAGCAAGGTACCTAGCGCTGACCATTTGTGTAACATTTAAATTAAGTAATTTAGTGTCTATAAAATGCAATGTTAGCTTGGTTTAATGTACCGTCTTCCTAGAGGATATTTTGTAAAGTGGTGCAGTTGCTTTCATTAAACACCGAAAACCTTATTTTTCAAAGATTGCATGTGCAGCGTTATCCTTACAAATCATGTAAATTACTGAGTTCGTTATTTCAACCTCTCGGAGTCCACCTCCTTTGAATAAAAATGGAAAAATACTGATAAAAAATATGTATCAAGCCTTGATCCTATCATCACTTACTTTCGTAGCTTGATTGCCTTGCAACCGATTCAAACAACGTCGGTTGACGTCTTTTGAAAGGTTGTGACTTAGCAGTTTTGGAAGTCGAAGGACTCGGGGATCGTGACTGACTTAAAGTCGATGTACTTTCACAAATCGTTGGTGAAGACGAATGCCGATTTACACATACTGATTTTTCCTTTAAATTATAGTTGCAAAACTTATCCTTCTGCTTATCCCTAAATTTAGGGTGTTTTCGTTGTAAATGATTTAGCATGTTTGAGGTTCCACTACCTGTTTTTATGCACTTAGAACAAAATTTACATGTAGCTTCATTTTAATATATTTTTAAAAAGAATTTCACACTATGGACGACATTTTTGCATTTGTTAATGATTATTTAAACATAAACTCTCCACGGCTTTGCGAGAATATTTCATGGATGCAATATATTTATATAAATATATTTAAATTTATTGACTTTTACAATGATTCGAGTAACTGTTTTCTCTCTTTGACTCGAGCATTCTTGTTGGGATGAAAAGTAATTCACCGAAAGCAATGTTGCCTCGCTCTAACTCAATGCTTAGTTGAGTTTGTTGTAGCAATGCCAGATAATAAGATGGTGTGACACAGAACTAGTGTTGTAAAATGTTCATTCTAAGGCAAAAAATTATGAAAATATTTTTTTGAGCTTAACATAAATTTTTATATTTTATTTATAGCTTTCGGTTTTTTTTCGGTTTTCTAAAGAAACAAAGGGTTAACCGGTTTAACCGGACTAGCATAAAAACCTAAAAAAACCGGTTAACCTAAAGAAGAAAAACCGGTTTTCGGTTAAACCGATCGGTTTTTCCCATCCCTAATATTCACTACACGGTTAACTTCTTTCTTTAAAAAATTTGTCATTAACAGCTTTTTATTGACACAGAATGGATAAGTATGATTCAATTTTTTATACGTTATTCCACTTAATCTAAATATTAAAATCTTTGAATATTATAGAATTTTAATAAAATTGGACAAAAAAGAAATTTCATCGCAACATTTGCAAGATCTACAGCTGCATGTTTCGTCGCTTGCCTATTCAACAAATTCACATGCAGTCATTGACAATGATGAAGAAATGGCTATGGATATTACTGTTCCGTGTGATTCTTTGATTTCAGAGAATGAAGTTGTCGGTAATGTAGCGAAAAACTGTGTTGAAAATTCCTCGAATTTAAAACAAAAATCTAGTAGAAGACGTAACACATGCTTTGCACTTTCTGCAGCTGGTCAAAGTAAGTGCAGAAAGCAAAGTTTTCGTAAGTCATGGCTAACAGAATTTAGTTTGCGAACTCAAGAGGTTCGTCCTAACCTACCAGCAAAACCATTTTGTAAGTCCTGAAAAAATGTATTGGCTAATAACTACACTAATCTAATGAGACATGAAAAATGTAAGTCACATATGAAGTCAATTAAAGTTCTTAAGAACCAGCCATTCAATGTTGACATGGAAAAAATTAAAGCTCATAAAAAAAAATCGCTATAATAAAAATTGCTGAATTAATTCTAATTCAGCACTACTTGGCGTGTTGTTAATAGCCGCATTAATTGCTCTTATAAAATCGGTGTCCTCAGATTCCGATATTGTTAACAGCTTAAAATATGGTAAGACAAAAATGACTGAAACAATACTCTGTTTTTTTTGGAACAAGGAGAAAATCCAATTGCAAGTATTTTACGCAATCAGAAGTTTTCATTAATAATTGATATAACTACTGATGTTTCTACAAAAAATATTAAGTATTATAAGTACGATATTATGATTTTGTAAGAGGTAGAGTTATGGATAGATTTATGGGACTACTTGTTCTGAACTCCGCCGTTATCGAGCTTTTTCAAAGATTAGAGATCCCATTTCAAAATCTTGTGGGTTTTGCATCCGAAAATGCATCCGTAATGATGGGAAACAAAGGTGGAGTGAAATCTCTCCTAAAAAACAAACAACCTCATTTATATGTGGTAGGTTGTGTTTGCTGCATCAAAAAAACTTCCGGGTCACGTAGAAGCTTTAGCTAGGGACATTTATTATTTTTTTGCACACAGCCCGAAACGGCAAAATGAATTTAAGGAGATCCATGACTGTTTTTCAGCAAAAACTCACAAGATTCTGAAATTGACATCGACAAGACGGCTTTCACTGGAAAAATGTTGTTTCACGAATTAGAGCAATAGGTTCCCATTCAACATTTTTTTTTTATCTTATGAATATGAGGAAAATACCGACTTAGTTCAAAAAATCACTTCTCAATTGGATGACGAAAATAAATTGTATTGTTCTCTTGCTTATATTTATCACTAATAAAATCAATGTCGAGTTTCAAGCTGAGTCTCCCAAGACTCATTTATTATTATCAACAACTAAAGCATATTTCAAAACCATTCTTCAAAATTTTGTAAAGTCTGGATATTGCGAATCTGTCTATTCAAATATGGTGGAAATAGGGCAAAAAGAAATACTTTTGGATTTGGAAAACATATACCCTGGAGCTCAGCTATTGATTATTATTTAACAAAGGCGCTTTAAGTGAAACCAAAATAGCTGAAATAAAATCAATCTGTCGTTTGTATAACATAACGTAGAACTATGCAAGCAAATAAATATTTTAGTCTAGAATAAAATTCGACGATCATGTTTTGGTAGCCATTGTAGGCATTGATTGGTAGGCATTGATCCAAGAAACTTAGCTCCAAGCCTTATTCCGCTTATGGAAATATTTCCAAATTTTCTAGATGCATCCGATATAGAACTTCTTGATGAGGAATAGAAATGCTTTTTAAAAATCGATAATTTTGTAAAAGACTTGGAGTTGGAAGAATTTTGGACCGATGTCTTTAAACTCAAAAATGGTTTAAATAAAATGTTTCCGAAAGTTCTTAGTTTAATTGCATCCATTCTTTTTTTTTTCCTCATAGCAGTGCGGCTGCAATTTACTTCTGACAGCTACGGTCAATTCCATTTTTATGTCAAAAGAATTATTAGATAGTTATGATGCAGAAAAATGGGTGCCATCGGAAATATTACTTTCAAAATATACCAAAACTTACTCTCGAAATTTATCCATAATATCTACCTCATTTTTTTTAAGCATACTTTGTCAAAAATAACATTATATTTGTCCTTTCCATTTGCAAATTCATCGATTGAATTAAAAATATTAAGGATTGCAATTTTAAGCAAATAGAACTGCAGTATTTTTGTTAATGTATTTAACTTTTTCTATAAAAACTGTCGTAAAAAATGTATTATATCTTATTATTAATTTATTATTAATTAATAAGTTAATTATCTTTAACTAATATTTTCTTGATTAACTTCTGAAAGCTCTTTTTATTTTTACCATAATCTTGCTTTAAGCTTTTCAAAATAATTTCTTGTCGAAACTGGTACTTGTTTGTTCATACAGTTTTAAAATATAAGGCATTAACATTGTAAAACAATATATATGTTAAAAAACACACTCAATAAAAATTGTCTGCTTTTTTTTTGCATAAGTATATATTTCGTAATTTTTTATTTGATAACACAATGGCTGCATTCTGCCAAGGCGAGCGCTATTGTAGCGATGGATAATTTTACGCTGGATTTCTCTGAATGCGTTGCTACGTCGAACGTCAGATCTATTGACAACTCACGTTTGACGTAGCTTGTTCCCTTGTTTTGTTTTGTTGAATTTAAAACCTAATTTCTTTCTGCTAAGAGGTTTACTTAATGCAAAACGTAGTGCTAGAGATGCTAATGGATGATGGTCTTGATATGGCTATTAAGGAGCACATTCGGACCTCATTCAACCAATGCAAGGAGCAAAGGATAGTTAAAAACATTAAAAATAGCACAAGTCTCGAAAATTTTCATTTATTTTAAGCGTTTCATTTGAGTGTTTGTAAATTCATGCAAATTTGCGCGCAAACAGCTATTAAATGACATAACTTACAACTGTTGAGTAGAAGTAGCGTAATTTATTTCGCTAGGTAAAATGCACATCGCTCGAGCGTAGACAGCTGCCAGCGCTGTCAAAAGTGTAGCCATTCACCCGAATTTTCTTGAGCGCTAGTGTTGGCAGAATGCAGCCAATAATACATGCGTAAGTGTGTATTCAACGCGCTTTACAGTATGGCAAAACCACTCTAATTGGGTGTAATAATTAATTGTGTGTTGTGTAAAGTTTTACCGAAAATATTCAAAATGTTAATTTTAATTTTTTATGAATATTGGCGATTCCATGTCAAATCACACGCTTTTCGAAAGTCACATATTTGTGAGACATGTAATAAAACAACTATATCTTCAAAACCTGCAAGTTCCTTTTAGTTCTAGTTCTACAAAATAATGTTAGGGACATATTTAGGTTCAAATTTTACATTGGAGATTTGATGCTTACTATTTTAAACGAATTTTTCAAAACCGCCTACACAATTTCAACATACAAAACACTTTCATTTTTAATAAATAACTAGCTTATACCCTAAAAGAGGGCGTAGCTTTAGTGAAGCCATGCTTTTATAGTAAGTTCTTATCGAGTTTCATTGATGTGTGACTTATTTCGAAAGCTCTACCAAAAATGTTGGGTGCGGAAAAAGTACTACGTCCCTCGTCGAGCACCCATCAAATGTTACCTGTGAAACAGTATGTATAAATTGAGGTAGAATACTGAATTCCGAGACTGTGCAACCTATAATTCCAAAACTGTTCGAAATCGAAAATTTTAGGTGTATTTTAGGTGCCTTTTACGATCGGCATCAGACTTCACAGGAATCCTCTCAAGGCTTTATTATAAAAATTGGCTTAGCGGTTTCGGAGTATTTACGTGATATACACATATACCCACATACGTATATACATTAGGTCGACTCACGCTCCTTAAAAAAAAAAAAATCAGTCCGATTCTTCAAAATACTCCATGGCTTATGTTATGATGATCCCCAAAATATTTCGACTAAAATTTTTTCCGTTTGACAAAGATAATGCGGATTTTTATGGATTGTTTTAACTTTTTTCATATTATTTTCACTAAAATTCAAACGAATCTTTTCCTATAATACTTTTAGTCAAATAAATTGTACAATGTAAAAAATGTGTAAATTTTTTTGTAATTTCATTCAATTTAGTTATTCACTTTACACTATATTTTATCATCAATAGATAATTTATTTGACTAAAAGTAACATGGCAAAACAAAAAAAAATTTTCATTTGAATTTTAGTGAAAATAATACAAAAAAAAGTTAAAAAATTAATGAAAATCTGCATTATCTCTGGTCCGACTGTAAAAATTTAAAATTTATTGGTGCAGATTGGAAGAACTTCTTCATTACTATTATTTCTGACTGTTTGTTATTTTTAACTACCGCACCAGTAAATATTTTTATAAAAAACTCGATTTTTACAGCATATTTCAAACCATTCCGTAGCATACTGGTTGAGGTGCGTGGCTTGTATGCCATAGAACCCAGGTTCGAATTCCACCTTCTTGAGAACATAAGCCGTTCGGAGTCGGTATAAAACTTGTAGATCCAGTTCTCGATGGCTTGTGTTCAAAGATTTCGCATTATGCACGCATAAGAAGCTCGGTCAAATTCTTTTCAAGGGTTGAAATGGCCATTTCGTTTTTGTTGTTTTTTTTTTTTTATTCAAACCATTCCAGCTCACGGACGGCTATCGCTACAGTCGAAATATTTGGGGAATCATCATAACATAAAGCATTATTTTGAGGAACCGACCCGAACACCTTTTTTTATGAGGAGCCTTAGTATGCATACATACATTTTCTTACAGATAGAAAGATGAGCAGAAAAAGTAGGAATGGCAACATTTATATATAAAGTGACCGCCACTTGGTCCCATTGCACCTACATACCAAGTTTCACTATCAAAACGCGTACAGCTCAGAAATTGCAATGATTTCTGAAAAGTTGGCGTAGATAAAGTGCAACACGCTCATTTTTTTAAGGGTTCTGGCAGTAACCATATGAACTAATTTACCAAGTTTTAGTCTTTTACTGTAAAAAAGTCGGATATGGATTTGTGACCGTTAAAAGTAGGCGTGGTAACATTTATGTATAAAGTGAACGCCACTTTGACCCATAGCACCTACATACCAAGTTTGACTATCAAAACGTTCACATCTCAGGAATTCAAATTATTTCTAACCGAAAGCCCTGGCAGCTAGTGCTTACTTAGTTATAATTTTTAAATTATAATTAACTATAGTACATTAATAAATAAGTAAAAAAATAAATTAAATAAAATTATTTCTGAAGAGTGGGCACAGATATAGTGCTACCATGCACACGTTTTGCAAAGCTGTCGAGAGTAAGCGTATGAACTTAATTACCAAATTTTACTATTTTACGATGAGAATCGTCTGATTTATAGAAGTTCTATTAATTTCTGGGTAAAAAAAACCAAGTGGTGGCCGTGACGTAGTGGGTAGTGTGTGGAATCGAATTAATTTTTTTGTTCGACTGTCACCTCTCTGTAGACAATGGCAAACCTCAGTGGAAAAACTGCAATGTAAAGCTTCTTGAAAACATAAGCCGTTCGCAGTCGGCATAAAACATGTAAAACATTTCGTTTTTTTTTTGTGGGTGGTACAAGTGGGCGTGGCAAATTTTATATATATATATTGACTGCCACTTAGAGCACCTGCGTATAAAGTGTTACTATCAAAACGTGTACAACTCAGCAATAAGCATGATTTGGAAAAAGTAGGCGTAGATATGTTGTGACAACGCCCATTTTTTAACAGTTGCCGACAGTGACCATATGAACTGAATTACCAAATCTTAGTTTTCTACGGCAAAAGCCTTCTGATATAAAGCATTTGTACTGATGTGTGGGCGGAAAAAGTGGGCGTGACAACGTTTATATTTACATAGTGACTGCCGCTTGAACCCATAGCACCTGCATTCCAAGATTCACTATCAAAACGTGTACAGCTCAGGAATAAGCATGATTTCGATAAAGTGGGCGTAGATATAGTGCGGCCATGCCCATTTCTTGTACACTTGTCTGACAGTAATCATTTAAACTAAATTACCAAATCTTAGTCTTCTACGGCAAAAGCCGTCTGATATAAAGCATTTGTACTGATTTGTGGGCGGTAAAAGTGGGCGTGACAACGTTTATATTTACATAGTGACTGCCACTTGTATCCATAGCACCTGCGTACCAAGATTCACTATCAAAACTTGAACATCTCAGGAATTAAAATGATTGCTGAAAAGTGGGCGTAGATATAGTGTGCCCACGTCCATTTTTTGTACAGTCACCGAAAGTAACTATATGAACAAAATTACCAAATCTTAATTTTATATGATTAAAACCGTCTGATATATAGAATTTTTTTTGGTTTGTGGGCGATAGAGCCAATTTGGGTTGTATGGGAGGTACCACGCCCCTTTGTCCAATCAACACCAAACTTCACAGGAAGACTTCCAGAATGTTGCTTCAGTATCCCTAAAAATTTCATAAAGTTTGGCTCGGTGGTTTTTGAGTCTATACGTGATATACACACATATCCACATACCCACATACATACATTCATTTTTATATATATAGATAGGATTTTTTACATTTTTTGTACTCATTTCGATATCTTATATTTTTTGAGCTAAAAGTATACCTCCCGCAGCTTTTTCTTTATCAAGGAATAAAAAAAAAGAAAATATAAAAAAAATAATATAAATTTTAGGCATAAGGCTGTCGGAGGTATATTACTAGCTATAAAATTATAAAATACTATAAAATGTAAAACAAATACTAAAAATCCCGTTTTTAATTCAAAATGAAAGGGTTTTGTATGTAAAAATTGTGTAAGCAATTTGTGTAAAAATTCGTTTAATATAGTAAACATTAATTCTCCAACGTCAAATTTTGAGAATGCATTAAGACAGAATGACTCAAAACGACGATATTTTCAAAACGCCAAAAAAAAAATTGTTTACTGACCTTGAAAACTATGAATGACATTTTTAGTGGCCAAAAAAATTAAAATATTTCATTTAAGTGTTAGCAAAAAACTACACCACAAAGAAGACCAATTCAAGATCTCTAAAATATGTCCAGAGCATTTTTTTTTTCTTAGGACTAACGGTTTTGAAGATACAGTTGTTTTACTACATGTTCAAAAAACATATTTTTATTTTTTTTTTCTTAATTTTTCCCTCTGTATAACATTCGAAAAAAAAACCAAAAAAATATAAAAAATGTGCGAATATTTTTTTTAAGTACTATCGACGTGCAAAATTTAAAAAACAATTTGGAACCGTCAAATTAATTTTTTGGACAAAAGCGTCACATGAAATCACCGATAAAAAATATAAATAAACGAATAATATCTCTCGCACGTACAATTCCACTTTGTCTTACAGCATCCAGTGCATATTATTATAAGTCAAAGCTGTTTGTTTGAAGACATTGAAAAGCATCCGATGTTTTATATATTTGCTCCACTGTAAGCAAACCAGTAAACATAAAGCAACCCAGTAGGAAATTGAAATGTTGTCATTGTACATTATATTTTTACTATGTAAAAAAATCTTCAAATGCATTTTCATTAAGAAATAAAGAATAAAGCACTATTCCCAATAACAAAATATATTTATTTATTTATAATTGTATTAAAATTAAAATTTTAAGACAAATAAAATTAAAGCTATGACAACAACAGTCTTAAGCTAATTACAAAATTTACGAAGCTTATTACTAAATTATGCTTCACTAAGCAGAACTACGGCGTATACGATAAGAATATTAAAAGTATGAATCACTCGTTGCAGATCTCTGCTGCATACATTACAATACTCGAATGCTTTATGACAGCTGGCAAATCATTTATATACAGTAAAAAGAGAAGAGGCCCAAGGTGGCTTCCTGGAGGCACCCCAGAAGTGACAGGAAACTCATGTGATTTCACAAGTTTAAAAAGAACACGTTGTGTTCTATTGCGTAAATAAGATCCAATCCATCTTACTAGTGTTGTGGGAAATCCAGCAAGAGATAGCTTTAAGACTAAGAGTTTATGATTAACAACATCAAAAGCTTTGCTAAAATCTGTGTATATAAGATCAGTCTGTAAACCTTTACCAACGTTCTCAGTGGTTTTGGAAGTAAATTAAAGTAGGTTAGTAACCGTAGATTTTCCAGAAACGAATACATGTTGGAATGATTATTAAATGACATTAAAGATTTAACACTATGTGATAATTGTGATGTAATGATTACCTCGAAAAGCTTAGGCAAAGCACTTAATTTTGTGATTCCACGATAGTTATCGATTAAAGACTTGTTACCAGACTTGTGCAACAGACTAATAAAAGACTATTTCCAGGCAAGTGGAAAATAGCAAGATTGTAATGAAGAAAAAAGCAAAGTGGTCGGAGTTACTAATTCATCACAGTAGTATTGTAATATACATTACGGTATATTGTCGGGACTACTTTTATATGACGTTTTAAGAGCTTTTAAGTAAGATAAAACCGTATTAGTATAAATTAATAAATTATTTTGAGACAAATATCCCCAGATTGATCACTAAATGAATAGATTAGATTACACGGTTCTACAAAAAAAAAAATTTAATGTACAAGAGTTACCACCAATATTTTACATTTTGCCGATACATATGGTGACTTTCTGCGTTTTCAGAATGTTTTCATCACTTTGATTTTTTCGCCAATGGCCATTTTAAGAAGTCTCTTCGAATTTTCGTACCTTGCCTTACTTAGTGTATCATATTACAAAGTTATAGGCTCTTACATAAACAGAAAAAATTTTTTTTTATAATTTGTGTTTGCTTTTAAAAATATTCTAAAAATTTCTTGTGACATGATTTTTTTGACTAATTGTCTATAAAGGCCAAGATATTCGATTTAAAATGCTTGTAAAAAAACTGAAAGTCGTAATCAAATTATTAAGTTATGGACAATAACAACGATCGTTTTTTCGTGTAACCAATCCTCAGAAAAATACAAGATCTGCCGCTACGTCAAGTGGCTGTAATAAAAACGCTTCTAATTTGAAGCGGTAAGCGGTAGCAATAATAAATGTATTTACAAAAAGAAGCTGAATGCGGACACCACAGCTTAGATACTGAAGTTGCTGAGTTTCTAGCCTCAGAACATTAGCGCAATTTTATAGCCTCACGACAGACATTTTTGTCAATTTTCGTATCAGTTGTCAAAGAGTTTTTATGTCTTTTTATCTATAATTTTGGTAAAGCAATTAACACTGGCCAAAGCGTCACGGTGAAATATTTTCAAGACTTTTTAATAAAGACTTGATTAAAAAGTGTGATAAATGGGATAGCTTTTTCTTCAAATGTAGTTTGTTAACATAGTCGCGATTTGCAATTATTAAAATGTCAAACAGAATTATAAGGATCCAGAATGCAACAGTGGAACACTTTACAAAATGATGTTATCATTACATTTGGAAGAACTAAACAAACGAATGCGTTTCAGTCATTCACTGGGGATGCAGAGAACAGTTTTTTAGTTTATTACAACGATGTGAATGTAAAATTTGCAAAATTTTGTCTTGAGTATGAAATATAATAAATACATATTTTATAAAAACCAAATAATGCCAATAAATGGAAACTTTTTATTGATGTTTTCACCAAAAGTAAAAATGAGATTTCTTTTAACATACTCGTATACTTGAATATAGCACAAAATGCTTTTAGTCTTAAAAGCAGTCGTTTTAAAATTTTTAGAAATTGTGAAGAAATTGCTAATCGTATTTTAGGATATGGAATGTAATATGCCCACAAAAGTACATTATTTAAATTCACATTTGGATTTTCTCCCACTCACAAAACTTAGATAAATGCAGTGACAAGCATGTTGAAAGATTCCACCAGGAAATTTCAAAAATGGAAACAAGTTTCGTAGAAAAAGCAAAATTCCCATGTTACTGGAATATTGTAAGTCTCTTCTACGCGAAACCAGCGATTATTGATATAAAATGAAAAGGTTGTCGAAGAGTTTTTACATAAGAAACTAGTACATCAAATTTAAAATGTATTGTAAAACTATATTCATGACATATAACAAAAAAAAAACAATATTATCAACATTAACTCTAGTATTTCTAAATCAATATTTTTAAATAAACAAAATTTTAAAATTTGTTAAATCATGCTTACATCAATAACTTTATTATTGATCGGTTTAGTTAACCGATTTAGTTTTTTTCTAATGAGCTTAAAAATATAAACTTTCGTCTTCTGACGAAAAATTAAACAAAATTATGCCAGTAGATTTATTTTGTTTTCTTACTGTTAGAAAATGTAAAAATTAAAAATAAAAATATTCGTTGAATATTTTAGGGTTTTTTTATTTTGAAAAGGATGCACAAATTTTTATTTTTTAAATTAGAGTGCAAAACTGCAAGTCTTACCTTTGTTAAAATATAAAGGTTTTTAAAATCAGTTAAGCAGAAGCAAAGTTATGATAAGCCAAATAAGGCAAAGTACGAATATTTTCAGTGACTCATTTATGAGGTCCTTGACGAAAAATTCGAAGTGATACAAAAATTCTACAAGTGCAGAAAGTCATCATATATAACCAGTTAATGAAATTTCTATGTTGGAGGTCTTGTACAGTTTTCGTGTAGAACAGTGTTATCATAGAATGATGATGAATAGGTCGATTTGAAAAAATCAGCGAAAAAATTATAAATGCAATTCTTGCTATCTTATTCTTGATATGAATTCTTGATATGATCAATCTTGCGTTTTGTGTTGACAAAGTTCCAGAATGTTTAGCATCAGACTTGATGCTCTACTTTACTTTTATTAAATAAATATCGTAAAATTGCTTGCATAAGTCGGTTTTCACCTGGTGTAAGGAATTGCGCCAGCCATTTCTGTTTTGCGCTTGCTGGCGCCAGTTCGAAGCTCCAAGTTTCGTCAGGTTGTCCTCTACTTGGTCCTTCCAATGGAGATGCGGTCGTCCTCTTCTGCGTTGACCGCCGCTGGGTAACGAATCGAATATTTTCTTCGCTGAAGCGTCGTCTTAAATCCGCTCAACATGACCTGAGCTGCTGGTGTTGCTTAGTGTCATCCTGCATAGACGGACTAATTTTGCAGGTATACCAAATTCAGACATGGTGGAGTATAGGTGATTCCTTATTGGACTGTTAATGGCGGCCTTGTAGTCGACAAAAAGATGGTGGGTGTCGATTTGTTTTTCTAGGTTCTTTTTCAAAATTTGTCGTAGCGTGAATATCTGGTCGGTGGTAGATTTTCCAGGTCAGAAGCCACACTGATAAGGCCCAATCATTTGGTTTACGATGAGCTTCAGTCCTTTACATAATACTCTCGACAGGACCTTATATGGGATATTTAGAAGACTTATCCCACGGTAGTTGGCACAAATAGTGGGATCGCCGTTCTTGTGGATTGGGCAGAGTACACTGAGGTTCCAATCATTTGGAATGCATTCTTCCAACCATAATGCATATTTCCTTCCGTCAATCAAAACGTGATCAATTTGGTTGCGGGTTTTTTGGTCAGCGGACACAAATTGTCTCACCGTTTCAGCTACCCGAAGAATTTCATGGATCAAAGTACCGCCCGTACAATGCACCCGATGATATTCGGTACGATCGTTTTGATCATTGGCCACAATTTGTGGATGGAAATGTAAAAAGATGCCGTAATGAAAACTGTGAAAGCCGAACTAGGGCAACATGCCAAAAATGTAATGTAAGCTTATGCATCGCTAAAGACAAGGACTGCTTTAAACATTATCACACAAAATAAGTCACATTGGTCACCAAATCAATTTTTTTTTTAAACTATGTAATTTTAGAACACTATTATTATTAGTTGACAATTGCTCTTTGAATAAAAAAATTTACAACATTAAGTTAAAGGAAAACGATTTAATTTAATCACTGCAAAACTAGACGCGCCTGCGAAATCTTGGTTCATGTTGTTGGAATATTATCCTTTGACTTGTATAAGTAACGTATTCTAATAGCTGTAATCCCAATAGTTTTTTGTAGGGTACAAATTAATCTTGTTTTGCGATTCATCTGGGTTGTTTCAACTGAATTGCAAAACAATTTGGAAAATTTAAGAAAATTTTCTTTTAAATTTTTATTTATTTTATTTCTCAAAATCAGTATAGTTACCAAAAAACTATTTTTAAATTTAATTCAAAGAATCTAGTGAATTCAAAGAAAATAGTTCTCTTATCACACTTTTAAGCTGAAGAAATCAAACTGCATGAAGATAAATTGTCATCAGAAGAAGTGTTCGAAGAGTGGAACGTATATCTAGAGACAGCTTTTTGAAATATAATGTTCTAACTTTAATATTCAAATTAACTCTTTGATATTGTTGAATTAGTAACCAATTAAAAAAAAAAAACTTAAAAAATGCTATTATTTCAACAAAAAAGTGGAAACAATACAACGCCTTTAATTTCGATTGTGTTTTCTAAATCTGAAAAATTATTAAAACAAAACATGGTTTTTTCCACAAACTAACATTTCAGTCAAGGAGAATTTATTTGTGGGGAAGGAGTAATATTTTTTGAATAATTTCTTTCTTTCGACAACTTTAAATTATATAAATGTTGTCACTACTTTTCTAAAAGCATTATATGTACATGCTTTTTCAAAAATCATTGGCAAATCAAATTTAAATTTAATACAAAATACGGGACATCCCGTTAAATACCGGACATCTGGCAATACTAGTGACAAACAAAAATGTCGAATTTCCGACATAAAATACATATCTGTAAGAAGAACTAAAAATGTTTTCGTATTTCATTAAAAAGGAAGAAAACCATTTTAAATAGCTGCAAAAAGAATTGAAAAAAAAGACACAGTTTCGTTAGTATCGTAAGAGTGGACGTAGAATTTTTTGTTTGATATATTTATACCCCAACGCGTACTGCGTAAGGTCACTCCGTTTGTAACGCCAAGAAGGAAGATTGGCAGGTATACTAAAAAATACAGGGTTGCCCATATTCGACGGACCCATGTTTTTGTTAAAAAAATCAAAGAAAAAAATAAAAATTTGGCGGTTGGCAATCTTAATCATTTAATTTGTTCCAAGTAGATTTGTTTACATCAATTTTTGAATATGATATCTCTCAAATGGCCGCCTCTGGCGGCGTCAAATCGGGCGAACGCGGTGGCCAGTCCAAATCACCACTTTTCGACATCAAACGGCCCGGAAACAAATTCTTCAGAAAATCGATTGTTATGCGACTTGTGTGCGGTGGAGCGCCGTCTTGTTGAAACCAGAACTGCCTCATACGCTTTCGACGAATAATTGGCATCACAAAATTGGTCATCATGTCGCGATAACGCTTCTGGTTGATGGTAACAGCATGGCCATTTTCATTTTGGAAGAAAAACGGCCCAATGACCGTTTTCGCACTAACGCCGCACCAAACTGTGACTTTTTCGTCATGAAGAGGCACTTCTTGAATCTCCTGAGGATTTTCAGTGGCGTAAATACGGCAATAAACGCTTAATGGTGTTCTTAGAAGGCGCACTTCTCACATTTTTTAATATTTTAAAAGCACGTTGAGTTTTCACATTTGACTTCTTCTGTTGAATGTAAATTTCAACTATTTCAGAGCGCTTGCGTGGCGTGTATTGTTCCATGGTAAAAATCTGCTTGGACTGACGCTTCAAACGCGGTATGTCATTAAGCGATCTGACATCTCTGTCAAAAGTTATGGCATTGCCAGATGGGTCCGTCGAATATGGGCAACCCTCTATAATATATAAAATATATTTATACCCTGTATAAATCCACAAAAATGAAAGAAATGCCTTAAAATTTGCCACGTAAGCTTGATCTTCAATTTAAATCCAGGCTATGAAATTTAGAAAAATCGAATGAAAACCACGCCTACCTCCCATACAAAGTGGCTTTATTTTAAAAGTAAAATCTCTGAAAAATCTGCGGAATGTCTTGAAATTTTGCACATATGCGTTGATATTTAATATAGACCATCACTATGATATTTGGCAAAATCGGATGAAAACCACGCCTACCTTAAATACAAATTGGCTTTATTTTAAACGTAAAATCTCTTAAAAATCTGCAAAAACTAAGGAAATGTTTTAAAATTTTGCACATAAGCTTCGATATATAACATGTAAATTCCCTATGATATTTGGCAAAATTGGATCAAAACCACGCCTACCTCCCATACAAAGTGACGTCATCAAAATAGGAAAACTTTCGTTAATATAAATATAAAACTGAATGTCATCGTGTATGTCTTGGCTAAAGACTTCGAATATACTTCAATATGGCCGCGGGGGGTACTTTAGCTTCGGTACCCTACCGAAGCTTCATCCTTACTAGTTGTTGATGAATTTGTTGTTCTTGTTCATTTTTATGTTCGTTAAAAATAAATATAATGCAATCTTTTGTTTAATAAATTGAAATAAATATTTCGGAATAACATGGATTTATTATTTTTCCTGCAGTACAGAACTTAGAATTAATTTCAAATATAATTGAATATTTAAGTTTGAACAAGCAAAATATATTTTTAATATGTATATACAAAATTTGTTCAATAAATAATTTGAATATATTTATTTTAAAAACAAATTAAGTTTATAATATCATAACTACCATGTCAGTCTCCAATCTGCGTAAATGTTAACCTGCATTGTTTAAATATAATTTTTTGTATCAACAAAAACAATAACCTAGAGATCAAAAGAGACTAAAAATCGAAAGATATATATATATGCAAATATTTCATACAAACGTATTAATAACAACAACACAAGCAGTTACTCAAAAATATTCGCAAAACAATTCTTGATTTATATAATGGTTTATATGTAGTAGCGCTGCGTTTTTTAAATACCAAATATAAACTAATATAATGAACTATGCATCTCTTCTTATTATTGCAACGTCACATTTTCTGTGTTCATCAGGTTGACAAAGTGACCCCCTCTAACTTGGATTGGAGTCTGCCACAGAGCTAACAAGATAGGAAACTTAAAAAACATAACCTCAAAGAACGTTTGCATGGATTTGTGAACCGAAGATTGCAACCCTGAATGCCACTCTTGTTCTTCATTGGCCGCAAACTCTGAAAGAAATCACTTTGCAACTCTTAAAATAATGCATATACTTATGTTTTTTATTTTATAAATATTTAAGTTGGGTTGCAATAACCTGTTTGCAACCTAAACTGATTAGTGCATTCCCTTATTTTGGTTAATATATGATTTCAAAGTTTGCCAATTTCTTCAGTTGTTTTATTTGTCAATATTTTAGAAAAATTTAATTTTTCACAAGCCCCCGTTAGTTTACACAAGTCCCCGTTATTCGAGGTGAGACATAAAAAAGGAACCCTCTTCTTCTTTTTCTTCATTTTTCTGCTGAAACTTCGTTTGCAAACAAGAAACATAGTGTATGGATTGAGTACATTAATAATAACATGCATGCTCTTACTTTACTTTTTATCGCCAAACAAAGTTTGTATATATTTACATAGTAAATGGATTTTTATTTTCATCACTACCGATTTGTGAAAGTTTCATGCCATCTGAATTGCCAACTCTGATTGTTTTCTTGAGAATTTTCTTTGATGGCATAAATATTGTGCTGGTACGAAGTAGAATATGTTTATCTCTAAACTTTATAAAATTGTATTGATCATGTATTTGCGTAAAATATTAAGTTGGATATCATGCAACTACTTATAACTGTATATATTATTTCTACGTTAAAATGCATATTTAGAAGAAGTAGAAGCAGGGTTCGTATTTCCTCTCGTGAAGTTTCATGAATATGAGGTAATTTTTAGTAAAAAAAAACCTGCTCACATTAATTTTCGTGAAGAGCTGACCCCATTCTTTTGTTCATGAACTGAAGAAGTAACCGCATAATCACAGAACGCTTTGGTATTGTATTTTTATTGCCACACTGCTTGACATACACACCAGAGAACGTCATGAATGCATTCATTCCCGTTTATGTGTCATTCACAGAAATACGAACGCCGAGATAGCACTGCGCACAAATAAGATGAAACGAAGAAATGCACCAATCCCTGAATTGTTGTTGTTGCTTGTCGTGTGTATACTAAACCTCTGAACGGGTAGTCTTAAAACGACATTCAACACATTCGTTTGGGAACGTTTCAACACCATTAACCATCTTGAATTTTAAAATTGTTACATCAGATTCGAAGTCAGCGACCCTTAAACACTGTGAAACCACGTTAAAAACTCTTGAAAATACTTTTTAGTAGATGGCAACACTCTTATAAAAAAAATACACAATTTTGGAAATCTGGCAATGATTCAGCAACCCATTTTTACCTAGTGTTTGCTCCAGCAACGAATTCATGAAAAAAAAATTTTAGGTGGCAACACCATTAACCATCTTGAATTTAAAATTTCTGACAGTCTTAATTGCGACCGTCTAATTCTGCCATCGCATCTACAATTCCAATTTAAAATTTTTAAAATCTTAAATTCAATTTATGCACCGAATGTTATGTTGTTATCAGCATTAATCGTTTACAAATCCTTCATTCTGTTATGTTTGGTTTAGATTCGTTTGTCCGACGAATGCTACCGGCTATGTTATGTTTGAGTCGTTCGGAACGACCAGTTTGCTCCAGCACCGAATTCGTGAAAATAAAAAAATTTTAGGTGGCACACCATTAACCATCTTGAATTTTAATATTCTGACAGTCTAAATTCCGACCGTCTAATTCTGACACCGCATGTGCAATTCCAATTTCCAATTTTTAAAATCTTAAATTCAGTTTATGCACCGAGTGTTATGTTGTGCACATAACATTCGACTCATATATTTTTGCTGCATTCATGTTTTAAAAATCCTTCATTTCCTTCATTCTGTTATGTTTGGTTTAAATTCGTTTGCCTGACGAATGCTGCTGGCATTTGAGTCGTTCCGAACGTTTCCAAACGAATGTGTTGAAAGTCAGTTTAAGATTACCCGTGCAGTGGTTTAGTGTATACAACAGTTACTGCCATCGAAAAAACAACGAATGGTTGGAAGTGCAGTTGCTGCTTTCAATGGAACACCATATGCAATCCTAAATGAGCGGAATAAACCTTTTTATTGTTCAGATCTAACATAATTTTTTTACTGCAAATAAAAAAAAAATAATTTGAAAGTAAAACGAATAGTGTACGTTTGTAAAGAAAAAAAAATTAAAACTTAATAATACAAAAATAATGAAACATGAGCAAAATTTTGTGATATTTTGCTCATTTTTCATTATTTTTGTATTATTAATATTAATGTAGTTTTCGTGCCCAAACGGTTTCGTTTTCCTGTCATTATAATACCTGCTGCAGAAAAATACCGCTCGAAGGCAGCACTGCTAGAAGCAGTGTTACTTATTACATATTACCGATTCTTTAAAGTAATAATATTATTTTACTTATTATTTGAAAATTGGAGTAATTTGTTGCTAAAAACTATATGACTTTTTTGCTAAGAATTTAAAGAAATGAAAGACAGATTCCAACAACACAAAATTTCTCGTTTTTTTATACATACCTATACCGCCCATTTCACATTGAAGTGTAATATCAGTTGCACTGACAATATCTGATTTGGCTCAAATTTTGTTCAAGCTCAAGATTGGTTTATTGTTAGTAAACCAAATCCAGAGTTTGAGATTTAAAGAATTTTTTTGCGGACCAGTTACCCCTCCCCCTAGAGCTCAGCCATAAAATGTATATTAGTATATTATATATGTTACATAATCATAAAAAGACATGAAAGACATGAAGACATGAATGAATGAAGATGATGTGTCTGTCGCATTTTATTATTTTTTGTGTTCTATGCATGGATGAAGGCCTTATGTGCATAAAAACTATTTTAAAACTTAAAACAACCATGTTTGTGGCTATTTTAGAAATAAACTACTTGACAAAGTTTGATTAATCCTAGAATACTAACCTTCCGTTCACTATACGTTATATTACTCGTAAGGTGTTAGTAAATTTTACTTAGGTTAGTACTCTAGGATTCAATATAAATTTCTGTACAAATATGAAACTTTGAACTCGATTTTCTCGAAACTGAATAATTGCGACGTATCACCTTCATTCATTCATGTCTTTAATTATAAAAAAGTATGAAGTCACTAACTAAGACTTTATTGGCATATAATAAAGCATATTAGCTAAACCTATAAACCGGATTTTAAAATGGAAGTATGAGCAAAAGTATAAGAAATTCTCTTTGAAAATCATTAATATTATTCTATTATTTTAAATATAATAATATTACAATCAAATAACAGATTAACCTTTAAGGGACATTCATAGGAAAACTACTCTATAGCTTTAAGACTTTGCTTAAAGATTATAAAAAAGAATAATCGGAATAAAATCATTTCCGTTGTTAAACAATTTTAATAAGTTGAATTAAGCTTAAAACATACATTTTTGTAGTATCTTTTACTTTCTTTTTCTTTAACTTTTTAACCCTTTTCAATCCTTTTTATTAATAATATAATATCCTAATTTTAAAATATGCATTACCGAGCAACTGTCTATACTCAACGTATTGGGAATTTAAAATCATATATATAATGCATTGCACATAAGAGAAATCATAGTTAGGTGTGATATAATATATTTTAATATTGTACTCGTGCATTTTAAATTTTTTTCTGTCAGGTCAGAAAGATTTTGAAATTGCATTGTGATTTTACACTTTCTTAAGCATTTGATTAAATCAAGAAACTATTTTCAAACAGAATAATTTATTAGTTTAAGGATAAAATTGATGCTAAAATACAGTGTATTTAAATAAAAATATAAACAAGAAAACTGGGATGAATTTTTTCCTTTGAGCCCATCTTTCAAAATATAGCAAGTATGTGTTGAACGCACAGTGTGTCACAAAATAAAAAAAAAATTGCAAAAAAATTAATTTTATTTCTCTAAAATCCGCATCGAATAACTGCTTTTTGTGTATTTTTAAATTATTTCTGAGCCTCAAGTAAGCAGTTTATGTATTAAACGTGTTGATCATGCGAAGGCATATTGATTAATATTCAATATTATAAGTAGCTTAATAAACCAAATTTATATTAAATTTTATATTAATAAATTGGACTCTCTCTCTGATCCGATTACGCACATTTTGGGGTTGTTTCCTGACATCGAAATCATTGTTGCCGGCGATTTCAATGTCCACAACTCGGCTTGGTTATGTCACTCAAGCCACGCCACATTTGGAGGACAATATGTTGAGCTTTTTGCTGAATCGAACCAATAAAAGTTTAAAAATAATCTTATAAAAGAGCAAATTGGAATGCGGTAAATAATTTTTATCGCAACTTCAAATGGAAATTATGTTTCACTGATAGAAATGTGAATGCCGCGGCTGTCATGGTACAAGAAATAATCCTATTGGGTATGCGGTCTTTTATCCACAATAAGAAAAAAAAGCATTAAACCATCAAAGACCACTCATGGTTTAGTGTGACTTGCAGGATTGCAGTCAGGTCCAAAGAGGAAGCCTATCAGAATTGGCACTCTGATAAGAATGCTGATACTAATAGACTTCGAATCGAACGCAATTTTAAAACGCGAAAAGTTTCTTCACGAAACTCGCATTAGAGAACAGGTTCTTCTCTGCCCTAAAGGCAGCAAGAACCTTTTGGCCATTTGTTAAAAGAGTTAAAAATCGAACGTCTTCGTCGATTCCAGCTCTTTTAAAAGATGACCAAATCTTCACTGACTCGGTTGATAAAGCGAACCTGTTTGGTAGAGTGTTTGCACATAATTCCACAATCTCGGATAGCAGTCAGCTACTGCCCTTTGTCGGGAATAGTTTTTCTTATAGAAGGATATATATTTTCGAAGGAGAGCAGTCAAAAGAGTCCTTGCAAATCTTAACATAAACAAAGCCTCTGGTCCTGATGGCATACCACCAATTGTGCTTAAAACGTGTGCTTCTACACTGACTCGGCCTTTGCGCATCCTTTTAAACATCTTATACAAGACAGGAGTATTGTATCATATGCATCTTGTTGGAAGGTCACAAATGTCCAGCCGATACCTAAAAACACTGCAAACTACCGACCCATTGCGATATGATTTACGCTTTCCAAAGCTATGGAGAGCGTAATAAACTTCCACCTAATGAATTATCTGGAGCACAACGAATTGCTGAGTGACCGTTAATATGATTTTTTTAGGGCCCGCCTTAATGGTGACCTTATGACATTCCTTACAGAAAAATGGAACCAATGCGTTCACCTGTTCAGTGAGAGCAGGGTTGTTGCTCTGGATATTTCAAAGGCGTTTGACCGAGTGTATGCATACAGCTGTATGCATACATCACTCGTCTCTTAACTAATTGCATACGATGTCGGTGGTATCTTTGCTCGGTGGATTACGTGCTTTCTTAAGGACAGAACTATCCGTGTCGTAATCGACGGCATTTCGTCAAGTGAGCACGCCATCAACGGAGGAGTACCGCAGGATTCAGTTCTATCGCCAACTTTGTTTTTGGTTTTCATCAACGACCTTCTGTCGTTCCATGCAACTCCTCCCATGCAACCCAAATTGGTTCTATCGCCCACAAACCAAAAAAAAAATGCTATTTATCAGACGGTTTTAATCGTATAAAACTAAAATTTGATGACTTTGTTCAGAAGGTTACTTTCGGTGACTGCACAAAATATGGAAGTGGTCACACTTTGTCTACGCCCACTTTTCAGAAATCGTTTTAACTCCTGAGCTGTTCAAGTTTTGATAGTGAATCTTGGTATGCAGATGCTATAGACCCAAATGGCAGTCTTTATGTAAAATATATAAAATTGTAAAAAAAAAAAATCTCTACATGAAATATTATTTTGAAATTCCCTTTGCGATGGGCGTTTTGAATGACACTGAGTCCGAAAATCGCATTTTTAAAATTTTTGTACGTCTGTCTGTCTGTCTGCTAAAGCATCACGCGAAAACCACTGAATGGATTTAAATGAAACTTGACATCCAGGTTCCTTATATCCCCAGTCAACATATAGGCTACTTTTTATCCAGTAAAAAAGGTTGGACCCGGTAGGGGGCGCTGTGATCGGGTTCCAGGCATTCGTTTTTTCAGCTTATCTCCGAAACCGTTCATCCGATTTGCATGAACATTTGTATGTAGAGGTTCTCTGAAAGTTTTTTTGACTTATCTACTCACTTACATCTCGAACACCAGAGGACGCTGTAGTACAAATATTTTGAAAAACCTCGAAGAACTCATAAGCCGTGCATCCGATTTGATTGAAAATTGGATTATAGGGGTTTTCTGATACGGTGAGTGTTTTGGACTTATCTTCTCTGTTCTATCTTAAACACCAGAGGTCGCTGTAGTACAAATATTTTAAAAAACATCAAAAAACTCCTAAGCCGTTTATCCGATTTGCATTAAAATATGTATGTAGAGGTTTTCGGATGCAGTGAGTTTTTACGACTTATTTACTTGGTTCTATCTTGAACACAAGAGGGCGCTGTAGTACAAATATTTTGAAAAACCTCGAAAAACTCCTAAGCCGTGCATCCGAATTGCATGAAAATTGGAAAATAGGGGTTTTCTGATACGGTGAGTGTTTTGGACTTATCTTTTTTGTGCTATCTTGAACCCCAGAGGGCGCTTCAGTACAAATATTAGGAAATCGTGCAAATCGTGAAAAACTCCAAAACTGCTCATCCGACTTGAATGAAAATTTGTAAATAGCGATTTTCGAGTACGGCAAGGGGTTTGGTGCTATCTTTTCTGTTCTTTCTCTAATTTAGAGGGCGCTGTTATACAATTTGTATGTGTGTATGTTATTAAACTGTTCCTTAACGGCTGCACTGATTTTGATGAAATTTTTTGTGTGTGTTTGAGTGGATCCCTTGATGGTTCATATGAAGTATTTACAAGATGGTAAAATATTCGCAATTGGACCCGGTAGGTGGCGCTGCGATCGGGTTCCACGAGTTTTGTTATTATAGTTTGTCTCCGAAACCATTCATCCGATTTACATGAAAATTTGTATTTAGGGGTTTTCGGGTACGGTAGTTTTTATGACATATCTTTTTTGTTCTATATTGAACACCAGAGGGCACTGCAGTTCAAATTTTTAAAAAATGTTTAAATTTCGAAAGTGATGCTGTAGTACAAATCACTTAAGAAATCGTGAAACAATCAAAAACCGCTCATCCGATTAAGATAAAAATTTGTATATCGGATATATAGGATTTGATATCGAGTATGGAAAGGGCTTTGGCGTTATTTTTTTATTCTATCTCTAGAGCTGGAGGGCGCTGTTGTACAAATACCGCAAAAAACTCAAAACAACTCATCCGGTAAGTATGATTTTTATAAGTGGTTTTCGGGTGCGGTGAGTCTTTTGGTGCTATGTATTTTGCTATATCTTGAACCCCAGAGGGCGCTGTACAACAAAATGCAGTAAGGCGTAGCAAACCACGAAGGGTGATAAAAATCTTCTTTTCTTCTTTATGTGTATTCATATACCACTTTCCTTTTTCCGACGAATGAAGTCGAAAAATATTTATATCAACTCCCGAGTTAAGACGGGTACTCAGCTAGTTATGTAAATATAAATGGTATCACGCCCACTTTTACCGCCCACAAATCAGTAAAAACGCTTTATATCAGACGGCTTTTGCCGTAGAAGACAGATTTGGTAATTTAGTTTATATGATTACTGTCGGCCAATGTAAAAAAATGGGCATGGCCGCACTATATCTAAGCCCACTTTATCGAAATTATGCTTATTCCTGAGTTGAACACGTTTTGATAGTGAATCTTAGTATGCAGGTGCTATGGATCCAAGTGGCAGTCACTATGTATATATAATTGCTGTCACGCCCACTTTTACAGCCCACAAATCAGTAAGAATGCTTTATATCAGGCAGCTTTTACCGTAGAAGACTAAGATTTAGTAATTTAGTTCATATGGTCACTGTTGGAAACTGTTTTCAAAGGGGAGTGGTCGTACCATATCTACGCCCACTTTTTCGAAATCATGTTTATTCCTGAGTTGTATACGTTTTGGTAGTAACACTTGATATGTAGGTGCTCTAAGTGGCAGTCAATATATATCAGGCGCGGACTCAGGGCGGAATTTTGGGGGATCAAACCACTCCCCTCGAAATTCTCGGAAAACCTGTATTTAAATGTGATGTACTAGTGTTTATTATGTGGTCTAAGGGTACTTAGAAGAAAAACATAGATTTTTTAATAATTTGTTTTAAGTATTCACACCTGAGTTCTGTTCTTGTTTTTTTATGTTCTTTGCGATATAGCGCCCTTAGCTGTGAACAGTTATACATCGGTGATTCCATGTCAAATCGGACGTTTTTGTCCAAAAAGTGATTTTGACAATACCGTTTTTTTCAAATTTTGCACGTCAATAGTACTTTAAAAATAGTAACATTATTATTTTTCCTTAAATTTTTTTTTGTAATTTTTGCACAGTGGGAAATTAAAAAAAAAATCAAAATTTGTTATTCATTCATGTACGAAAATAAAACATTTCACATTTTATAAATGTGCAGTTTCTTACCAAAACGTTAATGAAAAATTTAAATTTCTTTGACCACCTAAAATTTCATTCACATTTTTCAAGTTCAGCACGACTATTTTTTTGGAGATTTTAAAACATCGTTGTGTTGAGGCATTCATTCTAAATGCATTCTCAAAATTGTACGTCGAAGAATTAATGCTTACTATTTCAGATTTTTCGGAAACTGCCTACACAATTTTTACATAAAAAAACACTTTAATTTTAAATCAAAAATGTAATTTTTAGTATTTTTTATACTTCTTATAGGTTTTTACAATTTTTAAGCTAGTAATATATTTCCGAAAGCTTAATAATGCTTAAATGCATAATTAATGCTTAAATTTTATATAATTTTTTTATTTTTTCTTTTATTCCTTGATTAAATAAAAGCCGTAAGAGGTATACTTAATGGTTCCATCTCTCCTGTTTTTGGCAGTAGACTCCTATTTTTTCGTATCAAAACCTGTGACCTGTTTTTGCTCTCGAAAAACCTGTTTTTGTCCAGTGATATGTGATATTTAATATTTGGATATTTGAAGAAAAAAAATGTTTATCAATGATTGATGCGATGCTTAATTATTCTGTTATTAATTAAAGCAAATTTTTCAGATGATGCTGTTGAATACATTACATGCTCCAATTAATAAATTGAAATCACTCAAAAATTTGATATGCAAAACTTGTACGATTCGAACAAAATGCAACAAAATTACACAAGGAATTTGGATACGTGAAGAACTATTGTTCAAAGGTTAAAATCAATCTATGGATAGACAATAACAATACATTTAATACATTCTTTGCACGACCGGTTCTACTGCTCCCGTAAGGAGAGTTTTTGCTTCTATGAATAAGACGTGGACAAAGGATAAATCGAGTGCACATTGAAGTCCATCCAAGATGTCAAAGTAAATTTAAAAATGTAGTGTTTGGAATTCATCGAATTTTTACGAAGAAGTAGAAGGATGATTTCTTGTACGATGACATTAACTTTGATCACGATGAACACTGAATCAGTCAAAAACGTACATAAAATCGGAGAAACAGTTCTTTGTTTTGATGAATTGGTCCCATGTACGAGTTCAATGGTTCAATGAATCTCTGTTTTTTAATTTAATGCACTTTTTCTTACAGCCAAGAAATAATTTTATTAAATCAAGAAAATAGTTCTTAGTTTCAAAGAACAGATTCATTACACTAATGTTAATACATTGAAATCAATATACTGTACATTCATTTAAGAGCCAACTAAACTTTTTCGGAGACCAAAACTTTTTTTTTTTCTAACATTTCTCAAATGTAAAACATTTTAAAATTTTTTCAGAAAGTTTTGAGTCAATTAAATAAAAATTGTTGTAGTTATAAGCACAATCGTTCGAAGAGAAGACAATGTACTTGCCTCAATGTATTCATACACTCAAGTGTATATTTTAAAGCTAAGACATATTTGGTGCCACCGAAATTAAAAAAAAGGTACCAAAAAATACACCATGCACCAAACTTCATTTCTTTTACGCCGAAATTTTTCATTTCAAATACAAGTTGGAAAAAAATTCATATATACCTAAATAAGCTACTTCTAAAACTTTAAAGTTTTTCTCGAAAAGTCTGTTTTTAACCGGTGGACAGCATTACTCGAAAATTTTGCCAAGGATCGCTACCAAATTTATTTGCCTTGTTAAGCAAATATGATCGGTGCTTTTAATAGTTCGATTTTTATTTTAGAGCAGTACTATCTTTTTATAACCCAAAAAAATTACTTTTTTAAAATCAGTTATTTAGCTGCCATTTTGGTAAAAATCATAATTTTTCTAAAACCTTCGATCAAAAGCTCAAAAAGCTTTAGCAGAAACTTAATCAATTGTTTTTTTTTTTGTTTTTAAATGAACAAGCTCTGAAAAATCGTGTCCACCGCATATTTAAGGTACCTTACTTAACTACGAATTTCTGCTATATGGTTTAATATTTGTTATCCAAAAATTCAAAAACTTTTCTTTAAAACATATATAATTATAATGTAAAAACCAAATTTATCTAAAAAAAACATAAAAACAAAACTTTTAACACATGGTTTTCTTCGCTTAAAAAACTTTAGTAGGCCCTTAAAGAATGACTTTATATTTTGACGCAATGGTAACGTGCAAAATTATCTTTGTGTTTAATATTTATTATTTGGCTAACCTGAACAATAAATAAATTCTCACATAAAATTTTTTAGCAAAAATGAGATGGGACCATGTCTGGTATACTATCTGGAAAAATTAAAAAATACAGAGAGAAGTACAAAAAATAAAAAATTCCCACGTTTAGTTTGAAAGTGTTTGTATGAAAAAATGTGTATGGAGTTTTTGAAAAATTCGTTTAAAATAGTTAGCATTAATTTTTCAATGTAAAATTTTAAGAATGCATTGAAAATAAATGCCTCAATACGACCATGTTTTCAAAACGCCAAAATTTCAAAAAGCCAAAAAAAAGTAGTGGTGACCTTGAAAAATATGAATTAGTTTCCAAAAAATTTAAATTTTTTATAAAAGTGTTGGTAAAAAACTACACCACAAAGAAGTTCAACTCAAGATCTCTTAAATATCTCCAAAAACTTTTTTTTTAGGACTAACGGTTTGAAGATATATTGGTTTTACTTCTGTCCAAATGACAATTGTTGATAGCGTGCAAAAAAAAACACAGGTGTGTGGTTTGACACACGAGAGAAGCAAAGATTTTTCACAGTTTTATAGGCTCTACGCAGATTAAAAACGTATCTGCGAAGCAAAACTAGTGAGGACCGAGTGAACGGGTTGACGTTGCTGAACATGCTTTGTGACATGAAAGTAGAGTGCGAAAATGTAATCGGCATTATATCGAAAAAGCCAAGAAAAATTAATATCATTTTACAATCTAAAAAACAGTTTATTTTATTCACTGATTACATATTTTATAAATATACTATGCATTTCGTCGTTGGGAGTGCAATACCGCGAATCAGCCACTTGCAATACCGCGTATATTGCAAAAAGGCCAAACAGAAAAATTAATTCAATTGAAAAAACTTTGTGTCAGAGGGAATTCGGACATGGGTTCTATGGCATACAAGCCACGCACCTCAACCAGTATGCCACGGAATGGTTTGAAATATGCTCTAAGAATCGAGATTTTTGTAAAAATATTTACTGGTGTAGTAGTTAAAAATAACAAACGGTCAGAAATGATAGTAATGAAAATATTCTTTCAATCTGCACCAATAAATTTAAAATTTTTGCAGACGGACCAGAGGATTTCCATTAATTTTTTAACTTTTTTTATATTATTTTTAATTAAATTCAAATTAAAATTTTTTTTTTTTTTGTCTTGCCATGTTACTTTTAGTCAAATAAATTATCTATTGATGATAAAATAAAGTGTAAAGTGAACAATTAAATTGAATGAAATTACAAAAAAAATTACACATTTTTTACATTTTACAACTTATTTGACTAAAAGTAGTAAGGGAAAAAATTCATTTGAATTTTAGTGAAAATAGTAAGACAAAAGTTTCATATTAAAAACAATTCATTAATAACCGCATTATCTTTGGTCAAACGGAAAAAATTTAAGATTTTTTGATGCAAAAGAACTTTTTTATTACTCTTATTTCTGAGTTTGTATTTTTTTAACTACCATACCAGCCAATATTTTTAGTCGAAATATTTTGGGGATCATCAAAACATAAGCCATGGATTATTTTGAAGAACCGGACTGACCAACTTTTTTTTCTAAGGAGCGTGAGGTGACTTAATGTATATACGTATGTGGGCATATGTGTATATCACGTAAAGACTACGAAACCGCAAAGCCAATTTTTATACCAAAGCCTTGAGAGGGTTCCTGTGAAGTCTGGTGCCGATCGTAAAAGGCACTTTAAATACACCTAAAATTTTCGATATCGAACATTTTTGAAATTAAAGGTCGCAGAGCCTCGGAATTCAGTATTAGACCTCAATTTACACATGCCGTTCCACTGGTAACATTTTATGGGCGTTGGACGAAGGGCGTGGTACTTTTTCAGCACCCAAAATTTTCGTTATAGCTCTCGAAATAAGTCACACATCAATGAAACCCGCTACGAACTTACTATAAAAGCATGGCTTCACTAAAGCTACGCCCTTTTTTAGGGGATAAGCGCTGAGCCCAGCGAATCCCGCCGGGTATAAGCTAGGTATTAAATATTTAAGAGTGTATTTTTCAGTATAGCCAATTCTATGAACACCCTGCATAAAGAAGAGTGTTTCAGATATACACTAACATCTGAATATTTTTTTGTTGAAATAAGCAATCGAATAATATTAAGAAAATTTCGAATTTTGTCCTAATAGTTCGGTTAAATCTTACACAGAGGAACGGTGTAAATTGCGACAATGTTTACTAAATTTTCACAAAACATCATTTGGTGTTTGAATGGTCCAACAAAAATTGAATGGTCATCTTTTTCAAGGAGCATTCCTAAATAATTACCAAATACGTGAACTTTCCACGTAAATCTTGGACGCCCCCTAGGCAATATTCTGCGGACGCCCATGGCCATGCGAATGCTAAAATAGGGTATATTTTGAGATAACGTAGCACAGTCAATTTATATCCGATTTTCGTAAATAAAGTATCATTGGAAAGGTTTTTTCCACTTTTTTAAGGAAAAATTGCAGTAAATGACCCATTCTTAATTTCAGAGTTTAATACTATGCCAGCAACAGATGCTTTAATTGTTTTTCTGTTTTATTATTTTAATTTTTTTCACGTTCCATTACCTTTGCAACGATGTAAATTTAAGGTGTACCCTTGAAGGGTTCAGAAGTTATGGCGTAAAACGAGTAGAAATTAATTTTCAATACAAATTCAACAAATTCAACTAAAAGTGGACTAATTAGTAATATATTATATTAGTAATATATTACATAGCAACACTGGCTAGCAGGAATAGACAAAAATATTTTTGCAATTTTTGATAAATTCGGATATTCTGTGGAATGATTTGTAAAATATTCACCATTGCTAAACATCAAAATTAATGTCAATGTTTACTTTCGATGGCAAAGTTTCTAATTTTAAATCTGCATATGTACTGAATTAACGAACAGCATACATTCCTTCATGAAGGCAGTGCTGCGCAAAGAGCAGTTTGCTCGAAATTACAATACACTCAACGAAATAAACACGAATGCAATAGTGCCGTATAAAAGGCAATAGTGGCGTTTAAAAGGCGAAGATACAATAGAGGCGAAGCATTCATTGCCGGTCTCTGATACATACACAAAATTTAAGACATTTCGATGCCTTGAAGTGAGGGTTCGGAAAAACTCTCAAGTCAAGAGCATAATTACACTGCTCCTCATCAATATTATTCAATTCACGAACGGTTCACTTTGCTTTCTTTATTCGTGAAGAAAAAATTTGAATGCTCTTTTGTTATATGTTCAGATTGATAAAGGCTTTTTCATTCCTCTTTAATAGTTTTCGTTCATTAATTGCGCTCCTCAAAAAAAAAAGACTTGAAGACCGCTCTATGCATTTCATTCATTTAATGTTTCTCGTTCGCGAGTTTTGGCAATGCCAAATTCAATTTATTACAATTTTTGCATTAGCTCAAAAAAGGTCCTAAGGAGGAAAAAAATTGACGAAAAACAATCATAGCTCCCCAGGTGCGCTATTGAATAGTAAAATGTATGACCAGGTCCTTTTATTTTTTCACCACCAATATTTCTTCTCAACGTACCCACCTTTATCTGTCACCCTCTTGGGGGTCCTCCTACAAAAACACAAAAAAAGATAAGTGTCGAAATGGTTTATATCGTCCGTAAATGAACACCTAGAGCCCCCTAGAGCCCCCTAGAGCCCCCTAGAGCCCCCTAGCCTCCACTTTTCTGGCTCACAGTACAAAAACACAAAAAGTGCCGATTAGTGTTCATATCTCTCTCGAATTGACCCCTTGAGTAGTGAAATGTATGAGCTGGTACTATAATTTTTACCCCTCAACATCTCTTCTGAACACACCCACACTCCATCTGCCACCCATTTTAGATCAACTAAAATTTTACATCAAATTAAAACGTGCGATTTAAAAATTCACGAGCGATAAAGAATCCAGCACATCGCTCACAGGGGCCGCTTTTATGAGAGGCTTGGCCAAAATTGATTTTGTAAAAAATAGGATATTTAAAAAATTTTGATGCAGTTGTAATAAGGAGGATATTTCTATGACACTTTAGCAATTTTTTGCTTTTCTGATTTTCCGTTTAGTCGATACAGTGGTTGCAACTTATCCCTTTTTGGATATTTGAAGTCTATTTTTATGCAGTGCAAAAAATAAAGCCACTTCAAAAGTCTTAATTTTTAGTTTCACTTTTCGTGAAAAATACAGTTTTACCATTATTTTAAATTTTTGAAGTGAAACTTTTATAGCCGCGGATACAACAATACGGCGAGCTAGATGGGCGGTAAAACCAATGTAACAAAAACAACAACACAGCAATTCGGCGCACTGGTTGTATAAAAACGAAAAAATTGCTATTTAATAATTAATCATTAATTAATTAATTATTAATTATTTTTCATATTTTTGCTTTCACCGAGGATTTGAACACACTACGCTTGGATCAGTAGGCGGCAGTTCTACCAACTGGGCCACGGAGACATAATTATTTGTGTAGCTCATAATTATCTTAAATTTTACAATCAGTAGTTCTTTTCTTTCTTTTATCATTGAATTGGGTCTTTCGTCCAATACTCTAATAGCCGTATTTTCTAAAACGCAAGCGATCACCTCACTTGGGGTTTTTTGTCTGTCAATCCCATTTTCATATGAGCTAATACAAACTCTCTTTCTCTAGCTGAAATTTTCTACTGAAATTTATTACCAAACAAAAAAACCTCAAGTGACGTGATCGCTTGCGTTTTACAAAATACAGCCATAAATGTACATTACGGTCTAAAAATTTGAATCTGAACGTACCGTTTTTCAGAATATTAGCATAGTTTTAGGCGTTTCTGAAATTGAGTTTTGATAAATTCAGAAAGCAATTTTCGAAGTTAATTGCTTTGGAAACAGCACATGCTGCAATATTAACGAATGCATCTTTGAATCTAAAATTTGTTTTATTCTTATATCTGTGAATTTTCATATAAATACCATATCTTTCATATAATTCAAATGCAGTTTTTAACACACATTTATATCGAAATTAAAAGAAATCGCATGCTGCGGTATTGAGCTACCGGACTACCTACTCTGCTTTTAAATAAATAAAACAAACTGCTGCATAAGCCAGAATTGCAGAATATTCTTTAACGTGTCTGGCTTGTATTCGTCAATAACAGACTTGCAGAATATTCTTCATCTGCATTGGTTTCGTCAACATTAAAAAAAACAAACAGAACAAGGAAACAACGAAAACAGTAGAACACGCGATAACCGATAACTTTTATCTCTTGTATTTCTTGTCAAAAATTCTTTAACGCGTCCGGCTTGTGTTCGTTTATTAAAAAATTTGTCGAAAATTCTTCCCTACAAAGGCTTATATTTCAGAGTAATTTTTTCGTTAACTGTAAAAATAACAATATGCACAAATTTAAAAACATTAAGTTATAATGGACTGCATGACTGATATATCAAAGATTACAAATCGGGAATAATCTGATCCATAAAAACATGTAAAATAAAATCAAAGAATATAGGAAACAATTTTTTTTTATATTTCTGTTTTGTTTGTTGAAGAAACTTCCGTAACGATTCAAAAATATTTTCATGCACGAAAAATCTCAACATTTCTGTATTGCGTTCGTGTTAATTTTATATGGGATTTTCGTCAATGAAATGTATGCCCGAATTAGCATGTTTCGTTAAAGATGAAGGAAAATCGTTCATGACTCGTGTATCAATTCTTTAAGACTTGGGCTACTGGGTAAACTTACCCCAACTTTGTGTTTACCCCAACTGTGATCAATTAAATGCAATATAACTGCAAAATTTCATTACATACTTTAAAAACTCGAAGTATTAATACTGGATCTGTGAAAAATTTAAAAGATCATACAAGTGTTCTCAAATTAGTACTGTTTGATAAGAAATGGTGCCAATGACAATTTTACTTTGATTCTTTACCCAGCGAACACATGAGACAATTTGTCATAGCAATTTCAATACATTGAAACTTTTATCACCGACACTCTCACACTTTTTCAATTGCCAGCTCAATTGTTTGGAACAATCACGCTGCAAGTTGGCTGGCAACAATTTTTACATAGAGTGGCAAAGATTTGATGTTTGTTTTTGAAAGTGACAAAAAAGCAGATTTTTTTTTCATTTTACTCTTTTCATAATGATTTTTTTAATTTCAGTTGTCAAACAATCATAATAATTTTTTATTTTCAAACAAATGTCGTTTTTTGCCATGCAATTGTTATGCCACCTACGTCACTATCGGCAACTGGCTTGGTGACGGCAATAATTTGACAACTAATACAAATTTGAAAATTATTATGACAAATTTTCACGTGTGTTCGCAGCGTAAGCATAATGGAAATGTTTTGTAATGAAAAAGTTCAAAATTTAACAAGAGCAAAAACTTTTAAAAAATAAGTGTTTGTGATTTAAAAGGTAAATATATAAAGATTTACTAAAGAAATTTATTGTCATGATAATGGATATTCATAAATCGTTTTGAAGTGATCTAGATAAATATGGAACGTTTTTCAAAAGTTATTTATGAATATAAAAAAAAAGAATGAGCGCCGCAAGCAAAATTTTGAATTGAAAATCGCTGCGTTATTAAAAACATTTTCTAAAGAATTTTTGATATTATAAATAATTTTGATATTACATTTCTTGGGCGAAAAATTTTTATTAAAAATTGGAGCGATTCGTCAATAACAGTCTTGCAGAATATTCTTTAATTCATTTGCATTGGTTTCGTCCACATTAAAAAAAACAAACACAGCAAGGAAACAACGAAAACCCTCTTGTATTTCTTGTCGAAAATTCTTTAAAGCGTCCGGATTGTAATCGTTCATTAAAAAATTTGTCGAAAATTCTTTAATCTTTCTGCTTTGTGTTCGTTCATGTTTTCCCAAAATAGGCTTATATTTCGGGGTAATTTTTTCGTTAAATGTTACAATATATCATTTAAAAAACGTGGTGTATTAATGGAATGCAAGACTGATATAACAAAGATTGCAAATTGGAAATAATCTGATCCATAAAAACACGTAAAATAAAATCAAAAATATGTAAAAAAAACAACCGACTACAAAATCACTACAAAGTAAAAAATAAATTTCAAAATACTTTTCCTTTTAATTTCTTGGTCATATTTGATAATTTATTTAAACATATTATTATTTATGAAATCTTATTATCTTAATTTTTTTCTTATTTGTTTTATTATCATAAATATATTAATTTCTTGATGAATACAAAAGCTTTAAAGGTCGGCGCTAATATAATCAGACTTTTAATCAGAAGCGCCAACTTCAAAGCATTTGTATTCATCAAGAAATTAATATATTTATGATAATAAAACAAATAAGAAAAAAATTAAGATAATAAGATTTCATTAATAATAATATGTTTAAATAAATTATCAAATATGACCAAGAAATTAAAAGGAAAAGTATTTTGAAAATTATTTTTTATTTTGTAGGGATTTTGTAGTCGGTTGTTTTTTTTTTTTAAATTTTTATTTCTTCCTTTTTAGAGAATATGATAAATTTTCGAAAAAAGAGTATAAACAACATTAGTACAATTGTTCCGAAAAAATTTGTCCTATTAAATTCTGAAAGTTTGTTGGTTATTTCAAATATCTGCCTCTTAAATTTAAATTAGATGTCACATGTTTTGAAATTATTATACCCATTCTTGTAACGAGTTTAATTACCCTAGTGTCAATATTATTCCAGATATAGTGTCTTTCTAATATTTCCACGCCCCTTTGTTAAATAAGCGCTCACTTGAGCGTTATTTCCAATAATTGTGCCTACCTCTGTACTTTATTTCAGTACCCCAGCGTCAATATTAACTGCGATAGTGTTTATCTAGTACTGCCACGCCCATTTATCGAATAACGCATACTTTATTGACCATAATTTTTAATAATTCTGCCTACCCCTGTACTACAATACATTTCAGTGCCCTAGGGTCAATATTATTCAAGATACACTGTTTTTCTAATATTGACACGCCCATTAGTCAAAAACCGCCCACTTTCTTTACCGTAATTTTTACTAATAATGCCTACCCCTATACCAAATTGCAGTACCATAGTATCAATATTATTCGAGATATACTCTTTTTCTAATATGGCCACGCCCATTTGTCAAATAACGCCCATTTTCCTGATGGAAATTTGTAATAATTGTGCCTACCACTACACTGAATTTCAGTACCCTAGTGTCCATATTATTCGAGATAAAGTGTTTTTATAATATTTCCACGCCAATTTGTCGAATAACGCCCACTTTATTGGCCATAATTTGTAATAGTAATGCCTACCCTTATAATAAATTGCAGTACCATAGTATCAATATTATTCGAGATATACTCTTTTTCTAATATTGCCACGCCCATTTGTCAAATAATGCCCATTTTCTTGATCGTAATTTGTATTAGCTGTGTCTACCCCTATACTAAATTTCAGTACCCTAGTGTCTATATTATTCGAGATACAGTGTTTTTATAATATTGCCACGCCCATTTTTCGAATAACGCCCACTTTATTGATCATAATTTGTAATAGTAATGCCTACACTTGTACTAAATTGCAGTACTCTAGTCTCAAAATTATTCAAGATACACTGTTTTTCTAATATTGTCACGCCTATTTGTCGAATTACGCCCATTTTCTTGCCCGTAATTTGTAATAATTTTGTGCCTACCCCTACACTAAATTGCAGTACCCTAGTGTCCATATTATTCGAGATACAGTAGTATTTAGTATTGCGAGATCTATTATTGCCACGCCCATTTCTCGAATACCGCCCACTTTTTTACGGGCACCTCCATGCTTATGATATCTATCTGTTCCCCAAAAATTATGCCAATCATGCATATGGTTTAGGAGTTATCGATGTACATACATTTACAAAAAAAAAAAAAAAAAAAAAAAAAAAAAAAACAGAGAAACCGATGAACTTGAGAACCTCCTCCTTTTTGAAGTCGGTTAAAAATGGAAAACAATTTTTTTCATATTTCTGTTTTGTTTGTTGACAAAACTTCTGCAACGATTCAGTAATATTTTCATGCACGAAAAATCTCAACATTTCTGTATTGCGTTCGTGGGAATTTTATATGGAATTTTCGTCAATGAAATGTATGTCCGAATCAGCATGTTCCAAAGGTCTAGCGGTCCTTTCTGCAGTTGAAATTATGTGATTTTTTTTAATTAAAAATATTCACAATTATACTGACAATTTATTTTTTTTTAGAAAAACTGAAAATAAATTATATAAATAAAGCACAAGTTATAATCGATTAATGATTATTTTGGATAAACAATATATTTTTTTGTCATTAAACCTATGAAATAAATTGAAGATGTATGCTATGCTTGCTTTCGGGTTTGTTCGTACGAGGAAGGCAATGTTGCGATGGTAGCATGTTCAACTTGCAGCCGAATTGTACGCGGTTCGATGGAAGTACGAAAAGGGAAAAATGCAGTATTCTTGTCACAGGTTTTTCGACAATTGTTTTTTCTTTTAAATAAATAAAAATATAATTAACAAAAAATTAAACAGCAAAATCTGGTGTCACGGAAGTAAAAAAAACTGTGATCGAGTTCTCTACGTGAATATTGAAGTTTTCAGTAACTGTCAATAAACAAAATGGACAGTTGATATTTTCCATGATATCGCCATGTAGACAATACTAATTGGCTTTATGAAAAAAAGACAGTTCGTGAACTAATACTAGTTGCACTGATGGAGGGAATGTTAATAAAATAAATTAGCAATCTTCCTAGAAATTCCATTTTTGGGTAAAAGTTTCACTTCTACCGTGCGTGGCTACCACACACATCTGTTTTTTTTAAATCTTCGGATGTCACAAGCTGCGTTCATATTCATTATTTTTTATTTATTTACATGGGTCCAGTTAACCTAGTAGTTTGAAACGAAGTTTCTTGCTAGTTTATTTAAGTCACAAGCCATAATTCTGTAAAGTTCCCTGCTTATAGAAGGAATGCATGAATGAAAGCATCTGACGTTTCTGTTAAACACACATGATGGGATAATTCACATACAAAAAAGTGGGAATCATGCACGCATTAAACATGATCTCATAAGCTTACGTGTGTTTAACAGGAAAGTCTGATGCTTTTATGCATGCATGCCATCTGTGTATTATGGACTTAAAAAGTGAAAGCTTATGAAAGAGCCTCCAGACATTTTCCTACATGTTTTTCGTACTTTTTTAGCTTAGATTGCTCCAGATATTAAATGTTTGAATTTGTTTATCGAACTTTGGAAAATGATTGCTGCTACTGAATTTATCCATTTTGTTGTCCAAGGGGGGAGGGGGGAGAGGCTGAAACGAGTTTAAAGGCTTATTTTCATTATTTTCCCATACAAAAAATTCTCCAAGGGGGGCTAAAGCCCTTTTATCCCGCATGTAGATCCGCCACTGGCCCTTAGTAATAAAAAATTCTAAGTCGGATCTATATTAAACTAAAGTTTTAGTCTATCATTGATTGAAAGTTAAGGTCGACTTTAAGAAAGATTCGACTTAGAATTTCTTTATTACTAAGGGCCCATGAGTTTGGGTATGTGTTATCTAAAAGCCTCAAGTATGGATGTTATTATGCTTTTCGGTGAAAATATGTCATATTCGTATAGCCAAGACGGTATCAAGGAGTGCTCGGATTCTGTTGGCAGCTACTTAAGAATTGTTCAGTTTTTTCTTGCCCACAATTCTATTTTGAACTGTTTGCCAAAATTCGCAATGGTTTGAAAGATATGAGCCAAAAATTGTGCAAAAAGGTGGGAACTTTGGGCATTTATGCGATTTTGAGGCTTCGATGTATTTTTTTCAGGTCAGTCTGTTCTGCACTATTTTTTTCTAATCTGTAGCTAAAACTTTGTAAAAGAAAGGGAAATAAAATTCCAATTCTAACGGCTTACGATCTGTACCGAATCTGTACTTAAAACTTTGATAAACAAAGGAAAACAAAATTTCAATTCTAACGGCTTACGAAATATAGCCATTAGAAAAAAAATTAGTTTTCTTTGAAAAATCAAGTTTGAGCCAAAAGACAAATGATAAAAAAAAACCGATCGGTAGCCAAACTAGCAAAATCTAAATAGGGTTTTGCTATTTACGTCCAGCACTTTAAAGAACAGCAGTCAAAACGTTGTTTGAATTCGATGACCTGGAAAGTGTTCCGCAGTGATATTTAGGCTTTGCTTTTTTTTTAATAAGTATTTGAGGTTAGGATGAATGGACCATCAAAACTTCAAAAGCATATATCAAATAAAGTTCATGTATTTTGGCAAGTCAAAATATCTTCATCTCTAGTTTTGAGAGCTACCCCAGTGTGGCAGTTTTGTTATGGGGGCGAGGTGTGGCAGCCAAGGGTCGAAAAGAATAGTCAATAGTTTAAGTTCATAGTCTGGTGGAAGAGTTTGATTACTATAATATTTACTAATTTTTCTTCTACTTTTTTCCAGGTTCTAGGCATTTCGGAGCGTGAGTTTATGGATCAGATGGGCGTCTATTTTGTGGGATTCGTCGGTCAATATGGCTACGACCGTGTACTCTCGGTGCTGGGACGTCATATGCGTGATTTTCTCAATGGACTTGATAATCTACATGAATATTTAAAATTTTCCTATCCACGAATGCGAGCACCATCTTTTATCTGTGAAAATGAAACAAAACAAGGACTGACTCTACATTATCGTTCGAAAAGACGCGGATTCGTCTTCTATACCATGGGTCAAATACGTGAAGTCGCTCGCCATTTTTACAACAAAGAAATGCATATCGAATTGATACGCGAGGAGATTCTATTCGATACAGTTCACGTAACCTTTCAGCTGACATTCGATAATCGAGCTTTTACGCTTGCATCGCTGGCGATGACACGCGAGGAGCAGCATCTGCCCATTAGTGCACATGTGCTATTCGAGATATTTCCATTTTGCATCGTTTTTGGGTGAGTTTGAGTGTAGTGGATGGCAACTACAGAATGAAATGAAATACAAGGGTAGATTAAGAAAAAATATTTCTTGGTTAAAGTATATTTCATGATCGATGTGTATTTCATAAATCCTATTCGTCGTTACATATAAAATATCGTAAGATATAAAAAACATCTTTTCGATCAGCTGTACAAAAATTTCAGCTATGAATACAAAATGAAAATTTTTTTCTCGAGAACTTTCATTTATTGCAGATCAATTTAAAAGAATACTCCTTTTCAGGGAAAAGAGCTCAATGATTGGCTTCAAGAGACCCCAATTATTAAAAAAAGAGAAAGCAAGCAAATATATTTAATTTTTTGAATTTTTGGAATTAATTGAATAAGGGATACTTGGAAGAACACACAAAACGTTAATTAAATGATTTCTAATTTTTTCCAAAGTTACAGACTTCCATCAATTCTGGTAGAGAGCAAAAAAAATTACATGTATGTAGACGTTGTAAAAGTTTATGCCTAAGTAATATTTAATATGGGTTTTAAATGACACTAAACTTAACGATTTACTAACATAGAAAGTAAGAAAACTTCTTGAGAAATATTCTAACTCTCTAGAGAACTTTTTTTATTGTTCTTTTTTAATCTTTTCAAAAAGAGCTTAAAAAAGTTTACCTTACCCTTTCAAGGCACCTCTTGGCCGAGTGGTATCAAAAATTTTAATTTTGGCTAATGAACATTTGTAGACCTTTGAAAACTGTGTATTAAGTTTGGAAGCCATATTACCTTTACGTTAGATTCAACAAAAGTTTTTAAAAAATTAAAAAAAAATGAAATTAACGAATCTCTAGCTCTCAAAAACTATAAATAAAATCACTTACACTCATTCTTTGACATTTAATTTACTTTAGTTTTATAAAATTCTAGGATATATATAAAAAAATTGTTTCTGTACTCTATCATTATCTGAGTACTTCTATGAGAAAAATTAATGACTTAATTTAAACATTTCCCAAAACTATGCAATTTCTTACAATGATGCTTAGTGAACATTTCTGCATATAATGGACTTTTTAATGTCCACAGTGGCTTACAGTGATATTTTACAAGGAATATATTCATGGAATATTTGAATCCTCTACAACTACTTTTAAGGGTACCTTTTTAACCTTTTTTTAAAAAAGTTCAAAAAGACCCACGAAAAAGTGCGCCATCTGGTTAAAATATGTGAAAACGACTGTGAACAAAGCCATTATGTCAAAAGCATATACATAATATTTAGAAGTTTTCTTACTCTTTATGACGTAATTATAAAATGCCGGTACACGTCAAATATTTTTTTGTCTTTTTACCAGAATCCGCTGAAAGATGTCTGTAATTTTTTATATGTTGTACACATGTTTACACATGTTTTTTATATGTATCCCCCGTTTTACACTGTACTCGTTTAGCACGTTTTCGATCTTACACGATTTTTAGTGAAAAGATAAAAAACAAAAATTTCGTTAACAAAGATAAACGAAATAAATAAGCATTTAAAACTTGAACGCACTTGATTATTTCAACTAAATATAAATGTATCCATCTGGTTATCCTTATATATGCATGTATACATGTGTGTATTATTGCCTTTTAGAAAAAGAAGACTGATGGTTACAAGCGACAGTGACAGCAATGAAGCAATATGGGGCCCTACTCTGTATTGCGATGCGCCAATCAGTGCGATGCGAAAATGAAATGCGATTTGTACGCAAATCCGTACAATCAAATAAGTTTTGCGAATTTTTTTTTTTTGTTGCATCGCAATAGCGATTAGGGCCCCTGAATATTTGAGTCTTACTGATAATCCTTTTTCTCTAATTTTTTTCTGTTGGTACTTTGTATATTTTTAATTTTTATAAATTACGTGTAACTTTTTTAAGTTGCACAAACGTATGTTTGTAGTACATATATATGTTTTTACGTTTATTCAATGATTCAAATGAATTGATGTTTTATATATCTTGTAATTCAACTGTTATTTTTATGGGTCACTTAATATTTTCCTTCAAGTTTACGTTCAATAACTAATAAAATAAATATGGATTTTTTTCTTTTTACGCGGTTTTTCATACAAAAATATTATTCAAAATAATCCTTAAATTAATTACTGACATGGATAAATTCATCAATATAATAATAATCCGATCTTGTTTGATTTTCGGAAAATGTCGTAGGTCTTATGTCTTATTTGCTTAAATTTCACAAAAATTATGTTAGGCCTTTATGGAAATAGTAAATTAGAAGCTCTGCAATGAAAGATGTTAAATCAAATTTTTAGCTTGACCACGTCAATTGTAACCGCTTAAAAACTCCATTATTCCGATATTGATACAATTTAGTGACAGTGTTGTTTTATTGGACTAGATTAAATGTGTTAAAGAGGAAGGAAATATGGACAGGTTGCCTATATACATTCCACGGATTTCCTTTTTTGAAGATGTTGAAACAATCTATCTGTGATTTTTGAGAATTGAAAACTGGAAACTGTCGTGTTCTAAAATGTGTTCAATAAACATATCTTCATTAAAATTACTAGTTTGAACCAAGATTGCCAGTCAAAATTCGTAGCAATTCCTACTGAAATTACTTTTTTCCCACAGTGCCATAAATTAAATACCACCAAAATTACCACGATCAAAATAAACAAAAAAATTCCCACCGCAATTAAAAAATACCACAAAAATCCCACGATCATTAAAAATTACCACAAAAATACCGTGCTTTTTAAAAATATCACCAAAAATCTAATATGCTTTTAAAAATCCCCAAAAAGAAACCATACGCATTAAAAAATACCACAATAAATCAAAATTTTCGGAAAATCTGGAGTAGTAGAAAGCATTTTGTAATAAGAAATAGAAAACGTACGAACAAGGTCGTAACACTTCGTTTACTCTAACCCTTTACAACTAGAAAACCAAAGATATAATAGTGGTATTCAATGAACGCCGTATTTATGATGTTCATAGCATAAGAGCGATATATTTTAAGAAGCGTATTTTGCAACAACAAAAATTTAAGGAATTTTATAAAGGTAACTTACGACATAAAATCGTGGTATAAACAGAGCGTGGTATAAACAATGATTTCATATGAAGTTTTTGCTTAATAAATGTGAAAAAATCATTTGATACCACGCTGAATTAAAAAATACCATGGGAATTCGCAAAAAAAAAAATTCCCAAGGGCGATTAAAAATTACCACGAATGAGATTTTCCCCACATAACTGGCAATCATGGTTTGAACCCACCCCTTACTTAGTTCTTAAAAGCAAACTATTAACTGAAATAAGCCTCTTAGGTTCGCTTTCTTGCCCTTCCAATCTTGGCGTGAACAGTCATATGCTTCTATCTTCTAACAATCTAAGCTTATTTTAAACCACGTGTTTTATTGCATAAAGATTCAACATAGACAAAGCGTAGAAAAATCAAAAATGATGAACTTTTTGGCAAAATTTTGGATTCGCCTCCAGTTCTTAATTCTGAAAAATCACAGACCAATTGTTTCAACGTCTTCATAGACTAATAAAATGTCGGAATCCCATGATGATATGTATATGTTGAAGACTCCATAATCTCAGTAGTTGTTCACCATTGAGTTTCTGTTTTTCAATTTCAACATTTTTAATTCCAACGAAATCAAAGTCAACCAAATAAAATCCACTTCATTTATCAATCAGTAGTTTTAAGTACATTGGTAAAACTGTATTCAAACAACACACGATCAAACCTTATCTGCGACATATACATATATGGTGGATTATTTTTGAAATGATCCACCTAAAATTTAAAAGTATTCCGATTATGATAAATTTTTCACCATGTATAGTGGTTGTAGTAATACACTCAAGGAGAAGAAGAAACAATGAACATTTCAGCCCTTGAAAGGACTTTGACCGAGCTTCTAGTGATGAATTTTGTTGTGTGTGTTGTGAAACGTTTGAACACAAATGGTCGAGAACTGGACCTACATGTTTTATGCCGACTCCGAATGGCTTATGTTCTCGAGAAGCTTTTTATGGCAGTTTTTTACTCTCTGAGGCTTGCCATTGTCTACAGAGAGGTGACAGCCGAACAGAAAAATTAATTAAATTGAAAAAACTTTCTGTCAGGTCCCTGGTTCGAACGCCAGGCTTTGGCGTATAGGCCACACTTTCTGTTTAATTTTTGTGTTTAGTCTGTAACTATTTAACGAATTGACTGATTTGACCAAGTAAAACGATAAATGAAAGCTAATTAATGTGCTTTTAATTTAAATCATAAGAATCTGAAAAAATGCGAAGTTTTTTTTTTTTTTGTTAAATAACTAATGCATTTTGTTAAAAGAATAACCTCTCCTATTTTTTTTATAATAATTTTAAAAAACTATCACTGAAATACCTTCAAAATGAGGTGTGAGATATAAGAACTGTGTCTCTTAGGGTTTTGAAGTTATGATTGTTTATATAAAGCAAACTTGAACTATTTTACTTTATTAAGCAAAAATTAAGCTTAAAGCGATCCAGCGTAAGTCAGTTGCGCAAATATCTTCTGCAAGACTTCATAAAATAAATTTAACGTCAAAGCCGTATATCAGTAAAAAGATAATAAAATTATAATCAATTACCTTAAATAAATGTAATTTAATTATATCAAACTGCAAAGTGATGCCAAATAAAATCAGAAGAAACTTAATTTAAATCCTCCAACCTAGGCGTTGCCTAAAGTTATTGCAGCATAAGAAATTAACCCGCTTCTTAACGAAAACTAAGAAAAATTAGTTTGCGCTGTAATGAGTTAGTCATATCAATCTTTTTGAAATGCACGCCTGTATTACCTATCATACTGTGGTAAAAATAGTTACCGCAATTACCACCAGATGTCACTAGATGCGCTGTGGCGTTAAAATAACGGAAAAGCCAATAACTCGAAAAAATCGTTAACCAAAGCTTAAAACTCGTTTTTTGAAAAATCATATTTTCTAAACTGGTCTCCACGATATCTCAAGAACTACTTTATAGATTAATTTGATTCTTTTTTTTTATTTCAAAGTCGATAAAATTTATCGAATCATATATATAAATTCAGATAATATTGGCCAGTTTTATTTTTTTTCTTAGCACATTAAAGAGCGAAAAATATGAAAAAACGATACTAAAAACTCATATGTCCACCATTTTTGTAATTTATATCAATTATTTGTTGATACTATAGGTACAAGCTCCAATAAATCTTTATATATTGAATTCTTCTGTACATGGCTTTGTCACTGAACTCCTCCTAAACGGCTAAACCGCTTGCGATGAAATTTAGTGTGTGTATGCGGCTGGGTCTGTAGATGGCTTAGTTTGACCCGGTAGGTGGCGCTGTTGTTGATGTGGAAGTGTTTAAAGGGCTATCTTAGAGTATAACTATCAAACAAATTGAAAAATTGTGATGATTCTTTCACTACACCAATGCCTTTTATGCAAACAAAATTACAAAAATACAAACTTTATAAAAATAAAAAAAAAAATCTTAAATATTTTTGTAGGCTTGATTTTTGGATCGTATAAAACGTTTTTAAATTTTTACTATAGAAACTTTAAATAAACCCTACATTTTTGCATACCATATGAAAGAAAATTATAAAAGCAATTTTTGGTTTTGAATATTTTTCCAACAGCAAATATTTTTACAAATTTTTTTTGCGATATAAAGAAATTCATTAAGGTTTCTTTTTTGAAAATGAATAAAATTAAAAGGGAAACGAAAATGACAAAGATTGAAACACGTTTGGACGGACAATTAAACAGAATTTCAAACAAAAAAATTAATGCAATCCTTTGTAATATCATTTTTGATTGATTTTTTATTCTATTTCACCAAAAAATAAAATTAGTACTAAAAACTTTTTGTGTGCTTCAAGTACGAAAGTTTTTGTGGTGTCAATTTCTTGGAAATTTTAAGCAACTTGCATGTTCCTATAGAAAACGAAATTTTTATAATAAAAGACATCTGAACCAAGAATTTTACTTACATACTTAAATGCAGCAAAGCGCTCCCGGGTATTTACTATTATAATTATAAAATTTTTGCTTTTTTTTATTTCTGATGACATGAACCGCACAGCACGATGAAGACCGTTTGGGTATCTTTTTTTTCAACCTGATGTTTGACGGCGTATTCAAACTTCACATTACTCTTTTATTCACCAAAACAAATATTTTGATTTACTGCCTTCTATGAAAAAAAAGAAAAATCAAGAACAATGCAGAATTATTGTACAACGGGAACTTTTATATTTGTTTAATACACGCAAAAAAAATGCCTCCTTCCAACTATACATCCATTACATATATGATGAGAATTTTTTCTGTGCATTAGATACATTCACATTTATATGAATTTTACTAAAGGGTTTCTGATTCTCTGTGCTACAGTGTTTTTCGGGACCTGAAAGTTAATGTGAATTTATTAATTTCGTACTGGCATTAAAGCTATACGCAAATTACAACACAATTCTATCCCAATATAAAATTGGTCGCTGAATCCGATTCCATAACCAAATAAACGCGTTGGTTTTTTCCACTCATTTATTATTTCAAATCTCTCAATCTGGTAGATAATGATGTTCTTTTCAAAATTAAACACTTAAGTAATGAAGCCTTTTTAATGAAGATAGTATTTAAAGAAATAATTTTGTAAATAAAACTATATTAAAGCGAAATATGATTTATTATATGAATGCACTTTTTCAATAAATGTGAATTTGTTGTAGTAGATATACGTACAATATTAAGAATATTTTAATTTCCGTTGTATATTTGCTATAGGGTTTTTTCGAAGTGCTCCCTACGGGAAAATCTTCTGATGAGCTTCTACTACTTGAAGAATCGGATTCAGTGACCAATATTACATGGGAATAGAATATTGTAGCTTTAATGCCAGTATGAAAATTAATAAATTCACATTAACTTTGTGGCTCGAAAAACACGTTTTTAACTGCAGCTCATCCAGTTTATGAAAAATATGGTCTTTTTTAGACGTTTTACTATTTTTATGCAAGCACCTTTCATAAGGGTTGGGCACGGAGAATCAGGCGTAAAGTAGGATTTGACTATATTTACTGTGCATGCACGATGACCAATAACGACAACTATTATTATCGTTAACTTTTTGGGAATCCTGCTACTGGTCTAACATGTTATCCGACAAGTAAAGGGACAGTTTTTTTGAGCGTTCGAACAATTCAACATGTGCGACCATGATACAATTTTAAGGTAGTAGTGACAGTTTGCTTGGAGAGACTTACTGCTTCTATAAAAAAAAACAATTCTTAAAGTTGCAAGATATCATTTATATAACTGTATATAAAAATGTAATAATTGTTTTTAATATGAAGAAACTATTTCATATGCATCTCTTATATGTCAAATTAAAGGCCAAAGTAAGGGCTTAATATTATAGTTTTCAATTCATCATTCTATGCATAATAGCAGCTGAGAAATATAAGTTAACACATATGCATATATCGCTATAGGCAGCAAAGAAAACATGGCCGCCCATTTGAAAGATGAAGAGGAAACCATTTTTTGAAAGCAGTTCTGAGATTCAAATACATTGGTAAAATAAACTATTAATTAGAATATCAACTTTTTTAAAAATGGTCGGGCAACCAGTGTTGGATCTGTTGATTTGGACTCTTATTAAAAGTTTTGACTTTATCATACGTGTTACAGTTTTAAGTAAAAACTAAATACGTAACTCATAACAAACTACTTATTAATTGGCCCAAATAAAAAAAAGGTTTAAAGTAATAAATAGTATAAGGAAACTTTCCTAAATAAAGAAAAATACCAAAACTCCATCCTCTGAAAAAAATACGCAACAATGACGCAATCTCACTGCTGCTTTCATTAATCTTGCATTTGCATATCATTCTGTCAAGTGTTGCGAAATCTAATCTATTCATCGTTTCGTTTTTGTTCTCTGCATTGCTGAAACTGAAGTGCTGACATGGTTGTACGCAGTCTAGGCAACTCTTTAATGGTCATATTACCGGATCTGCTAGGGAAGAAAATAACAGCCTGGTTCGATTTGGTGCGACCGCTTATTGCCTTCAAATACCAGACAGTAAGTATTATGTTATATGTTGAAAAATGAGTTGTTTTATTTAAGATTATTTTTTTTTTAATGGCGTTAATGGCTTTTCGATTTACTGTTAGATATTGAACCGAACGAATAATATATTTGAACTAGTGACGGTTGAGCCTGTTGCAGAACGCTTAGATGCACAAAAGAGCTGCGAGCTGCTGCTACACGATGATGGAACGGAACCGGAAAAAACACTCAGACTTAAGGGTAGGTGAAGTGTATTAGACGGATAAAGTTTCTTCACGAAACTTGCGTAATAGAACAGATTTTTCTCTGCCCCGAAGGAAAAAAAACAACAACGAATTGCTCAGTTACGGCCAGTACTGTTTCTGTAGGCCCGCTCTACTTTAACAACGTCACCAATGCGTTCACATATTCGATACGAGCAAAGTTGTTGCTTTAGATATCTCAAAGGCGATTTCTTTTCACTTTGATACAAGCTTGATACAAACTAATTGCATATGGGGTCGGTCATGGGCGCTTATGCTTGTTGTTGTTTAATACAAGCAATTTATTGTTTAATATATTGCTTTGAAAGCACATACTTCGATACCCTGCCAAAAAAAAAAATATTCGATTGACCTAAGCCCAAAGTCCAAAAATACAAATTAAATAAAACTAGCATGAATGGCTTAAGCATATTTTTTAGCTGTTTTCTGCAAAAAAAACACATTTGCGTCGTTAGACACACGAGAGAAGGATAGATTTGATAATTTAATGGTTTTTTTTTTAATAAAATAACTTTTAAATTCAATAATAACATAAAGTAAATTAAAAAACACGCGTTAATATTCACACCATCAACAAAAAGAAAAGAAAAAAATTTCTGTTCCCGCCGTGCGGAATTGAATTTGGAATTTTTGGTACCAGTCCATCGCTCTACCCACTGATCTAAAAAGCCTTGCTACTAGTTGCTGACATAACTGCAGCTATGTGAACAGATGCTGTATTAACAGATGTAGTATGACACAGTATTCTGTGACAATATTCAATATTGTCTGTGTATTATATTATATATACAATATTCAATTCAATATTGTATTCTGTGACAATAATCAATAGATTATTGTGTTATGCTGCAGCATAGCTTCAGTTGTAATTAATATTGAATCAATCATTCTGCGTAACGAAGAAGTTTGGCTCGATGCGTATTGTAGTATCTTCTTAATTGGTGGTATCAGTGGGTGTGGGTTCAAATCTTCACGGCAGGCGAAGGAAAAATTTTGATATTTGATATTTTATTTAATTTACTTTAATGGTATTGTTACAATAAACGCAAGCAGCGAAGAGAAGCCGAGATCTCATTAATTTCTAAGAAAAACGGTGTTGATAAAGGCGGCTTCAAAAAAAAAAAAAAAAAAAAAACCAAAACCCGGAAAAAAGTTATATATTTGAAATTCAATTTTTTTTTTAATAATGTATAAATTACCAAATACTTGGTTAATTTATCACCCAAATAAAAATTGCCAAGTTAACATGTAAAACTTAGGCGTTTTGACAAATTACTTGGGAAGCTGCCAAAGCCATCTTATAAATTATGCTAGGTTTTTTTTCAATTTAACATAAGCTTTTTCTCGGTGTAAACCTAGAGAACTTTATCCTCACTTGCAACCGAATTAATGACCTACCGACTTAGTCGATAGCTGATATGTTTTTTAAAAGTAATCACCAAACTACCTGTTTTGCAATAGTCTTGACTGTATCACTCCGTTGTAAGCACTACGTTTACGGTTTAATTTACAAAATCTATCCGTTAACTAATTCAATTAGCTGCGTTCCTTTCGCATCAAATTAATCCATATTATTATTTTCCACATGAAAAGCAATCGCGGAACTAATAATCCCATCACATGTTGCATGGACGTAGCCAGGATTTTGTTCAAGGGAGCACAAACTTATTTTTTTTTCATATGGCTGATAAATAAATAAAAAAATATTTCATCCTTAAAGCTGTAATAAAAAAATGTAACTTTAATAAATATTAATAAATTCTACTCTGAGGGCAATATGTGTTAAAATTAAATGAAATTGTGTTCATATTTAAGTTAAACACAAATGTTTGTAAAGAAAAATTTAAAACAAAAGCTTTTGTTTCAAAACAATGTTTTTAAATATACTTTTAAAGTAATAGTATTCAGTTTAAAAACATTTAAATTAAAAATGAAAGTTAAAATAAAAATTTTTATATTGAAAACAAATATTTTGAACCCCGTTGCCATTTTATTAATTTTTTTCTCGTTTTTGACTCAGATTCGTGATCAGCGACCCCTGGGACCCCTCGAATACTAAATGTAAAGTTCAATGAAGTTTGTTGTATTGCGGCTTAAAATATTGAAATATTTTATATATTAAAATAATAAATTAGTTTTTATTTCATCTTGCCATCAAATTTTGTAAGTCCAATTAAAAAATATTTTCAAATAATCAAATGTTTTTTCTCAATTTGATCTCAATTATTTGCTCAATAATTCTACTACACATACTTTTTTAATTTAATCTCAGATAGCGACGTATGTATTTATTGTTATAAAAAAGTAAAAATAAGAGAAAATTATACAAAAAAAAAAAAATAGCTATATATGAGAATGAGAATATAAAATGAGAATTATACAAAAAAAAAAATTAAACACGCTTGTATTAAATTTTGTTTTGTAGAAACACAAACGCGTTAAGTTTATATTTTAAAATTTTTTGATTAATATTAACTTATGTTTTTTTTCTCAGTGTACTTATAAGAACTGATAAGAAAAAATGTTTTTGAATTTTTTAATTTAATACTAAAACTTTTCTTTTTCTAATGTTCAGGGGAGGTAGTGGCAACTTCCCTCCGCTGTCCTAACCTCGCGACGCCCATGCAAGTGTAATTATTTTTGCTATCCGTCTTCGAGTTGTAAAATTGTTGTGCAAACATTAAACAATTTTAAACACAGGTATCAAGTCATTACAACGCTAGCGCCCTCTTCGAGTCATTTTCCTTGCCGTTCCTTTTAGAGAATTTGTTATCGCGATAACATTAAGGCGAAAGGAACGCTGCTATTCATGCATATTTGGTCTTTTTGAGTTTATTCAGAGGGAGGAATCATGACAGCAAAATCTTATTTAAAAAGCTTATTTTATTTCATTTTAGAGTTCGAAAAATTTTTCGGCGGCAACGTTTTGAGCGCAAACTATTTTTAAATAAAACTTACCTTAAATGATGGTGCTGACTAAACAGAAAATTTGTATCCCTTAAATCCCTTTGTATGTATGGCAGTAGGACACTGGTATCCGAAAGAACCTAGGCCAAATTCGTCAAATTCTAACTAAATATTTGGTAAAAAAAAGTTCTGTGCGCGTTTTGATCCACACGAATAAAATGAAGACGAAAAAAACGCTCATATGGGCCACACACTCTACCCACTGCGCCCTCACCGCCACTTGAAACATGGTGCTTTAAATATGACCCTGAAACTAAGCATCAATCTGCACAATAGAAGTCGAAAGGAGAACTAAAACCTAACAAATTGCGTTTTCAAAAGTCCAGAATCAAGGCAACGTTGATCACTTTCTACGGTTCGAAGGGTATTGTCCACAAGGAATTTGTTCCAGAGGGTCAAACTGTAAATGGTGATTATTATTATGAAGTTTTACATCGTTTGTGGTCGCGAATTGTTCGTGTTAGACCTGAAAATCCGGAGAGGACATCAGCTGTTTTTATAGCACGATAATGCACCTGCTCACAAGACCAAAAAAGTGATGCATTTTTGATGAAAAAACAAATCTGTGTTATCGACCACCCTCCGTATTTGCCTGATCTATTACCTTGCGACTATTTTATATTCCCGAAACTGAAAACTGCCATGAAAGCGGCGTTTTACGATGATATTCCGGCCTTTCAAGCAGCCGTGACGCAGATACTAAAGAATATCTGGGAATTCGATAAAAAAAATCGATATATGCATTAGTTAATCGTGCCAAGCGTTGTATTGACTCTAAAGGCGGATTCACTGACCAACTTCAGCAAGTTTTTTTTGAAATTAAAATAATGTTCATCAAGTAAAAGAGCGTGCGGAAAGTCTCTATCACTCAACGAATAGAAAGATAGACCACCTTCAGCAAGTTTTTTTTGAAATTAAAATAATGTTCATCAAGTAAAAGAGCGTGCGGAAAGTCTCTATCACTCAACGAATAGAAAGATAGAGCGCAAAACCTTCATATTAAAAAAAAAACGTGCAAAAACTTGCTGACGGAGGTCAGCATTAAAAAAAAAACGTGCAAAAACTTGCTGACGGAGGTCGGGTGAATACGCCTCAATGGAACCTACTTTGAATAAATAATAACTTCAACCAGGTTCAATCAGGTGCAAATGGTCTTGCATCATAGTATTTACAAAATGGTATAGTATATTTTTACTGTACACTAACAAAATATACAGAGATGCATTTACTACGCTTGTGTAAATATGCAACACCTCAAACCCATAGTTTATATTTACTATACATATGCAATACCAAACTCTAAGCTAACAGCTGATTGTCAAAAAAATAAAGTCAAAAAAATAAAAATAAAAAACAAAGATATGGAAAATATGTAAATTAAAAATAAAAAATTAAACCGCTCACAATTGATGGCAAATTTTTGCAATTGCATAAATTTGCAATGTCAAATACTCAAGATTGTGAATAGTCCTAATGTGTATTTTGCTCTTTTTATAAAAAGTTATTCAATTTTCACATTGTGTAAATGCTTGTAAGAACTTTAATTTTAAATTTTAAACTTAAAAAAAAAAAAAAAATATTTTACAGTGGCCCTTAGTTATTTACGTCAGCTAAAATGCTTGATTTTCAACGTAATTAACTGGGGAACTCAATTACGGGAATATATACCTAATATATAAAAAATGTAAAGTTTGCATACTTTTCAGCGCAGTTAAACAGGGAACACAATTAAGCGTGGCGCAATTAACCTTGGACCACTGTATACCACCTTGTTCAAAAAAAAAGGTTCATTCACTCTGTGAACCGGACTCAACTGTCGGATTCGAAAATCGGGTGTGTAGGTTGCCACATGTGTCTATGACAAGGCTGCCAAATATTAGCGTCTCTCGTAGACATTTGGTAAAGTGACAGTGTTTTGTTTACAACAACTTTTTGTGTCTTCGATTTTTGAGATGGAAGAACAAATTGAGCAACAAGTTTGTATCAAATTTTGTGTGAAAAATAGTTTCAACTGCGCCGATACGCGTAAAATGTTGGTGACAGTTAAGTCCGGTTCACAATGTGAATGAACCTTTCTTTTTGAACAAGGTGGTATATCTATTTTTTTATTGCAATTTTCTAACTGCAATAAAAACGTTTTTTAACAAGAAATGGTTTTTGCATTGATGTAAAAAAAATGGTCTAATTTAGTTAATTATGCCCTTTTTTAGACATCTATGAGTTTAAAATTTTTGTAATAAAGTTCTCTATCAGAAAAGAGGGATAACTTTTTATCACCGATATAATTATTTCGAGATATAGGGCTTCAAACTTGCAATATGTTTATAAAAAAACGAAAAAAGTGTTTTTTTTTTACCTATTTCGATCATAACAGCCAAATCACCGATGCTGACTGACTCTCCTCTCCTCATTGGCTGAACATTTATTCTATGGAAAATTTTACTATAGACAATGTTATCGCCATTTGTTGTGGAAAACTTTTTGAGTAGTGTAATTTGTGTTCAAACATCTCACAACAGTCTCTACACAATTGATCATTAGAAGCTTGGTGAAAGTCTTTTCAAGCGCGGAAATGGCTAATTCGTTTTGTTTTTTAAAGACAAACAATTTGCTTGGATTATTTACCATATTATATAATTTTATATAATGAACTGCAAAAAAAATTTTTCGTTGAAATTAACCATTTTGAAACTATAGTTTTAATAAAAAGTGGATATCTACAACTTTAAATAGAAACTAATAATACCTTGTAAACGTGAGTTTTGTCCACTCATTTTAAACCATATCATTAAACGTAATGATGGGCATTTCCTTCAGCGCACAGTGGGCCAGCTAGTTCTGTTTTGTGGCCAAAAGTCAGTATCTCTACTAAACATAATGATAGATGGCCGAAATTTTGTACATGGAGTATATATAATAAAGCTTCTAGAGAACGAAAATAGGCGTAATTTATCAATAACCACGTTTATCAAATACCTCTTATTTAACACAAAAAATGAAACGATATATTTTTTGTATTGAAGTTACATATATCAAAAGAACTCACTCTTAAATCTATAATAAATGTGTAATATACGTTTGGATTAACAAAAATTATTTTGCTATGCTCCCATACTTTGTACACGAAATTTGCATAGCATTAAGAAGGAGTCATCGTACACCAATCAAATTTGGTATATAAGTTGGAATCGGCTACATAAGATCACAGGCGAAAATATTTGTAAATTCGCCCACAACCACGCCTACCTCCCATATAAAACAAAAGTTTAAGACATTTTCATTTTTTTTCGTATTGAAGTTATATTAAAATAACTCACTCAAAATATGAAATTTATGTGTGAATTAAACAAAATTGGCACGATCACCTCCCATACTTTTAATACGAAATTTGCATAGCAATAACAAGAAGTCATCTTATACCAATGAAATTTGGTATATAAATTGAAATCGGCTATATAAGGTGACTGAAGAAAATATAACACAATCCCATATAACACAAAAATTTTAAACACTACTCTTTGGAAAGTATTGTATTTGTATGAATAAAAATATTCCTGTCAAAAGCCTTTAAAGTCCAGTGGCAGAGGTGATAGGTTTTGACAGACCCCATTTTTTAATTTTATTATGTTTTTTTAATTAATTTTTAATGTAAAAAAAAAAAATTAATGTAATTTTTTTTTAATTATTTTTATAATTGTTTTTTTATAATATTATTGTTTTAGGTTTTTTTTTTTAATTTTATATATTATTTGTGTCACCGCATCAGCCCTGAAACAGAATAATATATTTGTTACGAGGTGGCAACTCTGGGTTTTTTTGGTCTGTCGTCGTTTTTCGTTTGAATCGTGAACAAGCGTCGGTTTTCTCAACTTAACGTACATTTTCATTATATTATTAAACTACAATAAAAATCAGTTTTCTTTAATATTTTAAGCTTTTTTATGAAAGCCATTCGTGACAAGTCAGAAGTGGGATCTGAACGCGCGCGTGAAATAAGAAATAAACGTGAGAATCAATAGAAAGCCGTTTCTACGAAATTGAGACTCCTCGCACATTTCTTCGTACACGCTTATTCGTAGTTGAGACTCCTCGCCAATTCCTTCGTTTGTTCAAATTCGCAGCGGAGGCTTTGCAGACATTCGCTTTGTCCTCGTTCGTTCACGGCAATATTAAATTACTCCAGTGCATTTTTAATTGCAGCTAAAGTCAATCGTGTGTGCTGAAGCGAAACCGCAGCATCATCGATAAAATTGACAGTTCGATACTCGTTTGGACATTCAGTTCGACACTCGTTTGGACATTCGCCTTGTCCTCGTTTCTTTTTCTTTTATCTTTGTTTGTTTTTTATTATTTTTATTTTGCTCTACGCCGTCAGCAGTCGATCGTGCGTGTAAGAAAGAGATCGCAAGTCTCACCGACAATGTTATTGTTTGATATTCTAAACAAACAAGTGCTTTGAAGTTTTGTAAATTATTCATAAACAAACGAAAAGAAAAACAATGTCTTTGCGCAGTTTAAAAGTTGAAGCATTGCGCCTCAAGTGTAGACAAGCCGGTCTACCAACGAGTGGTACAAAAAAAGTGTTGATAGAGCGACTTGAAGAAAAATTATGTAGTGATAGTGAATATGACAGTGCTCATGAAAATGAAGCTTTACTGCAAAAGATAAGCATGTAAGAGAAAACAGTAAACGAATTACAAAAGCGAAGCTATGCACGTTCACCTGTCGATTCGTCCTTTCAACCAAACGTCATTTCCTCACCAAACGGTGTGCAAGTTGCTTCAACGCAATCGCAAGTGCATTTGCAGCAACCAATCGTGTCAGCATCACAATATGTAACGTCGTCGTTGCCAACAAATACTTTTCCTTCGGTTAATGTCGTATCGCAAGCACCTGTGGCGCATATTCCTGTGTCGCAAAATTTCGTTCCGTATAGTGCACCAATCGTCACCAATCATGTACCTTTCGTTGCTCAACCGCCGGGTTTGCCTATGTGTTATCAAAGTGCATTCCCACCACAACAATTTTTACCCCTGAATAGTGGCGTTCAAAATCCGTTCCAAATATCACAAAATTTTTCAAATGTGAACACAAACGCGCGTGAAATGATTTCCCTTGTGCCAGATTTTAGCCCTACTACAGCAACCTCGCTCAGTGCGAGGCCTGAGCAAATGGCCCGATAATGACCTTTTAATCGCAGTGCAACAAAAGTTATTCGGTCCGGCAAAATTGTGGTCGATTCACAAAATATATTTTTTACGTGGCAACAATTTAAAAATAAGTTTTTAGAAGATTTTCCATGTGACGAAAATGAAGCATATATTCATAATTTAATGGCAACAACCAAACGTAAAAATAATGAGACTCCGGAAGAGTACTTTTATAAAATGGTAGCAGTTGGTAACAAAGTTGCAATGTCAGAAGATGCAATAGCTCATCATATCATAAACGGTATAAACGACGCGGACTTAAAAAAAATTATTTCGAAAAATTATAGTGAGTGTAACAAACTGCTACGCGATATAAAAAATTATTGCAGTTATAATTCGGTTAAAACAGTTTACTCAGATCAATAAATAACAAAAAGTGCATCGGTTGTGTCTAATAATATGTCACCTGCTACAAAAAAACATTCTGAAAAATCAAACAATCGTGACAATGGAAGTGTAAAGTGTTTTAACTGCCGTAAATTTGGACACTATTCAGTTAAATGCCCCGAACCACAACGACTCGAACGCTGTAAAAACTGTAATCGTACCTCACATAACAGCGATAATTGTCCACAAAGCGCAGTAAGTAAGCCTAATATTAATAAAATTGAAAATTCTACGGATGAAAATGGTCAAAACGATATTGTTAAAAAAATAAAAGTCAACGGACATGACGTCGTTTCATTCATCGATTCTGGAAGCCAATGTAGCTTAATACGGAAATCCTACGCAAACAGTATTGGAGTTGTCGAACATTGCTCGAAAATTTTATCTGGTTTTGCGGGTGGAAAATATCACTGCGAAAATATAATCGTCGCTAATTTTGAAATTGATGATAACGCTTTTAAATCCGATATGTTTGTTGTTGATAACGATTTCATTCCTGAAAATATTTTACTTGGTAGAGACATTTTATGCAGAAACGGTAATAGACTTATAATTGAAGGTGATGAATGCTGGATAGAAAACGTTGACGATTTAGATTTTCCTACAAATTTAAACTCTTCAGAAACCAACGCGCTGAAACGAATATTAAGTAACAATCGCAGTCGCTTTGCCAATAGTGTGTCAGAATTAGGTAAATGTTCTGTAGCTAAGATGTCGATTAAGCTAAATTCTGACCAGCCAGTTAATTTAAAACCCTACCGCATCGCTTTTGCAAAACGTACAGTCGTAGCCGAAATTATTTCAGACTTACTTAAACATGATATTTTTCGTCCATCTATTTTCCCCTTTGCTTCGCCAGTTGTCTTGGTACAAAAGAAAAATGGAGAGCATCGTCTTTGCGTCGATTACCGTCTTTTAAATCGAATTACCGAAAAAACGCCCTTTCCGATGCCGGTTTTAGAAGAGCAGTTTGCGCAGCTATCTGGTAACGTTTATTTTTCAACTCTTGACCTGCGTATGGGGTACGATCAGATTGAAATCGAAGAATCATCTAAGCAATTCACAGCATTCGTTACTACTGAAGGACATTACGAGTACAACAGAATGCCATTTGGACGCGTTAATGCACCAGCATTTTTCCAAAACGTTATGAATCAAATCGTCGGCGAAATGGATCATGGTGAAGTTTTAGCTTACCTTGATGACGTTATCATCCCGAGCAAAACCGTTGCCGAAGGTCTACACAGGCTCGAAAAATTTCTTAAACTTTTACAAAGCTATGGTCTAACTCTTCGTTTGAGCAAATGTAATTTTCTTATGACAAAAATCGAACATTTGGGTCACGTTGTTAACCAAAACGGTATAAAACCAGGAAAACTAAAAATAAGCGCTATTAAAAACTTTAAACCACCAACAAATACAACCGAAATAAGACGTTTCCTTGGCCTTACCGGGTTTTTTCGAAAATTCGTACCAAACTATTCTTTTATTACAAAACCGATTACAATACTTTTACATAAAACGGAAGAAAATAACTTTGTCTGGGCTTCAGAACAACAGAACGCTTTCGAAAAACTTATTGGCGCTCTTTGCAACTCTCCAGTTCTAGCCTTATACGACGTCAAAGCTTTTCACGAAGTTCATACAGATGCGAGTAGCATTGGGCTCGCCGGAGTACTTTTGCAGTCGTATGATCAAAATAAATGGCAACCAGTATTTTATTTTAGTCGCCACTGTACTAAAGCCGAACAAAAATACCACAGCTACGAGCTCGAAGTTCTCGCTGTTGTGGAGTCGCTAGAGCGATTCCGGATATATTTACTTGGCAAACGTTTTTGTCTTGTGACTGATTGCTCAGCTATAGCGACAGTTAAAGCACAAAAGGAGTTAAAGTCAAAAATTTCCAGATGGTGGATGAAACTCTTGGAGTTCGATTTCGAAACAGTTCATCGTGCAGGAAGCCGTCTTGCACACGTAGATGCGCTAAGCAGAGCACCTGACCAACCACCTGCCGAAGTAGAGCCTGCTGGATTCGTTTTTAATATCGCGAACAACATAGACGACTGGGTATTAGCCATTCAACTCCAAGATGAAAAATTAAAACGTATTATTGCAGTCGTTTCTGGTAGAATAAAATCTTTTAACGAACATCAACTAAAACAAGAGTATAAAATTCAAAATTATCGTTTATATAAAAAAGTTAAAGATTCGCTAAAATATGTAATACTGAAAGCAGTCAGATGGAGAATTGTACAACATTTTCACGATAGTATGGGACATTTTTCGCACGAGAAAACCATGCAACGCATTCAAAATCTATTTTGGTTTCCAAAAATGAGGAAGTATGTTAAGGAGTATATCGCCGCTTGTATCCCATGCTGCTTTAATAAGTCACAACGAGGCAAGCAGGAAGGGCGCTCACATTTCGAAGACCCAGAACCAATTCCTTTCCGGCTTCTTCATATTGACCATCTAGGACCATTTATCCGTTCAAAAAGAGGTAACACGCATGTTAGCAAATTTATCATCGTTAAAGCTGTCAAAAACACCAAAACCGTACCCGTCATACACACATTAAATGAAATCACGAGCTATTTTGGACTACCAACACGCATCGTTTCTGATCGAGGAACGTCCAAAAACTTTGAGACGTATTACAGAGAACATAACATTCACCACGTCAAAACAGCAGTGCGGACACCAAGAGCAAACGGCCAGGTCGAGAGGGCAAACGAACTCATTCTTAATTTTCTTCGTACAACAACAGAAAACTCAAAAGATTGGGATTTGAAGCTGAATGATTTGCAGTGTATCATCAACTCTCAAATCAATGCGACTACACGTTTCTGCCCCAATGATCTCGTTTTCAACTTTCAACTCAACAATATCGTACAAAACCATCTTGTTGCCGCTGTACAAGACGAAATAACTGATAGCTCATCAATACTATCGGTACATCAAAAGAAAGAGCAAGCCATCGAAGATATTCATCACGAACGAGAAAAGTGGAAATCAAGATTCGACAAAAAGCATGCAGAGCCTACGAAATATCATGCAAATGACTTGGTCGTCATTCAAAATGAACCCGCCGCAACAGGAGAATCCCGTAAGCTCGAGCCCAAATTCCGAGGGCCATATATTATTTCTCGCGAGCTTGGAAACGACCGCTATCTGGTCGAAGATATTCCCGGCATGCAGATAACATCACGAAAATTCTGCTCCGTATTTTCTTCGGACAAAATTAAGCCATTTTGCAAAAATTATCCTGAGCTGGAAGAAGAATCTGAAGATCTAAGCAGCGATGAAGATCAGCTATCCGAAATCGAGAACGATTTAAAGTCAGAAGTGGCCGAACTGTCACCGCATCAGCCCTGAAACAGAATAATATATTTGTTACGAGGTGGCAACTCTGGGTTTTTTTGGTCTGTCGTCGTTTTTCGTTTGAATCGTGAACAAGCGTCGGTTTTCTCAACTTAACGTACATTTTCATTATATTATTAAACTACAATAAAAATCAGTTTTCTTTAATATTTTAAGCTTTTTTATGAAAGCCATTCGTGACATTTGTATTTTGTAGTTTTACTAGCAGGACCCAGTTATCCTCGGCTTCGCTACGGACGTTCCAGCAACCATACTTTTTTATTTGTAGGTGGAAAAAGGGGGCGTGGCAAACATTTTTTTCCGTAAACCATTTCGTGCTCGAAAACAATCTACTGCCAAAATTTCAGCGCAATCGGCCCAGAAGTTTTGGAGTCTTAATGATTTCTTAAAAAATTGGCGTAATTATAATGCCACCACACCCACTTTAAGTACAGTTTCCGACGGTAAGCATACAAACCCAATTACTAAATTTCGGTCTTATAGACCAAAACCGTCTGAATTAAAGCATTTTCATTGATTTGTGGGCGGCAAAAGAAGGCGTGGAACCCCATTATTGGTAGAATTGCCTAAAAAAACCATACAAAATAAATGACTAAATTTTCGACTCATACAATCGAAATAGTCGAAAATATTGCATTTTTATTGATTTGTGGATGGTAAAATTATGGGCGGTGAAAGGAGGTGTGATTAAAACTAAATATGCAATAACCTAATCTATGACGCAAGTAATACATGTTTTATGTTTAAGAGTCAAACAAAAAAACAAATAGAAAATGATAAAAAAAGATGAAAACTTAAACTTTATAAAAATTATATTTTGGGCATTTTCTTATTTAAGTATATATCTTTAAAAATATTTTGGCATTTAATACTTTTGAAACCTTGGGAAACTCCGCGGGATTATCTAATAAAAAAGAGTCTATTTACATATATTGTAATATTTTTGCGTATACACTTAAACTTCATTGCGTTGTCTAGGAAATTGGAAGATTTTATATAAAACTTTCGAATTCGAGGTTTTTTTGAGGGAATTTTTACTAAAATATATATTCCAAAGAATATTTTGGCATGTTTACATTTTCGATATCTTGGGGAACTTCGGGGAACTTTTGAATCAAAATAGTAATTTATCTAAAAAAACTAACTGCGTCTGTATGTATATCAAAACGAACACTGAACGTCATAAAAGAAACGAGCAACAATATTTTTTGGGAGGAAAAAATGTATTGCTTACCGTGTCTCGCACGATGTTCAACCTTCGTTTCGTTATACATAAAGATGCAGTAAGAGTTTTTTATGCATTCGTTTTTTTTATCACAAAAACATAATATTTTCAAAGCTTCAATTTCTTTTTTTGGGCTTGCAAGTATCTAAGGATATATTAAAAATACTAAGAAAGATTGAAAATGTTCCTTCATAGTTACAATAAAAATAATTTATATTCAAGGTATTTGTCATTTTTATGAATATTTTCGATAATTTTATTGCTGCCAACCAAGCCTGCTTGATCAATTTACTTGAAATTTTCAGAAGAGATAGCTTGAATATTTGCCATCCAAATATCACAACTCATTTTTGCAATTTCTAAAGTTTTTAATCTAACTTATGGCCACCGAACCGGCATTGCTGGCCCTCTGTGCAGCGGAATCAATGGCCTTCAGTGAGGTTAATACTTTTTTATTTTTAACAATTTCACCAATATTGATCAAAGGATTAGAAAATCAAACAACAAATTTTTTATCTGAGTATCCGAATGATTTAGAAGACACACTCCTCTGTATAGAATGAAGAAAAAATCATTCATTTAAAAAGTTTTCTTCTAATACTAGTGTTACTGCAAGAAAATAACAAAATATTACTTATGCATCAAAAATAAATAATATTTTGCATTTACGAGATCTTTGCGTACTAAAGGGTATCCCAAAAGTTACTGATATTTTGATTTGGGCACTGCTTTTTTTTTGTAATAAGAATTGAGTTCTAAATCGATGACTGTCAACAACAAGTATGGAGGTTATTCATAAAGACTTCACAGTCAACCAAAGCTTTCAACATTTTGCAGAGACAGTTCGCAGAACCTGCACACTTCTTGGTCATCATAATGCACCGTCTCTCAACACTGTGGTCAATTTATTCAATAAATTTGACAGAAAAATTAATTCAATTGAAAAAACTTTCTGTGTCAGGTCGGATTTGAACTAAGGTTCTCTGGCGTTTGGGCCACGCACTCTACCCACTGCGCCACGGCCGCCACCTTAATAAACATAGATCTAATTACACAACCAGCTTAAATCTACTTTTGAGTTGACCTTTTGGCAAATTAACATCGAAAACGCTACAATTGTTAACAAAGGTACTAATGCGGTTTAGAGGAGCAGCAGCCATATAATTTGTTCTGCTACTACGGTTAGTGTTCAAATTTATATGAGAAAGAAGTTCTGGAGAATCGAATACACATGTTATGAGTTGGTGTGAATATACGATATCTGAAGATTTCCTCGGATCACTTAAATACTGAATTTTTAATAGTTTTAAACGATCCTCATAAGGAGTAAGGTCTAATATGTCAGTTTCCCTTAAGCGCCTTAGAGCAAACTGAACAAAGCGTTTTTTGATTTTTTCTTGCATAATCTAAGTGAGGACGAAATTCTTTGACCTACCGTTTTATAAATCCAAGCTTTGAAGATGATTTTTTACAAATATTATCAATATGAGTGTTAAACTACAGCTTAGAATCCATGCATATCCTAGATCTTTGACGGTGTCTACACTCAAGGCAAGACGACAATTATTCCTTTTTCGCGAAAAGGTCATAGTGTGTCATTTATCTGGATTTAGAAACATATTATTTTTAAAACACCAAACTTTAAAGGATTTTGGATCAGACTGGAGTATATCTGAATTATCTCTACACGATTAAAAATCTTGGACTAAATTTTAATACATCCTGTACTGTATATATGTCGATACTAAAATTGTATTAAATATTAATACTTGACGAATATTACATTTAATTTCTAATAAAAATTTGTACTAGAATTTAATACTCAGTTCGGATTAAATTTTAATACTGTTTTGGTTTAAATTTTAGTATTGAAATATTAAAGAGTTAACATAAAATTTTATAGCCCATTGATGTATACAATTTATTTCTTCTTTTTTTTCTTTTATACTATAATTTTTCAACTTACTCCTGTTGTAGGTTTCGAACTCACGCCATCATTGAAATGAAAGCAGTAAACGTTGCTTGATTATAAACCTTTGTTAACCGGAAAAGTAAGTCTGAATCATAAGACTTTTGAATCTTAACAATTTGAAAATTAAGACGGAAAATATTGAAATATAATACAGCATGGCTTCAAATGTAATACATATTGTATTAAATCTAATATCATCACTATCTTAATTCAAAATCTATTCCAATTGTACTATTTTTTGAAACCGGTTTAATTGCTGTTTAGGTATTTTGTATTAAATTTTACACCGTAGGAACTAATGTTCAAATTTTATTCCAACTTTATTAAATGTAAGTACAGCTTTGACTAAAAAAACTTCTAGTATTTTGAAAAGTATTAGTTCTAATAAAAAATGGCTTAAAAAATGCATTATTCCAACCATTGGTTTAAAAATTACTCCATGATTTTTAACCGTGTAAAATTAATCGTTCTGTATATTTTCATATCATCGGCATAAATAAGGAGATGACAGTGTTCAATGATGTGAGTTACATCATTGATTGCAAAAATAAACAGAAGTGAACCAAGGTGACTACCCTGAGGAACACATGATTCAGCAATAAATTCAGAAGACAATACGTCTCGAAAAAGTATTTGATAAGATTTCTCCATCAAATACGATTTGATCCAGATCTAAAATATTGTGGAAATCCCATTAACTCGACTTTAAATAAGATAAAATTGTGTGGCAGTTTATCAAATGCCTTACTAAAGTCAGTGTAAACACAATCGACCTGGTTACCAGAATCAATCGAATTTAAGCAGAATGTTATAAAATCGAGCAGATTAGGCACAGTGGATCTGCCATCCACAAAACCATGCCGACGAGTTGGTATGACTTTCCCACAGGGAATTTTTACTCTATCATGCACAATACGCTCAAAAGTTTTGAAATCGATGAGAGCTTAGCGATAGGCCTATAGTTATTGACATCATTCCTGCAACCTTTTATATAAATAGAACTTATAAATGATTTTTTCCAAAAAAGCGAAAAAAAAAATACTTTCGTTAATTAATTTATTTAATAATAAAGAAATTGGTTGACTCAAAACGAAACCCCATTGTGGTAACACTACAGCAAGAACACCGTCGGGTCTAGCGCCAAAATCCTCATCGATCGATCCAATAAACCTTAAAATATCATCTGGACTGATGAATAGATGCTCCAAAGAACACTGGGTGCGGAATTCATATATTTAAAGTACTCTCCATCAGGATTAAAAGAATCTGAACAGAAAGATTCTTTAAAAAAATTGGCGAATTGGCCACAAAATTTGACGGGATCGTCAGTAAATCCATCAGGAGTTCTAAATGAAGAAGGGAATCCATCGGATTTCTTCTTTGTGTTTATGAATCCCCAAAATTTCTTTGGATCAGACAAATCCTCAGCTTAACACTATCTAAATATTCGTGATATAATGTAGCTGAGCGATTTTCAAAATCCAGAAACAAAATCTTGTAAGTTTCTAGGTCGTTTGAGTCTTAGCTACAGACGTATTTTTTCCATGCCCTTTTACTGTTGTTGCGAAGAGTCTTTAAATCCTTTGTGTACCAAGGGAACGCAGAATTTCTCGCAAATTTGAGACTATAATCTACGGTTTGAGAAAACATAGCAAAGATTTCCATATAAAAAAGATTTATGGACTCATCAATGCAATTTTCATTTATGTATTCTAAAATCGCATTAAGTTTACCATGAAGCAGCCGATTCAACTTCAAAAAGTCAGCTTTTTTAAAATTGAATTTGTGAAGCTTACCTGCTGAATTAGAATTTACTTTATTTTCTCTGTCGGATTTGTACCAAATATTCAATGGTCCTCTTAACAACAACATTGTTACTGCCTGTAGTTAAGACCAGGTCAAGACCAGTTCTTTCAAGACTATTATAAACACAACTCACTTGTTGTAAGTCTGAACTTATACTCGTAATATCAACAAATATAAGTTCTTGGCGGGTCTTCGAATTACATGCATAACAGAATGAATCATCGTCAGAAGAATGCCATTTACCCTCAAATTATAAGCATTTTTTTAAATTTTGTCTTCTGTGAGCCACCATTTTTTATAAATCGTAAATTTTGACAAATCTCGCTGTCAATCCCTAATTTTCAATGTGTACTTAAACAGGATTTTTTCAGATTTTTCAAATTCGAGTTATCCTGTGCGCCAAAAGAAACTTTTTGTTCTTGGTTTCCCAATAATTTATTTATTACGAAGTAAGTAATAATTTTATTATTACGAAGAAGTGACGTCACCAAAAAATAAATGCTTTTTTTCAAAAACTAAATACTCTTTTAATAATTTTCAAAAATTTACAAAAAAAAAACCTATTATTTCATAATCCTCTAATAGAACACACCTAAATCTATCACAAATATAGCTATAAGTTCACTTAAGTCAACACTCAAAAAAGTATTTGTTCTCATTGACGAATTACTATGTTAAGTTGATAAATTTTTTTGTCAGTATATAGTCAACAGAAGAGTTTGTCAATTTGATTGAAGGTGAGAGGTTGCAATATTATTATCAAAAATTTTTGTTGTTTATTTGATAAACGGATGTTTTGATTTGATAAAAGCCTTTATCAAGAATGCCTCGTTTGTATTGTACATTTGATAAACGAATTTGTCAATATGAATAAAGAATATTTCAACCCGAAAAAATGGTTCGTTGAATAGAAAAATGCTTTTCTGTTAAAAAATAAATTTTTTGACTAACCATACAAAAATGTGTTTGTTGTTTTGATAAAATATTTTATTATTTGAAGCAATTTTATTAAATATTACAAAATTAAATTTAATAATGTATCGCTAAGAAGAATGTAATTTTTACATTAGCTCTTCCTCCTGACTCCAAGCCTTTTACTCTCACTGAGTTGTTATTAAAATTTTTTTTTTGTTTCACAAATTATAACAATAGTACACAACTCACAAAATAGCTTTTTATAATTTCTGCGAACAACAAATAACGCCACCGAAATGCCAGACCTCTATTTCAGATGTAATGATTGAAAGTTTTTTAAATTGATAATTCATTTCAGCATAACGAAATTGAAATTTTATCCACGTGACTCAAGCTATTATCAATTTTATAAATGATTTCTTCAGCACAATAAACCTATTTATCAACCCAACGAAGTAAGTTTGTTAATAATATTTACAAAAATTATATAATTTTATTCCGACTTATTGACGACTTTTTTATCGTAAATAATGTTATATCAAGTTGAGAAAAACATTTTTCAAACAAATAAAACAAATTTTTTTCAAATTAACACATTCAATTTGTTAATGTTTTATTATGTTTTGAATCGAATGAATAAGGTTTCTTTCGAATTGATAAAAATATAAAGCAATTATGATAAAATTTTATCGATTGCACAATTTGGTTTTGTTAAGGATTAGCAAAAGTTATTTACCAATTTTACCAAGAATTTTTCGTTGAGTGTACACTACACTATGATGTCATACAAAATCAACACAAACATTATCATTCTGTACCGTACCACTGGCTAAATGTAAAAAAAAAAATGTTGGAAGAATTTTTTATAGTGTTTAATTATAGGGAATTCACATATATTGTTGTCATCACTTTTTTTCTAGATGGTGATGCGACATTTTATTTATGAAATCTCATAGCGAACGTAGTAAAAATTTTGACTGCTTTGAGATTCATTTGAGAGTTGTGCGAATCAACGAACAAACATACTCGTACAGAATAAAGAGACAAATCTAACTACCGAGATTCAGCTACGCTGTGGCACAAACGATGTGAGTTGTGAAATTAAAGAAAACATTTTTTGAAAGCGATCACGTTGGGACATAAACTAAAACCATTTAATAATTTCTTTTTAATTTTTGTTCATAGAAATAAGTCTTTAACTATAATTAATTCACAGCTAGTGGTTGTGCTTAGAAGAAATGTTGAGAAGGGAAAAATAATAGGACCAGCTAATACATTTTGCCCCTCTAGGGATCAAATTTCGGGAAGAAATGAGCTATAATTGACATTTTTATTTTGTTCAGACACACCCAGAAGAAATGTTTAGTGGGGGAAAATAATAAAACCAGCTCACACATTTCACTCCTTAAGAGGTCAATTCGGTAGAGATATGAACTACAATCAACATTTTTCTTCATTTTTTTTTTTTTTTTGTAGGGGATGAATACGGCAGATAGGCGATGGGTGTATTCAGACGAAATATAAAGAGGGGGAGGGGGAGGCAATAAAATGTTCTTGCGCTTTCTTTATTCGTTACAGCGAATCTTTAAATTGCTGCAGTATTCAATGGCAAATTTCAACAATTTGACTTCATAAGCGAGCAAGCATTTTATTTATTCGTAGATAGTGAATACGATAAACGCTCGCTACTCTCTTTTTCAACTAGTTCTCATATATTCTAGAGAAGGCACTCATGAAGTTTTCTGGTAGGTGCTACCTGTAAAGGTACTACCCGTGACAAGGTTCATTAATATAGGTTAAGTCACTTGAGAGAAAACCACTCTTTTTTCGCCTTTGCTACCGAACTGTCAAAGTAGCTGTTAGCTGAAAATTGTACAGATTCGTGTTTTTATTTTCTTGATTTCCTTTCATCCATTCTGACAGTTCGACCGAGCTTCTCTCAAGTGACTTAACCTATATTAATGAACCTTGGCCCATGATACAATAATTTACAAGGTAACCTTGACAACTACCTTTTTTCTCACCAGCCGCAATCGGGAGTTGTCAAATCAATACAAAGTTTAACTTGTCATCTGTTTTGATGCTTCTTCGTTTTCTCTTTTTCTATGTGTTTTTGACAACTCCAAATCGAAATTAGAACTGTCACTCCTACCTTGTAAATCATTATACCATGGTACTACCTGTATTCCAGCAAAGAATTGTTCAAGTGAAGGAATACATGACCTGCATCCATAGTGTCAAATATTTCCCAGGTTTATCCGGACGTCTTTGTGCTCAATAGATCCTCGTTTTACAGAGATAGTAAGTTCTTAAATCACACAATGAAATTTAATCTCCCTGCGAACATAAACTATGTTAATTTAAAACAAATTTACCGTCACTTCTCCTTATTTCCACCCTCCAACTACACTATTAGCAGTCTTCCGAATCAATTAAATTTATTAAAAATAGCTGTTTTGGTTATTTAAAGCGGTGCAGCAACAACTCAATTTCCTCTGTTGTTTATGGTTGGACACTTCAAACTCGTGACTAGGCGAGGAAATCTGAAAAATAACGGTCACTTTAAATTGGTTCCTTAAATAAAATATTAATTTTTTTAGGACAAATGGTATACATGGAAAACTGGCGCATGATTATGTTTCTGGGAACACCTGTTATGCCCGATCTGACTTCACTCATAACAACCGGCCTATACATTAACGATTTGTCGATGCACGACTTCAGCAGGTAACTATTTTAGTTCAGTCGTCGAAGAATGTACCGTTTAAGTCTCGGTCTTTCAGAGATCTCATGTTGGCCGGTACGCAGCAATCTGTAGAACTGAAGCTGGCACTTGATCAAGAGCAACAGAAATCAAAGAAACTCGAAGAATCAATGCGTAAGCTCGACGAGGAAATGCGGCGTACAGACGAGCTTCTCTATCAAATGATACCGAAACAGGTGGCCGATCGGCTGCGTAGGGGTGAAAATCCTATTGACACATGCGAAGTAAGTTAAACAAGTCAATTTCGCCCACAGCTTTACAAAACTTAAGCAATTTCTCAGATGTTCGACAGCGTCTCAATACTTTTCTCCGATGTGGTTACGTTTACGGAGATCTGTAGTCGTATTACACCCATGGAAGTGGTATCCATGCTGAATGCCATGTATTCTATTTTCGATACTCTTACTGAACGTAATTACGTATATAAAGTGGAGACCATCGGTGACGCTTACATGGTTGTCGCTGGTGCACCTGAAAAAGATGTTGATCATGCAGAAAAAGTTTGTAACATGGCACTGGATATGGTGGATGCCATCAAAGACCTCAAGGATCCATCGACAGGTCAGCATTTACGCATACGTGTTGGTGTGCACTCTGGTGCTGTCGTTGCTGGCATTGTTGGCCTCAAGATGCCTCGCTACTGTCTCTTTGGTGACTCTGTGAATACGGCATCGCGCATGGAGTCAACGAGCATAGCCATGAAAGTGCACATCTCGCAGTCAACAAAAGAGTTTCTTGGTGTCAGCTATAAGGTAAGTGAACGCGGTGAGATAGATGTCAAGGGCAAAGGCACCATGAAGACGTATTGGCTAGATGAGCGCGAAAATCGTAAGCCACTGCAGCTCCCTTCAGGCATTCTGCATCCCATATCTAGTTTTACTGCCGCCGCTAATGCAACAGTTGCAGATACAAGGCGCCTGAGCGTATCGCATAGCACGAAAGCCATAATGCCACCACCAGCACCTGCTGCAATCGTTTCCGGCTCCAATGAGCGCAGCACCGTCTCCAGTGGCATACTTGGAATACCCGACTTGAGTAACAGTGGTGCCATCAATGCAGCTGCCAGCAACACAACCAGCGAGGATCGAAGTCGTATTTACTCGCCGGTAACATTCAAAGATGTGGCACGTCGCAGCATCGCAAACTCACCTGTACGAAGTGTTTACTCGGGCGCTGGACGCGAATCACGTTCGAACTCCACAGGCCACGTTTTCATGCGTTCTCCCAGCGATGTTTTCGGCTCGTTGATATTGGATACCGAAGAATTTCTAGAGGATTTGCAAATTTCACAGCGAGCCTCTCTGGCTACTAATGGTAACATCAAGATTGCATCATCATCCTCCACGTGTTCGTTTAGTCCGATTCCACCGTTTCGTATCGGAAGCGCACCCACAAAACCAAGACCCAACAATCCCGATCAATTTACTCCGGAAGAACTGGCAGCAATGGATCAGGTGACGCCACCATCGACGGCACCAACGCAAGACACAGCCATCGCCTGCGGTATGATGTTGAAGCAATCCACATCATGTGCTTCACTGGAGAAAGCAAAATCAAGGTAAGTGGAGTATCTTCATTTAGTGAATGACTTTCTTATATATAGTTGGAAGTTGGGATACAGTTTAATTAAAGCCCATTTCTAGTTCTAGGTTGACACTGATAAAAAAATATTTTTTAAACACATCGAAACCCTCTTCAAGTAAAAAGGTTAACTTCGAAATATAATCAAGGTATGCGGATTTAATTCCAATTTCATGTTTAAATGACTTAACCTCAATATTTAGAATATGTCTAAAACGTTTGAAAACGCTTAAATAACATAATAACAGAGTATAACAAAAAAAAAATAAATCCACCAATACTTGTTATGGAAATCTAAGAGAACTTTTGAGAAATCCGGTGCTTGAAAAAAGATTTCTTAGAATACATTGCACCAAAAAAGAACATAAATTTCCATAACCCTTTTTTTAAATAATCTTTAGCCTTTTTCATAGCTCTTAACAATATTTTTCATAATACAGTCAAAGCTGATTTTACGCGGTGTTTTTTGTGCTTTATATGGTCTTGTTACGCGCATATGATGGATAATATAAAAAAAATGGAGAATAATTTTACTTTTATTTCGGCAGTTGAATTTTGAATGTCTTCTATTTTCACTTCCATATCCCTGAGAATATTTTTCTAAAGCGACAGACATCGGCAACGTTTCCCCCACGTGGTCAAAATTTTCAGTTTAAATAGTTATCTTTCAAAACTATTTTAGTGTTAAGGTCTTTTTTTCAAACTTCAACGTTTATTTTTAATAGCTATATTACAAAGTTTACCTTCGAATGATTTAAATATTTCAATCTTGTTAATACCATGTTAAACATGCTAAATAAGTTTTGATATTTTGCAATTTCCTTGCTAACTTGTAAACAGCTGATTTTAAGCAGTTTGACACTTTTACCATTTTTGCCAGAAGAAATTTCTCGGACTAAAACTTGCAAATTTTGACAAGGAGGGGATAGTTTTTACTCGCTCTATCGCTCGCTTTTACCATTTTTTTTTTTTTTTTGAGTACGGAAAAGCTTTTCGGAATAAACCTGCAAGACTGGTAAATTGGACTAAAACTTTAGAGTACGGGAACAGACCCATTGTGACAGTAAAATATGAAAAATTTAAAATTAAGGCTTAGAGTTTGCTTTCAAAATTCTGAAAAGTCTAGGTTAGAAAAAGTTGACCCAAGATTGAAAATAAACTCTTACAATTACATTTTATAACTGCGTACATAATGTCAAAAACGAATAAATAATACCCACATAAGTTTAAAATATAGAAAAAACTATTTTAAAATATCGCGCTATTGGCGAAAAATATTAATGTGATCATACTTAAAACTGTTAACTGCGGAGCGGTGTATGGAAAAATGCTTAGTTTTTCTTAGTTTTTAATTCCTCTATTGTGCAAACAATTTGAAATTCCAGAACTTGAACATCTAAAGCTAATCTTTGTTCCGCCGAAAAACTTCTTCCCGTAGCCGATTACCTAAGGTTTTTCGTCCTAAGTCGTACGAGTTTTAATAATAATCGCAAAGGTTTAAAATGCAATCATCATGGTTTAGTAGATAGTTTAAAAGAGATTTAAAAATTAAACTTTATATTTCTAACGTGCTACTTGCAGGAAAAACACAGGTGCGTCGTTGGACACACGAGAGAAGCGAAGCTTTTTCGCAGTTACATAAATTGAAAAGCTTAATAATTTTTTCTTTTTAATAAATTAACTTCTAAATTCAAAAATTTGAATTAACATAAAATAAATTACATACCTAAACAAAACATACTGCTTATTTTTTTATTGTTGAATGTCAAATTTCCACGACAATTACATATACGGGCATATAATGCCAGCGACTCTCCATTTTAACTCTCCACACATGTTTGTGAACTTGGCTGCACTGAACAAATTTTTTCCTTCAACAGCGTACTTCCTAGCGAAAAAAAAATTCCGCTGCCTGTTCGCTGTCAAAAAAGTCAATGTACTTCTTATTGGAATTTTGTTTTCGTTTTTACGACAAATTTGCTTCTACTTGCTACAAGATGTCACCAGCATCGGTGTTTTGTGGCTGCACTGCATTGATCGTTATAGCAGCGCTGGTGTATTGGTTGGAATGAACGAAAAAGAGATAAGAGAATGGATAGAGAAACGAAAAGCAATCGTGTTTTTTAACGGCTGGCTTCCGCACTTTATCATTTTATTTTTTTTTTTAATTAACTTACTTTGGATTTAATGTAATAATTGTTTTTTATTGTAGTGGTAACACGTCAACAGTTTTCCTTTGCGCGTTCATATCAAGAAAAAAGATATAATACATAATCCTCTATCTATTGATAGATTGTAAAGATCTGCATTGAGTATAAATTATTATCTAGAGATTGCATCAACTCTGCTAAATCTCTGGCATGTGTTAACAGAGGTTAACATAGTTTTTTTTCTTCATGTTTTTAAGTGAAATAACTCTGTTAACACATGCCAGAGATTTAGCAGAGTTGATGCAATCTCTAGATAATAATTTAAAATCTATGAGATATACTGCAGCATAGCTTCTGTTATACTTAACATTGAATCAACAAGCGTTTCTAACACGACTTGGTGGCCTTGTGGACAGCGTATTGAACTCGTGTTCACTTGGATGCGGGTTCGAATTTCAACAGAGGCAAAGAAGTATCTTTAATATTTATCAATATTAAAGTACTTAATTTTCCTGTTGTAATAAACGCAAGCGTTAAGAAACCATAAAATTCCAAGAACAAATCTGTTGAACATTTTTCAGATTTCATTTCAAGCAAATCACAGAACGAGGAGTAAAAAGCTTCGCTTCAATAAACTGACTAATACGAATATCCATGTTTTGTATAATTGAGATATGAAATAAATGACTAAAGCCGATTTGTCTGGTTCACACTTTGCATATAAATATGCGGACGGAAAAGATTATTAAGACATCAATAAATTTTGACGAAATTGCAGAATTGAATGAAGATTTTTTCTTGGAAATTTGATGGTTTCTTTGTTGGTAGTGCTTATTACAAGAAAATTTAATACTTTAATATTAAATATATACTAAAAAGATTTTTTAGCCTGCCAGTGGGGATCGAACCAATGTTCTCGTAAGCAAGAGTCCAATGCACTATCCACAAGGACACAACGACTTGTTAGGAACAGTTGTTAATTCAATTCTAATTATAATAGAAGCTATTCTGCAGTAGATCGTCACCATCTACATAGAGTATAAATTATTATCTAGAGATTGCATCAACTCTGCAAAATCTCTGACATGTGTTAACAAAGGTTAACAGAGTCTTTTTCTTCATGTTTTTAAGTGAAATTACTCTGTTAACACATGCCAGACATTTAGCAGAATATATGCAATTTCTAGATAATAATTTACACTCTATCAATAGATAGAGGATTGTGTATTTGCTATGCTCCAACTATCGAAAATTTGCTTTTATTTGCCACAAGGTGTCGCTAGCATCGGTTTCTTTGTATTGTGAATGCGTTTGTGGTGCTGTTGGTACGAAGAAAATTAGCAATGCCCACAAGTGCGTTGACAAGTGCGTTTTTAAGTGTCAAAAAAAAAAATTATATCAATAAATATGGAATTAACAAACGCATGCATGAGTCAGTGCAGCCAAGCTCACAACCATGTGTGGAGAGTTAAAATGGAGAGTCGCTGGCATAATATGCCCGTATATGTAATTGGCGTGGAAATTTGACATTCAACAATAAAAAAATAAGCAGTAAATATGTTTTCTGTATACATGTAATTAATTTTATGTTATTTTAAATTTTTGAATTTAAAAGATAATTTTTTTAAAAAGAAAAAATTATTAAGCTATCAAATCTATGTAACTGTGAAAAAGCTTCGCTTCTCTCGTGTGTCCAACGACGCACTTGTGTTTTTTTACTTGAGAGTGTTTTCTTGGTCTTATCAACTAAATAAATGCTTGTTTATTCCTATTTAATCCATTATAAGTCCATCCAAATAAACTACACATATAAATATATTGTAAAATTAATAACAAACTATTTTGAAGAAAGTTAATTGTTATATATGCATTTTTTTTTTGCATATAATATTTTTTAAGATAAAAACATGTACAACAACTTATTTGCAATTTTTAAGAATAACAATGGATAAATTTAAAAAATTTTGCAAAAATTTGCTCTAAAAAAAATTAATTCAAAAAATAAAAGACAAAAATTTAAAACCAAGATATTTAAAAATCACAAACTAATTAATAAAAAGTTCAAAATTTTTATATTTTTATACTCGTAAATACAAGAATTCATTATGGGTTTTAATTTATAATAAATAGAAAAATGTACGGTAAATAATAACAATATCAGTTTCACTGTTTTTTTTGTTAAAATTATGCGTTTTTTTGTGCGTTAGTGACTTTTGGTTTAAATTTGATGGCAAGACTAACGTGTACAAGTGTTCAACTAACAAAATGGTCACTTTTCGCCCTTCTGGCTAACAAGCTTATGAGCTCTTGCATTGTTTGAAAGTAATAGTAGTTATTTGTGCAGTTTTCGCTTACCAGCAAGCAACTACCCAAGCAACAATTTTATAGAGTTGAGCACTGGACGAAAAATTTTTATTTTTTAATTAAATCCTTCAGCAAGAGTAATACGTTTACAGACTATTTACAGCAAAACTAGTTGTCTATAATTGGATGACCATCGGATGCACGTCATAAAAAAATAATAGAATTAATGAAATTAATTAAAAAATCTATGTGGATAAAACCTAGACCCCACAGACATAGTTTGTTCTGTGAGTTCCATTGTCCCCGAAATTGCTATTTTGTAAAATTATATTTAAACACAAAAACGAACAAAAAGAAATTAAACACATTATTGTGTTGTGTAATAAACACCGATTTTACATTTTTCAATAGAACATTAAATTGCATTTCGTTTTGTTCGCAAGCGTTACAGATTACTTATTTTTCTCTTAAAAAAACTACCTTTGTCTCCAGTTAACTACTTTTCTTGATATAGTTGCCTACTAAAAGGAGACAAGTAAAATAATGCAACCCTTTGACTGATTGATGCAGGTCTGGAGTTCAATCAAAATTTTGACTGACGAGAGAAGATTTTGAATTTAATTTTCGCTCTGAGATAAAGTTAATTTTTTACATAGGAAAGCAACAACAAATTTTGATTGATTTAATCATTTGACTGACGTGTAACAGGGGCGGATCGAGAGAAGAATTTTGGGGGGGGGTAAATTTTTTAATAATTTTCACATAGATATATTTTTTTAAAACTTTTATTTGAAGTAAAATAATGCATATTTTCTATTATTTTTAACATCAGTTTAGATATGATTTAATTCATATTTAAAAATAATTATAACTTATTAATTATTTGTAAAAATTTATAGTAAAATTCTATGTTTACCAATTTTGGAAAATCTTTCGACTACATCCTCTGGATTCAAAACTATGTCATAGTGAATATGAAGCAACGCTAAACCAACTAATCTTTTTTCAAGCATTGTAGTTCGGAGCCAGGTTTTGATGCATCATAATGATGAAAAAGAACGTTCAGCGCTTGAATTGGTCACTGGTAATGTGCAGAAAATTTGGAGGAGCTTCTGTATTGTTGGATAAATGTCCTTATCACAGCATTGGAGAGCTTCAAAAGCAGAACCAGGTAGTTTACCAGCACCAGATAATATTAGATCCTTCCATTTTTGTTGCCAATGACAAAGCTCACCTTTTAATCTCAAAACCAGCATTTCTCTTTTTTCTCCGAGCAAGTTAGCAAATCTTCCAATAATATCTTCTATTAATTGTTTCAATTGACCAGCATCTACACTAATTATTTAGCAATTCTAAAGGCTATTGCGCACGGGTAGATTAAGCCTTAAACGTACCATTTGATTTTGCTTTATCTTGGTTACACATGCATATTTCAGTTTTTGGATGAAATTTATGAGATTTGGGGGGGGGAATTTCCCCATTTTCCCACCCCGTGGATCCGCGCCTGCGTGTAAACACCTTCTGCATCTTGGAAGCCATTTCTTACAGACTTCTACAAGTCTTCAGCTATCAGAGCCAAACTCTGAAGAGTTTTAGTTTTATAGATAACGTCTTATAAACATCTCCAAGGCTTTTATTTAAAGAGGTCTGATCTGATCTGAGCAACGGTCTGACTAAAAGAGTATCACTCTGATTACGAGAGAAACGGTCTGACTAGAAGAGTGTCACTCTGAAAATAAAATGTTGGTTCTTATAATCGGACAATATCCCTAAACAAAAAATTTAACTGTATACATGTTTCTTAACCCTTTCTTGAAGATGGATTATTTTTCAAAAGAAATGGGTTTTTATTTAATAAGCTTAAATTTCAAGGTACCTATATAATAAATGAACAGAATTATTTTCAAATTATATTCAAAGAATTTGGTTTATTCGTTAAAAAACATTCCGAAAGAACACGACAATTTCTAACTGCAATTTAAGTATTCACTTCCATTCATAAGATATTATATTTTCCAGGAAGAAGTGTGCTATATTTTCATAGTAAAAAAAATTACGAATCCCATTAGGAATATGGTTTTACAACACACGTACGAACTCAAACAATTTGTCCATCTACATCACTGAAATTTTTTCACTGTCGCTATCACATCACAGTGCCTTGTGACGTAGTAAGAATAGTGTAATAAAAAATAAGTCATGGAATTTGTTGTTGCTTCCACTCATGGACTAGTTTCTAGTTTTTTTGTTACATTAATCAACCTTTTGAGGAAGATTTTTCATATTCTTTTATGTGACTCAAGTATATTACTTTTGTAGTAAGAGCTGTACTCTTGTATGAAGATATCAAATCTTAAAACTGCCTTATAGTGCATATATTGAGAGTATAGTATAATTTGCTAATTAAATAAAACTTTAAATGTTGGTTTTTGCTAAAGGGGACAGCTTCTAAACGAGGTGCAATATGAGATTCTTACGATAAAGTTTCCACCGCAATGAGATTTATGCTTTTATGTCATAAAATATTACACCACGCATATACAATATTATATATATAATAATTTCCTACAAACATTATAAAAAATGTTGCATTCAATTTTGTTATATTAAAGTAGTGTTGGTAGTATTGTATATATACATAAATTCTTGTAAAACTCTCTTAGATATATATCTTCAATTTTCCGACTTCAATTAAATTTTGCACATATATTCTTGGTGTAATGAGCAGCCTGTTGTCTAGAAAATTGGTCGGGATTAATATTTTATTTCAGTAAATATCTACACCATAGTATTGATATTTGGCATAGGGGTGGGAAGGGCCTGTTCCAAGCTATATGCAAAAAATGGGCTGGGCTGTAAAATTCGAGTATGCATGCTCTTTACTTGGTATGAGCCAGAGACCGGCAATGAATGCTTCGCCTTTATTTTATCTTCGCACAATCACTGCTTCTGCTGTTTTCATTCGGCATCAAGAACTGTGAATAATGTTGTGCAGTGTCCGCTATTGCTTGTTTCATTGTCTATTGCTTTTTAAACGACACTATTGCATTCGTGTTTATTTCGTTGAGTTCATTGTAATTTCGAGCAAACTGCTGTGTGCGCCGCACTGGACATATGCAGATTTCAAATTGGAAACGTATGTCATCGAAAGTAAACATTGACATTAATTTTGATGTTTAGCAATGGTGAATATTTTACAAATCATTCCACAGAATATCCAAATTTATGAATTTTCAATTCAAATTCAACCAGCTATCGACATTTTTTTTCGACAACAACAAAACAAAAATAAAAAAAGTCGAAAGCTAGTTGAATTAGTATTGCAAATCCATTCCTATTACACGTTTGATACCATAACTTCTAAGCCCTTCAAGCGCACACCTTAAATTTACATCGTTGTAAAGGTAATGGAACGTGACAAAAATGAAAATAATAAAAAAGAAAAAAAAATTAAAGCACCTGTTGCTATTTTACTGCAATTTCTTTAAAAGTTTTATATTTTTTCCTTAAAAAAGAGGAAATAACCTTTTCAATGGTACTTTATTTACGAAAATTTAAATTGATTGTGCTACGTTATCTCAAAATATACCCTATTTTGGCATTCGCATGGCTGTAGGTCCGCGAGAAAAATTCTTTAAATCTCAAACTCTGGATTTGTTTCTCTAAACAATAAACCAATCTAATAACAAAATTTAAGCCAAATCTGAGATGGGCAGTGCAACTGATATTGCACTTCAATGTGAAATGGGAGCTATAGGTTTATTTAAAAAATCGAGAAATTTTGGGTTTTTGTACTCTGTCTAAGAAATATAATTTTATTACTTTAAAGAATCGGTAATATGTAATAAGTAACATATTACTTTCCAAAGTTATATATCGCAACACTGCTGCTAGCAGTGCTGCCTTCGAGCGGTATTTTTCTGCAGCAGGTATTATAATGACAGGAAAACGAAACCCTTTGGGCGCGAAAACTACAAACAATATTAATAATACAAAAATAATGAAAAATGAGCAAAATATCACTAAATTTTGCTCATATTTTATTATTTTTGTATTATTAAGATTTTATTTTTTTTTCTTTATAAACGTACACTATTCGTTTTACTTTCAAATTAATTTTTTTATTTTTATTTGCAGAAAAAAATTATGTTAGATCCTAACAATAAGTAAGTTTATTCCGCTCATTTAGGATTGCATATGGTGCTCTATTGAAAGCAGCAACCGCACTTCCAACCATTCGTTGCCTTTTCGATGACAATAACTGTTATATACACACGACAAGCAACAACAATTCAGCGATTGGTGCATTTCTTCGTTTCATCTATTTTGTGCGCAGTGCTATCTCGGCATTCGTATTTCTGTGAATGACACATAAACGGGAATGAATGCATTCATGCCGTTCTCTGGTATGAACATTTACTTCAACCCGTTCTCTGTAAGTTATATCTTCATGCAACGATGTTGCGTCAACTTTTTTCTTGTTAACTGACTTTTCCTAAAGCTCCTAAAGCACTTGCCCAATTGCAGTAATTTTTTGTGACAGGTAGAAACAATGAACGTACAGGTGCCCATCTAAAAGAGTGGTTGGTAATTCACAAAGGGGCGTGTCAATATTAGAAAAACATTGTGTTTCGAATAAAATTGACACTAGGGTACTGAAATTTGGTACAGGAGTAGTCACAATTATTACAAATTATGATCAAGAAAGTAGGCGGAGTTCTACAAAGGGCGTGTCACTATAAGAAAAACACTATATCTCTAATAATATTGGCACTAGACCACAAAAACTCCTTATAAGAATGGGTACAATTATTACAAAAAAACGTTCAATAATGTGGGCTGGATATGTCAAAAAGGCGTGTCACTATTAGAAATACACTGACACTGAAAACGTGACACTTTAATAAAGATTGTAAAGAGACAAACATTTAACTTTCTCTGTTGGGAGATGTAGCCTTCAGGCCATAGGCGCCGGAACTTACTTACTTTGGTGGCCGTAACAACCCGTGTCCGGGTTTCGGCCAACCTCATCAGCTTTCGCCAGGCGCCTCTGCTTTACGCGCGCCTTCTCCAATCGGATACACCAAGTGCGGTTAGGGCTTCCTCAGCGCAGCCTGGTCCATCCATCGGAGGAATGGTCTCCCTCGTCGTCGTTGACCAGCGACCCTTGCCTCAAGCACATTTTTCGCTGGAACTTCGTCTTCCATACGATGGACATGACCCAGCCAGCGTAGTCGCTCCACAGTTTTACGCCGAACTACGTCAATGTCTTCGTAGAGTTCATACAGCTCGTGGTTCATTCGGATGCGATAGTCATCGCCGAATCGAACAGGACCGAAGATTTTGAGAAGAACTTTTCTTTCGAACACCCCCAGAGCGTTGCTTACTGAGCCCGTAGTAGCACCTATTAGCAATTATTGTTCTTCGCTTTATCTCCAGGCTGATTTCCTTGTTGGTATTATTGGCGGTGCCAAGGTATACGAACTACTTCAAAGTTATAGCTGACGGATGAATCGTGGGAGTCTAGACGCCGCGCTCCCTTGTTTGTAGACAGCATATACTTTGTTTTACCCTCATTTATCGTCAAACCCACTTTGGCTGATTTCTTTTCGATAGCGGTGAAAGCAGTGGTAACATTTCTCTTGGTTCTGCCGACAATATCAATACGATATCATCAGCATAACTGGCGCAGATTGTTGGGTCTCCTTTCTTAAGCATAGGGCACCCCCCGGTTTTAAACAATTCAGCTGACAGGCCGTCAGCACCCGCTGCTTTATTGTTTTTGAGTCGTTGGATAGCAACTCGAACCTCTTCATGGCTAGGTGGTGATACTTCCACTCCGTCATCGTTGATTGGTGGCTCTGAACTGCGCTCTCCATGTGCGGCATTGGTGGAATCGTCGCCAGTAAGTAAATTGGAGAAGTGCCGTCTCCACAATCTCAGCACTCACTGTGTATCCGTTTTCAGATCTCCATTTTCGTCTCTACAAGTGGATGCTCCGGGCTTGAAACCTTGGGTTAGACGTTTAACCTGTTGATAGAATTTTCGTGCATCCTTCTTTCCCTGGTATACCTCTAGTTCCTCACGCTCACGCTTTTCCTGCTCTCTTTTCTTGCGTCTGAAAAGGCGCCTCTCTTCCTTCCAGACATAAAAAAAAAAAAATTTTTTTTTATATAAGAGAAAGTCATAGACACGCATTTAGCAAGATTTAAAGCAAGACCATTACTGCAACACCAATTAAAAAGCTTATTAACTTCATTTTGTTGGAGCACAGTATCATCTTTATTATTAATTTTTAAAAATATCTTAAGATCATCCGCGTAAAGTAAATATTTACAATGAACAAACATCAAGGTAACGTCATTTATAAACAACAGAAATAGGAGAGGTCCTAAAATACTCCCTTGTGGCACACCAGAAGTTGCCACATATGAATAAGAAAAAACATTATCGAAGGCAACTGCACAATGCCTGTTTGATAAATATGACTTAAGCCAGCTTAAAAAACTTGAGTGGAAACCCAGTTTTTCTAATTTTTTGATTAAAAGTACGTGCGACACTTTATCAAACGCTTTAGAAAAATCCGTATAAATGACATCAACCTAACATCCTTTAATAAAAGCCGATATGCAGTATTCAGAAAATAAAACTAAATTGGACGTTGTAGATCGGCCAGGTACAGAGCCATGCTGGTGAGGAGAGATAAAATTTTTTACGGCAAAGATCAATTTGTCCTTAATTATTGACTCAAATAACTTACAAATAGTTGTAAGCTTTGAAATTGGCCTATTAGTTATTAGCTATATTATTTTTACAGCCCACTTTATGGATTGGAGTTATGAAGGACATCTTCCAACTATCAATAAAAGAACCACAATTCAAAGAACTATAGAAAATAAACATTAAAGGATAAGCTAAACTAAAAGAGCAATTTTTCAAAAAAAAGGAACAGAGGCCATCTGCATCCATTCTAGTTGAAGGCTTTAATCTTGAAATACCATTTAAAACATCATCAATCGTTAAAGTTAAAGAACCAAATGCAATTTCAAGAAGTGAATTATCACCACAATTATAGTTATAATTACTAGATTTTAAAAAATTTGACTGAAAAAATTCAGCAAACAGACTTGCGATTTCGGACGCATTGGTTGAAATTTTATTATTTAAAAACATAGATGATGGAATATTTGAGGAACCCTTTTTAGATTTAATAAAATGCCAAAAAGCTTTAGGATTTGACTTAATATTTGATTCGAATTTAGAGATATATTGTCTATATAAGAACTTATCCAAGAAGTTAAGCTCCCTCATATAATATCTGTATTTAATAAAAAATTAGTTTAGATTTGTCAACAGAAACTTTTTATAAAACTTATTACGAAGGTTTTTAAATTTTTTCAAACCACTCGTGTACCAAGGCACCTAACTAACACGATCCTTAAACTTATGAATGTGTTGCGTGCAAATAGAGGAGATACGATTTTTAAAAATACTTAAACATGATGCCGTATTTAAATGTTTAAACTCGTCATCCCAATTAATACAACCAAAAATGTAATTCAAAAAATTAAAGTTACAAGCCTTATAATTGAAATTTACAACAGTAGCATTATTGTTCAATAAACTTAAATATTTATAAAAAGAAAGTCTAATATCTAGAGGGATATGGTGGACACCCACTGCAGAAATTGAAAATGGAGATTCAGAACTTTAATTTATATTATAAGTAATAAAAACCAATAATCTATTTAAAATATTAAAACAATTATTTATCTGAATAAGACCAATGCCAAAAAAATTATCGATAAGATACAAATCAATAACACTCATAACATTTGATGGCGTGAGATAGTTGTTATCCAACTGTCTATTCCAGAAAATGTTAGAAAGATTAAAGTCGCCCAAAACTAACAGCTGTTCACCATCAGTCCGAAAATTAGCAAGCAATGTTGAAATATTATCCACATGCGCTTTAAAAAGTTCCAGACCACTTTTAGGTGGAATGTATGAAACACAAACGTAAAGAGATTCAGTCAAGCCTTTAATTGTAACACAGATTTGATCCAGAACCGCATCACAATTTGATAGAACAACAACCGAAGAAATCAAATTCCTTCTAACAGCTATGAGAACTCCACCGCCACGAAGACAACCAGTAGCAAGTGCATCACGATCCTTGCGATAAACATTATATAGGTGAGGATCAAAAAATTCCTCATTATTAATATTCGAATTTAGCCACGTCTCCACAAGCACAAAAATGTCGTGTTCACACTGGGAAGTAGCAGCATAGATCGAAGCTGATTTGGTTCTCAGCCCAGATACATTTTGGTAGTAAATATTTAAAGCAAGAACATCAAGAACAGGACCAGACTTAGTTATTGCAGCCCCAGTTGGCTTACAGGTCTTCGAAAAAACTGAAATTTTTTTATTTTGACCTCTTCTGGCCTAAGTTCTGGATTAACAACATCATTGTAGTAGGAAAAGTAATGATTGAGGTTGTATATCTTTTTTTACCAATTTTGTGCAGGAAAGACTATGCCAGGGAACAGTCGTATTCTTCACTATAAAATCCATAATATCATCTTCAGTAACTGACGGCTTAAAAGATGATAAGTGTAGAAATATTTTTGGATCAAATACTGCTAATCCAGTGTTAACATTTCGTCCAACACAAAGCGAGCGGTTATTATTTTTATTATTATTTCGATTTCTTCTGTTTACATGAGACCATCCTTCATTTTCATTAGGTTCAACAACATTAGAAAGAGAGACAGCGTTCGATGAAGAAGCCGAGAATGAAGCAGGCACTATCGCAACTTGTGTAACAGCAACACCATCAGAACCGGTTTCAGAAGCAACAACAACAGCATTAGCAGCATCACCAGAAAAAGAAAAATCAGAATGAGAATCAAAAGCAGGCAAAGCAACAGCAGCAAGAACACCAGCTGCGTCAACAGCAGCAGCACTAGCATGCGAAGAATTAGAAAAAACTCCCGCAGGAACAACAACACTCGAAAAAAATCATCTGATTATGCTCAACATTAGCAGCAACATTGCATGGAGCAGAAATTTGAGAAATTGGCGAGTCAGCGTACGAAACAACACTATTGTCTTTTTTGTTCATAACTTGAACGGGCTTCTTTTTGTTTTTGTTTTTAGCACTAACTATGTTTACTGAAGTTATTATTGTTTTTAACTCTTTAACTTCAGTGACTAACTGAGCCACTGTAGGATATAAATTAGCAGCTAAATTCAAACATTCAGTGCAGTTAAACACAATATTTGGAAAAGATTTAAGAATATTGAAAATATTATTGTCACTGATATAAGCATATGAATTGTGAAGCATCCTTTGCAATTATTGCAAGATAAAACACTGTCTTTAGCTATTGATTTAAAGCGCACAAGGCAACGAGATCTTAGCGACATGATTATACCAACCGAATCTAACGACAGTTTAGATTAGACTTAATATCGTAAACCTGTTGCCACTTCAGATAATCTCCGTTGAATACTGGTAATGTCACCTTTTGCAATTTGGCTTGAGTCTACTGCATTACTCCTGATATTTTTTTGAGATCTTCTGACAGCTTTAGAATTGCTTTATGAACTACTTCTTCCAACTTGTAATACGAGTAGTCATCGAATTCTGCTAATTCAGAATCTTCTCTCAATTCACAGATAGTCAATTGCTGCTCTGCAATGTTCGATCAGTATCTGTTGATTTCATTGATTTTAATGTTGTAGTATTGCTTGGAGTGTGGTTCTGCACTTCTCGCATTGGTTTGATTCAGCAAGTGCTCAAGTAATTGTACAGTAGAATTTCATCTTTTGATCATACATTGCAACCTTACGTTGTGTTCTGTATGGGTTGGTAATGAATTAATTGGAACTTCGAACATACTGAGAAGTTGCTGCTCTCAATTTTGCGACGTTCTTTAAAAAGTTTTATAATAAAAGGTCACCTCCGTCTTTTACTTGTAAAAAATATCTTAAAGTAAAATATTTTTGTGACACATCGCCAGCAAAAAACTGAACCAGGTACGATTTGACATCATCATTATTATTGAAATTTTTACCATTCAAGGAGTTTTGCAAAGATCGAATCAAAAAGTAATCAGATGGTGCAAGGTCAGGACTATATGGTGGATGTGGCAAAACATCCCAACCAAGCTCCAATAATATTTGCCGAATGACCAAAGATGTGTGTGGCCAAAGATTTGTCAATTCGGGCCGCTTTCTTCAACTACATTGTTCAATTTTGTTAGTTGTTCAATGTAGACATCTAAATTGATCGTTTGGTTGGGTGATAAAAATTCAAAGTAGACAATTTCTTTGTAATCCCACCAAACTGGTAACATAACTTTCTTTTGATGAATATCAGCTTATGATGTTGTTTGAGCTGGTTCACCTGGCTTGCTCCACGATCTTTTCTGATTGACATTGTTGTAAACAACCCATTTTTCATCACCAGTTATCAATCGATTTAAAAATAGATCATTTTCATTACGTTTCTTTAACAAATCGCAGATGTTAATGCGTTGTGTGAAATGATTTTCTTTCAGTTCGTGAGAAACCCATATATCGAGTTTTCGTACATAGCAAAGTTGTTTTAAGCGATTTTCAATGCATGTATGTGATACATGAATCTTCTGTGCAATCTCACGTGTTGTACTGTGACGATCCGAATCGATTATTGCTTTGATTTGGTCGTCATCAACTTCAACTGGACGACCAGAGCGTTTTTCATCTTTGAGTGAAAAGTCACCAGAACGAATTTTGGCAAACCAATTTTGACACTGCCGTTCTTTTAAAGCTTCGTCACCCTAAACAGCACATAACTTTTTGTGAGCTTGCGATGCGTTCTTTCCTTTCCGGAAATAAAAAAGCAAAATATGACGAAAATGTTCGTTTTGATTTTCCATTTTCAACAGACGCCAAATAAAAACTACTCAACCGATCAAAAAAATTTGTTTACTGATTGACAGTTGAAGTGCCAACAATCAAATAACAAAATGTGTTTGACATTTCGATTACGTCAGAAAACCTAAAAATTCAACCAAAGCCATCTATGAGTGAAATCCGCAATTACTTAGTTGCCAACCCATATATAAATCTTCCATCACGTCGGGGTCACCAGAATTTATGTTTATTTATTTAGTGCCAATATTTTTTAGCAGAGAATTTTTAATTCTTTTCACAAAAAAAAAAAACGAAATGGCAATTTCAGCCCTTGAATTTGGAAAGAATTTGGCCGAGCTTCTTATGATCAACTGTGTTGTGTGTGTTGTGGAATGTTTGAACACAAATGATCGAGAACTGGACCTACATGTTTTACGCAGTCTCCGAACGGCTTATGTTCTCAAGAAGCTTTTCATGGCAGTTTTTACTCTCTGAGGTTTGCCATTGTCTGCAGAGAGGTGACGGCCGAACAGAATAATTAATTCAATTGAAAAAATTTTCTGTGTCAGATGGAGTCGAACCTGGGTTCTCTGGCGTAAGAGTCACACACTCTACCCACTACGCCAAGGCCGCCACTTTCTTTTCACAACGAAAATAAAATAACCGTTTTGATCGATTGATGTTTTAATACTACCTTTATTTAATATTAAAGTCATATAATATATAGCCTAACCCGCATTGCCAAATGTTTTTTTGAAAATCCTGTAATTTTAAAAAAAAATCCTGTATTTTTAGAGAAAATACTGCTCTTATAAAAGGAGTAAATACAAATATTTAAAAATTTTTTTATTATAACATTTTTAATATTCCTTATCTTACCAGGTTTTGTTAAGTATTTGTCCATTTGTAATTTGCAAAAGACTAGCGAAAAGAAATTAACAAAAACGATGACAGCAACAATGACGGGAAAAACGCAGCCACATGATCAAATTTTTGAAAGGATGTTAAAAGTAGTAGCAACTTTATTTGCTACTTTTATATAAGTACTTACATATAATTAATAAACATAAAATTTATATTTTTTTATTCGACGAAAATTAAAATACTAGATAAAAAAAAACCTGCCCAAGTCCTGGGAGAAATATGATCCTGTATACCTGCTCAAAATACTGCCCAAAACAGGATTAACTGCCCATATGGTAACGCTGAGCCTAACAATAAAAAACAACTACATATAAAAGTATAATAAACAGACAAAACGAAAAAATAAACAAAACAAATGAATGTGTGAGTTGAATTTATGGCCATGAAAAACTGCATTCTAGCACCCTTTCATGGCCAACAGCTTAGAGTGCATTATGCAGACACTTGATCGCTCAATTTGTGCCAAATTGCTGACACATATGTTGCTTATTATTAAAGTGTCTGCATTGTGCATAGTGGGACATTAAGCAATCTGAATTGTGAAGAATTTTACTTAACTGCTATTTATATAGTATACTAGCTGAATACCCGGCTTAACTCGAAAGTTGATATAAATAATTTTCGATTTCATTCGTCAATTTGAAAAACTTTTTACAAACTTAAGAAGGAATTTTGTGTGCATCTTCCAAACTGGTAACTTCGGCGAAATTAACAAAATGTAGCTTCAACATCTGAAAATTATGGCAAAAAGTTAGGGAAATCGTGATTTGTGTGTGCGTGCCGCCGATCGCTTGCAAAAATATATTTTCAAGTTTTATATTGTATTCGATAGATTGCACATTCTTGAAAAAAATCAGAGCAAAAACAAATTTTTGGCAATTCGCGAGGAAACTGGACAAAAATTACATAAGCATTGAAAATAGAAATTGAAATGTCAAAACAACGCCAACTTACGACGCAAGTGACTTGCGCATATGTTGATGCGTACTCAAATGCCACAGAATCCGGCATCAGCTGTCCTGATTTGCGAAAAAAGAAAGTGGAATATAAATACACATAAAGAAGAAAAGATGATATTTATCACCTTTCGCGCTTTGCTACGCCTCATTGTATTTTGTAGTACAGTGCCCTCTGGGGTTCAAGATATAGCAAAATACATAGCGCCAAAAGACGCACCGCACCCGAAAATCACTTATAAAAATCATACTTATCGGATGAGATGCTTTGAGTTTTTTGTGGTATTTGTACAACAGCGCCCTCTGGTTTTAGAGATAGAATAAAAAAATAACGCCAAAGCCCTTTCCATACTCGATATCAAATCCTATGTATCCGATATACAAATTTTTATCTTAATTGGATGAGCGGTTTTTGAGTGTTTCACGATTTCTTAAGTAAATTGTACTACAGCACCATCTGGTGTTTAAGATAGTAGAAAAAAAAGAAAAAAAGGTCCAACGTACCCACCGTAACCGAAAACTTCTATATAAAAATGTTCACGCAAATCGGATGTACATCTAGGAGTTTTTCGAGATTTTTTAAACATTTGCACTGCAGTGCCCTCTGGTGTTCAATATAGAACAAAATAGGTAAGTCATAAAAACTACCGTACCCGAAAGCCTCTAAATACAAATTTTCATGTAAATCGAGTGAATGGTTTCGGAGATAAGCTATAATAACAAAATTCATGGAACCCAATCGCAGCGCCACCTACCGGTTCCAATTGTGAATCTGAACCATCCTGGAATCAAGCACACACAAAAAATTTCATCAAAATCAGTGCAGCCGTTATAGAACAGTTTAATATCATACACACGTGCAAATTGGACAACAGCGCCCTCTAGTTTCGAGAAAGAGCAAACAAGATAGCACCAAAACCCTTGCCGTTCTCGAAAACCGCTATTTACAAATTTTCATACAAATCGGATGAGCAGTTTTTCACGATTTCCTAATATTTGTACTAAAGCGCCCTCTGGTTTTCAAGATAGCACAAAAAAGATAAATCAAAAAACTTCACCGTATCAGAAAACCTCTATTTTCCAATTTTCATGCAATTCGGATGCACGGTTTAGGAGTTTTTCGAGGTTTTTCAAAATATTTGTACTACAGCGCCCGCGTGGCCGAGAACCTATACATACAAAATTTCATGCAAATCGGGTGAACGGTTTTGCTCTTTTCGACTTTTTTAAAATATTTGTACTACAGCGCCCTCTGGTGTTCAAGATAGAACCTAGTTTATAAAACATAAAACTCACCGTTTCCGAAAACCTCTATATACCAACTCACATGCAAATCGTATGAGCGACTTAGGAGTTTTTGACGTTTTTTTAAAATATTTGTACTACAGCGCCCTCTAGTGTTCAATATAGAACAGAGTAGATAAGTCATGAAAATTCACCGTTTCCGGAAACCTCTGTATACCAATTTTCATGTAAATCGTATGCACGGCTTAGGAGTTTTTCGAGGTTTATCAAAATATTTGTACTACAGCGTCCTCTGGTGTTCGAGATAGAACAGTGTAGATAAGTCAAAAAAACTCAGAGTGTCCGAGAACCTCTACATACAAATTTTCATGCAAATCGGATGAACGGTTTCGGAGATAAGCTAAAAAAAAGAATGCCTGAAATCCGATCGCAGCGCCCCCTACAGGGTACAACCTTTTTTACTGGATAAAAAGTAGCCTATGTTATGACCGGGGATATAAGGAACCTAGATGCCAAGTTTCATTTAAATCCATCCAGTGGTTTTCACGTGATGCTTTAACAGACAGACAAACAGACAAAAATTTTAAAAATGTCCATCGCAAAATGAGTTTTAAAAAAATATTCCATGTACAGATTTTTTTTTTACAATTTTATATATACATATATAGAAGATATAGATGACGTATATTAAACAAACTGAAAGCAACGATTCTCCAAAAACAACAACAATGAAAACAAAGGTGCGGCAGTAAACGTTTGAACAAAAAATCAATTTGAACAATTGTTTAAATTTGAGCGATCTTTAAGCATACTTACTGAGCGAACGAATATTTCACCAAACGATTCATGAAAACAATTGTATTTTCATCGATCTCGAACGTTCGCTCAAAATAGATTTTGGACACTAGACGGTAAAAAAAAAACTGTTGTCATTCGCTTTAGACATATGCTGTCATGGGGTTGCTGTTTTAAGATCGAATGTCAGAATTAAAAAAATTTTGTGTAACACAAGGGTGGACCCAATAAAATTTTTTGTAACACTTTTTGTACATGTGCTTGAAGGTCGCTAGTTTGAAGTCTGATGCCAGAACAATTCGGCTTAACACTAGGGTGGACCCTAAAAATTAACTCTTTCAACATGTGCTTGTAGTATCGGAGGTTGATGATTTCGATTCTAATGTCAGAGATACATGGACCGTACAAATGTGCTTTTTGCATGGGGTCGCTGTTGTGAAACTGATGTCAGAGTTCAAAAAATATAGTGTGAAATATGGTGTTAATGCTATCCCGTTAACATGCTTAGTTCCAAATGAAAAAAAGAATTTATATTGGTCAGTGAGATTGATACGTTTATTGGTGTAAAAAATTTCGAGTCAAGAAAAGAAGAAATATTAAAATTTTATTTGAAAATTTGTTATATTGTGTATGGCTTATATAGAAAATGTTAAAATAAAAGAATTTCAATTAATGCTTACGTAAAGTTTTAAAGGAAGTTAACCCTTTTATACACATTATACGTTTCTGCTTCTAAAAACGTTATTTATATTTTTTTTTTTTTTTGTAATCTTTTTTTGAAATTTTATATATAAAGGGCAAGTGCAGGTTACCTGTTACAATGTGGAGTTAAAAAAATGTCTAATTAGCAAAATATTATATAATAAATGCAAAATTCAGTTTAATTGCTTAAATGTTAAATTTAATGAAATAGTTTCAGGAAATATTATGTTTATTTCTAATTAAAAAATTGATTATTGATTATCACATTATTTCAAATATAACTTCAAAAATTAAGAACAAACACGTTTGTCAATGCGCGCACTCAAAGAGAAAATAAATGATGACTTTCAAAGCATTTTGCTGGTAAGCGATAAAATTTTTTTCAACAATTCCCTCACTTATTAGTGCAGAATTTTATCTTCTTTCACCGGGTCTGCGCTTTTGCAATTATTAACCCCATTGTGCGACGCAAGAATTAAATTGGCTGAAAACTGCGATCGATTCGTATTAAAGTTCCGTTTAATGAAGTAATATAATTAAAATTCGAAAAATAATTCTATTTTAAAAAAAATAGAAAAATTAATACGTATTTTTTGTCTTTAAGTTTTTCTGTAATCTTGGCTGGACTCCTAAATTAAGTTTTTAAAAATAGGGGTGTACCCTAGTGATAAAAAATTTTATAAGTTCTGATATTGGCTGTCAGATTTTCTCAAACAGGGTTGCCAAAGTTACTTTTAACCTCAAAAAAGTAATAACATAAAATTTTGAGTTAAAAAAAATAAAAAAAAACAAAAATACCTTAAGAATATTAAACTTATATTAACTAAATAAAAAATTATACTTCCTTTACATATTTGCAAATTTTAAGTACTAATAATGTTTTGCAAATTCCACAACTGTGCTATTAAGGGAGAGTCCGACCAAGTTGTAAATTTCTGGTTGTGTGAATCCTTTTTCCACTTTAAATTTGCAGCACTAAATGCGCGGCTATTCGATGCGCTAAATGAGAATAAAGGTCTACGTTGGGCATGCGAAGAATGCAGAGCAACTGATGTAGACATTTTAAAACTTATACGGCAATCGAGAAAGACTTATTTGGCTTCTTGGAGGTCTCAAAAGACCTAGTTATTGCTCAGAATAGATTGAAGGAGTACGAAAATTTGTTCAAATCGTTTAAGTGCATGGATGAGGCTTTTGTCTCTTCAAAACGCAAGCGTAGCAACAAAAATCTTCGAAGTTCTGCCAAAACCACTGCAAAAACTGCCACTCCGCCCATCAATGTAACACCTCAAGTTATCACTAAGCCAAATGCTGAGCCTTCACCCAACTCAAATACGCCAGGTGAAGCAATATTAACTACAGAGAGAGTAACTACAGTTCGCAATACTGATAATATGGCTCTTCTAATGTTCCTACATCAGTCGATCAGAATCCACTTTTGGTTGAGATTTCTGCTGTAGTACTTTCAATAAATTTGAACACGGATCCTCCTTCTACTTCTGGCACTAATTTCACTTATGCTAAGACTTGCGCTTTATCGAGTGATGCCACTTCTCCTACAGTACTCAATACCAATAATACAGGCGCAATTCCAAAAGAAATATCGATAAGCAGGTTGAATCCGCTGGTTCACAAAATTTTGTGGTAATTACACCTTCAAGATCTATATTTGTGTCTCGTCTTGCAGCTGATACATCTGAGGATGATGTCCTTTCTATATAAACTCAAATCTAAATCTCTTAAATAAAAATATTTCCGTTTACAAATCCAAATTTTCTCGTGAACGCGTCACTTCTTCATTTAAAATAGCTCTGCCTGGTGATCTTTACAATAAAGTAGTCGACCAAAGTTTTTGGCCTGAATATACTTTAGTACATGAATATGTTCCCAGGTCGCAACCTAGAACTTTACTTACTTCTCTACCTGTTCGTGATATGAACCAAAAAAAACTAGATTGCTGCTACTATTACTAACCTACTTGAATTCACATCAAAAACTTTTGGAAAATGTTTTCAGACTGATGTTATCTACACTATATATATAGCGGACTATAGCGAAGCTTTTGACATTGTAAATCACAAACTCTTAATTTTAAAATTATCTCTTGTTGGATTTCCCACTCAGTTGGTGTGGTGGATTGAATCGTATCTAAGTAATAGAACTCAATCCGTTTTATTTAAACTTGTGAAATCATACGAGTTTCCTGTTACCTCGGGAGTGCCCCAAAGAAGTCACCTCGGACCCCTTCCCTTTCTACTTTACATAAATGATTTGACATCTGTAATAATGCATTCTAATATCTTGATGTATGCTGATGACGTCAAACTATTTCTTTCTTATAAAAATGAATATGACACTGTGTTCTTACAAACTGACATCAACAATCTTCATAACTGGTGTAAAATAAATCACATGAATCTCAATATGAAAAAATTTAAGCACATGACCTTCTCGCGTAAGCCATTGCTTAAGCATACCTACAAAATTTGTTATTACATATTAGAATCTCTAGAAAGTTTCGTTGATCTTGGAGTTACCATGGACCCTAAGCTACGCTTTCATATTCATATTAATAAAATTATAAATAGAGCAAATAGTACCCTAGGATTAATTAAACGATGGGCAAAAGAGTTTAACGATCCCTTTATAACTAAAACTTTGTTCATTTCTCTGGTGAGGCCTATCTTAGAAAATGCTTCAATTATATGGTGCCCAAGCTACGGTTATTACATTGACGACATTGAATCGGTTCAGAAAAAATTTCTTCTGTTCTGCTTAAGCAATTTTTATCGCAGAACTAATTATTATCTACCACCCTATGAATATTGGTTACAGCTTTTGAATCTTTCAACTTTAAAAAATCGCAGAGTTATGCTTAATGTGAGTTGGATTGTTAAGCTTTTACATGGATATGTAGACAGTCCATATTTATTGAGTAAAATTTACTTTAATATTCCTCTCCGTCCTAGAAGATCTTTTGAGTTACTTTACATGAACTCTTGTAGAACAAATTACTTGCAAAATGAACCACTGAGAAGCGCTTGTAGTGACTTTAATTTTGTTTCAGATGTAATTTCCTTAAATGAATCCATGTACTCAATTAAACATAATATTCTAGATTATCTCCAGTACCGCAGCTTGATGTGAATCATTCTCTACCAAGGGATTTCATTTTTTTCAGGCGATTTTTGGCAATATATTACTACCAAACTGAATCAAATTAAACATGGTTATCCAGAGCAAGACCACGTCCGTCTCGTCTGGCATGTGCAGGAGCTAGGCCCCGTCCGTCACGCCTTGCATGTGTGAAATTCGCTCTAATCATTGTTTACAAAAATCTACACACAACAGAACAGAATTTGATTATTCAGAGCAAGACCTCGTCCGTTTTGCCTGGCATACGAGGGACCTTGACCGCGCCTGTCTAGCCTTTCATATGTGAGCACGGCTCTAATCAATCGATCTATTAACTATCAAGATGACATCCGGAATACACATACAACCTTAAACATTCTAGTTTGGCAATTTGTTTTTTTTATTTTAATACTAAGTAAACTAAGTTAATATTAATTGTTATATGATTTGTAATTATGTGTACGTATAATAACATGTTAAATTTTTGAAATGCTATAAAGCCTTAAGACTTAGCATAAATAAATTAAATATCTGATAAAAATCACCAACCACGAATACTCCCATTAAATGTCTAAATTTAAAAAAAAACTGATAGAGGTCCACCGCAGTGTCAAATAAATTTTTTAGTTCTTACATCAGATTTAAATTCAGTAATCCTCTAATACTTCCAGCACACATGTAAAAAATTTTTAAAACAAAAATACTTTTAGGGGTCCACCCTAATGTCAAACAAATTTTTTTTTAAGCTGACATCAAATTCAAATTCAGCGACCTCCATACATAAAAAAAAAAATTATTTTGAGGTTCACCCTAGTGTCAAGGGTGCTGACCAAATCCTTCTGGAAGCCGTAGTTCAAGCTTACCTTCATTTGTGCACTAGAAACTAACACAACTCATATAAAACCCTATAAGTTATGATCCATAATGCAATCAGAAAATGAGTCCAAGATACGATCGCAAGCGATTAAAATATAATTTCCGTATTGTATTTTATGCCGATTAATAATTGTGCTGCTGATCAGGCATGATATTTGGGGGCTTTTAGGGCTTTTTTGGGCCCTATTTTGATTTCATAGGCCCCGAAGCCCTTTCGATTCATTTTAGGCCCTTTAGGAATTGTATTAAAAAATATTATTTAAATAGAATGCCATTGATGTAAAAATTTAAAACTTTTTTAAATGATTTTAAATCAATCTCAGTAAAATAAGTTCTTTTGAATTTTTTAATATCAGATACTCATTTTGAAATTATATCTTCGGAAAACAAAAACCCTCAATTTTCCTCAATTTTGTTTTATTCAAAGTATTAAAAAACTTTGCCTCCGGAAGTTTTTCGAAGAAAAAAACTCCTTTTTAATAATTTGTTTTTAAAGATTTTATTTTATTTTAGACCAACATTTTCTTACATTACTAAATCAAAACTATTGAAGATTTATCCCTGAAATTTTGGTCCAAAAATATTCGTCGATAAGGTAGAATAGAGCAATACCGCGAAAGACCTTAAAATTTGCGGCGAGCAAGATATCTGGAGACAGGATCTAAAAAAAAAAATGTTTCGGTTTATTTAAGAGTTCTTGTGCGTTTAATCGTTGCTTTTTGAAAAATATTAATTTTTAAATAAAATAAAGCTAAAATAAAATAAAATAAAATAAAATAAAATAAAATAAAATAAACTAGAGCTTCAAAAAAAAAATTTTTTTTTAAATGATGTCTTTTTTTCCGGAGGCTCTTAAGCTACATAAGCCTATGCAGGTACGTTTTTGGTTGGCTATAGAAATATAAACTTGTAAAAATCTATTAAGACTGAGGGAAATTTTAAAAAACTAATTTTCTTGTATTTTGTATTTATTAGTGTTATGTATCTTAACCAATCCTTAATCCTGTATCTTAACACCTCCTTTTTCGTGACATGTATGGTCTGGAAAAAAATCTGGCCCAAATTTCAACTGAAAGTTTTTCAATTTTCAGAATGTTCTAACTTAAAAACTATAAGCTTTTTCAAAAAAATTTGGACTGCGGTAACTGCGACTGAAAACTGTTTGTCATTTTATTCGATGTGATTTAAGGGAGGGGTTAGGCAAACAATTGATCGAGTATCAATCGATCAAACGGAAGAAGCTGTTAAAATGCGTTATATTCGGTGTATGTGTGTATGTAAAAGTGAATGGGTGCATAGAATCCCTATAGGAACAAACTAACTTGTTTTTAAAAACAACTAATTAAAAAACTAGTTTAAAATAAACCAGTATATGAACTACTTTGAATTATATTAAGGCGGCATCCACTTCAATTCTAAATAATTTTATTTGCATAATATATTAAATAATTGAAATACTACTTAAAAACAAGTGATTGATAAACTACTTTGAATTATATTAAGGCGGCAACTACTTTGATTTTGACATGTTTTAATTGCAAATTTTTATTAGATTACAAGTTTATATATATTTAACCATGTTATTTCATCAAATATTATTTACTTTAGGCCATCAGTAATAGTTTTCAATTGGTTATTTTAAAGTAGTTAAAAACTAATTTAAATTTAACTAATTTTACAAGTAGTTGAAAATATATGCAGACGAAAGTCAATTGACTTATTTAGCGGACATCACCATACAAAATATGTTAGTTCGTTCTATGGAAAAAAGTCAGAATTTCAACTAGTTGTGGTTGACAAAAAACTACTTTATCGACTACTTTTAAATTAGTTGATTTTCCTACAGGGATGTTTCTTTATAAATATACTATATAAACTCTTGTAGAGAAAAACAAATTTAATTGTTACAGTTTTGTTTTGAGTTTGACCGCTTTGATGCTTTTGAAGTTTGAAGCTTTTAATGCGTTTTTCTCGAAACATACTTTTTCAAAACGGCCCACACCAATGCAAGCAAATTAATCGACCTATTTTAATTTTTTTTTTTCTTAATCTATTTGTAATGTTATTCTACACATCCTTCACCAAAATGAGCGTTTTTGGAAAATTTGTCTAGTTTTTACTCAACAGTATGGTCAAAAATTATGTAAATTTTTCGACTTTTTTTTCTACTATTCATAATTTTCCTAATTTTCCATATTTTCATTCCATTTTGGTAAAAGATCTGCATTCAGGGGTATATTTTCGAAAGCAATTTTTTTTTGTCAGACAATCTGTAGTCGCACTAGGATATGGGCCGATTTTCACCTTATTTTGAAGGACACCAACTTCAGCGCCATCTTTATATATAAAAAATATATGTAAACAAACAAAAACATTTTTTTTACTTAGACTAATGATGTTAAATTAGCATGCAAATGGAATTTTTTGTATATATAATACACTTTTTAGAAAACATCTTCTAAAATTTGCCTTAATTTTAAATGCTTTTGCCTAAAACCTCCCTTAACTTAACTTTGTTGTTAGAAGGCTCTATATTCCAAAATTGTTGAATAGTTATGGATTTATTCTTTGTTAAATTCATTGGTAGGAGCGGATTTTCTTCCGCTATCATGTGTATTTCACCATACATCATTGATTCAAAAATTTTTGCTATTTTTGTGATAATCCAAAATTTTCCCTGCTTTGGCTTAAACAGCGAAAGCGAAAGAAAACACAGGAGAGGTAAGAATTTTTTGAAATCCTGAAACTGTTAATTTGAATATTAATTTTTAACATTGCAAAAACATTTTTAATCAAAATGTGAATAACATTGTTGAGATTATTAAAACGTGTGCTATTTTTTTTTGTCATTATGGCTAAATATCTAAATAGAAAAACTTAAATTTTTTTTGAAAATTTTCTTAAAAAGTAAAAGTGTTAATCATTAATTTTTTAGCACTAAAGGCCCCATTCATGTCAAAAAGGCCCTATTTTTGTATGAATTTTGGCCCTTTTACTACTAAGCCAATATCATCCCTGCTGCTGATGCGCAATACTTCTCACTCGTGAAAGACTCACTTTTTACGATTGCTTGCTAGTGAACGATTGCGCTCTGCTGGCTTCGCTTTATTTATCGTTCGTGAGAAGTATTGAAAATAAGTTTTTTTGTACGGAACGATCAATGAAAAGTATTTTATTTTAATCGTTCTCCGCACTCTGCTTTTTATCTATTTACATAATTCAATAAAAGACAAAAAAAAACACAGGTGCGTCGTTGGACACACGAGAGAAGCGAAGCTTTTTCGCTGTTACATAGATTTGATAGCTTAATAATTTTTTTCTTTTTAATAAATTAACTTTTAAATTCAAAAATTTAAAATAACAAAATAAATTACATATATACAGAAACCATATTTGCTGATTATTTTTTTATTGTTGAATGTCAAATTTCCACACCAATTACATATAATGCCAGCGACTCTAAATTTTAACTCTCCACACATGGTTGTGAACTTGGCTGCACTAACTCATGCATGCGTTTGTTAATTCCATATTTATTGATATCTATTTTTTTGACACTTAAAAACGCACTTTTCAACGCACTTGTGGGCATTGCTAATTTTCTTCGTACCAACAGCATCACAAACGCTGGAGACACCTTGCGGCAAATAAAAGCAAATTTTTGATAGTTGTAGCATAGCAAATACACAATCCTCTATCTATTGATAGATGGTGAGGATCTACTGCAGCATAGCTTCTGTTATAATCAGCATTGAATTACCAATTGTTTCTAACAAGTCTTTGTGGCCTAGTGGATAGTGCATCGGACTCTGAGTTAAGAGGACGTGGGTTTCGACCCCCACGGGAACGCCTTAAATATTTTTAGTATTTAATATTAAAGTATTAAATTTTCTTGTTGTAATAAGCGCTAGCAACAAAGATACCATCAAATTTCCAAGAAAAAATCTGTCGAAAATTTTTCAGATTTCACTCCAAGCAAATCACTGTAAAAACACACAAGAACGGTTGATTGTGTGTTAAAAAAATAAATCTAAATAATAAATCATTCTTTGACAGTGTCAGAAGTGGTAAAAATAGACCTATTGTCGTGTACAGTCGCAGCGCTTAAGAAAAAGCTCTGGGATTTAAAATTAAAATCGTCGGGCACAAAAGATGAGCTAGCCAAACAGTTGCGCGAAAATGGTATTAATGAAATATGTAACGAAACGATGGAAAATAATAATAATGCTTCTTTTGAAGTTTCTACGGACATGCTTAAAGTTTCGCATGAAGAGTCTGTGGTGGAAAGGCAACGGGATGACGTTAACGTGCTCCAACGTGCAATGTAGGCGCTGTCTCAACAGCTCCAGGCAACTCTAGTGGCGAAAGCAAAGGTACTTTTTTGTCAAGCGCATCATGCATTTCAAGAACACACACAAACACAACCGCTCACTGCTTTTGCGTCAATTACAACAACGGTGCAGCCTTTTGCTCCTACACCCTGTAGGAAAATCAACTAATTTAAAAGTAGTTGAAAAAGTAGTTTTTTGTCAACTAGTTGAAATTCTAAATTTTTTCCATAGAACGAAATAACATATTTTGCATGATGATGTCCGCTAAATAAGTCAATTGACTTTCGTCTGCATATATTTTCAATTACTTGTTCAATTAGTTAAATTTTAATTATTTTTTAACTACTTTAAAATAAATCAATTGAAAACTAGTTAATATTTCACTTACTGAAGATGAATATAAAAGCACAAAAATTTTAAAATTCTATACATCAAAGAGATCATTTATTTGGCTGTGTATATATTAAAAATATATACATAAATTCATTACGTGAATGCAGTTTACTGAAGCAGTTTCCAAAAACGGGCACACAAGACTGCTTTTTGATGATTCATTTCATTTCAAAATATGAGGTAAACAAGTGTGTCGGCGAGATTTTCCACGCTTAGATATTTTGCTTAGTGATTTTAAGTGTCAATCGCAATGAAGTGATGGAGCAGACTCGACGCTACGTAGGGAAAGGCGTGCGTCTTTACTACTGAAGTGATGAGGTGTTGGCTGAATGGTTAAGCAATGCATCAATTTCCGCACAAAGTCCAAATTGTCCAATGTTTGCTAAAGACTACCAGTTTGTCATTTGAATATCTTAAATAATAAAGAATTTTTAATCGTTTCACAGGGTTTTGAGGCAGTCTATCAGTTTTAAAGTGTATTTACCACGTCTGTCTTGCAGCTCAATGTCGTAAATAAAAAAATATATCTTTTTGAAACAAAATGTTAGTGAAGCCTAAAGTTAATAATATTTGATGAATTAACATGGTTAAATACATATAAACTTGTAATCTAATAAAAATTTGCATTTAAACCAGAGTAGTTGCCGCCTTAATATAATTCAAAGTAGTTTATCAACCACTTGTTTTTAAGTAGTATTTTAATTACTTCATAAATAATGCAATAAAAACTTTTTAGAATTGAAGTGGATGCCGCCTTAATATAATTCAAAGTAGTTCATAAACTAGTTTATTTTAAACTAGTTTTTTAATTAGTTGTTTTTAAAAACAAGTTAGTTTGTTCCTATAGGGCAGTTAGTGCGCTCGTCTCTTCGTATGTAACAAATACACAACCATTTTCTTCGTACACAACAAACACAATAATCTGGTTTCTGCATGTATTTTACGTCATCGAACGCAGCCATACCCGCAACATGTTGATTTTAATATCTGCTGGTTTAGATAGCTCAACAATGAATGTTTCTTCATTTCAACCATTCTATGTAGCACAGCGTCAACAACATGATGCTAACATTGCAGTGCTTACAGCTTCACAGCAACATTATGGCAATGTTTATTGCAACACCACGGTGCACGAACGTGCTGCTCAGACGTATCAACATTCGGCGCCACAAGCAGCGCAAACGAATCAAATGCCAGAATCTTTTTCAGTTAACTCGCATCAATCTTTTTCAAATACTACAGACATTATTACGCTATTACCGGATTTTAATCCTTCTTTGAATATATCACTGAATTCGCAGCAATTTGTTAACCGTGTTACGTTGTTAAAAAATGCATACATGAGAATTCTGTGGTTTTTGCTGTGCAACAAAAAATGCAAGGTGTAGCAAAATTCTGGGTTGATTCACTGCAAGAGATTTATTTCAGTTGGTCCCATTTTGCAACAAAATTTATAAATGATTTTCCATATGTGGAAAATATTTCGGACGTACATGTCGTGATGGCGCGATCTAAACGTAACCAAAACGAGCAACTTCAAGATTTTTTTTTATAAAATGCTGGCGTATGGTAAGAAAGGTGGTCTACCAGAGACAGCTATCGCCCGTCATATTATAAACAGTAATAACGAGTCAGACCTTAAGAGGAAAAATTCAAACAATTACGTGCCGTGCAACGTACTTCTGCGAGACATTAAAGCGTTTCGTGCACACAACGAAATAAACCAAGAAATGATACAAACGTTCTCACTGAAGAAAACACCCCGAAAGAAAGAAAAGGAGTTAAATGTTTTAATCGTTCGATATTTGGTCATTATTCAGCGAAATGCCCAGAACCGCATAGCAAAGACAGGTGCCAAATTTGAAAGCGCATGAATCATTAAACTTCAAACTGCCCAGAGAAGACGAAGAAAAACGTTGCAAATGTCCTTTCTATCAGTGGCGCAGCGGATATTATTAAAAAAATTAAAAATTAAAGCTGCGATCGATATTGAAGGAACATTTTTGATACCGAATTACTCATTGTTAATGATGACCTTATATCTGAAAACGTGCTGCTTGGTAAAGATACTTTTTGCCGTGAAGAAGTTAGACTGTTAGATTGAGTTAGTTAGATTGAAGTAATAACTATTTCATAATTTCTAAGCCTTTCACCAATATGCTGCGCAAAAGCGAGATAAAAGCTTTTATTTGGGGTGAAGAGCAACAAAATGCTTTTAAAAATTTAATAAACATTCTATGTAGCAAACCCGTTTTAGCAAGATTTTAATGCTCATCACGAAGACCATACAAATGCTAGCGCAGTGGGTCTAGCTGGAGTATTGTTGCAGTCAACCTACAGCAAAGATTGAAAACCCGTATTCTACTATAGCCTGTTCACCGGCAGAGGCCAAATTTGAAAACTACGAAATGAATCGATTTCGTGTTTATTTGCTAGAAAAGCCATTTCAATTAATCACCGATTGCTCTGCCATTGCAAAAGTTCCAAATAATAAGGATTTGATCGCGAAAATCGCGTGATAGTGGATAAAAATTCTGGATTTCGATTGCGAGTTTGTTCATCGTTAAGGTTCAAGCATGTCTCATGTCGATGCTTTGAGTTGTGCGGTCGTGCTCGAGGTCACTGAAAATGACAACGATTGGCTCTTAACAATGTAGCCCCAAGATCCGCTGCTGTCAAATAGCATTGCCATTTTAAAAGAAGAACGAAAATCAGAACAGGAGAAACAGTTAAAACGTGAGTACTGCTTCAAAAATAACCATTTGTATCGTTTAAAAGATAGGAAAACCCGTTTTGTGATTCCAAAAGCGATTCGCTGGCGAATAGTTAAATTATGCCATGATGATGTAGGCCATTTTGGTCTAGAAAAAATGATCCAGCGCATCAAATATAATTTCTGGCTCTATAAAATCCGGAAATACACCAACGACTACATATCTGCATGTATTCAATCTTGCTGGAACAAAACTAAAGCTGGTAAACCAGAAGGGCGAATGCACATGCATGGACCAGAACCATTTCGTCATGTGCGCATTGATTAGGTCCGTTTGTGAAAAGCAAACGTGAAAATCGCTATGTGCTGGCAATCTCTTATGCATTCAGCAAATTTTTGATAGTCAAAGCCGTTAAAAATACAAAAACGCAGCCAGTCATCAATGTCTTAAGTGAGATGACCGGTTATTTTAAACTACCGAGGGTAATTGTTTATGACCGAGGGACTGCGTATACTTCGAAGCTATTTCAGAATTACTGCGAACTTAATCATATACAGCACATTAAAGCGCTGTGCGTACAACACGCGCTAATAGCCAGATCGAGCACGAGAACCAAGTAATTTTATCATTTATCCGGGCCACGACAGAAAACCCGAAAAACTGGGACCTAATATCGCACACTAAATACAAAACAGTCACAACTCAAAATTTACAAATTTTTATATTTTTTAATGTAAAATTATTCGTAATGATCATATACTTTGACTGTAGCACATCAAATATGTTTTGTACACATCTTCTATCTCTATAGTTTAAAAAAAGTTTTGTCATTGCTTATTGCATCACCTAGAAATTTAAAAATTTTGATTTGTGACTGTTTTGAATTTATTGTGCGATATTACGCGAGCTTCAATGGTCTGCCAACTCTCAAAAAAATTCATCTTCAGGCTTTAGACCAAATGAATTGGTTTTTAACTTCAAGCTAATCGACATTGTACAGAATCACATAATCGCTGCCATTCATGATAACAACATAGAGGAAGAACTAACCGACATCAGTATCGCAGACAACCGGAAACAAGCAGTACAAGACATCGCAGTCGAGCGCAAAAAGTGAAAGACACGATTTGATAAGAAACACGCGGATCCAACCATCTCTGTCGAGTTGTGGAAAACGAGGCTCCAGCAGCAGGCAAATCTACAAAACTTAAAGCAAAATATCGCGGATCTTCCGTGGTAGCAAGATCCTTGGTAACGATAGATATCTAATTGAGGACTCCCTGGAATGCAGATTCCTGCGCGCAAATATTGTTTCATATTTTCATCAGACAAGATGAAGCCCTGGTGCAAAAGTGCTCCAGATCTTGACAGTGATGTGGATGAAAATTCAGTCGATATCGAGTACGATTCAACATCAGGAGTGGCTGAACTGTCAGAGTGTGCGTGAGCAGCTTCTCTTGCTCACGGCTGCTCAAGTGGGCAGTCTACGCTTACTTACGCGATGCGATGCATCATCGTTTAAACTTGAAAATTTTGCTAATGACTTAAACTTATTTATGTTCATTTAAATAAACTTTTTATCTATTTTCTTAATTCAATAAAAGAATTACAGACAAGAACGGCTGATTGCTTGTTAAAAAAATTAATCTAAATCATAAATCATCCTTTGGCAATTTGGAAATAAGTTTTCAATATTTTCCAACATTGTTCAATTGTAAAGCGACTCATTTCTTTGGTATGATATTGACTTTATGTCAAAATTTCGAGCGGGAAACAGATGTCAGTGTAAAAATAACCTATGATTTAAAAAGAAACCACTAGATGGCCCACCCTATATATCAAAAAAATGGCTTTTGGGCTACTTTCTAAATTATATATACTTCTTCTTCTTCTTCTTCTTAGGTGGCCGTAACAACCCGTGTTCGGGTTTCGGCCGACCTCATCAGCTCTCGCCAGGCCCCTCTGCTTTGCGTGCGCCTTCTCCAATCGGATACACCAAGTGCGGTTAGGGCTTCTTCGGCCTGGTCCATCCATCGGAGACACGGTCTCCCTCGTCGTCGTTGACCAGCGACCCTCGCCTTGAGCACCTTTTTCGCTAGAGATTCGTCGTCTATACGATGGACATGACCCAGCCATCGTAGTCGCTGCACAGTTATACGCCGAACTACGTCAATGTCTTCGTAGAGCTCATACAGCTCGTGGTTCATTCTCGAAGAACTTTTCTCTCGAACACCTCCAGAGCAGCTGCGTCAGTTTGCGAAACTACCCATGCCTACCATAAAGCAGCGAAACTACCAGCGCCATAAAGCAGCATAGGTAGAACGAGCGTCTTGTAGAGTGTTAGTTTTGTCGATCGAGAGAGGGCTCTGGAACTTAGTTGCTTACTGAGCCCGTAATAGCACTTATTAGCAATTATTGTTCTTCGCCTTATCTCCAGGCTGACTTCTTTGTTGTTATTAATGGCGGATGAAACGTGGGAGTCTAGACGCCGCGCAGCCTTATTTGTAGACAGCATATACTTTGTTTTTCCCTAATTTATCGTCAAACCTTTATTGGCTAATTCCTTTTCGATAGCGGTGAAAGCAGCGGTAACATCTCTCTTGGTTCTGCTGACAATATCAATATCATCAGCGTACGCAAGGAGCTGGACACCTTTATAGAAAATGGTGTCATTACGATGCACACCGGCCTTTCGTACGATCCCCTCCATGATTATTTTGAAGACATCGCAAGACAGTGGAACTTTGTCTGAAACCTCTTTCGGTATTGAAGGTTTCGGGGAAGTCATTTCCTCACCTTGACGGAGCTGCATGTGTTGCTCAACGTCATCCTGCAAAGTCTAATCAACTTTGCTGGCATAGCGAACTCAGACATTGTTGCGTATAGGCAATCCTTTCTCAGGCTATCGATTGCAGCTTTGTAATCAACAAAGAGATGATGTGTGTCAATTGGATTTTCGTGGGTTTTTTTCAGGATTTATCGTATCGTAAGAATCTGGTCTATGGTGGACTTTCCAGGTCGAAAGCCACACTGATAAGGTCCAATCAGTGTTTTTGTAATAAGCTTTAATCTTTCAACCAGTACGCTTGAGAGAACCTAATATGCAACGGAAATAAGAATTATATCTCTATAGCTGGCGCAGATTGTTGGGTCTCCTTTCTTAAGTATAGGGCACAGACGATTTTAAGATTATCAAGCTGCACCTGCCGTAAGGCTTAACAACTTGGGTTATCTAAAACCTAGGGTAATAGTTCATGAAACAGACAACCAGAACTTTGTGCTGTACCACAACACGGACCCGTTTATGTTTTAAACAAGTAAAACATACGGGGCATCCGGTGTGGCAACACGAACATGGAAGCTGATTCACAAACACAAAGCATCACCCAAAGCCCTGCTGATTAGGAGCATTATGTAATAAATTACATACTGCCCGTAATAGCAGTACCAGTTTAGACTTCCGTAGCGACGTACTTCCATCCATCTACTGGTGGAGACGAGACCTACCCAATCTCTTGCATATTAAGACAGATATGCCCGCCAATCTAGACCTGTGTAGCATTCACACAACCACAACCAGTACGAGACGACAGTCATCTGGGCAACTCGATCCCGTCAAATGAGAATCCACAACATCCCCGCAAAAAGACCAAAAACACACAAATGCAATGACGAAAAAGTGCATTCTTACTCATGACCGTGCTCAATGAGCACTTAAGGGCTAGGCTAACAATTTGCAGTTGCCGACTCAGCTGGAAATTATTGCACATGACTGGTACCAACTCTGGAGGACATTTGCAATTGCCACTCTTACTCTGGCCGTTCGGATTTCACCATCCAGACATAGAGTATTGGCCATTGTTCTCAGGGACTGCCGTGCTCAGTATGAAAACCCTTAGTTACAACAACCATTTCAACACTTCCCTCAGTGACTGCCGTGCCAGTTTGAGGGTGCGAGTCAAACTCTTGACAAGCAACACTTCGGAAAGCCGAAGAGCCGACATTTTGATGCACGCATGCCAACACTTCACATCTGTTTTAACCAGCCGAATTAAGGTCTCAGTGCGGTGGATAGATAGGGTCTACCCCATTTGACAGGTAAAGACTGTCCCCGTACTGACAAGTTTTAAGGTCAATTGCTATACCTTCGCAGGCTTGTTTCATATCGATATACCGAATATGACCTGCTACCAAGATGGGCGCCACCACGAGCTCTTGGTTGGCCCTATCAGTTTTTACGTTTGTAGGACGTATCCTACAAATAACCCTCCTCCTTTATCTTGGCTTGGGACAGGCAGGCGCAAGCTAGACCTGGCGGAGTTATATAGGGCACAGACAATTTCAGCATTTACAACTTACACCTGCCGTAAGGCTTAAATAAGTTGAGTTATCCAAAACCTAGGGTAATAGTTCATGAAACAGACAACCATGAACTTTGTGCTACCACAACACGGACCCGTTTACATTTTAGCAAGTAAAACGTACGGGGCATCCGGTGTGGCAACACGAACATGGAAGCTGCTTCACAAACACAAAGCATCACCCAGTGCCCTGCTGATTAGGAGCATTATGAATTAACATACTGCCCGTAGTAGCAGTACCAGTTTAGACTTCCGTAGCGACGTACTTCCATCCATCTACTGGTGGAGACGAGACCTACCCAATCTCTTGTATATTAAGACAGATATGCCAGCCCGGTCGTACCATTACGCGACGCCGCCAGTCAATCTAGACCTGTGTAGCATTCACACAACCACAACCAGTACAAGACTCCCCGAAGGGCCAGCCCACGACAGTCATCTGGGCAACTCGACCCCGTCAGATGAGGATCCACAACATCCCCGCAAGAAGACCAAGAAGACACAAATGCAATTATGAAAAAGTGCCTTCTTATGCATGACTGTGCTCAATGAGCACTTAGAGGCTAGTCTAACAATTTGCAGGTGCCGACTCAGCTGGAAACTATTGCACATGACTGGTACCTACTTTGGAGGACCTTTGCAATTGCCACTCTCACTCTGGCAGTTCGGAAAGTCAACATCCAGACACAGAGTATTGGCCACTGTTCTCAGGGACTGCCGTGCTCAGTATGAGAACCCTTAGTTTAAAACAACCAACAAACAACACTTCCCTCAGTGACTGCCGTGCCAGTTTGAGGGTGCGAGTGAAACACTTGACAAGCAACACTTCGGAAAGCCGAAGAGTTGACACTTTGACGCACGCATGCCAACACTTCACATCCAGATTTTCCAGCCGAATTGAGGTCTCCATGCGGTGGATAGATAGGGTCAACCCCATCCGACGGGTAAAGACTGTCCCCGTACTAACAAGTTTTAAGGTCAATTGCTATACCTTCGCAGGCTTGTTTCATATCGATATACCAAATATGACCTGCTACCAAGATAGGCGCCACCCCAAGCTCTTGGTTGGCTTTATCAGTTTTTACGTTTGCTGGACGTATCCTACAAACAACCCTCCTCCTTTATCCTGGCTTGGGACAGGCAGGCCGAAACCTGGCGGAGTTATATAGGGCACAGTACGCTGAGGTTCCAATCGTCGGGCATGCTTTCCGCTAGCCATATTTTGCTGATGAGCTGATGCATGCGCCTTATCAATTCATCGCCGCCTGTTTTAAACAATTCAGCTGACAGGCCGTCAGTAACAGCTGCCTTAATGTTTTTGAGTCGTTGGATAGCAACTCAAACCTCTTCATGGCTAGGTGGTGGTACTTCCACCCCGTCTTCGTTGATTGGTGGTGCTGAACTGCGCTCTCCATGGGTGTCATTGGTTATTATAAATTATGTATGTATATACCGTATACACCGAAAGAAAAAACTATAGGTAATTTTAGCCACCTTCGCAGTTAATTGACCACCAAATTGCCAGTTTGCCAATTTGACCAGCAAATTGTCGTTGTAAAAATTTGATTTTAACTTCTTTTTACAGTAAGGTTTACGGAATTAAATTGTTACTTTTACTATCAATGTAAATTGTTGTTGCTTTGTAACTTTTTCAGTAGATGGCTCTACAGAAAGAAAAGTAGGATTTGTTCACTTGTATTTTGTTGATATCTTTCCAACCATTTCAGGAATAAGGGATAACAAAAATAAATGGTTACTTTTTATACACACAATTTGCTGTTTTTTATTGACAGTTTTGAGCAGTAGTTAAAACTATCAAAAATTTTTTCATTTATTTCTGTACCATTTTAATCGTTAATTTTACCAGCGATGAATAGTGACATCTTACCCCTGAAATTTGTTGTTATTTTTTCAATTATTGTGTCGACAATAAGTTGTTGTTTTTATTTCTGTAACTACTTGATTGTTAAGTTTACTTACAAATAATGTTAACATATTAGCCATGCATTTTGTCATTTTTCTTACCGTTAAAATAGTAAAGCCACAATGGAAAGAGATCAATTTTTTCCATAATGTTTTAACTCACATTCATAAAGGATTTAATATGGCAGTACACAAAAAAAATCTCATCAGTAAATTCAAACGATATTTGCGGTCACTTTACCGTCAGTACAATTGTTGTTGCACACTTACTATTTTTCGTTTGAGATTACTGATCAAAAATTGTTACTTAACAATTGTGACAATAAATTAAAACGCTTCGAACAGTGTTATACACAAATATTTAAAAAAAAACGAAATGGCCATCTCAGCCCTTCAAAGGACTTTGACCGAGCTTCTTATACTCTAGCGCTGTTGTTGTTCCTGGCTCTGAGAATACAGTCGATTTAACTTCTATTGAGCACAATGTTGACGCTGATATTGGTGTTTTAAATGCTGTTGTTGTTCCTGCTCTCAAGAAAACAGCTGTTTTATCTTCTGGCGCTCCTATTGTTGACGTTGCTGCTCGTGCTGTTGTTGTGCCCGTTGTTGAGAAAACAGCTGATTTATCTTCTATTTCTCAATATGTTTCTGCTGCTTCTGGTGTTGCTAATGCTGTTGTTGTTGCTACGTCTGATTTTTCTTGTGCTTCTTCTGAAATTTCGATGCCGATATCTTCTACCGATGTTCTGCCAAATGAACGTATGAATGATGAGTGGATTGTAGCAGGCAATAAGAATAAGAATAAGGAAAATAAAAAACAGCGTTCTCCCGAAGTTGCTGTTGTTGGACTTAATAATATTCATGAACTTGATGTTATGCCTAGAATGAGGTATGTTCATTTATCTGCTTTTGGGCCTACTGTCTCTGAGCAAGATATCATCAATTATATAGTTAAGCACACAAAAATTGATGAAAGAAATCTTAAGTGTTATAAACTTTTAAAAAAAGGCACTGCTATGGAAAATGTTAAAAAAATTACTTTCAAGCTTGGTGTTAGTGAACAATTTCTTGATAATATCCTTAGTCCATCGCTTTGGCAAGAAAATATTAAAGTATCGATGTTTAAAAATTTTCGGAGAGAACCGGGAAGAATCCATGCGAAATAGAATCCTGTGAGCGTTACGCTTCTAAACCAACTAAGAAATTGAAATGCTACTTCCAGAACATGTCTGGTATAAGAACCAAAGCAGACCTTATTTATAATTACTCATCACATGAAGATTATGATGTGTTTATTTTCATTGAAACCTGGCTTAATGCGCAGTTTTTTGACGGCGAATATTTTAATGTGGAGTATTCCAACGTTTATCGCAAGGATAGAGACCCTATTGCGACAGGTCAATTGCGTGGTGGTGGCGTTCTCATAGCAGTTAAGCGTGTGCTGTGCTCGAGTATCATGTCATTGAGTAATTCATACTCTTTGCTGGACCAAATATGCGTAAAAATAACGGGTGCAACTGATTCTATTCTGGTCTGCGCTTCTTACATTCCTCCTAATAGCAATGAGGCTCTCTATGTAGCTCATGTTGATAATATCTTACACATTCATTCTTTATTGGAAAGCAACAGTCACTTAGCGATCTTTGGTGATTTGAATTTATCGAGAATCATCTGGACATATATTAGTGATGAGCTTACTCCGACTAATATAAATACAACGCATGAAATTTATTTTATCGACAGTCTTGCAAGTCTTGATTTGTATCACATTAATAATGTATTTAACAATTTATGCAAATTGCTTGATTTAGTGTTTGTATCTTCAAATATTAAATATGAGTTGTCTGAATGTTTATGTCCGATCTTAAAATAGGATATGCATCACAAGCCGCTTATAATAAATTTTGAATTTTATGAATTCTTCAATAGTTTTTTAGAAAACAAATCATACAACTATAATTTGTGCAATTTTGAAAGTGTAAATAATCTTATTTTCACTCAAAATTGGAGTGCCTTGTTCGAAGGTAAAAATACTGAACTCTACTATGATTTATTCAAATCAAATTTAGCTCTTATCTGCGAAAAAAATATACCGTGTCATAATAAAAATAATTTTAAGTTGCCGTGGTATACAAAGGGACTCAAAAAGCTTAAAAATCTGCGTAACAAATTTCTTAAAGTGTTTAGGGCGACAAATGAGCCTCGTTATCATGAAAATTATGTGCACTATATGCGCGAATTTAATTTTCTTAATAAGTTTTTATACAAGCAATAAATATTAAATTTTGAATCCTATATCAAAACTAATTCGAAAAGTTTTTGGAATTTTATTCAGTCCAAAAAAGGTGGCTCACAAATTCCTACTTCCATGTCTTTTGAAAGTAGGTGCTCTACTAACATAGCTGATACGGTTAAGCTGTTTGCAGATTTTTTCAAGCCCCTAATTTTGTTATTGATGAGGATCTTGCCGCTGAGAAAATTGTGGAGTCCGTTGATTCATTTACTGATCTGGGCTCATTGACCTTATCTGTTAATTATGTCCTGGAGCAGCTCATTGAAATTAAAAGTTCTTGCAAAACAGATATTGATGGCTTTGCTTCCATTTTCCTTCTAAATTGTGCTTAATCTTTAGCTGCACCCTTATGTGAAATTTTTAATAAATCCCTATCTGAAGGTGTTTATCTTAAGTGTTGGAAAATTGCTTCTATCACGCCTATCTTTAAATCAGGTAAAAAGAATCTTATTGCTAATTACCGTCCAATCTCTAATTATCCAATGTCTCTAAGCTGTTTGAAAGTATAATTAAATCCAAACTGTATTTTTTAATAAAACGCCATATTTGCCCTGAGCAGCATGATTTTTTTTGTAGGTCGCTCCACGGTAACTAACCTTTCCGTGTTCTCTGAGTTTTGCATATCATTCGTTGAGCTCGGTAATCATGTGGATGTTGTATATACCGATTTTTCAAAAGCGACGATTTTTCGAACTTCGACAGAGTTTCACACAAATTGCTGCTTTTGAAATTGTCGAAAATGGGCTTTCACTCTTCTTTGTTAAATTGGATGCATTCTTACGTGTCGGATAGAATGTGTTTTGTTAGGATTAACAATGTAAATTCTTATGAATTTTCTGAGTCCTCGGGTGTTCCTCAAGGAAGTATTTTAGGACCAATGTTCTTTATGCTTTTTATAAATGACGTTTTCAAATGCTTGAAAAAAAACACTCGCGTTTTCTACTTTATGCGGATGACCTTAAAATTTTTAAGAAAATTTTTTGTGAGGTGGATGCTCTTCATTTGCAGTCTGATTTGAACAGGCTTGTGATGTGGAGTGAAGTTAATAGTCTATCTCTGAACATTTCTAAGTGTTACCATATGACCTTCTCTAAGCTGACTTTACATACCATTATCAATTCATATTATCTTACTAATATCCCACTTCAATCAACCAAATCTTTTAAAGATCTTGGAGTTGTGTTTGATTCTAAATTTACGTTTAATGATCATTTTAACTTTCTTATTCCTAAGGCATATCCTATGCTCGCTTTCATTCGCAGAAATAGCTTAGAGTTTTCTGATCCTCACACTTTAAAAATGCTATACAATTCTTTTGTTAGGTCAAAGTTAGAATATGCTTCCTTTATCTGGAGCCCGTATTTTGTTAATGCCACAAATAGACTGGAAAGAATTCAAAAAACTTTTTCAAAGTTCGCTTTGCGTTCTTTAAATTTTCATGAACAACTTCCGCCGTATAATTCACGGTTATTGCTTTTAGGGCTTAAATCCCTCGAGTCAAGACGTAAGATTGCCTCTCTTATATTTGTGTATGATTTGGTTTCTGGAAATATTGATTGCCAATCGCTCTTAGAGTGCATTCTGTTTAATATTCCATCCAGACAACTCAGATTTTATAAATTATTTTTTATAAAACAATGTTAAGTAAATTATGCTCTACATTAGCCTTTGACTAGGGCATTGACCCTTTTTAATGAGTTATCGTCTAATAATGATTTAGATCTCTCTGTACAAAAAATTACTTTAAAAAATGCAATCAACAATTTATTCTTAGTTTAACTTTAATTAGTTAATGTATGCTTGCACTACATAATTTTAAGTTCTTATTATTGTGTGTTATATTATAGTCGGTAAGGATATTATATTCCATTAGACTCAATAAATGAAATGAAATAAAATGAAACTATTTTTGGGACTAGTTATGCTATTTTATTTAGTAAAATTGAAAGTGAAAGTTGGTGCAATTTTAATCTACTTTTCGATTAGTTTTACCAATCAAATTTTTTTCTGTGTAGAACGCACAAAATCTTATGATCTGTTTTCTACCAATTGCGGCATTTAGCACCTTGTTTTTCTTAAAAATTAATGATGGAATTGTGATTCTTGATTTTTCCTTGAAAAATTATGGTTATTTTTTAATTACATGATATTTAATTTGTTGGGCTATAACGAATCAGGGCTTAGATTTTATAATGTCTTCTTAAAAGAGCCATAACTTTTCATTATTTTGAAAGCGAAGAGTAGTAAACAACGAAGCAGTTGGCAGAAAAGAGTTAAAAGAACTTTGTGCGTCCTGTACATAGCCGTTAAAGAAATCCAAATAGTATTTGTTCGGGTATGCAAGCTCAAATATGCTAACATGAATTGCCAATTCTCACCTCACATTTAGATTCCTCGAATAAATATATTTCGGAGTAGGTATAATATAGCGGTTCTGGATCAGGAGGCTCAGAGGCTCAAGCCGATGACGTCACTCCCTTTGCTTTAAGCGTTGATAATAATTGTATGCACTACATTATCGGTAGTGGTAGTCAAGCGAGTTCTTATCAGTGTTTGCATGTTTTTCTTAACCCTCGAATACCTAATAGCAATGACTCAAATTCTGCTAGCTGACTTTAGCTGAAATGATATGACTTGCTATATGAAAATATTTGCATTAATATGGGTTGAAGCAATTTAGGTACGGCGAAGGTTGAAGGGGTTAAATAAATGTTTATAAACTTAATAAAGTCGGTAAGTATTAAGTGCGTGTATTAGATTTGCATAAGAAGCTTAAGTAGTAGTAGTATAATAAAGCGGGTTCTGGAGATGCAAGGAAAATGTGCAAGGCGCTACTGGTGTGTAGTTGAGGGGAGGGGTGAGGGGGCGATGGGGTTATGGGTGGTGAGGGGAGTCGAGGTAGCGCGGGGTGGGGATGAGTGGCGTAGGGGTAAGGGGGCAAATGGCGTGGGGCAAGTGGCGGTGGCACGCTGACGCCCTCCGCCCTCCGTCATGACTATATGAAAGAAAAGTATAAAGATAATATTGTTTTAAATTATATGGATACAGATTCATTTATATATATGATATTAATATACAGATGACTTTTACAATGATATTAGAGATGTCATTCCAATTCATTTTGACACTTCAGCATATCCAAAACAAAATATTTTCAATCTTCCATTATTAAACAAAAAAAGTGTTAGGTATGATGAAGGATGAATATAATGGAAAACTTATAAAGGAATTCATTGGCTTGAGAGCAAAAATGTATTCATTTAGAATTGATCAAGATGAAAATGAAATTAAGAAAATCAAAGGAATAAAAAAGAGTGTAATTTCAAAATTGACTGTCAATGATTTCAGAAAATGTCTTCTAGAAAATAAAACATATCACGATTCAATGTATATATTTAGATCTAAATTACATGACATTTATACTCAAAATATTCGTAAAGTTGTGTAAAGTAATATTGATGATAAACGAATTTTAGCACCAAACAGAATTGATACTTATGCTTATGGTTATTATAAAACTCTTATGTTGTAATATTAGCAATTAATTGAAAAACACATGTTAAAATTAAGAAAAATCATTTATTATGTAATATTATATTTTTGAAATAAACATTTTAAATGCTGAAAATTAAAAAAAATAAAAAATATAATGAAAAAGAATTTCATGTTTTAAAGTACATTTTTTTATTTATTAAAAGGTTATATCTTCTGAATAAATAACAATTAATTGGAATAATAAATTTTATGTATAAAATTAAGACAAATCTTTTATTTTTGTATTAGCATAAAGTGAACATACTATGTAATATTATATTTTTGAAATAAAAATTTCAAACACAATTGACCACAAATAACTGTATTGTATTTTTGTTCATAGTTGTTATATACTGGTGGTTTTAAGTAATTGATGACTTCTTTCGGTGGTTGTAGATTACCAAAACTATCGAAATATTCTTTATAATTATTATTTTTATAGTAAGCTGCCCAATGAGTACCGGGTCCGTTAGCATCATCCAAGTTAAGTATATCACATTCTTGAGCATATGGTTTTTTCGGTAAAGAAACTCTCATAAAAATTCCTCGAAAATATTTAAGACATTTACAATATTTAATTAAATCGACATTGGTTAATGATCTTTTGGGTAGCTTTCTTAAAAGTTTTTTGGATGAGGACGTAAAAACAAACCATAACCTTGTTTATATGGTTTGAGATATAAACCTTTACCCATAGCTATCGACTCCATATATCTATTATGACGAGTAGCTTCTGCTAATTGTTCTTTTCCATTCCTTATATCATTTAAGACTTTTGCAACGGCTGATCCTCCAGAAGCTATACCTCCAAGAGCACCTAGTGCTGTTTAAATGGGTATTAATGGTAAGACTCCACCAACTTTTGGAACTGGGATTACTCGTGGTATGTTTACTTGTGATTTTTTCCGTTTAAGACTTGACTGTACAGCTTTATGAGCTATTTTATATGCATCATTGAAAGAATTTGGTTTCTTCTTAATCAACATTTTTACACCCTTTTTAACTGCTAACGAAAAGAGTTTATTTCCATTCACTTTAGGTTTTTTATACTTTCTACGCTTGTTTTGCCTTCTTTTCGATTTACTTTGTTCCTTGTGTCTCTTCATACCCATTCCAAATTTAACTTTTGCTTTCATTGCATTTGTTTCGAACCAAGCGTTGACGCGTTCTTTCAAATCACTATCTTTGGATGTAACTCTTTGCCAAACTTCTTCAGATAAAATTTTATCAGCCTGATGCCGTGTGTTTATATCTTTTGATTTTGAATATGCAATATCGTGTTCTCTACAAGCCACATCCAATGGATTAATGCCTTTATCACCTCTTTTCAAACGTTCTTGAAGTTTTGTTCCTGGTCCACAAAATTGATATCCCGGTAAATGAAGTTCAACTAGTAATGAATTTATTAAGTTGTTTATGAAACCATATCCTCTTTTCAACTGTTTCCGATCTGTATTATCTTGGTATATTATACCCATCTTAAAAATAAAATTAACATTTTGGTTGTGAGTATAAAAGGAGAATGATTCTTATCGTAAATATGATTGATATATATATCAATTAATATAGTATTCAAAATGAGACTAATTAAACAACGTATTCAGCTTAATGTTAATAATGCTGACTTATTTAGTAATGCTAATGCTAAAAGAAGCCAAATTGTTCACAGTCCTCTTTTACCTAATTCAATACGTGCTTTATTGGTTGGACCATCAAATTGTGGTAAAACTAACGTTATGATTAGTCTGATTGTAAATCCAAGTGGTTTAAAGTTTAAAAACATATACATATATTCAAAATCCTTATATCAACCAAAATATGAATATTTGAAGAAACTCATTGTGCCGATAAAAGGAATAAATCTTTACACTTTCTCAGACAACGGAGATGTTATTACCCCAGATAAAGCTAAACCCAATTCAATTTTCATTTTTGATGATGTTATTTGCGGCAAACAAAGCACTATACGAGAATATTTTTGTATGGGTCGTCATAAAAAAATTGATTGCTTTTATTTGTGTCAAACCTATACAAAAATTCCTAAACATTTAATACGTGATAATGCAAACATGATTATTATATTCAAACAAGATGAAATGAATTTAAAGCATATTTTTAATGATCATGTTATTGGAGACATGGATTTCAAAACGTTTATAAAGATTTGTAATGAATGTTGGAAAGATAAGTATGGTTTTGTTGTGATAAATAAAGATGATACTATAAACAAGGGTCGGTATCGAAAAGGTTTTGACAATTTCATACATATATAAAATTAGCATTAGCACCTGTTACACCTCAGATCAGTATCAGATATATACTAGATCGGTACCAGATTTTAGATTTATTTACTACTGATACTGATTTTAGACAGCACACAGAAACAATAATCATGAAAAATACAAAACTTAATGTTTTAACAAACCTTGCCAACACTCGGAAAATCTTAAAGAAAAAATTAAAGGAAATAAAATTAGGTGAAATAGATCGAGTTGAGTTGCTTGAAAATACATTTCAACCCATTTCAAAGCCATTGAATGAAATAATTGGAAAGCTTAATAAAGATGAATACAATGAATACAACAAAGAAAAAAAACACGCCAACCAACTTGTTAAAAGTAAAAAAGAAAATATTGATGAAATGTTTTGGGATGATATTGATGATGACCTACCACAACAATCCACTCAAAATATGCACTTAAATGTTGATCCTCAATATCTATCAACACTTGACACAACAATGAATGATAAAACAATTTTAAAAAAGCGTAATTCATTGAACAAAAATAAACTAAGGCACAACAAACCATATCAGCATACAAGCAAGATAAAACCCAACATTGAAAATGAATTAGCAAAGTCTTTAAAATATTATCAACGTTCAAACACCAAACACCCAGACATTCAAACAGTAGATTTTGATAAAGACTTAAAAAATGAGAATCGATATGCTGATGCAGAAAATAAAGATCATGACAATTATAGCGTGAAGTCAGAATATGACTTTGATAATGAAAATATACTAAATAACGATGGCGAATACAAAAATAAAATAAATTATAATACAGAATCTGAATCTGACTTTGAAAATGAGCCAAAACAAAAGATTAAAAAACAAATTATTACAAAACGAAAAAACAAAGGGTTGCAACAAAATTTTAAACAGCGATTAAGAGATCTTCAAACTAAGAACAAACGTTCGTTGCAGCAAGAGAAATATGCTCATAAAATCTCCAAGTTGAATACCAACGTCAACATTCACGATATTGTTAATGATTTAGTACCTGTTAGGTATGAAAAAACAAAAAATATTGACAGCACGAACAAAAAAGAAAAAACGGATAAGAAATTAAAAATAAAAAAACAGTTAAAATTTAAAAAACAATTAAAAAATAAAATTAAAAAAATTATCGTCCTATTATATCAAATAAAATTCTCAACTCAAAAAATAATAATAACAATAATAGTAATAATGAGGAAATTAACAATTTGATTGAAAATAAAGTACAAAAACCATTGAAAATGATGGAGAACTATGGTCAAAATATAAACATTTTAAACGCAAAGCTAAGGATCAATTAAACACAGATTACAAACACATTAAGCAATTACAAAATAATGATGATGATGAAATTAACAGTTTGATAGAAAATGAAGTGCAAAAAGAAAAAAGAGTAAAAGGCGACATTGAAAATGATCGAGAACTATGGACAAGGCATAAACATTTTAAACGTAAGGCTACGGATCAATTAAACACAGACTACAAACACCATAAACAATTACAAAATATCCGAAATAAAAAAAATTCTCTACAACAAAACATACAAATACTTGAGGATAGTAAAAAATTGGATAAATTATATGGATTTAATATAGATTCTTTGGGGAGATGGAGATATGGAAAACAACTTTTGAAAATCCCTAATGAAAATAAAATTTCTGTTGGAAAATATAAATGGCAGATGACACTTGGTCTATTTGAATTAGTTTTTCACACAAATCCACTTCATTTCACTAAACAAAATTTGCAAAATTATAAAGATATTCTATTGTCTACAAATGCTCATAGGCGTAATTATAACTCAAATGATCAAATTAAAAGTACCAAATCTTATAAATATCAACGTATAATAAGAAAGATATTCAATTTACCAAACACATTGATACGAGGAAAAGGTCTTAAAGTTTTAAAATCCATTAACAATAAATCGAATAATGTGTATTGGGATGATCCTTATGAGTTAGTTGAAAGATTACGATTACTTATATCATCATCAACTGCTGGACATAATAACCATAATAACGAAATAATATCCATCATTGAAGAGTTGAAAGAAGCTAATATAATTATATAACTAAAAATGTATTCAAATATTGATAAATTTGGTCATTCTTCGTTATCGAAAAATAATAATAATAGTAGAGCAAATATCAAAGCAATTTTACGAAATACTATTGGTTGGAATTTAGATGAAAATAAAAACCTGAATTTACATATGAAATTACCAAATGATGATAATGATGCCATTTCACGTACATTTTTCTTCGAAAATCTAAATAATATAACAAACATCTATGAAAAGAAAATAACAGACCTAAATACTTCCATGGAAAATCTAAATAGTATAACAAAGAGATTACAAAATAAAATAAGAGATTTGGACGTTGCACTGAATGATAGTATTAAAAATGATGTAGATTTAATTGAGGCAGCAATTGATAATAAAATCAAATCTGTATACAAGGAAAGCTTTGAAGAAGTTAAAGATTATTTAAAGGCTATTGAAGACTTCTTGTTTAAATATGTAGTCGGAAAAAATCAGCCTAGTGTAGACGATGTTAAAAAATTAAAAATAAAATATCCACAAATAAAAGGATTATACAATAACGAGATATAGGATAATGAATAATAAACGAGCCATAGTTGAAGAGCTGCATAAGCAAGCACGAAAAAATTTTAAAAGACGACATGTAATTATAAAAGGAATTGATGACTTATGGCAAGCAGATTTAGTGGAAATGATACGATATAGTAATGTCAATATAAATTATCGTTACCTTCTTACTGTTATTGACACATTTTCAAAGAAGGCATGGGTGGAGGCTATTAAAAATAAAACTGGAGAAAATGTAACAACCGCAATGAAAAATATTTTCAACACAAGTAACCGTATACCAAAACATCTCCAAACGGATGATGGAAAAGAGTTTTATAATGTACATTTTAAAAGATTAATGACATTGAAAGGTATTAATCATTATTCAACATTTTTAACATTAAAATCATCGATAGTGGAACTCTTCAATAGAACTTTAAAGGGGATGATGTGGAAAGAGTTTAGCTTTAATGGGTCATACAAATGGATTGATAACTATAAAAACCTAGTTAATCAATATAATAACACATTTCATAGAACTATTAAGATGACACCCAATGAAGTAAATTCTTTAAATGAAAAATTTATACTAAAAACTGCTTATAACAATCCAAAAAATTTTCATAAACCAAAATGTAAGTTAAATGATAATGTTAGAATAAGTAAATATAAACATACATTTAAAAAAGGTTATACACCGAATTGGACAACTGAAATATTTAAAATCAAAATTATTCAAAATACAAACCCTACTACATACATACTTGAAGATTATCAAGGAAATAAAATCAAAGGAGGCTTCTATGAATATGAATTAATGAAAACCAAATTTCCACAAACATATTTAGTTGAAAAAATTTTAAGAAGACGTAATAATAAAGCTTTTGTAAAATGGTTAGGATTCTCTTCAGATCATAATTCTTGGATTGATGTTAATGATTTAATATAAATGTAATAATGTATAAGAAATATATTTTAGTTAACTACTTAATGATTAATCAACAACATGTCGTTTACTTTAACAATAAATGAAAATTCATCACAACTTGTTGCAAATTATTTTCCACCTATAAAACTAAAGCAAGATTATGTTTGCGATTTGATTAGCTTCGACTCATATCATTCTATTCCAAATGTGGATGAAGAAAACAATTTGTTTCATATTGGTAATAATACAATTGCGTTACCAATAGGATCCTATGAATTCATGGATATATCTGAGAAAATTGTTGATGAATATGAATCATATAACATTGGATTAATAGATATAAAAGCAAACTATAACATATTGCAAATAGAAATTCGTAGTAGCAAGGAGCCAATTTTCTTCAATAGAAATTGTTCAATTGGATCATTACTAGGATTCAGTAAAAGAATATTGGAACCTAATGTTATAAATTATTCTGATAATCCAATATACATTTCTAAAATAAATACAATATCAATTGAATGTAATATTATCAATGGATCATATATAAATGAAGTATCTGTACATACAATTCATCAGTTCTCCCTTCTAGTTAGTCCAGGATACAAAATTGCAGAAATACCAGTTAATGTTATATATTTACCAGTTAACACAAGACAAATCAGCACTCTTGTTCTTAAAGTCGTAGATCAAGGTGGTAACCTTATTAATTTTCGTGATGAAAAAATATCAATAAGACTACATTTAAAGCCAATATAAAGAATGATTGTTTTTAATAAAAACCAGTTACATAACAACCCATTCACTAGTCCACTAACAACAACAACAAAAGAAGAATCAAATCCAAATAAAAAACCTACTATTAAAAGGTCAACACATAGAATTTCTTTAACTAAATCGAACAAAGAGTTTTTAGAAAGCATTGGATTATTGTACAATTAAAAACCCAATATGAGTGACGTAATAAATGTTCTATATAAACCATTTTTCGACGATAGTATAGTGAAAAAAGATTATCACAGCTATACATCATATTTACAATCATTTAAAAATAATGATGAAATACGGATACCAATACAAAACCAGGACTTGTATGTATTATTAAGTGAGAGTCTTTTGTATATTGAAGGATTTGTATCCAACAGTGATAATTCTATTTCAAAAACTGTTAAACTCTTAAACAACTGTATATTCGTTATGAGATGAATGGAGTAGAAATTGATCGTACAAGACAATTGAAAATTGCATCAGATATGAAAAATTATGTATCGTTTAATACATTTGAAAGTACCAATCTTCAAAAGGCTGGATGGTGTCCATTTGAAGAAGATAAGACTGTACTCAAAACGGGTCATTTTAATTTTTAAGCAAAAGAATTTACTTGGATTCGCTGAAGATTTTGACAAATTAATTGTGAATTGTAAACATGAATTGATTTTGATGCGGTCTAAAGATGATAAGAACATTGTGAGTTCAACTACTGCCACTGATAAGCTTATATTAAAGCTCTTGAATATAACATGGAAAGTACCACACATTCAACTTTCAGATGATTACCGATTGAAAATGTTAAAAACAATAAATAGTAAACAACCACTTAATATATCGTTTAGAAGCTGGGATGTTTATCATAATCCTTCTCTTGTAGAAAGTACAAATATTTTATGGAATGTCAAACTAGCAGGTGAAAATGAAAGGCCTCGTTATATACTTATAGGATTTAAAAAAGCCAATAAGTTTATACATTGTAACTTATCGGATGTAAAAGTTCATCTTAACTCTGATGTATATCCCTATGACGACCTCAACATTAGATTTGATCATAATCGTTACGCTTTACTCTATGATATGTATCAAAAATTTCAACAAGGATTCTATGGACGTTCTCCAAAGTCACTATTATCGCCAGAAAATTTTGTTGATATTGCACCAATAATTGTTTTAGATGTCTCTCATCAAAATGAGAGTGTAAAAGGTGGTCCAATAGATATTAGGATTGAATTAAAATTTCGAGAGAATGCACCTCCAAGTACATCAGCTTATTGTATGCTAATTCACGCTAAAATGTATGAATATGTACCGCTCACAAACGTTATTAAAAAAATAATTTAATAAAAAATGTATACATGCGTTCTATATAAATAAGAATTCTGACGACTGCTGCTATTTATTTAACATCTATTTATTTATTTTCAGTCACATTTGAGTACTCATGTAGAGTGGACGCGTCTCTTGATTATTGTAATTTGTCAATTGAATACAATCATATTTTTCGTAAATAGTGCGAGAGTGATACGATTCGTTTTGTTTCGACGGCAATCGTTTTCTACTTGGACACAAATTGTTTATAATGACCTGTGTTTGTGGCCAAAAGGTTGATCGTAGTCAGCCAAAGGTGCAGTGTGCTAAATGCAATGAATTCTTCCACTTGGAATGTGTCAATGTTCAGCAGTCTGATCTTGATTTTATGCAGTGTTCTGCCCGCCAATTTTTTTGCAAAGTTTGCTCGGTTGTGCGGCGAGGTTCTCTTCGCTCGCCCCCTCCCACAACTTCTGCCTCAAAAGCAAGCAATAACAATAACAAGGAGACAAATATAAATCTAAGTGAAAGCTCTCTAAATAATCTCAACAAACAAGTGCAGTGCAACGCTCCGAACTCAAATGCTCAGCCCATGCAATGTGTTGAAAAAAGTGAACAAAAATATTTGCAAACTATTTTGAGTGAGATTATGTCTCTTAAGTCTGAAAATGCTCAACAGCGTTTTGAACTAAATGAACAGAAAACAATGTTGCAATCTGTTTTGAGTGAGATTATGTCTCTTAAGTGTGAAAATGCTAATGCACTCGCTTTAATATCGTCTCTACATAACGAGAAAAACTTTTTAGCACAAAAATTTGGTTCGGTTGAAAATGAGCTTTGCTCTGTGAAGAAAAAATTATGTGATAATGAGTCTGCTCTTTTGTCCCTTACTAAGGAGATAAACAATCTTCGCGACGCTGTTGCCCATATAACATCAAATTCTGTGGTTAATGTAAAAAAACATAAAACACCCAGTGTTAATATTGCACTTGTTGATAATCAAACTCCAGCCTCTTCTCACAATGCAGTTGCTGCTAATTCTAATCTAAGTAAGTTACGCTCTCCATCAATTGCGTCTCTTTCCACTGGTGCTGCTGCTCTTGATTCACCTTGCTTGAGTATGGGTGTTGCTGCTGTTGCTGATGCTGTTGTTAATAATAATGTCTCCTCGGCTCTTTCTTCTTCTTCACATTCTAATTCTAATGTGACTTCTTCATATGCTGCTATACTTGCTGCTCATGAGTGTGGCGAGAGTAACCCACTCATACCTGCGCCTCTGCCTGTTCCCTTAGCCATGGAGTGGAATACTGTGCGTAAGAAAAAGCTAAACAAAAACAAAGCTATTGTTGGGTGTAATGCTAATAATGATCTTGATGTTGCTGTTTCTAAGAGAACTCTTCATCTATCATATTTTAAACCGACGGTTACTGCTAATAGTGTGATTAATTATATCTGCACGCATACTAATATTACTCGTGACAATATGGAATGTATTCGTCTCGTTAAAAGAGATGTGGATGAAACCACTTTGAAGAGAGTCAGCTTTAAATTAATTGTTCGACTCAGTGATTTAAATAAAGTATTTAATGCGACATTGTGGCCTGCTGATGTTCGTGTGCGGAATTTTAATTTTTTATCGAAAGAAGAGGAACCTGTGGCAAAGCTTTAGTTAACGAAGCGTGTCTTTTGGCAACCTCTGCTGACGCTGATCCGCTTCCATTGCTCTCTTTACAATCAGCTCAACTGAATGTCTCGCCGAACTTGCTTTCAACATCTAATGGATTGCTTACTACAAATAACTTAATTGGAGCTCGCACTAATTTGAATTTATATTTTAATAATATGTCTGGAATTAGGACTAAGATTAACTCTATTTTTAATTGGACGTCACAAGGCGATTTTGACATCATTGTCTTTATCGAAACATGGTTAAATGATGATTTTTTTGATGCGGAATTTTTTAATCCCAACATTTTTAACGTATATCGTAAGGATAGAGATGCTGCTAAAACTGGGCTCTCTAGGGGTGGTGGTGTGTTGATTGCAGTAAAACGCAGTCTTTGCTCGTCCATTCACTTACTGCAGAATAGTGATACGCTTCTTGATCAACTTTGTGTTACAATTAATGATCCGAAAGGTGTTATTTATATTTGTGCCTCATATATTCCTCCAAACAGCTCATATGACTTATATACTGCGCATGTTGATAATGTTGTCAATTTGCAATCATCACTCAAGAATGCTAATAATCATCTTTGTTACCTTGGTGATTTCAACTTAAGTAAAATTGCGTGGAGTTTTGTTGCTGAGGTGCTGATTCCATCTAATATTAATAGCTCGTACGAAATTTATTTTATTGATAGCTTGTTTAGTATTGACTTAATTCAAATTAATACTTTTTTCAATTCTCTTAATAAAATGTTAGATTTAATTTTTGTTTCAAAAAATTTTAAGACTCGGTTATCTGAATGTTTATGTTCTATCTCTTCAACTGGTTTACACCATGTACCTCTTGTTTTGAATTTTGAGTTCTATGAATTTGTCCAATCCACGCCCCAAAATAATTACTTTAATTTTAAATTATGCAACTTTGATCTCTTAAATAATATATTTGTCAACGCTAACTGGAATAATTTGTTTATAAATCAAAATGTTGCTGATTGTTTTGATTTGTTTACTTCCAAATTGTCTGCTGTTTGCAATGAGCATATCCCACATTTTCCACCTAAAGTGTATAGATTACCTTGGTACACAAAAGGGTTAAAGAAGCTGAAAAATTTGCGCAATAAAAATATAAAATTATTTAAATTAACTAATGATAATCGGTATCATGCTTTGTACATTCATTACGCGAGAGAATTCAATTTTTTGAATAAATTTCTTTACAAACAATATATCTTACGTTGTGAGATTAACATAAAAAGTAATCCTAAGTCATTTTGGCATTTTGTTGAATCCAAGCGTGATGGTTCTTGCATTCCCACATCGACTTACTACAATGGGTCACAAGCTTTTGCACTTGAAGATTCAGTGAATTTATTTGCAAACTATTTTAAGTCCAACTACGTAACTGATAATCACATGTTTAATGTGTCAGTTTTAGATAATATTGACTCTTTTTTAAACCTAGGATCCCTTGTTTTGACGGATGATGAAATTTTCAATGCGATGTCTAATTTGAAAATTTCTGTCAAAGCTGATAATGATGGTATTTCATCTATTTTGCTCAATAAGTGTGCTTTCTCGCTCTCTAAGCCATTATGTACAATTTTTAATAAATCTTTAAGGACTGGGACTTTTATTGATTGTTGGAAAATGGCCTCCATAACTCCAGTTTTCAAAGCAGGCAGTAAGAATGATGTGTCAAATTTTAGACCTATTTCGAAATTGTCAAATGTTTCAAAACTCTTCGAAAGTGTAATTAAGAATCGATTATTCTTCTTAACCAAGCGACATATTTGCCCTGAACAGCATGGTTTTTTTGCTGGGCGATCAACTGTCACTAATTTAGCTGTTTTCTCTAAATACTGCATTTCATCATTTCAACTTGGATATCAAGTTGACGTTGTTTATACTGATTTTTCCAAGGCATTTGATAAGGTTCCACATAGTGTTTTACTAGCCAAACTTGCTAAAATGGGTTTCTATTCAAATTTTTTGGATTGGATTCAGTCTTACCTTCATAACAGAGTGTCTTTTGTAGAGATAGAGGGAGTTAAATCCTATAAATTTATAGCGTCATCTGGAGTGCCTCAAGGCAGTATACTTGGACCTTTGCTCTTTTCATTGTTTATAAATGATGTTAGTAAATGTTTTCATTCGGTAAAATTTCTACTATACGCTGATGACTTAAAGCTATTCAGTTATATTACTGACTTAAATGATGCTGCTCTGTTACAGAGAGATCTTAGTAACCTACTTTCTTGGAGCTTGTTAAATTTTTTACCATTAAATTTGAATAAGTGCTTTTCAATGATGTACTCTAAGTGTAATCATTTTTTAAATTTTTCGTATTCCATCGATGGTACTCCCCTAGTGAAAGTCAATACCATGAAGGACTTAGGAATAATTTTTGATTCTAAGTTCACTTTTGTTAATCACATAAATTATGTTGTTCCAAAATCATATTCTTTACTTGCTTTTGTGCGTAGAAACTGCTCAGAATTTTCTGACCCTCATACCCTTATTAGTCTCTATAACTCATTTGTAAGATCAAGGTTAGAGTATGCTTCCTTCATATGGAGTCCTTTCTACATAATTCATTCTACTCGCTTAGAGAAAATCCAGAAATCATTCTCTAGATTTGCGCTACGTTCTATAAATTTTACAGAACCTCTGCCATCATATGATGCTCGTTTATTGCTATTGGGATTGAAAACACTGAAGACTAGAAGGAAAATTCAGTCATTGACATTTATTCATGGTCTTTTTTCGGGGTATATCGACTGTGAACAGCTATTGCAATTTTTAAATTTTAATATTCCGGCTAGAACGTTACGTAATTATTCGCTATTCCATTCCGAAATTCATAGAACTCTATATGCTCTTAATGAGCCTATTATTCGTGCTTTAACTTTGTTTAATGAATTATCTATTGATAATAATTTAGATCTCTCTGTCTCGAAATTATCTTTGAAGAACAAACTTAACTCTATTTTTCGTATTTAATTTTTATTATCTTTATGGTTTTTCTTTATATATTAGTCTTCATTTATTAGTGAATTCATACTGTACATTTTTTAAACTTATTTTTATATTAGTATTTAAGTTAATTTAATTTTAAGTAGTCTGTAAGGATGTGTTATCCAAAGACTTTAATGAATAAATAAATAAATAAACACAATGTTTGCAACTGTTGATGTTCAAGGGTTTAAAATCTATGATAATCGCTTTGTTTTTAAGGAGATTGCCGTTGTTTTAAGCAAAGATGAATTCCGCTGTTTCCACGTAAAGGCTCCATTCGAATTCAAGGATCTATGTGAAGATGATCAACGACAATCAAATTGGTTAAAATTAAATCATCACAATTTGTCATGGGACTATGGAAGCGACTCATTTAGGAACACTCAAAGATATTTAAAATCACTATTAAAGAATAAAAACGTTTATGTAAAGGGGATGGAGAAACAAAAGTGGATTAAAGAATTTCTACTACAGCCTGTTTTCAATATTGAAGATATTCCACAATGTGATGAAATTAACTTATCAATATTATATAATATGTATCCAAGAACATGTCAATGTCAATACCACTTCAACAACAACAACAATAAAAAAAGTAAACAGTCTCAAATACGATGTGCTTTGAAATCAGCATTACTTTTATATGAATATATGTGTTGTAATAATCTGTATGATAAATAAATGAAACATAATAAAAACTTGCTATATAAAACCAACAAGACTATATATATTCTTATCATTTTATATTGAAGTTTAGGAGCGTGTATATCTCTAAGAATAAAACATAAGATGAATTTTATTATATTTCTAGCACTATTGATCATTTTAAGAAATGTGTGTAGTATACCATTTTGGAAATTGGAAAATACTACTATACCTATTATTATTAATCAAAACTCTAAAAGTATTGAATTTAATTTAACTCTACCTGATAATAATGTCTTGAAAATTAATGTATCATTTTTGTTGTTGAAAGAAATTGAACCGTTACATTTAAATGAACTATCAAGTACTGAAATAGGAACAGAATTGCCTACAACAACAACAACAACAACAACAACAACAACAACAACAACTATAGAATTTGATAGTACAACTCAAGGCATACCTTCAAGACTTTTTACTGTTGATGAAGCCATAAAAGCCTTCCGTAAGGATTTAATTGTTAAAGAAAGTGATATTGGTGGAATTATTGATTCTAAAGGAGTATTTTATCGACATTTTAAACTTGAATATGAAAATATAGATATTCCAATCCGTTGTTCTTATGATAGTAGATTTGAAGAGAAAAGACTCAACATTAATTGTTTTGAATATCGGGAAACTGAAACAGAAATCATTCTAAGTAGTGGTGAAATTGAGAAAGTAAGAATTCAAGATCCAAATTATAAACCATTGGAAGTGGGAATTATTGATGTAAAAGACTATATACAGACTTTACACATGGTTATTACTTAAATAGTAGCAGCCGTGGAAAGAATCAACACAGAAACATGAGCTTAAGAAAACTTTTATTATTTATATTTATTGCTTCTGTAATATTACAAATACGTCATATTGTCTGCTATCAAACTAGAAATAATTTACATGAACGAAATGAAAATACTACTACTTTTTACAATATTGAATATGGAAAACAGGTTAGTTTTGTCATACAGATCCCGAATACTTCTCTTCAGATAAAAGTAAACATAACCCTTCAATTGGAAAATGTTAAATATGATGATATTAATACGATCACCCCATCACCGACCACAACATTGAGATATCCATACAGAGAGCCTTCTTATCATGAATCACTCTATCAACAAAATGTAGAACTTTATAAAAGAAATAGCCCAAATCCAGAAAAGAAATTTCTATTGATTGAAATTGATTGATAATTGGGGCTTTCAGGAGAAATCTTATAGAGAAAGAAATGCAAATTGGTGGTATTTATGAAAGTTCAGGAGTTTTTCATCGTCACTTTAATTTAAAATATCAAACATTAGAAATACAAATTAAATGTTCCTACTATAGCAATTATGAATTACGTACACTAAATATCTATTGCTTTGAATATAATGACGCAATAAATCAAAATGATAATGATAGTAGACAAGAATTATATGATCGATCAAATTATGCTATAAAACCAACAATAATTGATGTTGATGCTTATTATCAAACTCTACATTTGACAATACAGTTATTTAAAAAATGTCCATCATCAAAGATATTTATAGTTTTTTAAAAAAATTTTCACATATCTTACCCGAAGATGAAAAGGATAGACTTCAAACGAAAGTTTCAATTAAAATTGTGACGCTAAACAAAAAAATGAATAAGGATATATTTTGGGGTGCTGACAAGGATATGGATTTTTTGAGTGAACTTAAAAAATATTATGAAAATTTGGACAAAGAGTTGGAGGAAACACAAAATTATATTAGTAAGAATGAAGAAGAGCAACAAAATCATCAACTACAACCTCAACAACATTTTGTCGGGAGTGAACTTTTGAAATAACATGAAGACTTTAACAAAATATTTGAGAAAACTCATGATGAAGAAAAACAAATTGATGATATTAAGGAACCTGCATTGAAAAAACTAAGAAAATCAATAAAACGCAAGAAAAGTATTAAAGAACAACAAGACCTGCAAAAAGATGTTCAAACTGCTAGTTGCAGTAAATGTATTATACATAAAGATTTAAATGTTTTAAATTTATTTAAAAGTGATGAATTTACAATTACTACACAAAGTTATGAGGAAAATCCAACTTTTGAAATAAATTTTAAAAATAATGATCAAGTGTCCAAATTGAAAAACATAATTCAACAATGGTGCAATGATGAAGTGTTGAATGATGAAACTGTTGACTTGATGCACGGTGCTCCCTCTAAAATGGATATTGGAAGCGATATCGAATGGTTTTTCGAAGACAAATTTCTAAAGCAACTAATGGGAATTATATATAAATATAAAAAAGTTAGCACTCTGAAGAATGTTATATGTAGTAACAAATCAATGTTTGGATTTGTACGATTTATTGATAATAAATTTCATATTTATAAGTGTACAAATATTTTACATTTGAAATAAAAACAATTTTTAGTTTTACACACCAATATGTTAAATATGAAACAAAAATAAATAAATATATACAATTTTTTTTGCTTTACTTAAGATTTTTTAATTTTATTTTTTCTCACAAGAAAAATTAAATTCAAAACACTTTGGATTTTTCGAATTTGTAGACATTCTCTCGATATAGAAATCTTCAGAGTTTAAGCTCTCCAGAGTTTCATCACTCATTTCATTGTAACATTGTGGTAGAAACATAACGTTTTCCTCCAGTTCCAACATGATCTTCCATCCAAATTTTGTGGTTTTCCTCTCCGCTTTCAATATAATTAATTTGGTGTTGAGTGGGATATTACTCATCGGAAGGATACTCTTCAAAAAAGTGTTGAGCTTCTTTTTTAAATGGTTATATTATCAAAAAAAAACCCCGCAGAAGACGATTCATTATTTTCCCAAGCATTGATAAACAAAAAATTTTATATTTTATGCAACTACTTATCAAAACCGCAGAAGACAATTTGTTATTTTGCTAAGCATTGATAAAACAAAAATTTTATATTTTATATTTTATACAAATGCTTATCGAAAAACCGCAAACGGACAGTTGGACGCACGGTCGGACGGAGGGGCGAAGGGACGGAGGGCGGAGGATGGAGGGCGGAGGGCGGAGGGCTGAGGGCGAAGGACGGAGGGCGTCAGCGTGCCACCGCCACTCGCCCCACGCCATTTGCCCCCATACCCCTACGCCACTCATCCCCACCCCGCGCTACCTCGACTCCCCTCACCACCCATAACCCCATCGCCCCCTCACCCCTCCCCACAACTACACACCAGTAGCGCCTTGCACATTTTCCTTGCATCTCCAGAACCCGCTTTATTATACTACTACTACTTAAACTTCTTATGCAAATCTAATACACGCACCTAATACTTGCCGACTTTATTAAATTTATAAACATTTATTTAACCCCTTCAACCTTCGCCGTACCTAAATTGCTTCAACCCATATTAATGCATATATTTTCATATAGCAAGTCATATCATTTCAGCTAAAGTCAGCTAGCAGAATTTGAGTCATTGCTATTAGGTATTCGAGGGTTAAGAAAAACATGCAAACACTGATAAGAACTCGCTTGACTACCACTACCGATAATGTAGTGCATACAATTATTATCAACGCTTAAAGCAAAGGGAGTGACATCATCGGCTTGAGCCTCTGAGCCTCCTGATCCAGAACCGCTATATTGTATCTACTTTTCGGAAATAACCACCAGTTGCCGAAAAGCAAAACATTGTAGACCTTCGTTATTTTAAGAACTTTTCATTATGTATTTTGTTACTACGCAAGTTTTTACAGGAGTTAGTATAAAAAAATTAGAAAACATTTGCAAATTCATCATGCTACTACAGTCTAAGCTCACGCTCTTTCTCTTTATCTCTCTCTCTCTCTCTCTCTCCCCCCTTTCTTTTCCTTTCTCCTAATATGACTTCTTTTTTTCTTCTTTATCGTTTTTCTGTTATTCTCCCTTTTGTACAATTTTCCAATTTAATTAGAAAAATTACATTTTCATCTAGAACAATGACCGCAGAAGAAGTGACCACTCAAGCTGCACCCTTGCAACAGTCGTCAATGCCACCACTCTCGAAAACTATACACTCAAGGAACATATCGTTCAATAACAGTCGCTCCAGCTCCAAGGAATCGATTTGTTTAGCATCACCACCGCCAGTGCGTTCCATGTCAGCGCCGCTGCCGATGACGAAAGCAGCACGAAAGGCTTTTTTAGCCGCAAAACAAACAAAAGCAATGGAAAAGCTGGATAAAATGATCGAGGAAGTGCAAGAACTGGATTCAGCTCATGCGGCAGTTAGAGCGCACAGCATGAGAATGCGTAACCTCAGAATAGTCAATGCATACGATGAAACTGACGATGATGACGGTGGTCTGATGGACGGTTGTCCTTTATTTTTGCCACCACCACCAATACATCATCAACAATCGACGTCACAACAACAAATGCCAAATTCTATGTCCGATTCAAGCATTTGCAATCATGGGTGAGAAGATGATTTTTAGATCAACTCTCTTCTTGCTTTCATTAACGCTTTTTTTACTTTCAGACACAGTCACTCATCTGGGCTTAACCACTCTGGATATCTAGCGCAATCAAATGCCTGCAAAATGGTCAATAGCCAGAGTTTCAGCAACCAGCGTGCTCCGGTAACAGCTTCTCATCAGTGCTGCTCCGGTTTCGGTCATTCAAATGAACGACATTCACACCGCATGCATTCGAATACCTGTCAGTTATTGTAAAAGAGCGCCGATTAAAATTTGTAAGAAATATTGTCAAATTTAAAAGATGTACCAGAACATGGCAGGGTAGGTCAAATAAAACATGTTTCGTGGTTTTACACTGATATTGAAAAGGAAGAAAAGTTAAAAAATGAGCATTAAACTACATATTAAAAATTAGAACTTGAATGGCCTTGCATTAATAGTTACAATTAAGGCATAGTGCATATCTGAATATATTAGGTACTCAAATAATTCAGTACATTATAGTGGAGAGCTAGGTTAGCTTATAGGGAAGAATGACTTAAATTGTCATAAGCAAAAACAGAATTCTATAACTAAATATTACAATTAAACAAAAGAAATTATTTTTAACCACATCCAATTGCTACATTTATAGAGATGTTTTAATCCGCTAATTTGAGGTATAGATAGTCCAAGGAAGGATTTTGTTAAAATTATTTAGTTTTACAATCAACTTCACAAACTATTCAAAAATTTATCATGATTATTTGCTATATAATTAAGAGCTCTAAAAACCTATTTAAAAATAAGCTAGTGTGAAAATTTTTGTTTTTGTTGCTCCAAAAGCACATTTATTTAAAAATTTGGCCAACCTTTCTTGTGATATACCCACTTATACGCTTTTAAACTGGCAACTGTTCCTATTTTTCTTTTTTTTTAACTGAAAAAATTTTATGTTATGGCTTATCATTAAGAACAAAATCCATAAGCTTAACTTACTTAGGTGGCGCTAACCACCGTAAGTCGGTTTTCGCCTGGTGGAAGAAATTGCAGCAGCCATTTCTATTTTGCGCTTGCTGGCGCCAGTTGGAAGCTCTAAGTTTCGTCAGGTTGTCCTCTACTTGGTCCTTTCAACGGAGATGCAGTCGTCCTCTTCTGCGTTGATCTTCGCTGGATAACGAATCGAATATTTTCTTCTCGGGAGCGTCGTCTTCCAACCGCTCAGCATGACCTTGCCTGCGAAACCGCTCGATTTTTATGCGCTTTACTATGTCGATGTCGACGTATAGCTCATACAGCTAATCGTTCTATCGTATTTGGTACACGCCATTGACGCAGATTGGTCCGTAGATTTTACGAAGGATCTTTCTCTCGAAAGCTAACAAAGTCTTTTTATCAGAACTGCTCGAAGTCCAATGTTGTGCTGCATATAACAGGACGAGCATGATAAGTGATTTATAGAGCGTGATTTTTGTTCGTCGCGAGAGAGCTCTGCTTCTCAATTGCCTACTGAGCCCAAAGTAACACCTGTTGGCCAGAGTTACCCTTCGTTTTATCTCTCTCTGATATCGTTGGTGGAGTTAATGATGGATCCCAGGTAGACGAAATCTTTCACAACCTTGAAGGAGGTGTTGTCAATAGTGACGTGGGTGCCAATATGCGGAGACTGTTTGTTTGTTGACACCAGATATTTCGTCTTATCTGCGTTCACTGCAAGACCCATGCGACTCGACTCTTTTTCTAATTTGGAGAATGCTGCACTGACTTGGCGTGTGTTATGGCCAATGATATCAATATCATCAGTATACGCTAGCAGCATAACACTCTTAACCAAAATTGTGCCGCTTTGTCTCAGATCAGCAGCTCTAATGATCTTCTCCATAATTAGGTTAAAAAAGTCGCAGGATAAGAAATCACCTTGTCTGAAACCTCGTTCGGTAACAAATGGGGGGAGAGGTCGGTCCTTCCCGATTTTAGCTGAGCTGCTGGTGTTGCCCGGCGTCATCCTGCATAGACAGATTAATTTTTAAGGTATATCAAATTCAGACATGGTGGAGTATAGGTGATTCCTTATTGGACTGTCGAAAGCGGCTTTGTAATCGACAAAAAGATGAGTGTCGATTTGTTTCTCTATGGTCTTTTCCAAAATTTATCGTAGCGTAAATATCTGGTCTGTGGTAGATTTTAGAGGTCTGAAGCCACACTGATAAGGTCCAATCAGTTGGTTTTCACATAATATGCTCGACAGGGCCTTATATTTATTTTATTTATTTATTTATTATTATTTACTCATTAAGAACACAATGGCGCTTAAATTCTAGCATAATCTAATAGCATACAAAAATTACTAATGAGTAAAAATCTAGTGATATTTATTATTTTTAAAAGAATAAAAAAAAGTGTATAAAATGTACTTCTTTGGAAAAGATTTTATCCAGGCGTAGTAAACTGCGTGGGGAGAACTTGATATAAGAAACAAAATTAAAAGAAAAAAGAAATAAAATTAAATAAGGCATTAAAATTAAATAAACGTAAATTTCTTAACATTCCATAACAATTTGTGTTGCGAGAAAACAAATTTGACTGATCAACGAATTATTATAACAGAAAACATTGGACAATAATTTAGGAAGCTCCTAATAATATGCGATATTTAGGAGGCTTATCCCATGGTAATTGGCAAAAATAGTGGGATCGCCTTTCTTGTGGATTGGGCAGAGTACACTTAGGTTACAAACGTTTGGAATGCATTTTTCAGACCATATTCTGCACAGAAGCTCGTAAATGCACTTACACAGAGCTTCTCCTCCGTTCTTAAACAGGTCAGCGGATAGACCATCGGCTCCCGCGGCTTTGTTGTTCTTAAGTCGTGTTATGGCTGTAAAGACTTCATTATAGTCGGGCAGCGGAACTTCAACGGTGTCATCCATAATTGGGGTTTCCGGAATATCATCTCTATTGGCGAGATTGTTGCCATCATCGCCATTCAGAAGACTAGAGAAGTGTTCCCTCCATAACGTCAGTGTACTCTGGATATCTGTCACTACATTCCCGTTTTCATCCTTGCAGAAAGAGGCTTTGGTTTTAGAGCCATCAGACAGGCGTCTTATCTTTTCGAAAAACTTTCGGGCCTCTTTCCTGTCGCAATCAGTGTTGCTATTTTCTTTTCCGTGGTCAATTTTTGGCTATTTGGCTATTTTATTTTTCATTTGGCTATTTTTTTATTCGGGTATATTTTTTTTTATTTTTGGCGAAAATTAATTTTTTTGGCCTAACTTTAATGATTTAAAATTTTTAAATTTTGATTTTAAATTCAGAAACACTGCACAAAAAGAGCTCGCTATACTGACCTCACTAATCCGACTTTCTTTGACATTTGTAGAGAGGTCAGTGTGGACAGCTCTTTTTGCAAATTGTTGCTGAATTAGATGCAATTTTGAACACAGCCGAATATACAATAATTTGACATGTAGCAAATGAAATCACTAATCACTAAAGAGTAGGCAAGAATGATGGCTTTTAGCATAAAATGCAAATAGTGAAAAATTAAATAAGTTAAGAAACTTAAGCAAAGTAAAGAAAATGAGAATGGAAGTTTTTGTTTTTTTTTATATGCATGAATATTTTCGCTATTTTTTTTTATGTTTTGGCTATTTTTATATAATGTTCTGGCTAAAAAAAAAAGTTTACTCCTGCAACACTGGTCGCAATACATCTCAATCTTCTCGCACTCGCACTTTTCAGCCCCTCTTTTTTTCCACCTAAAAAGACGTTCTCGCCCCTACTCTTCTCTCTGTAACGCTGCTTAGCTCAGGGCGGCTTTGTTGGCGGCGTTTTTTGCAGTAGCCAAGCAATGGAGTTTGAGGTATATTAAAATTTCTTAAATTGTTTATTTTGATATGTTTTAATATTCATAAAAAAACTTATTGGTGGTAAAATAAGACGATATTTTATAGAGGAGCCATCGATTCCAAATTGTATGCAGTGGCGTCGTGACACTCTTGGTCGTGCCACTGGTTTCGGCGAGTGCAGTGGTAGCCAATGACCTCTTCAGCAGCCGCACTCATAAAGGAGTGAGAGTCGAGTGGCGATGGCTTCGGCTGTCCGTTTTGATTGCAGCTTGTCGACGTCTAGCTTTCTTTGCAGCGCACAGACGTGTACGGATCATAGCTGCGACAAGATAATGATCCGAGTCTATGTTAGCGCCACGGATCGTGCGTTCATCTAATGCATTGAAAGAGTGCCTGCCGTCAGCCAAAACGTGATCAAGTTGGTTGCATGTTTTTTGGTCAGGTCTTATGACCATGTTTCTTACTGCGGCGATGTCAGTCACCCTCATTTCGTTATCGGGTATGTTGTCGTGGAGGCTTAACTTTCCGACTATTGGACCAAAGATGTTTTCCTTGCCCACCTTAGCGTTGAAGTCACCAAGCAAACGTGACGGGGGCAGTGCTTGTAAGCGTGTTCAAGGCGCTTGTAGAAAATTTATTTGATCTCATCGTCCTTGTCATCTGTCGGAGCATGCGCAGATATTAGTCTTATAAATGAAAGAATTTAGCCTTGATGCGAATTATGGCAAGCCATTCGTTCACATGTGTGAATCTCATAACGTTGTGCCGTAATCTCTTGCCAACTACAAATCTGCACCCAATCTCGTGCTTTTCAGCATGGCCGCTGTAGATATCACAGGATGCTTGCCGTGAGCAACCTTGTCCCTTCCATCGCAATTCTTGGATTGCAGTGATATTAGCTTTGTATCTTTCGAAGATATCAATCAGTTGGATAGAGGCATCTTCCCAATTAAGAGTTCGGACATTCCAGTATCCGTAAATCATTATAAGTTTTTCGTAGTCGTCATCAGATTTGGGGATAATTTTTCTTATGCTTTTTATTGAAATAGTTTTTTTCACGTGGTGGGCTTCAAACCCGAAGCTGATGGATGCCAGTTTGACGTTGTCCAGGTTTGACGTTGAGGCGATTTCGACATGGATAATGCTTGACTCGCCAGGTTGAGGCAGTCAGACACGTTGCCATGTGAAGGTTCGTCCCCTGTTCCCCAAAAAAATACTGCTATCAATTACAGATATTTCACGAACTAGTAGTGAAATTTAAACAAGCAATTAAGAAAATTTAAGCTAATAAAACTCTACATCAACAAATTCTGTCAATTTTTGATACGCCTATTACTTTCAGCGTAATTGTTTAAATTATGAAGAAATTTTTGATTTTTTTGGGAAAAAATACACTCAGGGAAAAATTCTCTTACCTTATCCAGGTTCTCTTTACCTGATCAATTTAGTTAAGAGAGTCAACCACATCGCATTTACCTGATTTACGTTATTTTCACCTGACGAATGTGGTTTGCAGAAGCATATCGGTCGTTTTCTTCAATAACGTCACAATCCAAAAACGTAAAAACTGAGTTAATTATACAGAAACTTGTGTAATACCATGATTAATACTGTGTGTAATTGGTGTAATGGTGTCGATATCTTCTATACTTTTCGCGTGAGAGCAGAATATGTAATAACTTAAGCTCAATATATTTTTAATTTACCTGCATAAGAGTTGGAAAATCGTAAGTTTTATTTGTCTGTATCAGTGTGTAAGGATCAAAATATGAAAATATAGGAGCATAATTGGTGTAATGATTATATTTTAACAGTAGTGGAGCAATATCCTATATCTGTTCAAAACTCTAAATGCTTCTCCAGAAAAATCCAATTTTTTTTAGTTGTGACGTTATTAAAGAAAACGAGCGATATGGGCATTTCCAAAAAAAAGTCCACCATGACCCAAAAATTAAAAATTATTAAAAACTTATTATTGAATGATATGATCACAGAGAAACACTTAAAATTTTATTGATTTAAGCAATTTGAACATTAACTCATTTACCATGATGATCAAATCGTGTGCACTGTTTTACAAATGAAATTTTTCTTTTTAGTAAATGTTTCGTAAAGTTTTTGTGTTAGTAAAAATGGAAGGCATTGGGTAAAAAAAAAGAAGAATCGTTGAGGCAAGGAGAGGCAGAATATAATAAATTTGTTTTTAAATAACTAAATTACATATTTACTTAATTACCAAATTACTTAATTATCCAATTGAAATTATTCAATTGAAATAATTATGCAATAGAAATTTAAGTAACGTACCGCCAGTAAATCACGTCAGATGACTAAGCAACAAACAAACAAACGGGAAAAGATTTTTAAATTTGATTACTTGGAAAATAAACGTATATTATTTCAAAACCTAAAAAAGGTTTTATACAAAATGTCTTGCCCAATTCGCAAAGTTTTGCAAATTTTGTAATCCAAGTCGAAAACTATTTCTGTTTTTTGTAACGTCACGCCATAGAATAGTTTTGCTTATATCTTTAAATCCTTAGGATCAATTGTTGTAATTCTTTTACTTAATATAGTGCTACTTAATTACAACGCAAATATAAAACGAAAACCTTTTTTTAAAAATTTGACTTTTTCATACATTTTAAAATATTTTTCGTACAAATCGCCAGCTGTAACGCCAGTTTGGAAATGCCCGTATGTAAAAAATAGCTGTTAAGTTCTGCTCTAGTGATGCTGAATGTGTAACCCGATGCACTCACGAGAAAACCGCATTCGCTCAATAAATTTGTTATTTCTTTCTTTTTAGAAGTTACAATAAATTAATAAGCTTAATAATGTGACCACAAAAACTGGTTCAAATTTGGTTGAGATGACATTTGTCATTTGAATAATCTTAACCTGACGAATCAGGAAAAACATTATACCTGATAATTGGTTAAATTTACTTGACCTGATTCGGTTCAACCACAAAAACTGGTTAAAATTTGGTTAAGATAACCCCATTTGTCAGTTTCATAAGGCCCAGTTAAAATTTTTTTAGAAAAATTTTTGGTTATTTTTTTTTAATTTATTGTTTTGAAAAACATCTTATAAATGTACAAAAAAAAATGTACAATAAATTTCGAAGCCGTTTAAGAGATATTTAGGTTTTTATGAGTAGTAAATGCTCATAAAGTAAGGTAAACAAAAACTTTAAACGGGGTTTTCTCGAAATGACATTTTTTGAAACGGCTTGCACTCTAAGTCGAAAAGTATTCGTCCGATTAACTCAAACCTTGTTATATTATTTTTAAAAATTAAATGCGCTGTGAGTGAACCGATAAAATAAGGTAAAAATTTTTTTTTTGCTCTGTATTAAATTAATAAGGTCCGAAAATAGAATTTTTTTTTTTTGCTTAGGCGGCAATTTTTTTATTTTTTTTAATCTTAAGCTTTTTTCGGTTCACTCACAACGAAAAACTGTTCTAAAAACAACCTTCTTCGATTTTTTTTTTGTTTTTCGCTCCCTGGAGAGAAGATATCATGCAAGCCGCGAGAGACCTTTCGTTCGCGACCTCAACTTTTACACGGTGTGTAACAATATCTATTGATGCAAAAATAAAATTGAAAACAAAAATAAAATCGTTAATTTAAGACTTAAATAAAAATGAAATAAAATAAATTTATTTCAATATTTAATAAACTCAAACAAAAAAATACAGTCATTCAAAAAAGCTCGCTTTTTTACTCAAAGAATTGAAACTGGCAGTCAAACCACAAAAACTGGTTAAATTGACCTGAATGGCATGTGACAATCTGATCCTGACGATTTATGTTGGCAAATTTTAAATGGAAATTTAGTTAAAATTTGGTTAAATAAACCAGATTTTTTTCTGGATTTAGGAAAAAATACTTAAATTAAAAGAACTTAATTTTTTAAATCAGCGAGTGTTTTTGCAGAATTCAGTAGTGGAATTTAGATCAATTTTTAACTGTAAACTAGTGTTATTTCTTAAGGTTGCTTTTTATGTAAATGTTATATATTTGAGGCACCATCTGGTGGAGATAATATGTATTAAATATTTTTATAAATGTTGCCTCATTTGCAGTTTTTTGGTACGACATGCCACCATTTATTAAAAATTAAACCACCAAAAACCGCCAAAATTTTTTTTCATCTTATTGTTAGAGAATCCCATACAAACATAATATTTACATTAAGTTTTATTAAATGCAATACTTATGAACAGAAATTACAGCTAACAGCTCTTAGTATTTTTATATAGTGACATAAAGTTACATATCAGTCTCTGTTTAGACGCGGTTCTAATCAGACGTATATCATGCTGTGTAACAAGTGCAACAAGTGCCTAAAAACTAGCGAGGTTATTGCGTGTAATTGGTGCAAAGTTCAGTGCCATAAATATTGCTTCGGCTTGAACGATAAACAATGCGAGCTGATTTCTAATCACTCTAATATCTATTTTTATTGCAACGATTGCTTAATTAAACCTGGTGATCTTCACACTGTATTAAACAAATTAGTATATGATGTCAATAAACTTAAAACTATGTGCAAGCTGTCTATATACTACAAGAGCAATGACCCGACACATCTCTCTAATTTGAATATTAAAAGGCCCGCTGCAACTACTGCTGCTTCTGACCCAACGCATCTCTCTAATGAGAATATTAATAAGGCCGCTGCAACTTCAACGCATCTCTCTCATGAGAATATTAAAAAAGCCGTTGCAACTACTGCTGAGGGTTTTTCTAATGCTGTTTCTTTGGAACTCCTCCGCCTGCGTGCGAGAAAAACAGGTGGTGAAATAAACAAAACATCTTGTGGAGCTATACAATCTCGCGGGCGCACTACAAAACCGGTGGTAGCACTTCCACTACGGTAACTGCCTTAAACAATTGTTCTGCGCTCACTTCACAAAACTTGTCTGTGGTTGTTGTGGATGATATTGATGACACTCCTGGCCTAGCTTCTCGCGCTCTAAGTGCTAGTGCTGCTGCTAGTGTTTCTAATGCAGTTGTTGTTCCTGCTTTTTTATCATCTGGCTCCCACAGTGTTGATGTTGATGCTAGTGTTTCTAATGCTGTTGTTGTTCCTGCTGTCAAGCAAACAGCTGATTTATGTCCTGGTGCTCATAACGTTGATGTTGCTGCATCAGATTTTTCATGTGCGTCTCCTGAAATCTCGCTCCCAGTTTTTGCTGTTGGGGATCTGTCCAATGAGCGAATAAATGATGAGTGGAGTTTAACGGAACATAAAGAAAATAAGCGACTTTCTCCTGAAGTGCTTATTATTGGGCATAATATCTATCAAGAACTTGATGATGCGTCTAAAATGGGTGTTCACACATATATTTTATTAATTTTAACTTCGAACAATGTCATAAACGCTGCACTTGACCTAATTTTCCGTTTTGTTTATATTTGTTCTTAGTCGCATCAGCAGTTGTAATTTAACTTGAACTATGCATCGCACTCAATATTTTGTCTGTTACTAGGAAGTAAAATTGTCATGTGTAGCGTAAGCAGTTTGTTTGTTACTCACAATATAGTAAAATTGTAACTTATAATAGCGTAAGCATTTTTGCTTGCATTCTTTTTATTGTTAGTCACACTACTTATTTTAATATAAATATAGGCAAATTTAAGTAATAAAACAGAATAATTTCAACAACTTAACTCAAGTGAAGCACTTGAAGGATAATATACTTAAACCGTGTAAAATTTAAAGTCGTTGAGCAGTGTGACCGCGCAAGTCCGTCGCGACTTTAATTCGTAAAAACAAAACAATCGAAACTCAACCTAAGGCATTGCAACACAGGAGCACCAGTTGAACCTCCAAAGCAATCGATTTTGAACAACTGGTCCAGGCCCAATACAGTGTGGGGCAGGACATTGAGAATCTGGCAGCCAACTTTATCAAGGATTCAAAGGATCGGAAAACGTCCACCTACTAGTCGAAGCGGCTAGAAAAAGTAAATAGCTGGGGAAATGAGTTCTTCCATAATCATGAAGCAATCCTGGCGTTGGAAAGTAAGCCGGAAGATGACGAATATTTCACAAGGAACTATTTTCAGAGGATTCAAGCAGTTGTGACTAAATATACAAAATTATTTGAAACCAACGCCATGGAATTACTAAATTTAGACGACGGTGCTGCCAGTCAACCCAAAGGAATACTGAAACCACCACAAGCAGGGGCAAGGAGTCAGTCAATTGAGAGCACTGGGCGTAGTGCGGAAAGGCGGAAACTCCTACGAAACCAACGCGCTTTGATACACGCTCTTTGACAAAACCTGAATGAAGTGATGACACAAACTAACATGGACCATCCTCAATCATATTACACCATTAAATCAGCTATAATTGAGAAACATATGATGGATCTGGCGAAGAACAATGCGGCTCTGTGGGAATCAACAGAGGACAACGTCATCGAAGACTACACTTTGCAGACTTTTTAAGAACTCGAAGCGAGGTCAGAAGAAGCACTGATCGAACTCCATCAACACATGACGGTGGAGCAGAACTTCCAATCGCTGAGAAGATCAACGTCAATAGACACAGACGTTTCCTTACCAAAGATTACATTCCCAAAGTTTAATGGCAATTACATGCAATGGGTGACATTCAAGGATTTGTACACAGAACTAATCCACAATGCGGCTATAAGTGATGCAAAAAAAAAGGAATACCTAGACAACATCCCTGGAAAGCAAACCCAAAAATTTAATAAAACACCTTCCAGCAACAGGAAGTAACTAGCCAATTGCATGGGCAATACTCACTAGTCGTTACGACAACAAAAGACTTCTAGTGACAACATTGCTCAATAAATTAATGTCGCAGTCAGTGATTCGATCCGCGTTGAAGGCACTTCATGACATAACGAAGGAATGCGTTCATGGACTCCAGGCACAAGGACTTCCAGTTCAACATTGGGTTGCAGTATTAACTCATTTATTGTTACAAAAATTGGATCAGGACTCTCAAACTGCATTTGAGCAAGGCTTGGATAACAATAAGCGACTGGTAACTCTTGATGAATTTCTGATGTTTGTAGATCGCAGGTTCCAGTCCTTCGAATCCCGAGGAAAATTAGAAACATTGTCAACACGAACGTGTGCTGCCGTAACGAATTTGCCAACAAGCGAACAAAGGTGCGTGATTTGCAAACAAGTTGATCACAAAATCTACGCATGCAAAATGTTTTTGAATACAGACATCAAACAAAAATGGAATTGGGTCAAAACCCACAATCTCTGTGTAAATTGCCTTAAATCTGGTCATCGTGCTAACGACTGCAAGTTACGAAATTGCACACGATGCTCCAGAAAACACAACACATTGGTGCATTATCCAAACGAGAATCCGGCTCCTAGGCTCAAGGTAGCAATGACGCAGGCATATCAGCAAGCGCCTTCACAAGAATCAATCAACAAAGTAAATCTTTTGGCCAACAACTCTAACACCCACACAAGTTACGTGCTGTTGGGAACGGCACGCATTAGGCTTATTGCAGTAAATGGAATGCATGTTGAGTGTCGAGCAGTTCTAGACTCTGGCTCTCAAATCAATCTTATAACAGACAGACTATTCAAAAGGCTGGGTGGGAGGTTCAAAACAATTTCAATGAATATAGAAGGCGTGGGAGCCAACGAAACAAAAATGAGACACCAGACATCAATTCAATTGAAATCAATGTATAATAACTTCAGCAATTAAGTCGAAGCGCATATAATACCAAAAATTGTATCAGATCAACCAGGTCATCACATGAATATAGAAGGCTGGGAACTACCAGAGGATATTAATCTCGCCGATCCTGAATTTAACAAGCCAGGCCAAATCGACTGTTTGTTGGGAGCAGAAATCTTCTTTGAGCTACTCACTGATGGAAAAATTAAATTGCCAGGCAATCTTCCAAGTTTGCAGAACTCAGAACTTGGATGGATTGTGGCTGGTAATGTGGACACTGCGGATTCAAAGAAGGCAATATGTGGCATTTGTTCAACCAAGGAATTAGAAGAAGCCATTTTAAAATTTTGGGAATCAGAAGAAATACCGGATTCAGAAACGTCGCTCACAGAAGACGAACTGCTGTGTGAATCACATTTTTTGCAGCATACTACTCGAGCAACCGACGGAAGATTTGTTGTAAAATTACCCTTAAAAAATCATCCATCAACAGTGGCAGATTTAGAGGGGTTGGCCTACAAGAGATTTACGAACATTGAGCAACGTCTGGCCAGGGATCGGGCTTTAAAGGAGCAATACGTTTCATTCATGAGAGAGTATGAGGCATTTGGACATATGTCCCAAGTGAACGCCGAAGAAATTAAATCACCTCACTACTTCATACCTCACCACTGTGTGTTAAGACCAGACAGTTCAACCACGAAACTACGGGTAGTGTTCGATTCATCAGCACACAACCAGTCAGGACCATCATTAAACGACATAATGTTCACTGGTCCCAAGGTTCAAAGTGAATTATTTTCAATTTTATTGCGTTTTAGAATGCATAAGTATGTTCTTAAAACTGATGTAGAAAAGATGTATCGTCAAATTTGGATCAACAAGGACGATAGAAATTTACAACTAATTTTTTGGCGAGAAAATCCTACAGATAAACTAAAGGTTTATCAATTAAATACAGTAACATATGGCACCAGAGCTGCTCCATATTTAGCAGCACGTTGTTTGACGAAACTGGCAGATGAATATCAAAATAAGTTTCAATATGGAGCAACATCTCTGAGGAACGATTTCTACGTAGATGATGGCTTGATCGGTGCAGATACATTATATGAAGCTCTACAAATTCAGCAACAACTAATTACAATTCTCAGCGAAGCCGGAATGAACCTTAAAAAATGGTGCGCAAATCATCCAAAACTTCTGCGCGGGATAGCTCCAGGAGATCAAGAAGTCAACCTCAACTTTGAGTCAGGAGAAAGACAATCGACGAAAACATTGGGTCTGTTGTGGTTGCCAAAATCGGATTCATTTTGCATTAAAGCCAACGGGCGCGAACAAACCAACACAACAAAAAGAACCATGAGCTCTGATATGGCGCACATCTACGATCCTTTAGGCATCATTGGTCCAGTATTAGTTACTGGAAAAATTCAGCTACAAAGGCCTTGGCAACTAAAGCTTGATTGGGATGAGGAATTGCCAGCAGACATAAAAATCCAGTGGGCACAGTATCAAGAAGATTTATCCACATTGGACAATACAACCATTACCAGACATGTATTTTGTAACCAAGACTGCAAAGATGTTCAGCTACACGCATTTTCGGACGCATCAGAAAAGGCATATGGAGCAGCATTGTATATTAGAACGGTCCAGAAGGATAACACAATTAGACTTAATTTATGCGCAAGGTCACGGGTAGCACCAACCAAACAACAAACAATTCCTAGATTGGAACTCCTAGCGCAGCATTATTAGCACCCGAACTCATGGCTAGAGTAAAGCTTGACCTAGGTTATCAGGATAAGGCGTCGTATTTTTGGACAGATTCTCAGATTGTAATTTCTTGGATACAAAATCATCCGGGCAAACTACCAGTTTATGTGGCTCATCGTATAGCCAAGATCCTTCGACTGACGTTACCAGATCAATGGCGTCATGTCCCATCCAAACAAAATCCTGCTGACATCCTTTCAAGAGGAATAAAACCACGTGAATTTTCAACATGCAGCATGTGGTTTTACGGTCCAATGTTCCTCTATCAACCAAAAGCACTGTGGCCAATTCATTTCAAAAGGGAATTAGAAATCGAAGACGAAGTCAAAGATGAATGTGAAAACAACGCAGTCATTGCGGTAGCTACCCAAGAGAATCCATGGGTCTACACAATTGAGTCAAAAAATTCGTTTTCACATGTACAACGAGTCATTGGGTATGTGCTACGATTTGCAAGACACGCAAAACAACATAAAGAAGCTCGGCAAGAATATCTTCAACTTTCACCACTGGAACTTGATGCAGCTCTCAAGGTTATCATACGACAAATTCAGGCATCTGATTTTCAGGAGTTAAAAAGGAACAATTTGTACCTAAGACAAATAATTTTAGCTCTCTGACACCATTCCTCGACGAAGAAGGCATAATTCGCGTAGGAGGACGGATAAGTTCATCATCACAGAAATTTGATGCAAAACATCAAATGATTTTACCAGGCAGCGATCCACTTGTAAAGCTTTTGATAGAAAAATACACAAGAATAACTACCATTGTGGCCCCCAAGCCTTACTGGCGCAAGTCAGACAACGCTTTTGGCCTCTGAAAGGCAAAAGTATAGCCAGAGCCGTAGTCCAGCAGTGCGTAAAATGCACACGAGCAAGGCCAACACTGTACCAACAAGTAATGGGAAATCTTCCAGCGACACGCGTTAATCCGGCCCGACGATTTTTAAACTCTGGCGTTGATTATTGCGGACCATTTTGGGTTCATTTTAAAACACGTGGAAGCGACCTCAGAAAACGTATCTTGCTGTGTTTTGCTGCTTTGCAACAAAGGCAGTTCATTTGGAACTCGTAACTGAATTAACAACAGATGCTTTCATTGGGACATTAAAAAGATTTGTCGCAAGAAGGGGGCACTGCAAGGCATTATATTGTGATAATGCAACGAATTTTGTTGGTGCAAAAAACCATCTTGAAGAATTAAAGAACATCATTCAAGAAAACTCATCCAAAGAAGCAATTATTGGGGCTTGCAGTGAGAAGGGAATTGAATTTAATTTCATTCCACCCAGGTCCCCACATTTTGGAGGTTTATGGGAAGCTGCAGTAAAATCTGCAAAATTTTTATTAGTCAGAAATGTATCCACAGCTTCTCTCACGTACGAGAAACGATTATCAAAGAAATTGAAGCCATATTAAATTCACGACCTCTGACGCCCAGCTCATCCAACCCAAATGATTTAAATGCAATCACTCCAGGACATTTCCTCATCGAAGAAGAATTGACATCAAAAGTTGACGTTTACGCCCAGGCCGCAAAATTAAAGATGTCTGAAAGATGGCAAAGAGTTTCAGAGCAAAAACATAACTTCTGGCAACGATGGTCCAAGGAATATCCATCTGAATTGCAACAAAAACACAAGTGGCAAGGTCCTGTCAGAAATATACAAATCAACACGATGGTCATCATTAAGGATGATAACCTTTCAGTGTTAAAAAGGCCACTTGGTCGAATCATCAAAATTTATACGGGCGACGACGGGTTAGTTCGAGTTTGCGACGTGAAAACTCAAAACGGTATATTCAAACGGGCGGTTCATCGATTAGCTCCATTATTTCCTGAAATTAAAGATGCTGACAACTAAGTGAAGCACTCTGAAAATGATCACCAACACCGATCCAATGATCAAGATTCTTCAAAGACTTCAATAATCATCAGCATTCCCCTTCACCGAATAAAGAAAACTAAATTAGCGGACATCGAATCAACTCCGTCCAAACGATTTTGTCTCAGTCCAGGACAAAAAAGATGAACTGGACAAAAAACTAAACATCCTATCGTTTCGAAGATCTAAAAGAGGTGCCATCAACATAGTTGGAAATATTGCTCACTCACTATTTGGAGTGCTGGACTCAAACTATGAAACAACTATGTCCGAAACCATAAACGGACTCAAGAGAAACGACATACATTTGGAAAGACTCATGAAAAATCAAACATAGCTGATTGATTCTACAATCAATATTATTAAATCAAATCAACTAAGCACACAAGCGAAGTTTGACGAACTCGACAACCAAATCCACAACTTACTCTATGGAAACAATGCAACTGGGCCATTTAACGAAATACACGTAGCGCAGGTGATTCTCATGATTTCGGTTCAGTTGGTCATCATCGCATCCAATTTGCAACGCACGCAAGATTCGATTATGGACGTTATAATAGACAGCCATCATGGAAAAGTCAAACCTCTGTTGCTCACTCCACAACAACTGCATGATGAAATATTGAAGATTAAGGCTCATCTTCCTTTACACTTACAGCTGCCGATGCGTCAGGATGATTTTCTCAACTTCTACCAGCTAATAAAGATTACTGGAGTAGTTGCAAAGGACCACGTTGTTTTTAGCATTGATCTTCCGTTAGCAGATCCCAGAGAATTTCAGCTACTACATCTCATCCCAATCGTGGCTACGATAAACGGCTCACTATCAGCAGTAAAATTATCCACAGACTATTTATCAATCAGCCCGCACCATGACGAGTATTTTCCGTTGCTTCAATCTGAAGTAGATGCTTGCCTAGCACTGAGCAACAAAGAACTTCTGTGCACAGTTAAACAGGCAACATACATACTTTATCTGAAGTCAGCAAATGTGAACTAGACCTGTTTACTAACCAAGACAATCCTAGATGCATCTAGTACAAATTTGACGAGACAACTCCATGGTTCCAGTTGAATCATCCAAACAAATGGATATATGCCACAGTAAATGTCAGTAGACTGAACGCAGTATGCGGTGATGAACCATTTCAACTAACTTTAGAAGACAGCGGCTTGATTGAACTTCGTCCTGATTGCACACTCAAAACCAATCAGATACGAATACAAGGCAACCAAAAGCTAGTCACATCACTCAAATATGACAGCACCACCTTAGGAATGTCCAGTGGGTGGACAAAACAATATTCCAGCGATAATCTCAGCAAGGTATCATTTACACCAAGCATACATGAGCTTGAACTCATTCAACGACAACTAGCCAAAATCAACTCGACAACGTTACCAGATGACATCAGAAGCACAAATACACACCCCCTGATCATTAGATACACTTCCGTTTGTGCAATCGTCTGCATCATGACCTGGGGACTATGGAAGATGAAAGGTCAAAAGAAGACATCACCCAACCCTACGCCAATGCCAAGATATTCAACCCACGACACGGCGTGCTAATCAACAATCATAGTCTTAAAATTTAAATATTATTACATGTAGAATTGCTGTAATTTTAACTTCGAACAATGTCATAAACGCTGCACTTGACCTAATTTTCCGTTTTGTTTATATTTGCTCTTAGTCGCATCAGCAGTTGTAATTTAACTTGAACTATGCATCGCACTCAATATTTTGTCTGTTACTAGGAAGTAAAATTGTCATGTGTAGCGTAAGCAGTTTGTTTGTTACTCACAATATAGTAAAATTGTAACTTATAATAGCGTAAGCATTTTTGTCACACTACTTATTTTAATATAAATATAGGCAAATTTAAGTAATAAAACAGAATAATTTCAACAACTTAACTGTGCGTTATTATTTTCGTCGTTGTGAGTCACGGTTCAAGTGCCGTAGATTCACTGCAGCAATATTCGCGAAAGAATTCACAGTTTATGTGCTGTTAAGTTCAAAGAAGTGTTACTCATTAACAATGAGGTTTGTCCATTTATCTGCTTTTAGGCCTACTGTCTCTGAGCGCGATATTATCAATTATATAGTTAAACACACAAAAATTGAAGAGAAAAATCTTGCGTGTTACAAACTTTTAAAAAAGGCACTGCTCTTGAAAATGTAAAGAACATTACTTCCAAGCTCGGTGTTGCTGAGCCTTTCCTTGATACTATTCTCAGTCCGTCTCTTTGGCAAGCAAATGTAAAAGTATCTATGTTTAAAAATTTTCGGACAGAGGAATATTCAAACGAAATAGAATCTGTTAATCGTTCTGGTACTAATTCAACAAACAACTTAAAAAGTTTCTTCCAAAATATGTCTGGAATAAGAAACAAAGCTGATCGCATTTATAATTTCTCATCACATGAAGATTATGACGTGTTTGTTCTTATCGAAACCTGACTTAATGTGGAGTTTTTTGATGATGAATATTTTAATTCGGATCTGTTCAATGTTTACCGGAAGTATAGAGACCCTAGAGTGACCGGTCACCTGCGTGGTGGTGGACTCTACATTCATTGTATTGTATCTACATTCATTGTATTATTCTGACCCATTGCTTGACCAAACCTGTGCTAAAATAATGGGTGGAACTGGTTATTTATATATCTGCGCATCTTACATTCCATCAAATAGCAGCAAGGCGCTCTATGTAGCTCACGTTGATAATTTATTTGACATTCATTCATCAATTGATAATCACAGTCATTTATCCGTCTTTGGTGATTTCCATTTATCGATAATTATCTGGAAATACATTGCTGATGAGCTGACTCCGACTAATATCAATCAGACTCATGAAAAATATTTCATCGATAGCCTTGCCAGTATTGATTTGTGTCAAATTAATTATATATATAACAATTTAAATAACTTGCTTATTTTTGTATTTGTTTCTTCCGATATAAAATATGAGTTGTCTGAATGTCTTTGTCCAATTTTACAATCGGATATGCACCACAAACCACTCATTATTTATTTTGAATTTTTCGAATTTTTTAATAGTTTTCCAGAAAAAAATCGTATAAATTTATGTGATTTTGATCATTTAAACAATCTTTTCTCAGTCAAAACTGGAGTGCTTTATTTGATGGTAGGAATACTGAACTCTGCTACGATTTATTTAAATCGGAACTATCCGTTATTTGCGACGAGGTTATACCACGTTAATATTAAGAAAAATTATAAGCTACCTTGGTATACGAAAGGGCTTAAAAAGTTTAAAAACCTATGGAACATGTTTCTAAAGTTGTTCCGGGCGACAAGTGACACCCTGTATCATAGCAATTATGTGCATTATATGCGCGAATTAAATTTTTTGAACAAGTTCTTATATAAGCAATACATTATGCGTTTTTAATCTAATATAAAAACTAATCCTAACTGTTTTTCGAGGGGACCTTCACATGGCAACGTATCTGACCACGAGGCCAGCATTATCCATGTCGAAATCGGCCCAAGTCGACTCAAACCTCCACGTGGTGTTCCCTGGGCAACGGCAAACTGGCATCCGTCAGTTTGACGGCTAATTTGAACGGCGGGTTGCTCCGTAGACCTTAAACATGGAATGTGCGCAGGGTTTGGGTCCCGCCACATTACTACTGCCCAATGAAAACTAAACCAGCCTCGGATAAGAACCCCAATTACGTTGACGACCGCCGCAAACGAAAAACGGACAATGATTTAAGGATATGCACCTGTAATGTCCGGACCCATTGTAGGGAAGGTGCCATTATCCAACTGGCGGAAGCCCTCAAAACAATAAAAGCTAACATCACCGCCATCCAGGAAATGCGATGTAAAGGGCAAGGCTGCTCTAAGATATCACACAAGCACACTGTGATATCTACTACAGCTGCCATGCGGAGAGGCGCGAATTTGGATGTGGATTCGTTGTTAGCCGGAAACTACGCCACCTTGTTTCCCGGTTCACACCTGTGAAAGAAAGATTGGCCACGATCCGCATCAAGGCAAAATTTTTCTTCATTAGCCTTATTTGTGCGCACGCCCCGACGGATGAAAAGGACGAAGCCGTCAAGGACGCTTTCTACGCTAGTCGTGGACGTATACTACCACCTTCCGGTCCATGACGTGAAAATAGTCCTCGGCGATTTTAATGCGAAAGGAAGGGAAGGCATCTTTGACCCCACTGTCGATCAGTTCAGTCTTCATGAGACCTCCACGTCTAAGACTGATCGGCTTCACCGCGGCGCGAAACATGGTAGTTAGTCGCACCAGCTTTAAGCACCTCGACATCCACAGGCCACTTGGCTGTCCCCGGATCAAAAAACGCGAAAACAAATTGATCATGTTGTAATCGACGGAAGGCATGCCTCTAGTGTTCTAGATGTGCGTACATTTCGGGGGGTTAACATTGGCTCCGACCATTATCTTGTTGCAGCCAAGATCCTCATGCGATTATGCAATGCGAAGAACATACGCACAGGAATGCAAAGAAAGCTAGATATCGCTAAGCTGCAATTAACACAGACTGCCGAGGCCTACTCCGCTCAACTCTCGGTTAAGCTCAATGATCCAACCTCTGAACTCGACGACGCCGGCGGACTTTGGGCGCATATATCCCAGTCATTGGTTTCCGGCGCCCGCAACCTCGGAACCAATGGTACGATCAGGAGTGTCGCATCACGACAGCAGTAAAAAACGCTGCATATAGAAAAACGCTGCAGTCAGCTGCAACGCGAGCCGTGCGAGAAAACTACCGCGAAAAGAGGAAGGAAGAGAGGCACATTTTCAGACGCAAGAAAAGAGAGCAGGAAAAGCGTGAGCGTGAGGAACTAGAGGTATACCAGGGAAAGAAGGATGCACGAAAATTCTATCAACAGGTTAAACGTCTAACCCAAGGTTTCAAGCCCGGAGCATCCACTTGTAGAGACGAGAATGGAGATCTGAATACGGATACCCAGGGTGTGCTGAGATTGTGGAGATGGCACTTCTCCAATTTACTTACTGGCGACGATTCCACCAATGCCACCCATGGAGAGCGCAGTTCAGTGTCACCAATCAACGATAACGGAGTGGAAGTATCACCACCTAGCCATGAAGAGATTCGAGTTGCTATCCAACGACTCAAAAACAATAAAGCAGCGGGTGCTGACGGTCAGCTGAATTGTTTAAAACCGGCGGCGATGAATTGATAAGGCGCATGCATCAGCTCATCAGCAAAATATGGCTAGCAGAAAGATGCCCAACGTTTGGAACCTCAGCGTACTGTGCCCTATACTTAAGAAAGGAGACCCTACAATCTGCGCCAGTTATAGAGGTATCAGTTTTATGTCCATCGCATGTAAGGTTGTCTCAAGCGTACTGTGTGAAAGATTAAAGCCAATTACAAAAACACTGATTGGACCTTATCAGTGTGGCTTTCGACCTGGAAAGTCCACAATAGACCAGACTTTCACACTACGACAAATCCTGGAGAAAACCCACGAAAATCAAATTGGCACACACCATCTCTTTGTCGATTTTAAAGCTGCGTTCGATAGCCCAAGAAGGGGTTGCCTATACGCAACAATGTCTGAGTTCGGTATACCTGCAAAGTTGATTAGACTTTGCAGAATGACGTTGAGCAACACACGGAGCTCCGTCAAGGTAGGAAATGACCTCTCCGAAACCTTCAATACCGAAAGAGTTTTCAGGCAAGGTGATCCACTGTCTTGCGATCTCTTCAACATCATCATGGAGGGGATCGTACGAAAGGCCGGTGTGCATCGTAATGGCACCATTTTCTATAAAGGTGTCCAGCTCCTTGCGTACGCTGATGATATTGATATTGTTGGCAGAACCCGGAGAGATGTTACCGCTGCTTTCGCCTCTATCGAAAAGGAATCAGCCAAAGTGGGTTCGACTATAAATGAGGGTAAAACAAAGTATATGCTGTCTACAAACAAGGGAGCGCGGCGTTTAGACTCCCACGTTTCATCCGGCAGCTATAACTTTGAAGTAGTCAAGGAGTTCGTATACCTTGGCACCGCCATTAATACCAACAACGAAATCAGCCTGGAGATAAAGCGAAGAACAATAATTGCTAATAGGTGCTACTACGGGCTCAGTAAGCAACTAAGTTCCAGAGCCCTCTCTTAATCGACAAAACTAATACTCTACAAGACGCTCGTTCTACCTGTGCTTCTTTATGGCGCTGAGGTATGGGTAGTTTCGAAAACTGACGCAGCCGCTCTGAGGGTGTTCGAGAGAAAGTTCTTCGCAAAATCTTCGGTCCTGTTCGAGTCGGCGATGACTATCGCATCCGAATGAACCACGAGCTGTATGAGCTCTACGAAGACATTGACGTAGTTCGGCGTATAACTGTGCAGCGACTACGCTGGCTGGGTCATGTCCATCGTATGGACGACGAAGCTCCAGCGAAAAAGGTGCTCGAGGCGAGGGTCGCTGGTCAACGACGACGAGGGAGACCATGCCTTCGATGGATGGACCAGGCTGAGGAAGCCCTAACCGCACTTGGTGTATCTGATTGGAGAAGGCGCGCGCAAAGCAGAGGCGCCTGGCGAGAGCTGATGAGGTCGGCCGAAACCCGGACAGGGTTATTACGGCCACCTAAGAAAGTAAGTAAATGTTTTTGGAATTTTACCCAGTCCAAAAAAGGTGGCTTACAAATTCCTACTCCCATGTCTTTTGGAAATAAATCCTCCATTGACATAGCTGACACGGTTAATCTGTTCGCTGATTTTTTGAAGTCAAACTTTGTTGTTGATGACGAGTCTTCTGTTGAAGGACTTACTGAGTCGTTAACCATATTTATTAGTGATGTCATTGAGCACTTAACTAATGTAAAAATTTCAGTCAAGGAAGATTATTTATGGTTTTGCTACCATTTTCCTTCTAAAATGTGCATATTCTTTAGCTGCTTCTTTATGTGAAATCTTCAATAATTTCCTATCTGAAGGTGTTTACCTTAAATGTTGGAAAATTGCTTCCAACATCCAAAAAGCAGGTAAATATTCCTTGATGGGTTTTCGGATCTTTGCCAGATTTAATTTTTCCAGAAAAAAAAAGAAGAAACAGACAATAGAGATTTGGTTTTAGAAATTTTATTTAGAAAAATACAGAGAGAGGGGGGAACTTACCAGCTGGATTGCGCTTTTGATACTTATTTAGCACTCTCATCGACAAGCCGACAAGAGCGCTCTTTTTTTTTGGAGTTTTCGGAATAACTCTGAAAACTCACTCAACGCACTTAGCTGTTTTAACAAATACTAATTATTAAAATTCAACTTAAACTAAACTTAAATACAGGGTGACGGTGTAAACATTGCCGCCCACCTTGCAGCAAACTGCAAAAAAATAGAAAATTATTTTAGTAGATATATAGGATAAAAACTTAAAATGCCTTAAATAAATAAACCTATTCAGTGCAGTTTCATCTTTTAAAATTCAGTGTTTATTTCAGTGTTTGCATATATACATGTAAATTTTCAAAATTCAATTTAATTTCAAAAAAAATTATATTGAGCATAAGCCCGATAGCACCCATCCAAATATGGTGCTCTGAGCGGTCAACTGGCCGGCAGGAGTCGGAAACAGGCCCGGGAGCATTATCTTGGAGTAAACTCCCACGCCCAACACTAGACTGACCGGAGCCGACTTGAAAAAAGCCTGATCAGCCAACAACAGATTGGCATACGGTTCTAGTATGCGCGCATCAAGTGTTTGAGTCGGCGTTACACACGAGTAACCACGCTTCACCTGAGCCATCACGCTTATCCGGTCACTCCGTTGAAACTTGCCGCGAATCTCCAGGCAACACATGCGGTCTGCTCCCGATCGAGAGGTGGCCAAACGCAGCGAAGCAACCAAGGCCTCGGAAATGACCGACACTGCTCGACACGGGTCTATGAGGGCTCGGACCATATGGACCCGACCCTGCGCTACAATTTTTACCGTAGCCGTGGGAGAAATTGCGACAGCACAATGCGTAACTGTTAGGGGCATCTGTCGTCCAATCATCGCTCGTTCGTCACCCTGGAATCGAGGGCGTTCCACTTCCGAGCGGACTAGCGCCGGTTGGCGGTTACCATCTTGCCGATGGCTCTCTCGCGTCTTTCGCGTCTGCGCTGACCACGTGTTTGCAGTCTTCGCGCTGCTGAGCTTAGTGGTGGTCTGAAGGGATGCACCAAGCTGTTTTGGCCATTGGACGGTTCAGTGGTCGTCAGCCGAGACGGACTTGGTCTCGGTCCAACCCACTTCGCAGCGCCCTCAGCCATCTCGGGCCCAACGTCATCCGTCAGGGACAGCCGAGACGGGCTTGGTCTCGGTCCGCTCCTTTCGGACAACTCCGAGCTGTCCGATGAACTCTGTTCATCATTAGCCGGCTGCAGCCTAGACGGGCGAGGCCTAGGTCCACCGCGGCGACGTTTGCCGAGAGGCCTGGACTCATCCAACTTCTCCTGAGAGGGCCCATGCAACAGGCTATGGTGGTTTTCGCCACAATACTTGCACCGTATTTCGCTATAACACCTTGCAGTGGTGTGGTTTGGCATAAGCAATTGGAGCAGTAGCGATGTAGCACCACTACGCGCAGTCTTTCGGCGTGAGTTTTCGACCGAAACTCTGGGCAAAATCTTAGCGGGTGCCGCTTATAGCACAATCGACAGGCACCTTCGACGACTTCCTTCGGAGTTCTGATATTACGGCAGTTGACCATTTTGAGCTGTAAAAAAAAGGGTTGAGATGTAGAAATTTTGTCAAACAAGGGTCCTGGCAACGCAACCAGCTTGACGATCGGTCGTGTTATTAAACCGCGTTCCGTTCGAACGTCAGCCACACGTACCCTCGCATCTTTTCCGTGATATAATTTTGTTATTCGGCCCAACCGCCATTCGTTTGGGGGTAAAGTTTCTTCTTTCACAACAACTAAATCATTTATTTCCATATCTTTTTGCGGATATTTCCACTTATAACGCTTGTGAAGCTCTTTTAAATATTCGGTTTTCCACCGTTGGCAAAATGTTTGATGTAAAGCTTTTATCTTTTGCCATCGTTTTACGATTGAGATGGGCTTTTCTGTTATCTCAGGTTCGAACGGGGCTAGAATAGGCGCACCAATTAAGAAGTGGCCTGCAGTTAAGGGAGCTAAATCATCCGGATTCTCAGACATCGGACTAATCGGTCGTGAGTTTAGACACTCTTCAATTCGTGAAAGCAATGTCAACAACTCTTCGAACGTGTATTTCATGCCACTAGCTACTTTCTTGAAATGGGATTTGAAGCTTTTGACACCGGCTTCCCACAAACCTCCCATATGGGGAGCGCCCGCAGGAATAAAATGCCATTCCAGTTTTTGAAGACTTTGGCAAGTTAAGTCATCGTCCCGATCTATTTTTTCTGACCAGATTTGCTGCATTAGAATTTTGGCAATAACGATTGTGGGACTTAACCAACCAGCTGGGTCAAACAATTTTTCTATTGTTGACAAAACTTCTCTTTTCGTGAAACTATTTTTTATCTCCAATGGCTTTGCTACAAAGTAGAAACAGTCTTGACTTGCATTCCAACGAATACCTAAGGTCTTGGCCACACTCGAATCTTCTAGCTCCAAAAAGTCTGCGTTCAGCAAATGTTGTTTTGGAATGTCAGCGATGACTTCTTTACAGTTGGCTGTCCACTTCCGTAGAGCAAAGCCAGCTGAGCCCAAAGCCGAAATAAGTTCGTTTCGGGTTTTGATCGCTGTCAGTATATCGTGCGCACCCGCTAGCGCGTCATCGACATACATAAAATTCCGAAGAACCATTGAAGCTAGCGGCAACTCTTTTTTCACTTCCTCAGCAAGCTGATGGAGTGTTCTGATTGCCAAAAACGGGGCACAGTTGAGTCCAAATGTGACTGTTTTAAGCTCAAAGTCCTGGATTTGATCGTCGGGAGATTCTCTAAACAGAATCCGTTGAAACGAAGTCTGTTTCGGATCTATTTATTTTCTATATATTTTTCAATGTCACTATTGAAAACATATTTAAAGAATCTCCACTTAATAATCAAACGTGTCAAATCAGCTTGTAGCACTTGACCCGGGTACAGAATCTCATTTAGACTGATACCGTTAGATGTCGGACATGAAGCGTTGAAAACTACTCTTACTTTCGTCGAGACGCTATCAGGTTTTATTACCGCGTGATGAGGCAGGTAATAATTAGTCGGAGCCTGTTCATACCTGGGTGCCGACACCTTTACCATGTGGTCCAGCTCCAAATACTCTTGTATGACGTTGTCATACGTTGATTTGAAATCAGGTCTTTTCATGAGAGCTACTTCGTTTCTTATAAACTGCTTGTAAGCACATTGGCGAGACTGACCCAAGCTCACTTCGAGAGGGAATTCAGTCTTAAATGGCAATGAAACTACATAACGACCATCCTTATTGCGTCGTGTTGTTTTGGTGAAATGTTCTTCATACCATTTGTCTTCTTTAGTTTTGAAGACGGTTTTCTGGGTTTCCTCCAACTCCCAAAAACGTGAGATCTGCTGATCGAGCGATATTTCATTAAAATAAGTGACGCACGTCGTAGACGTCGGTTGATTATCTAATGGCATAGGGCCAGTGAAAATCCACCCGAAAACCGTCTCTTGCGCAATCAGCGATCCCAGGACATTCCTACGAATGCCATCTAAAATTATTTTAGGGTAAATATCACCTCCAATCAGAACATCAACCTGGGTACTTTTGTAAAAGTTGACGTCTGCTAGAGGGATGTCTGGGAGGTTCTCGATAACGGAGCTATCCAGTGAACAAGTTGGAAGATTTTCAGTAAGTTGCGGAAGTATTAAAGCTTTTGTTTCAATTCGTAATTCCGAATTACCCGGTGATCCTATGATCAACTTGCAGCTCTTTTGAACATTAGCTGATACGCTTTTGTTCAGACCAGAAACTTGTGCGTTTACTTTTTGGGTAGGGAGATTCAGAAGATTTTGTAATCTTTCTGATATAAATGTTCCTTCGGACCCAGAATCGATTAGCGATCTGGCAGTGTAAATCGTACCTCCGTGACATATGGTCACCATGGCAGTACCTAGAAGAACACTTTTCTTACTAATTGTAAAGCACGTCTGAACATTATCAATTTGCGTTTCGGTAGTGGACTGTATTTGGGTAGCATGAGTATGTGTGCTTGTGTTAGACGTTTGGGATTGCGGCGAATTTCCAGCATTTGGCATGAACCTTGTACTCGTACTCGGGTTATTTTGGAAATCGCGATGCAAGAGTGTATTGTGACGTTTTTTACACGTTACACAACTATAACTGCTCTTGCAATCCTTGATTTCATGGGAACTTCCCAAACAATTAAGACAGACGTGGTATTTTCTCACCGTCGTCAACCTATCACTCACTCTCATGTTTAAAAATTTTGAACAATTTCTCAGCGGATGCTGTTGTGATGGGCAAAGCTTGCAGCTGGAGTTCGTTAAATTCACATGATGTGAATTAACTTTCTTCGCAAAGCTGCTGCTTTGCTGGCCGTAATTGGACTTTGGTACAGCACCTTTGTTGTTACCAGAACTCCTGATGTCCGAGACAGTCTCAAGAGTTTGGAAACGGCTAGTCAAAAAATTATCTAAATCTGTCCATTTGGGAATTTCAGATTTATTCACTATGCTCTGCTCCCATAAGGAGAGCGTATGCTCTGGTAAGCGCGTAGAACACAGATAGGTGAAAATTGCATCCCAGTTACTGATGTCGATATCATGCATCTGGAGGGATGAGATGCAATTATTAATGTCGCGCTGTAACCTTTTAATAGCACTCCCTGACTCAGAAGAGACAACCGGGAGATTGAAAAGTACTTTCAATTGGCTATTTACAAGAATCCGCTTATTTTCATAGCGGTCCTTAAGATTTTGCCACGCAAGGGCAAACCCCTCGTGGGTAAGTGGACATTTTTTCACTATTTCCTTTGCTTCTCCTCGAGTCTTTTGATTTAAGTGATACAGTTTCTCAACAGGCGTTAACCGGGCATTGGTTATGTAAATCGCCGTAAACATATCTCTAAAAGAGGGCCAAGACATGTAATCACCGTAAAAGAGCTCTGTATCACAAGGAGGAAGGTTAATATTGTGGCTTGAAGAAGGCAGCTTAATTTCAGGTTCATGTTTGGATTCATTCGCTTTATTCAATTCATGAATAATTTCACTCATTTTAGCCACACACCTAACATAAGTATCGAAACTAGTTCTATACTTTATTTTTAGGGTTGCGGCGTCAGTGTAACCTTGTCTGGTAGTAGACATTTCTTTAGCGCAAGTCTCGTAAGCTACCTTTACTTCTGTCCAAAGCGACTTAAGTTCTTCTTTATGAACTTCGACAATGAATATCGAATGCTCTTCAAACGAGATCTCGTTAAATTGTTCTTCGAATTCAACAAGTTGATCCGCTAAACGGATAAAAGTAGTTAACGCAGTCATTTTTGTTTCGTTATATAAACTGAAAAGAATGCTGGCAAAAATTATTTAAGCAATTGATATGCAAATTGCTTTTCTTTTAAAGTTTGAAAACTTTTTCAAAAAATCAAAAAATAAAAAATATTTATTAAACATGATATATAAATGTAATATAATATAATATATAACACTACTTTATAGAGCAATCAAAATTATTATTATAAATATATTTTTTATTTCAAAGAATTTTTTTTTTTTTTTAAAAAGTGTTTGACTTTTTTGTCCCACTGTGCGCTAATTAAATTTGATTTGCAGTTGGGAGAAGGACGTCAGCCGTTAAAATACAAATTTTCCAACAAAAGTATTTTAATGTTAAATATTATTTAAAGTGGCTTCTCCTTATTGTTGTTTGTTTGCAGGCTGTTGCTTCCTTTGGAATTTTGTGGCTTCAAATCCGGCTCGATAGGACCAATAAATATTCCTTGATGGGTTTTCGGATCTTTGCCAGATTTAATTTTTCCAGAAAAAAAAAGAAGAAACAAACAATAGAGATTTGGTTTTAGAAATTTTATTTAGAAAAATACAGAGAGAGGGGGGAACTTACCAGCTGTATTGCGCTTTTGATACTAATTTAGCACTCTCATCGACAAGCCGACGAGAGCGCTCTTTTTTTGGAGTTTTCGGAATAACTCTGAAAACTCACTCAACGCACTTAGCTGTTTTAACAAATACAAATTATTAAAATTCAACTTAAACTAAACTTAAATACAGGGTGACGGTGTAAACAGCAGGAAAAAAACTTTTATATCTTATTACCGTCCAATCTCGAAATCATCCAACGTCTCTAAATTGTTTGAAAGTATAATGAAATCTAAAATATATTTTTTAATCAAACGCCATATTTGCCCTGAGCAGCATGATTTCGTAGCGGGTCGTTCTACGGTAACTAACCTTGCCGTTTAGCCATTTTTTTCCGAGTACTGTATATCATCTTTTGAGCTTGGTTATCAAGTTGATGTGGTATACACTGATTTTTCCAAAGCATTCAACAGAGTGTCGCACAAGTTACTGCTATTGAATCTATCGAAAATGGGTTTTCACTCTGCCGTTTGGAATTGGATGCGTTCTTATTTATCTAATAGAACGTGTTTTGTTCGCATTAACAATGTCAATTCATATGAATTTATTGCATCCTCGGGAGTTCCCCAAGGGGGTATTCTAGGGCCAATATTTTTGTTCTCTATATAAACGACATCTCCAAATGCTTTAAAAGTTTTTAAAAAAATATCTTTTATCACAGACGTCTCCGACTTGCAATCTGATCTGAACAGGATTAAGAAGTGGAGTGGATTATATGGTCTGGCTCTGAATTTTTTAAAGTGTTTCCTTTATTTGGAACCCTTATTACGATAATGCCACTGTTCCACTGGAGAAAATTTAAAAAACATTTATAAGGTTTGCTTTGCGCTCCTTAAATTTTAATGAGCAACTACCACCCTATAATTGAAGGTTATTGCTTATAGGTCTCAAATCTCTTGAGTCAGGACGTAAGATTGCCTCTCTGGTATTTTTTTACGATTTAGTTTCTGGAAATATTGATTGTCAATCACTCTTAGAGCGGAATCTGTTTCTGCTATTTGAAAAAACTGATTTTGAGATATTTGAGGTAAAGTACCCGAAAAACGGCTTTTTTTTGTCTGTCTCTCCAGTTACATCATTTAGTTCAACTCTTGCCGTTAAATTTAAGAGTTCAAGAGATCAATTACGATTTTTTTTCGCAAAGTTATGGCTATTCGAAGTTACAAAATATATCCCTTCGACGTCATTAGCCTTTGAGACAATAATTTTTTACTGTCTAATTTCTCTTGAGAATTTTGACTTGAGGGTTTTTGAGGTCACTGAGAATGAATACGAAGTCGGAGTAATGAAATTTGGATTTCCAATATGGCGTATTCAAAATGGCTTGAGTCTGTCCATATTTTATACTCTGCTGATAGCAACTCCATCGATATTCTTATGTCAGCAAATAACCTTGCTAAAAGCTCAGCTGCCGCCGATTCCAGTCTTGGCACAATAAGAGTATGTAAAGGAGCTACTCTAGTCTTTGAAACTAATAACTTTGGTGTACAATTATATTTTCTATAGTGCCTGCCAATTTTAAATATTTCTAATAATACAATTTCTTTCCAAAATTCTGTCCATCTTCTATATACTTGAGGTATGTAATATGTCTATCTTTTATTCTTTCGGTTGCGTTTCTAATGTAGCCTAATTTAATATTCTCACGCATTTTCTCTATGTACTTATCTTTGAAATCTTTATTCCTTTCTAATCTTCTTTTTTCCAAATATAAATCGCTTAAACGCAATCTGTCCTGAGCTTCTTTCATATCTCTCTCAATGGCATGAGCACAACAAAATAACCACTCTCATCTCGTCTATGAGTGCGCATATAATGTTGCTCAACCATTTTTTCTTCTTTCGTCCACAACCGTTAGGAGTAATCTGTCCAATTGTTCATCTTTATTGTATTCTATTAATGATAAAACCTGTCCTGTATCTTTATCTATCTTCTTTGATTGTCCTCCTAAAGCAACAACTCCAAACTTTGTTTACAAAAAGATTGTATCATTCATCGGCTTTGAATTAATCGATTCGATGATTTTTACAACAAAACTTACTCCAAAAAGTATGTGTACCACATCCGGTTTCCTGCATTCTGGATCGGCAAGTTTGATAGCAGATTGCTTATCACTACCTTGTGGTATTAACATTCTTGATGGAGATATAAGCTGCCATTGGCTCTCTCTGGTTAAGACCCAAAACTCCCCATGAATACCAACATTTGGTTCGGACCATGGAATAATTCTGAGCCTTACTCTTTTCTATCTCAAATGGCTTACCACCTATGCCACCCATTCTCTTAGCCAAATGTAATGCCGCTACCTTAAATTTCTGATATAATGAATAGCTAATGAGATTTGGCTGTGCACCTGTGTCTAACAAGGCTCTAAAAGGGCCAAGAAATCTTTCAAAAACCTCAACTCTTACCATAGCTGTGGCCATCAAAGCCACCCTTTCCTCTGTCGATATGTTAAAACTCTGTTCATACTGTAAAAAGTTTTCTTTTGGCCCATTATTTTTGTTTTATTTTTTATAAAAGTCTTGTCTGTCCTTAATGACATTAATAAATCCATTAGCCGCTTCTTTGTTGTCTGTCCTTTTTTCCTCGGTCATTCTTTTGCTGCCCTCTTTTGCTATTTCTTCTTTGTCCATGTACGGCTGCTAAGGCTAAAGTGTTGTTCCTCGGAAAATCTTCTTAGTCTTCATCATCTTTGAATTGCATCATCAAGAAACAGGCGTTTGCGCCCCGTCCTCTTTTAAGACAGTTTGGGCACAAGGTACGTTGTTCTGTGAAATATTTCCTGCCGCGAAAATTTATTGTTAAAAATTTCTAGCACTCCCATATCTGATGATCGCCCTAGCATGCTTCTCATGGAGATTTCTTCGTCGCAATCTTTGAAGTGCAAACACTGCTCAAAGCTCGCTCACGAGATCCTCCATCTCGGCTGACCTTCTCCGTGTGGACTGTATTTTTTAAAACCTTGCCGCGATCTCGGCTCAAAATTTATTTGCACAGAAGTGAAAAATTGTAATTTCTTTTTAAAGTCTGTCCACTTTGCTTTCTTTTTAGAATTCTTATTAAAGATCTGTCCACTTTTTCTTTCTTTTCTTCTTTTTTCTTTGTGTTCAAAAAATAGTTGCTTCAGTCTTTCCTTTGATTGTTTCAATTTTTTTTTTTTATGTTAAAAGTATTTATTTTCTCTGATCACTGTCCACAGCTTGCTTTACTCTTTCTACTTCTACTCATGGTGTATACTTATTCTTGCATCTTTGTGCTAATGTCATACCCTAACTTTCTTTCTGCCTGTCCAAAATATACACACACACACGTTCCTATTTTTATGCTCGTCCCCGCTGCGCGCATATTTATCAAATGACCTCGACTGCATGGCGCAGCAGCGCATCAGAAGAACAACTGAATTCAGAGCTGTTAATATTTTCCAAATATGCATACAATTTTGCGCAAGGTAGATTTATAAGGTTGTCGCAAGGGAGAGAGCGAGTACCCATAATTGTCAAATCAAAGTTGACAGCTCATAGAAAATTTGCAAGTGCTCTCTTTTATCATCCGTTTTTCTTTCGTAGTCATTCGCAAAATTGGCTGATTTTGACAATTATGGGTACTGAGAAGAGAGTGCGATCAGCCCTGCGACAACCTTATAAATCAACCTTGATTTTGCATAGAAGCAAAATAAAGAATTCAATTTGTTGTCCATGCACTTTCTTACACATAATTGCCAAATATTTTATCCTGAACACATTTGAACACACATGAACACATGTTACATTTATAAATAATCTTTCCTTTGTCCACTATAAAACACTTTCTGACAGTAACCAAGTACTTTTCAGCATTCAGTTTTTGTCTCCTTTCTTTAAAATTAAAAGTTCTTTCCTTTCACTAACACATTTCTTTCACTTGTTTCTGTCCACTTACCACTATCTTACCACTATTTCTTTCCTTTTTGTTAATAATTTGTTATTTTATTTGCTTTATACACTCGGCAGCAAAAGTCTGCGTACAAAAATATGCCAGGTCTTGAACCAAAAATAAACAATTGTGGTTTTATGTAATAAACTTAAAATTGTATTTCATTGTCTTTTTAGTATTTTGTTCTTACTTTAAAAACAGTTTATTCAATAAAAAAGGAAAATTAATAAAAAAAAAATATAAAACTTGAAAATACCTCAAAAGCAACATATGCAAAAGTCTGCGTACAAAGAAAAAAGGAACTGAAATGTGTATTATATTTTGTTTTAAAATAAATATCAATATGATGTGGGATAGCCTCTGCGTTTGAGAACCTCTTGCAAGCGCTTTCGCATAGAATTCACTAATTTTGCTGTCTCTTCGGTGGTGATTTTGTTCCATTCGTCGACCATTACAGCTTTGAGCATTTCCTTCGATGTGATTTTATGCTGACGGATCTTGCGCTCTAACAGATCCCACAAATGCTCGATGGGATTCAAATCGAGCGACTGTGGCGGTGTTTTGAGCTGTTTTGGGACGTTATAAAGCAGCCATAGTTTTGTAACGTTAGCAGTATGCTTTGGGTCGTTGTCCTGCTGAAACATATAATCGTGACCCAATTCCAAATTATCAATACTTGGCTTCAAATTTTCTTTCAATATATCTATATAGAGCTTATGATCCATTGTTGATGGTATAAAAGCCAATTTACCGACTCCTTTGGCACACATGCACCCCCAAAGCATAACTCCACCACCGCCATGTTTGACAGTCGCTCTTAAGTTTTGAGCATCGAGGGCTGTACCTGGTTTTCTCCACACCAGCTGTCTTCCTTTGATACCAAAAATGCAAAACTTACTCTCGTCAGTAAAAAGGACTTTATTCCAAAACTCCTGAGGCTTCTCTATGAACTCTTTGGCAAAAGCTATGCGCTTTTGCCGATTAACGAGTGTCACCAATGGTTTTCTACGAGCTATACGGCTGCGATAACCAGCTTTTTTAAGAGTTCTTCGCACCGTTTCCTTACTAATCGCCTTATTAAATTGTTTTTGCTTCACTTGCTGCACGACACATCGCTTCTCCCGGCTTGTAAGCGCCGTTGGGCGGCCAGAACGTGGTCGTGAGACATACGATCCGGTTTTTTTGAAGTTGTTCACCACTCTCTGAATAGAGGAGTGCGTTCTGCCGATGGTTTCGCCAATTTCACGAACAGTTTTGCCTTCTTTCCACAATTTACAGATAATTTTTCTTTCTTCTACACAGATTTCTTTTCTTTTTTGTTCCATTACGATTTTATTGAAATATATGCCTCAAAACACACAGCTTATCGCTCGAAATGAACTATTTATTTTAAAAAATACAGCACGCGCAGTTTTTCACCAACGACCAATCAATAAACTTCGCGGAAGTAACTGTTTATTCCTTGTACGCACACTTTTGCTGCGCAATGGATGGTATCTGCGCATTTAAACTTTCGATAAATCGATAACTAAATCGGTAAAAAGCTTGAAATCGTTCTTTAAATTTAAGTTAAATCTTAACGTACATGGTAAAATAAATATTGGACATTTGAATTATATTTTTAATATTAAAACGTTCTGCCTTATTTTGGGAAATGGTTTGTACGCAGAGTTATGCTGCTGAGTGTATATTTATAACATCGTTGACTTTTTTTTTTTTACTTTCAACTACGCACACGTGCAGTCACTTCAGTCACTCAACAGTTTTATATATCAAGCAAAAAGTATATATAGTGAAGAGAATGCATGAGGATGGCGAAGTTACGATAGTGAATCGCTGCTTGTGTATAGTTTAGGTTCGAAGCAGCGAGAATTGAAGATACTACGGTGAATGGCAGCGGCCAGCTTCGGCGACATTTCTAAAACTACAAATTCCATGCATGCAAGCCAAAATCCGCTCAAAACAGGTTTTGAGAGAATAAAAATATCTCTTTGATACAATTATTATTTGCATGTGTTTTGTTTGCTATTATTATTTGCATATGTGTAGGTATGTGTGTTTTGTTTCTAGCTGTGCGCTGCGTTTTGTTTAGGTTTTAGATATTAAGAATTTATTGAAATTTATTCGATCTTAACTTCGTTCAAACATTTCTCTTTTGATTTTTAAGAAAAAATTTTTTCTTTTGGAAAAGTTTGATTTATGAAACTGCCCACCTGAATGTTATGTTATTTTAAATTCGGTTCGTGCCAAGTTTTTCGAAAACGCACTTGTATATTAAAAAATGTTGTTTACAAATATCGAAGAACTTATCGGATGGATTTTTTAAAAAAAGTTTTGTGTCACTATGATTTTTTGTGTTAAGAAAAGATTCTGAGTCGAAAGAAAACTTTTCCAACTTCAGAAGATTTTGTTAGCAACTTTCGCATTTTATTTTGTTAGCAAATTTCGCCTTTAAGCTGTAGCCAATAAAATATAAAAATAAAAAAATATAAAAATAACCTACTGTTGTTTCCAAAGGGCTTAAGGGAGTAATATGCTAAGAAAATTCCTCTAATTCTATTCTACGGTTTCCTCATAACATTCAGGTGGGCAGTTTCATAAATCAGAAAGGAACCTTCATTGGAAGGTTTAAACTTCCATTCCAACATTAGGTCATTATCGTCATCACAATTTTTATTGAGAATATAAATTTTGTGTCAGGAACTTCATTGACAATATTCGTGCAGAGGTACTGAACTTCTCTCACGAACGGTTCAGAGTTGTTGCCTAGTTGCTATTTAAAAACAGAAAACTATTTTTCAACGGAATCTTGATTTAATCTTCTAAGCATAACAAATTTTACTTTAGACTCCTGGAAGAGATCATTAATTAAAGATTTTCATTCATTGATTTTAAGGTGAAAATTAAACCACTGAAGTTACCAAAAGTTCTATTCTACCGAGGATCTATATATGTATATGTATATGTATATATATGTACATATATGTCTATATTTAAATATACAAATATGTTCATATCATTATTATTATTATCTATATATTCATTTTATAAATGTACAATATTAAATGTTGTACATACTTACGCTTAAATTTTTTGTGAATGATCTAGGGCAATGATCATTCAAAACATAAAAAACCTTCAACTAAATGTAACTGAAATAAAGTTATGTTTGAACGGTACAATTGTAGTTATTACAGATTTAATTAAAATAATTATTGAAATTGTTATGATAATCTAAAATTGCTGTGAAATGTTGTCAATAAATTAAGAAATATTTTCACCTGTTATATGTTATTTTCCATTAATCCTCGCTGCTTCAATTGACGGTTGATGAACAAATTTGCATTAAGAATTTCATAAGTAGCTAAAAAATTATAAATAAACAATGTTCTTTAAAATAGGACGATAAATTTTTTAAAAAATCATCATTTCATCATAAGCAGCTGAAATTTTATAAACCAAAAATATTTCTTCAATTTCGGATGAAAACCTTTTTAAAAAAAATATCATTTGTTAAGCAGCTAAATATTTATGCAGCAAAAATCGTTCTTCAAAATCATAGGAAACATGTTTTAACAAGAAAAAAACTGTAATTTTTAGCAGCGAAAAATTTGTAAACAAAAATATTTCTTCAATTTCAAAAGAAAACTTTTGAAAGAAATATATCATTTCTTTAGCAGCTAAAAATTTATAAAGCAAAAATTTTTCTACAAAATCAAAGGTAAAATTTTTTTACAAGAAAAAATGTAGCATTTCTTTAGCAGCTAAAAATGTATACACTAAAAATATTTCTTTAAAACCGGAAGAAGACTTTTAAAAAAAAAATATCATTACTTTAGCAGCTTAAAATTTATGGAGCAAACATTTTGCTTCAAAATCATTCTTTAACAGTGAAAAATGTATAGCCAAAAATATTTCTTTAATTTCGGAAGAAAATTTTTGAAAAAAATAAGTCATTTCCAAAAGAAAAAAATTGTCTTCAAAATCAAAAGAGAAATGTTTGAACGAAGTTAAGATCGAATAAATTTCAATAAACTCTTAATATCTAAAACCTAAACAAAACGCAGCGCTCAGCTAGAAACTAAACACACATACCTACACATATGCAAATAATAATAGCAAACAAAACACATGCAAATAATAATTGTATCAAAGAGATATTTTTATTCTCTCAAAACCTGTTTTGAGCGGATTTTGGCTTGCATGCATGGAATTTGTAGTTTTAGAAATGTCGCCGAAGCTGGCCGCTGCCATTCACCGTAGTACCTTCAATTCTCGCTGCTTCGAACCTAAACTATACACAAGCAGCGACTCACTATCGTAACTTCGCCACCCTCATGCATTCTCTTCACTATATATACTTTTTGTATCAAGCCAGCGTGCGTGTTGCGAAGTAAATTTTTCCTTTGTGGTTTTTTTTACCTTTTCTATCCTTTCTTTTATTTTTCCATAGGGCTGCTTGTCTATCCAGGCTCGAAGCCGACCAAAAAAAAAACACAATTATTTGTTTATTGTCGGGAAAAAAGCCGAAGCTCAAAAAACCCGACATTAATTTCTTTCGACCTTTCTCTTCCGTGGTCTATTTAGAACTGACTGACAGGCTGCCGATTACGATGCTTTCGACCCCTGACAGTCACAATAAAACTTGTTTTGTCATAAAGACATTCACAATAAAATCAGTTTTATACAGCGTGTAAGCAGCGAGCAAGCAGCGTGCGAAATCAATTGCCTGATCAATTCGGGATGAATCGGATTGCGGGACTCAAAATTGTTAGAGCACACTTGAGATTGTGTTAGTGCAGAAAATTATGTATTAATCTAACGTACAGACAGTGTTGCACTGCTTATGCTTAGCATTTAGCACTTTTTTTTTAAATACCCCAAAAATTTTTTTTTTAGCCCCTAGCTCTTTTGAATTTGAACAGACTGCAAAAATCAAAACTTCATTTTAAACATTTTACGATTCGAATAAAGCATTATAAATGTTTATATTGTGTTGGCAACTCAAGTTAACAAAACGATAATAATTATCAATGGAAACCTGAGCGCAGGTAATCGATTATTGCAAAAGCTTAATTTCTAATTGTTATGGCGGCAGAGTTATTCGAAAATTGAGAGGACTCACTGTGTTTATCATAAGGAATGGCCCCAAATGGGTAAATAATTGCTGCCACGATTTCCCAAAAACGAGTGATCTCATAAAACTGCCACCTACCTTCTTTCATAAGTTTTTAAGTTATGTGTTGTAACATACAACGGTTTAAAATTTCAAAGTCAATTCAGAGTAAAGTTTGAATCCGATGAATGGAAGCGGATGCACGCATTATATCCGGCTAGGGATAGTCGGCTTGTGGGGTGGAGTCTTGCACCCAATCACCGAATGCTTCACGTTGCTGCTATATTATTTTAAAAAAAAGTTGCGTGCATAGTTAACCAGCTCTGTGTTAATCAACAGACAGAGAGTGAGAAAACTTAACAGAAGGAAGTAAATTACATATAGACATAGTGAACCGGAAGTAGCTAGCACTGGCTGACACACAAAACACAAGCGTAGGAAGTTTTATGTTGCACGATGGTGGTAATGCAACCGTTGCCCTCCCAAACCATGATCCTAATGATCAGCTTCCAAGCCAGATTGAAATTCAATCAAATGTTCCTATTAGGATCCCTACTTTTCTCAACAACCAATCACCTTTTTGCTAGAAATCAAAGAAAATTATTTAAATATTCATGGTATTAAATTTTTATTACATATAAAATAATCATATTTTATCATAATTTGTTTTAAGAATTAATCAATGCATAAAAAAAATAAAGTAATTGGTTCGAATACCAATGAACAATATTGTAAACATTAGAAATTTCATAGTTAGGTAAATGCTTTTTTTTTTTTTACAAGAGATTAAAATATTATAAATATTATAGAAAAACGAATTTCATCTTTTAGTACATTCTCCAATAAACATAATCTCAGACGTAGAACAAGCAGAATATAAGAAAAACATTTTTATTAATTATAATATTTTTACCAAAACGAATTCTAGACAAAAAAAAATGTTTAACACGAAAGTCAATGAACTCTGCGACACTCAACAGCTGTTTGCAATTTTGTTTTATGTATTGTATTAGGCAAGATTATGAAAAAGAAAAGAGAAAAGAGAAAAAGGAAAAAAAAATACTAGGCAAGATTATGTTAACCAAGAGAAAAAGAGAAAAAAAAAAATGTTTGCTATGCTAGTAAGATTTCAAACAAAGTTAGGTAAAAGTTTTTTATATGAACATTTTATAAGAAGATGTAATTGTAATTCAGGTATGATGCAAAAGTATGTTTGTTTGTTTTTTTTTCTCAATTCCTTGTTATTCAATAAAAATTACAGGTTTTTTTTTTTAAATTTAGTCATTTAGAGGTGCATGTTAGACTCGATGTGAGAGCGCGAAAAAAAAAATTGGCACAAAAAAAAAATATAAACTTGATGATATTAAGAGCGAACTGCTTTTACATTTACAAGAGAACTATTAAGAACTCGTCTAATTATAATTCTCTTGTTTCAACTCACTTTTCTAATTGCGCTGCTCCCACGATGAAAGTACTTTCAGCGTTGAACTGCAAGAGAGCCAGTTTATCTAAAAGAGAAATATGCCTAACTCTTAATCACCACCATTATAGGTTGTTCTTGATATTTTAACATTCTCCGGTATATTGAATTTAACATTTATCTTGGCCATTATTATGTTAGCGTGTTTGTAGGTTCTTTTTTAATATGGCTGCCTTTAACATTAAATTTAGTGTTAATTTTATTCTTAAGCTTTAAGATTTAAATTTTTAACTTTTAATATATAAATTCTAGTTTTAATTTAACTTTTTTTTCTAGTCTTTACAGTTTTTTTTTTTTTATATTTCGCACATATCTTTATTTTTTTTCTATTAGAATGTATTTTACTGTATTAAATATTGATAATAAAGTAAAATGGTTTTATAGAACAATTACTACGTTGACATTGTTTTTGGTAATACCACTTTTCTCACCACACTTAACGTTTGTCGCGTTGCTGAGCTGTCGCAGCATGTTAACATTTTTGTTTCTTTTTCTTTAATTGTTTTCTTTTACATTCTTTTTATAATATATTATTTATAAAGGCAATTTTATACTTTTTTTTGTATTTAAACTAGAATTTTCACCCTATATTAATTTTTAACTCGTTTTAACCCGTTTTTAACTAGCTTTAGCAAATTACACCAATTTTTTCTTTTAATTTTTACACGAAAGATAGCATGTGGTTTTATCGCGTCGGTTGTTCAGTTTTGACTGTCGATTGATCATTTTACCACTTGCAGCAACGTAATTCAGCGCTATGATGAAGAGGAGTACGGTAAAATTTTAACTGGATTCTTTATGCCTCTTCATTAAAAATCCTTCATGTTTTGCTGTTTGATTATATGCTCCAAATTAAGCGTCAATCTATTAGAAGAATTTTTTTTTTTTTGTTTTATTAGCATTAGAAAAAGTTAGCGACGAGAATTAAAATTTACCCTTTAGGAATTGACGCCGTAAAAAAATAGATTTTTCGATCTTAGGTAAAACATCCAGATTTTGATATTAAAGTATTATATCCAACAAAATTGGTAGGTAAATAATTTCTACAAGCAAATTAGCAAGAAAAAAAAATTCAAATAATTTTGAAGCTATTTAATTTGAATATTTATTCTGTTCGAAGTGAACAATATAACTATTTAAAAAGTAAGACTTACTCAGTTTATGCGTACTTCTTGCCGCTCGAAATTTAAACAGTTCAAAATTAATATAATATTTAATAATTATTTTTTCTTTAATGAAACACAACTTGAATCGCCGGCTGCTGGATCGAAAAGATCGAAGCATTGGCTCGTTGATTAGAGCAAGGCTGTGTAATCCACCAAAAGAAATAGAATTTCCGGTGATTAGAGGAAGAAAATTGGTAACAAAAAAAAAGTAGAACAAAGTAACTTCCGATACAGTGGTTTATTGTATAACAATATCGTCAATAGAATTTGACAAATAGATGGCACTGGTTGAGTATTGCATTAAGATAAAGTTATACAAAAGTTAATTCAATTCCAATATTATTCCATCTTCTAAAGCTCCAAGTATTCTACATTTTCCCCCCAACCAAAATCAGACTTTGGGAGAATTGAAAATTCGACGAAAGCTGATACCACTTGGAGCGATGTTAACCAAAACATAAGGATTATTGCCGAATATCTTTAGCGTGATACGTACCCAAAAATTGTCCTTGCATATCTTCCAACTCATAGTAACAGTTACCTAATTTTTTCCGAACTCTAGCTTTCAGAAAAGTTTTCCCCAGTTTAGCGTTATAGCCTTGTTCAAAGTTGCTTTGTTTAAAATTTCGCCTAAACACCTCTTGACCGTCCTCATAAGACACTATTCTTGATCTTAGATTATAAGATTTTTCATTGCGCTGCTGTTGCTCACCAGTGGCATGCTCCATCCTTCGGTACAAAAAGTTGTCAACCACCCTCAGTTCTGGAAACTGGGACTCATTCTCTTTTACTTTTTTTATCAGGTCCGTATATTCGTCACATTGAAAGTGTATTGAGTTTAGATTAACGAAAAACCCACTGTCATTTTCCAAAGCGGACAGATCGTCGGTGTTGACTCTAGAGAGCGCATCAGGAACTACGTTTTGGTTACCACGCCTATGCTGAATACTAAAACAAAAGCCTTGGAGTTTTAAAGCCCAACGAGCTAAACGTGAACTCAAATCTGTCTGAGACATTAGCCATTTAAGAGAGGCATGATCTGTGATAATAGTGAATTCCTGGCCTTCCACATACGGCCGAAACTTCTTTACACTGAGCACTGCAGCTAAACATTCTTGCTCTGTGACGGAGTAATTGCGTTGAGCGTTGTTCAATTTTTTTGACATAAAAGAAATGGGGTATTCATCACCCTCTTTATTCATTTGAACTAGAACACCACCCACACCTGTCTTACTCGCATCGCAGTGTATGTAAAAAGGTTCTGAAAAATTCGGACTATGCAACACAGGAGCGCTGCTCAAAACTGACTTTAACTCAACGAATGCATTTTCAGCTTCGTCAGTCCAAGTGAACTTCTTATTATCTTTCAACATGTCTGTAATCGGAGCGGTAATCGAAGCGTAGTTACGAACGGGTTGTGAACTTCGTCAGTCCAAGTGAACTTCTTATTATCTTTCAACATGTCTGTAATCGGAGCGGTAATCGAAGCGTAGTTACGAATGAACTTCCGGTACCAACCAGACATTCCAAGAATTCGTCTGACTTGCTTTAATGATCGCGGAGTCGGAAAATCGGTTATAGCAGACACTTTTTCCGGATCAGTACGAATAATTCCATTCCCAACAATATGGCCTAAGTACCGAACTTCTTTAAGACAAAATTTACTTTTCTGTAAATTAAGGGTCAAACCTGCTGACTTGAGATGCCTAGCGACTTCCTGCAATACTTCCAAATGTCTGGAAAAACTATTGGAAATAACCAATAGATCGTCGAGATAGACAAAAACTTCTGAGCGCAAATAACAAGGAACCACCTTATCCATGAGTCGTGACATTGTTTGCGGTGCATTGCACAGACCGAATGGCATAACTTTATATTGATATAAAGGTCTACCAGGTACTGTGAACGCAGTTTTGTCTCTCGATTTGGTATCTAGCGGTATCTGCCAAAAAGTATCTTTCAAATCTAGACTTGTTATAAATTCTGCTTTTGGAAGACGACTTAGAATACCATCTATATTTGGTAAGGGGTATGCATCCTTAATGGTGACAGCATTAACTTTTCTGCTATCCAAGCACAATCTAACTTTCCCAGGCTTACGGACAAGAACAATAGGTGAAGACCAAGCGCTATCAGATTCCTCAATAATTCCTAAATTTAGCATCCGATCAACCTCTTCATATATTAATTTTTCTATGGCTGGAGAAACGGGGAAGTGACGTTGTTTTATAGGCTTAGCATCACCAACATCGATTGTGTGACATATGACATTAGTTCTGCCAAGTCCTTCTTTAGCAAAAGATGGAAATAAATTCACAACCCGTTCAAGCAGTGTTGCTTGATTTTCTGTTAAAGCATGTTGATCTGATTTATCAAAAATATTAAGTGAATTTATTTCATGTGAAAGTTCTTTAGGCAGAAGATTGAATGATTGCCAAAAGTCAATGCCAAGATATAAATTTTGTGATAAGCTTGGTATAATGAAAATTGAAATCGGTTTTGAACTACCCCGAAAAGTTATTGAAGTTTTCACTTCGCCAATAACGGCCTGATCCTTTCCATCTGCCGTGCGAACATTTGAGAAAAATTTTTTAAAAACGTAATTATTACTTCTTAGAAATTCCTGAGCTAGTTCTGATCCAATGCAACTGATAGATGCTCCCGTGTCTAACAACCCAGTAACAGATTTTCCGAAGAGTTTGACCTCAGCGTAAGGTCGAATGTCGTTAGGCTTATCAATTATAGCACTTAACAAGCGTTTACGATTATAATTAATTTTCTGCCAAAAGTTTTTGATCCGATTGCTGGATCGAATTTGCGTTTTTGTTGGGATAAAATCTTTAAAAATGCGTACTCGGGCATTATTGTCCTTATCCTTTAGACGAACATGGAAAGGTTTAAAAAAATAAGAATTTGAAGAATTAGTATTATTACAATTATTGAAATTTTTTTGAGAAGCAGAACTAAGAATTGTTAGTCTGTGCTGGTCGCCTGGTTTTTCTGAGTTTTCGCTTGGATTGGTTTGTGTGCACTTCTCGGTGCACACAACAGTAAGTTTTTTGACATTTTATCTAAGCACCGCTTACAATTTGGTTTGTACACGTTAGGTGTACCACAACCATAACAAAACACTTTTCTCTCTGCTAGACAATTTTGGTACGGATGACCATTGGCCCCACAATTCCAACAGACTAGGGCTAAAGCAGAAACATCTTCAATGTCGGGATCAAGGTTTTCATTACTAACATAAAAATTTTCGTCAATTTCAGCAACACGTCTGCGTAAAGGAACTGATTTCGAAACGCTATTGAATTTTTGAATATCTTGTAAGAAAAATTCTCTTTTTCTACAAATTTCGCGTAAATGAGATACTGAATATATTTGAATATTTAACAGTTCGTGTTGAATTTCCGGCAACAGATTTCTTTTAAGAATTTCCACAAGGTTACTTTCAGACAAAGGTAGATCTAGCTTATCTGTTAGATCGGCGATGGATTCATAAAATGCATCGAAACTTTCGTTAGGCTTTTGTTTGCGATCCCGCAACATTTCTCTATAGTCCATGTCAGTCCTCGTATCTTTGTACTGACGCCTAAGAGCTGTGCAGAGATCGTTCCATCGAAAATCGCGGTTCGATTTATGAAATCTCCAAAACCAGTCACTTGCCTTGGAGTCAAAAAGAGAGCTAGCATATCGACACATAAGTTCAAAATTTCCGCCTAAGGTCTGGATTGTCAATGCTTCGACACGATAAATAAACTTATCAACTGACAACTCACCTGGTCCTCCGGTAAACCGAATTTTCCAGTTATATATTATATGACCTACTTTATCAGGTCTAAAGGACAAATCAGATGTACTTTGTGCATCGTTAGAAGCAGGAGAGTTTTGAATTAGTGGTACAGGGCCGTTGTTTTTGTTTGCAGTGCTTGGCCGTTGTGGTAAACTAAGAAGTTGGTCAAAAGACTGCTGCTCTATTCTAGGTAATGGTTGTAATGGAGGGGGTTGCTGTGCAGACCTGACATCAGGGTTTTGAATATAGGATGGATTCAAATTGTGTACGCTTAAGCGTCGAAAACCTTCTGAAATATTAGTTTCAATTAACTTTGTCAGTTGCTGACTGAGTGTGGAAAGCATTTCAGCCTGCTGTGCTCCAACGACAGCGGTAACTAAATTACTAATATTATCTCTTTGTTCCGTTGGGGATTGTTGAGAAAGATTCGCAGTTTGAGACAAAGCAGTTTCAGTTACATTGTGCTTAGCAGTAGTTGACTTTTTACCCTGCGATCTCGTGTTATGACCATGGTCAGAAGACTTAGATGGCGTTTGTGGGTTCACAGCTTGTGAAACGCAACTAGAGCCACACACTGGGCATGAACTGCTATTAGTTAGATGTTTGGTTAAGCATGCTCGGTGAAAGCTGTGGTTACATACAGTCTTCAGCAAGTGTCCTAATACAGAAATTTGGTTGCCACAAATATTACACACATGAGTACTGACTCCAGTGACACTTAAGTCCTCAGTGCTATGTCTTATAGACATTTTCAGTTAAGTTATCCAATGAAAATAATCAAAAAAAAATAAAAATGTTTAAAAAAAATTGTTGACGTTACCAACGCACAGTGTATTTAAGCTCGTGTGAATTAAAAATAAAAATTTTAAAAAAATGTTGAAATCAGACAAAGGTGTATTTAGAACTTGAGTAAACGCGATTCAAATAATGTCTTAAAAAAAATGTAATTATTAAGACATAACTGAATTAAGATAACGAAAAGTGAAATGAAATATAAATATTCTGTAAGTTTTGATTTCTTCGCATATAAGTAAATTGGTTGTGAAAAGAAAGGTTTATACAAACTTCCATAGCAGTAATGGGCCAAATAGCGCTAGCCAAGAATCATTGAAAAGAGAAAAAAAAATATTTATTAAAATATCGGTTAAAACTCTCTAAAGCTTTCGAGGTTATTTAAATTCCAGAAATTTTAATAAATGAAAATAAGAAACTAGAGGAGATTTAATTTTGGTCAGATTTTGATCACTTTGATCATTTACACCATCTGCAATTCCAAAACAGAAAAAAAAATTGACAAAAATTAAACAGAGTGAAAGAGATGAATGATAATGAAATTATACCGGTTATATACTTAGAAGATTAAAAATATATACAATTCCAATGCATAATTTCAAAGATTATAAGTCTTTACAAGTAAAAAAAAAGATAATGAATGATCTTTACTACGGTGGCTATATACTAAATTTGTTAAAGCATATATATTTCCAAAGCACAGTTGAATCATCCAATATAATTTGTGAATTTCAAAGAAAGTTGAAAAACTAAGAGATGAACAAGCCATAATTTATAAATTTGGAAACCGACACAAAATTTATTAATGTAAAAATATGTTACTACAAGTAAATTGAGAAAATCAAAGAAGTCATTCTGACTATCTCGAATGTTTTGAAATGTGTCGGCCCCACGTTGGGCGCCATTTTTAAAATAATATTAATTAACTGTAACATACAACGGTTTAAAATTTCAAAGTCAATTCAGAGTAAAGTTTGAATCCGATGAATGGAAGCGGATGCACGCATTATATCCGGCTAGGGATCGTCGGCTTGTGGGGTGGAGTCTTGCACCCAATCACCGAATGCTTCACGTTGCTGCTATATTATTTTAAAAAAAAGTTGCGTGCATAGTTAACCAGCTCTGTGTTAATCAACAGACAGAGAGCGAGAAAACTTAACAGAAGGAAGTAAATTACATATAGACATAGTGAACCGGAAGTAGCTAGCACTGGCTGACACACAAAACACAAGCGTAGGAAGTTTTATGTTGCACGATGGTGGTAATGCAACCGTTGCCCTCCCAAACCATGATCCTAATGATCAGCTTCCAAGCCAGATTGAAATTCAATCAAATGTTCCTATTAGGATCCCTACTTTTCTCAACAACCAATCACCTTTTTGCTAGAAATCAAAGAAAATTATTTAAATATTCATGGTATTAAATTTTTATTACATATAAAATAATCATATTTTATCATAATTTGTTTTAAGAATTAATCAATGCATAAAAAAAATAAAGTAATTGGTTCGAATACCAATGAACAATATTGTAAACATTAGAAATTTCATAGTTAGGTAAATGCTTTTTTTTTTTTTACAAGAGATTAAAATATTATAAATATTATAGAAAAACGAATTTCATCTTTTAGTACATTCTCCAATAAACATAATCTCAGACGTAGAACAAGCAGAATATAAGAAAAACATTTTTATTAATTATAATATTTTTACCAAAACGAATTCTAGACAAAAAAAAATGTTTAACACGAAAGTCAATGAACTCTGCGACACTCAACAGCTGTTTGCAATTTTGTTTTATGTATTGTATTAGGCAAGATTATGAAAAAGAAAAGAGAAAAGAGAAGAAAAGAGAAAAAGGAAAAAAAATACTAGGCAAGATTATGTTAACCAAGAGAAAAAGAGAAAAAAAAAAATGTTTGCTATGCTAGTAAGATTTCAAACAAAGTTAGGTAAAAGTTTTTTATATGAACATTTTATAAGAAGATGTAATTGTAATTCAGGTATGATGCAAAAGTATGTTTGTTTGTTTTTTTTTCTCAATTCCTTGTTATTCAATAAAAATTACAGGTTTTTTTTTTAAATTTAGTCATTTAGAGGTGCATGTTAGACTCGATGTGAGAGCGCGAAAAAAAAAATTGGCACAAAAAAAAAATATAAACTTGATGATATTAAGAGCGAACTGCTTTTACATTTACAAGAGAACTATTAAGAACTCGTCTAATTATAATTCTCTTGTTTCAACTCACTTTTCTAATTGCGCTGCTCCCACGATGAAAGTACTTTCAGCGTTGAACTGCAAGAGAGCCAGTTTATCTAAAAGAGAAATATGCCTAACTCTTAATCACCACCATTATAGGTTGTTCTTGATATTTTAACATTCTCCGGTATATTGAATTTAACATTTATCTTGGCCATTATTATGTTAGCGTGTTTGTAGGTTCTTTTTTAATATGGCTGCCTTTAACATTAAATTTAGTGTTAATTTTATTCTTAAGCTTTAAGATTTAAATTTTTAACTTTTAATATATAAATTCTAGTTTTAATTTAACTTTTTTTTCTAGTCTTTACAGTTTTTTTTTTTTTTTTATATTTCGCACATATCTTTATTTTTTTTCTATTAGAATGTATTTTACTGTATTAAATATTGATAATAAAGTAAAATGGTTTTATAGAACAATTACTACGTTGACATTGTTTTTGGTAATACCACTTTTCTCACCACACTTAACGTTTGTCGCGTTGCTGAGCTGTCGCAGCATGTTAACATTTTTGTTTCTTTTTCTTTAATTGTTTTCTTTTACATTCTTTTTATAATATATTATTTATAAAGGCAATTTTATACTTTTTTTTGTATTTAAACTAGAATTTTCACCCTATATTAATTTTTAACTCGTTTTAACCCGTTTTTAACTAGCTTTAGCAAATTACACCAATTTTTTCTTTTAATTTTTACACGAAAGATAGCATGTGGTTTTATCGCGTCGGTTGTTCAGTTTTGACTGTCGATTGATCATTTTACCACTTGCAGCAACGTAATTCAGCGCTATGATGAAGAGGAGTACGGTAAAATTTTAACTGGATTCTTTATGCCTCTTCATTAAAAATCCTTCATGTTTTGCTGTTTGATTATATGCTCCAAATTAAGCGTCAATCTATTAGAAGAATTTTTTTTTTTTTGTTTTATTAGCATTAGAAAAAGTTAGCGACGAGAATTAAAATTTACCCTTTAGGAATTGACGCCGTAAAAAAATAGATTTTTCGATCTTAGGTAAAACATCCAGATTTTGATATTAAAGTATTATATCCAACAAAATTGGTAGGTAAATAATTTCTACAAGCAAATTAGCAAGAAAAAAAAATTCAAATAATTTTGAAGCTATTTAATTTGAATATTTATTCTGTTCGAAGTGAAAAATATAACTATTTAAAAAGTAAGACTTACTCAGTTTATGCGTACTTCTTGCCGCTCGAAATTTAAACAGTTCAAAAGTAATATAATATTTAATAATTATTTTTTCTTTAATGAAACACAACTTGAATCGCCGGCTGCTGGATCGAAAAGATCGAAGCATTGGCTCGTTGATTAGAGCAAGGCTGTGTAATCCACCAAAAGAAATAGAATTTCCGGTGATTAGAGGAAGAAAATTGGTAACAAAAAAAAAGTAGAACAAAGTAACTTCCGATACAGTGGTTTATTTTATAACAATATCGTCAATAGAATTTGACAAATAGATGGCACTGGTTGAGTATTGCATTAAGATAAAGTTATACAAAAGTTAATTCAATTCCAATATTATTCCATCTTCTAAAGCTCCAAGTATTCTACAGTATTTATATAACTCCAATAATTTTTCAATTATTAAAGGTTATATTTTATCGAGCTCAAGGTCAATGTTGCTTTCCGAAGAAAACAACTGAAGGTCGTAATTAATTTACAAATAAACTCTATGGCAGAGCCCGGCCGTTGAAAATATGATTATTTGTGTGTGTTTACACACAATAAATTAAAAATCTAAGTTTTCAAAAGAAACAAATCTTCATGTCGTCATAGTTTAATATCAGCTAATTGCTGAAGCTAAGATCGACTGTGAAATAGAAGAGTAACAACAACTAGCACAACAAAATCATTTAGTATTTAGAAAAAGCTTTGATCTATCTTCGAATAATAGAACATACTTTCCCTGAAAGTATGCTTCACAAATTAGAAGAACTTTAAGCTGCTTTCATATCATTTGTATTCTCGTACCGCAATTCAGGGTAATTTACTAATTGCATTCGTGAAACAAGTAGAAAATTAAGAGCTTAGTGGATCACAGCAAGAATCACGAAAAAAGGCTACTGATGAGTTGGTGTAGCGGCCAACGAAACAGCTGTCTAGTCTGCTATGTGATTGATACTCTATAGGGTATTGTTGTTGTTAGTTGTTATTCCTTCAGTTGTTTTCTTCGGAAAGCAACATTGACCTTGAGCTCGATAAAATATAACCTTTAATAATTGAAAAAATATTGGAGTTATATAAACACATAACTTAAAAAGATTGTTGAAAATTTAATTACCTTTATAGTGGCATCTTGTGCAACTCTAAAACACTTAATCGAGATATAAGTAGTTTGATATGTGAAGCTACTTTCGAAAAAAACAAGAAAAATTCCGAAATTCATATCTCGAAAACATATCCATAAAATTTTTAATATAATTTTTAAGTTAAACGGACCATTAGGGTGGTTCAAAATTGTATGGAAAAATAATTTTTCAAAAATGTTGTCCTCCTATTGGCCCAAGTTGTTCTCTATGGACAAAAAATAAGTTGTAAAAAAACAGTTTTGAAAACAAATGATTTTTGAGCCATCCCAAGCAATAGTTTTTTTCTTATTGTATACCATATAAGCTATATGATGTAACAAACATCAAAACTCTACCGAACACGCTAAAACATAGCAGGCTTGGAATTTCATTCAGCAAGCAATAATCTTTTTAACCTATTATCACTCAATCCAATCGGTCAAAAAATCTAATATTTTTTAAATGGACGTAAATTTTTAAAAATAATATTGAACATTTAATTGTCTTTCCATCGAGCTATTACTCGTCGAAATCCGTTAACTAATTCAAACTTTTTTTATAATAATTAACAAATATAAGTTAAATTTCTTTGCATATTCAATATTTATTTCATTTCTTTAAAATAATTTACAAAAAAATTCAATTTCATCATGTATGTTATTAGCTTTTTAATAATAGTTTACAAAAATAAATAAAAAATTAAAATAAATTTAAATTGTTAATTAAAATTTAATTACAATGAATTGGAAATCAGCTTTACTGCATTTAGAGCCTTCTTGCTGCACGTAGGATACTCTTTTCGATGCTCGGAAATTACTTGAAATAAAAATTTAAGTTCTTCTTCATCCTTGGTTATTTTACGGTTTATCTCCTTGATAAGTGCGACTCCTCTTTCTGCGACATCATTGACCACTATTAGGGATTTAAAAATCTCTTTTGCCTCTATGTAGCTCTGCGAGATTTCCCATTCTGCCACGTCGGTTTCCCAGAACTCCTTCACACCAAACTGATGAAAAATTTTAATCGTATTTTGGTTAGCTAAGTTATGCAGCTGCAAATTTTTAAAGGCAGATTGATTAATTTTTGGCCGCACTACACGAACAGCACCATTTATCATTTCTGTAACAATTTTGCGTTTTAATTCGTTGGAAACATTGCTGTCAAACAGACAGAGTCCTACTAACTCATCTGACAAGTACCACAAATGACCTAACATCTTCTTCACTGTTGCTGTTGCAATTTCCAAATTATCATACTGCAACAAACTTTTTATGAGTTGCAAGTCGTTGTTTGGAGCTAACGGTGCCGCAAACCAAATTTTAATGTAAATAGTGACAATGAAAATATTCATTTCTGCTAAGACTTTTTTTTCTCTATCAGACAAATTAAATTGTTGGGAAAACATAAACATTTTCAATGAGTAGATAAGCTTTGACATCCATCGGGCGTGGCTTGTTGGACCAGGAGCCATAAATCGAATTCCTTTGGACGGTTTCCCACCAAGAAATATAATGGACAATTCCAGCAGCTCTCGATAATCATCTCTAGTTTGCTTTCTATTGAGAAGTCCTTGGCAAAAGTCAACGATGTCGTTACGTTTCGTTTCAGAAATTCTTTTAATAGTTGACATGCTCGCTGTGTTAAAAACTGATTGGTTGATTTTTGGCCAATACGCGCGGAAGCGCACAAAAAGCTTAACGTCTGGTCCAGAAGTGGCAGTGGGCAAAGCTGCTTCAAATGCAGCAGCAGCAACAATTTCAAACATATGATGTCTACAAGCAAACCAAAATAGCTCTTTATCCAGCTTCTTCTCCAGAAGCACGCAAGCCCCATTCTGACTTCCGGTATTGGATGATGTCGTGTCAAAACACATTGCAACAACGCTAGGACTAATATTCCACTCATTTTCGCCTAGACATTCAAAAACAGCATTTGCCTGCATTTCACCAGTTGACGATAACAGCTTTTTTACACTCAGTAATTTTTCTTCTCCTTTTCCAGAAACCAATATTGGAAGCCGGTCTATATGTTCCTGAGTAGTAAGATCAAGCATCAGTTTTCCATCCCAGTGTACAGTTAATTTGCAGTTTGGACTAAATGAATCCTTTATGAAACTAGCCATTTCTAGTCTACATTTTTCTCGATGTCGTTTTATCGTACTACGGCTACATGCTAAGGAATCTATATTTACACCAAGACTATTTGCCGTTGCTCCGAAAATGTACATCGCTTGCCGGTCAGTCACTTTTGTTCTGTCCAATGCGGATGCCAGTTCTGTTGTTATAATGAGCTTTAATTTTTTAGTGCAGCTTTTGTCTTTTTTCGATTGAATATTAGTGACGTATTCATCTTCAGAGCTTTCATCGGAAGTTGTGGCTTCTTCGCTATCTGATATCCCAAGGGTACAAGTATTTCCCTCATCACAATTGGCAACCTTTTTTTTATAAAGCATTTGCTTTTCATGGCGTTCCAGTTTTCTCTTTTCTTTATTTAAGAATTTTATATCTTCTGATGCCATGAATCCTCTTCGTCCTGGTTCACGTTGTGCAAGCAAAAACTGTCGATCTTCTTTAATTGTAATGATTTGCATTGCGTCTTGATGAGCAATATCAAATAGATTAGACATCTTTTGAAGAAAACCATGTTCTTGTTGACAATGAAGAACGCTGAAGGCAAGACAAGCCTTGTGTTTAAATAACTTCATCCACTCCATGTATAATTTTTTAAATTTATTTAAAGCATTGTCTTTTCGAGTGGTTGGTATATTGGCTTTTTTCCAAATCAGCATTACTTCATTTATTACTTTCGCACATGATTCTTTAAAAGGATTTTTTTCTACTTTGTGCATATGAAAAAAAAAACCCATTGCCTCACCATTTGATGGCAGCCGAGTTGTAGGTATTTTAGAAATAGGTTGATTTATTAAATAAATTTGAGTTTGACTCCGTCTTGCCATTTTAAGTATTTAACTATATATATACGTTTACATAAACAGAACGAAATTATTTTCTTACGCCAATTGCTTATTAATTGCGCTAAAACGACCACGAGCGCTTTGAATAATTGGAAAAAAAGAACAGAAAATTTGAATTTTCAAATCGAAATGCGCTTTAGCAGCTTTTCACAGCCTGCTATATTTTAGCGTGTTCGGTAGAGTTTTGATGTGTGTTATATCATATAAACTTATATGGTATACATTATGAAAATAATTATTGCTTGGGATGGCTCAAAAATCATTTGATTTCAAAATGGTTTTTTCACAACTTATTTTTAGTCCATAAAGAACAACTTGGGCCGATAGGAGGACAACATTTTTGAAAAAAGTAATTTTGGACCACCTTACGGACCATAGCCCATAAGAAAAAAATAGTCGCATTGAATGTATAAGAATGTTACATGTTTTATTTTGTAACCAGTGTAATGAAGGTATTCGCAATGTATCTATTTTCTTATTTTTTTTTAGTTCTTATGAGGGTTTTTTTTCATGGGCGTATTTTGTAAAACGCAAGCAATCACCTTACTTGAGGTTTTTTGCCTGGCAACAAATTTCATTAGAAAATTGTATGGAGAGAAAGAGAGTTTATTTTACTTCATATGAAAACGGGGCCAGTCAAAAAAGTTCAAGGTGATGTGTTCGCTTGCGTATTACAAAATACGGCCATTAAGCTCAGACTGTTTGTCTGGAATGAAAACTACATGTACCTAAACAACTAAAAACATGTTGATTTTTAAAACGAGCCCTTTTTTTAGCTACAAAGTTTTTTATTTAGCCTTTTCTAGCCCTTTTTTAAAGAGATTCAAGCCCTAAATGGATATTTTTTTCTGGTAACACAGAAGACAGAAGATTTCGGCTTCAGTCTTCAAGCGAACGTCAAGCAGGTGAGACCTGCGCATGAATATATATATCCTTGAATATATGACGATAAGGCAGGGATGGAAATAACGATTATTTTTTAATTTTCAGACCAAAAGATCATGTACAAAAAGTTATTGTAAAATAATTTAAATATAGCAATACGATGCTAGGGAGTCAAAGATCCCGTTTTTGACATGATTTTTTCATGATTTTCAAGATAAAAATCACCTTAAACCAATTATTTTTGACCGATTTTTTTTCGATCAAATATAACAATTATTTTTTGATTGTTATTTTTTGTCAGAAATAAAACTTATTTGTAATCGGTATTTTTTTCAATCAGAAATAAAAGTTAGTTTTTAATCGTTATTTTTTCGATCAAAAATAAAAATCATTTTATAATCGTTATTTTTTCGATCAGAAATAAAAATTATTTTTTCGATCAAAAGTAAAAGTAATTTTTTCGATCAGAAATAAAAGTTATTTTTTGATCGTTATTTTTTTTTTTTTGATCAGAAAAAAGTTATTTTTTAATGGTTTTTTTTTTTTTGATCAGAAATAAAAATTATTTTTTATCTTTATTTTTGCAATCAGAAATGAAATTTATTTTTGAATCGTTATTTTTTCGATCAGAAATAAAATCGTTTTTTTTCGGTCAGAAATAAAAGTTATTTTTTGATCGATATTTTTTAGATCAGAATCAATTTTGAAAAGCTTCTTTCACAGGAAGCCACTCAAACACAAATAGTTAAAAAACCTTATGCTCAGCTCTAGACTCGGAACAGATTCAGAATAACCCCTGTTACAATGAATCTTAGAAAATCCAAGGTAGTGCTCTGGAACGCTGCTTGGAAATAAATACTGGCAGCTTCCAAGTGCCGCACAATGGGGCAGATCGACCCTTTTGGTGGCAATAAATCGAAAAATGAAACTGCCCGTATGGGGCCATTGTTATTTTATTTTAATAGTCAAATACCCCACTGTTAATACTGTAAAAGTTTTAAACCGTTATCATAAACACATTTTGCATGATAAACATCGGCGCAAGCCATTCTTGTTCACAGATTAGCTTGAGTTGGGTGTGAAGAAATTTGTGAAGTGTTTTAAATTAAATAAAAAAAATAGAAATCATAAAATATTAAAGTTTTTGGTATGGAGCCTTCAAGTTCTGGTAAATGTTAATCTATTTAAGATTTTTTTTTGTGAGAAAGTGATTTAAATTATATAAAACCGTAATTATCATAAAAAACTTTAAAATTACTTTTTTTTTGCTTCTTTGTGCAAACATTGATCGGTTTAGTTGTGTTCCCAAGCAGTCCCAAGAACAATTTTTGTTTTTATTGATAGCATGTCTTAACTTGATTAAGGAACTGCAAGAAAATTCAGCGGATTTTTGTGGTTTTGATAAAAAAGCTTCTTTACAAAATGTGCTTTCTGACAAAAAAAAAAAAAAAAACTGTAAGAATTTATAGTATTTGTTTTATCCTTTAGGTACTAGTTCAAACACAATTTTTATAACCCGGAGGGAGCTTGTCAACATAATGCAGTCAGTTGAAAATATTAATTTACAAGGGCGATTTGTGTTTCTGGAAGAAGAATTAAAAAAACGAACAGGAAACTTCGATAACATAGGTTTAACTAAAACACTTTCTCGATTCAAATCTGAGTATAAAACTCGTTTTGAAAAGGCTTTTCGAAAATTAGAGACGTTTTTTAAAACAAATAATTCATGGCTTGAGACATCTGTTTCTTTTCTTTGTTGCCCTGAAGAAAAGCTTAAGCGTGGTCGACCAAGTGTTTCATTCGATGAAAGTAGTGAACGTACAAAAAGAATGAAAACAGAAAAACTAAGAGAGTCTACATCGATTTCTATGTTGAGTTTTGCTACTCAAATGAGCTTGAGAGCAGTGGGACAGGTTAGTGCTTCTAAAGTGTTAAAGGATATAACAACAACTACCCCTGAGCGAGCAAAAAAATATCGGAAGTCATATAAGGAGTCACTGGAACCCAAAAGTTGTAAAATGTCAGGCCAAGAAGCACTAGGGGTTGCAGTTGAAGCGCAACTATCTCGACATCAATACAACGTTATCAGAATGAGTGCAGCAGAAAAATTTCCTGCATATAAGGTCCTACAAGCTGCAAAACAAAAATGTTATCCACCCCCCGAATGCATCGAAGTTAGCGAAACTTTAGTAAAGGTTACGCTTCAGGCACTACTAGATTTAACCACAAAGCGTTTGTTGGAATCACAGATGGAAGTAATTGGTGTGTTAACAACATTTGAAACGGAAAATCTGAGCTTGTTTTGCAAGTGGGGCTTTGATGGAAGTTCGGGACACAGCTCCTACAAACAAGCTTTCCATGGCCTTGAAGCAACTGATTCTTCGGTCTTCATTACTTGTGTTGTTCCTCTTAGACTTTCTTCCAGTTCTAGGATTGTATGGCAAAATCCACGTCCAGGTTCTACAAGATACTGTAGGCCATTAAAAATAGAGTTTGTAAAGGAATCTACACAAATCTCTATTGCAGAAAAGAATAGAGTTGAAAATGAGGTGAAAAATTTGCAAAAGACAACAATGTTAATTGAAGAAAGAGAAGTGCAAGTCAATCATACTCTACTTTTTACAATGATTGACGGCAAAGTCTGTAATGCTATTACGGAAACGTCATCAACACAAAAGTGTTTCATATGTGGTGCGTCATCTAGAAGCTTTAATGATATAGATAGTATGTTGAAAAGGGAAGTTAAAACAGAAAACTTAGAGTTTGGACTGTCCGTTCTTCATGGATGGATAAGGTTTTTCGAAAATTTACTTCACTTAGCCCACAAATTGCCTCTTAAGAAATGGCAAGCTCGAGGGGATGATGACAAGATAGTTGTTGCTGAAAACAAAAAAAGGATACAAAAAGAGTTTAAAGATCGTTGTGGTTTGATAATAGACAAACCAAAGCCCGGATTCGGGAACTCGAATGATGGCAATACAGCCAGGCGTTTCTTTCAATATCCTGAAATTTCCGCTGAAATTACAAAAATTGATGTACAACTCATAAAAAAGATGCATATTATTATGATTGTTGTGGCTAGTGGCTATGAAATAGATGTAGAGAAGTTCAAAAATTTCGCAATCGATACTGCCAGATTTTATTTGGAAAAGTATCCATGGTATTACATGTCACCTACCCTTCATAAATACTTCATTAATGGACCGGAAATAATAGCCCATGCACTGTTACCGATTGGGCAGCTGTCTGAAGAAGCTCAAGAATCAAGGAATAAAGACTTCAAAAATTATAGAGAGCACCATTCTCGGAAATCCAGTAGAGAAAACACTAACCGAGATATTTTCAACTCTTTTTTATTAAGTTCTGATCCCATTATTACTAGTATGAGGAAACTACCCGAAAAAAAATAACAACACATCCCAATTGAAGCATTGAGGTTGCTTAAAGCTCCCCCTGTTGATAATACAAATTCTGAGGTACAAGAAGATAGCAGTGATGAAGAAAGGGATGATTTTATTCTAAATTAATGAAAAATCAATACATTTATTCAATTCTCAATTCTGTTCTATTTTCTGCATTAAAATAAATGTTATGTGTACTTATTTTTTGAAAAGAACAAATATATAATTGTTTGTATTTATAGCCAAATTTGACAGCCCTAAATGTTTATATATTAAATACGGTGGGTATTTTCATTTGACAATTTGTTCCGAAATTAAAAAAGTGGGCGTTTTGGTGGGCGTGGTCATTTTTGGGTTTTGAAATATCAATATATTGATTCTATAAACAATTTCAGAAATTTTCAGGTTGCTAGCTCTATTCCCTGATTTATTGCCACCAATAGGGTCATTCTGCCCCATTGTGTGCCGGTGCAGTCAAAAAATCTCTTCACGATAATGTTCTCTCGCAGAAAATTCATTATAGATTTTTATCTAGTTTTTGTCAGGAACAAAAACCGGCGAGATCATGATCAAGTGCGACGAATAATGATTTGCTTATTTCTTTAAATATGTTGATATGTGGAAATGGAAATATATTTTTTTTAAAATTATTTTTGCACTCAATTCACGCTGTTACTTTAGGCACAACCGACTTCTGCTAGAATAATTGGGTTCTACGGAAAGTAATTTCGTTTTTTTCAACAGAGGAGTATATTGTTTTTTCTTACAACCAACTTCACATCTAAGACGCATAATCATATGTATTTTGACAGATGACATAGCAAGGTTTGCTTGTGAAAAAATCCGATTGATTCTGCTCAGTTTGGTTGATAGCCTTTTAAATATGGAAAGTGAAAACAGCATTTTCGGCATATTTTTTTTTTTTACGAGTCCTTTAGAAAAGGTAAACATGCTGTTCAAGCAAAAAAAATTATACGATGTGAAAGGAGAAGATGTGTTTAGTGTGCAAATGCCAAAACTGATTTGCAAAATTTCGATCTGGCAATTTTGATCTCGAAGATGCACCACGTTCTGGAAGGCCAGTTGAAGCTGATTAAAGACACAACAAAGACATTAATTGATGCAAACCGGCGAATAACTACTCATGAGATCGCTGAAAGATCAAATTTATTGAATCCGAGCGTTCATGATAATTTGAAACGGCTAGTTTTAATCTCAAAGCTCGACATATGGGTTCCTCATCCTCTTACAACAGAAAATTTGAGCCGTCACATTGATGCTTGTTATTTGCTTTTCAAATGCCAAAAAAATGATCCATTTTTGAAGCGTATTATCAAAATATCTTGGTGTAGAAAATACACGATTCACTATCATTGTTCACTTTAGATGAATCATCCGATTTGAAAAGTGTAAATTGAGTTTCATCTTTAAAATGAAGATGATTGTCATCCACATTGAACAGTGAAAGAAGTAGAAGTATTTTCTACTTTTGTTGAAAGTGAAAGCAAATCCTGCATCTGTTTTTCTCCATTTCTTTTTGTAGTTCTTGCAGCAATCCTAGAACTATTATATTAATTCCGTTTTTTATAATTTTTAACTAAATTGCTATAATTTTTTAAATGTCAAATTTTTAATTTATGCTTTGAATAATGTAAATTAAGAATTGATGCACTGTCATCATTCAACGTTTACTATCATCGTTTTGAGTGAAATGTGTAAGTCCGCCTTTAGACGGTAAAACGTTTAATTAAAATAGGAGGTCAAGAACCACGTGGAGTAAAAGTTTGTTTTCTCTCTCTTGTTTTTGTTCGAACTCTGCGTTGATGACCACTGTTGTAAACGCCCGTGACTGCTCAAATCACAAGAGTTGACATCGTTCACTCAAGGGGTATAGACGTGCCGCTCGACAGTCCCGACAGTTATTAAAGTTAATTAAACGTCCGTCGTTAAATGAGTGTTCGTCCAGTGTTTTGTGCTTAGATAAAAGGAAAAAAATTATTATCAAGATAAAAGGAAAAAAAAGAAAAAAAAAAAAAAGAAGAAAAAAAAAAACATAAGCTGCAATAAACAGCAACATCAATAACAACAAACACAACAGGAAAAAAAACATCAAAAAACAAAACAATAATAGAACTAACAAAAACATCAATAAGCTAACAAAAAAAAAAAAAACGTCAAATAACAATCAACAAAACAATAATACAGAAACCAGTTTTGCCGTGAGCTGCCAGCAACAACATCAACATCGCATCGATTTCGGCTTCGATTTTTTGCTAACCACGCGAGGGTTGATTTGTGCGGGAGCAAAGGCATAACACTTGCTTCTGTACATTTTGCCTATGTCCACTGTGTTTAACCTTTTTTGTGGAAGTAACTAATGACCTTATTACCCTTATTTGCTTGAGACTTGCATTGTGCGTAAATGTCGGGACATTTTCGCATAGACTTTTGCAATGTTCGTGGACTGAGAGCGAATTTCTTCTCGGTCTATGCATATTGTACTCTTTATATGCCTCAAATAATGGCACTAAGTGAGACCCAGGTGACGGAGGACTCAGATCCACTGGATTTTCATATTCCTGGGTATCACTTACTGCCATTGTTTTCTTCGCATAGGGGCATCGCTCTTTTTATAAGAACAGATGTGGCATACCAGTTCGAGCTGGGTCTGAGCGTCGCCGATCCGGAATTCAGCTCCATGTGGGTGAGGTTCAGAGTTCGTTCGCACTTGCTACATTTTTGTTTCGTATATAGAAGTCCGAATTTAGGAAGAGAACCCACTTTTAATAAATTTGACCCTCTCTCTGATTCGATTACTCACATTTTGGGGTTGTTTCCTGACAGCGAAATCGTTGTTGCCGGCGATTTCAATGTCCACAACTCGGCTTGGTTATGCCACTCAAGCCACACCACACCTGAAGGACAATATGTTGAGCTTTTTGCTGAATCGAACCAAATGATTCAACTATTGAAGGAACCAACATTTTTCCAACGAAAAGATTTGCAAAGCCATAATATCTTAGACCTTTTTCTGACTTCTCATCATGAGAAATATGATGTGAGTGTCAATGCACCTCTTGGTAATTCGGACCATTGTACCATCTCCGCTGTTTTTTCATATTCTGACCTTCGCACCTCTACGCCTAAAGCCCCGAAAATGACTGCGTGGTTTTATGAAAAACCAAATTGGAATGCGTTAAATAATTTTTATCGCAGATTCAATTGGAAATTATGTTTCGCTGATAGAAATGTGAATGCCGCGGCTGTCATTTTACAAGAAATTATCTTATTGGGTATGCGGTATTTTATCCCCAATAAGAAGAAAAGCATTAAACCAAAAGACCACTCATGGTTTAATGAGACTTGCAGGATTGCAGTCAGGTCCAAAGAGGAAGCCTATAAGAACTGGCGATCTGATAAGAATGCTGATACTAACAGACTTCGCATCGAGGCTAGGAAACGCTGTAACGCAATTTTAAAACGCGAAAAGTTTCTTCACAAAACTCGCATTAGAGAACAGGTTCTTCTCTGCCCTAAAGGAAGCAAAAACTTTTGGTCATTTGTTAAAAGAGTCAAAAATCAAACGTGCTCGTCGATTCCAACTCTTTTAAAAAATGACCAAATCTTCACTGACTCGGTTGATAAAGCGAACCTGTTGGCTGGATTGTTTGCACATAATTCCACAATCTCGGATAGCAGTCAGCCACTGCCCTTTGTCGGGACTAGTTCTTCTTCAATGAAGCAGATATATTTTCGAACGAGAGCAGTCAAAAGAGTCCTTGCAAATCTCAACATAAACAAAGCCTCTGGTCCTGATGGCATACTACCAATTGTGCTCAAAACGTGTGCTTCTACACTGGCTCGGCCTTTGCGCAACCTTTTCAACATCTCATACTGGACAGGAGTATTTCCATCTTGTTGGAAGGTCGCAAATGTCCAGCCGATTCCTAAAAAGGGCGATGCCACGAATCCTGCAAACTACCGGCCCATTGCGATATGCTCTACGCTTTCCAAAGTTATGGAGAGCGTAATAAACTTCCACCTAATGAACTATCTGGAGCACAACGAATTGCTGAGTGACCGTCAATATGGTTTTCGTAAGGCCCGGTCTACTCGTGACCTTATGGCGTTCTTTATAGAAAAATGGAACCAATGCGTTCACTTGTTCGGTGAAAGCAGGGTTGTTGCTCTGGATATTTCAAAGGCGATTGATCGAGTGTGGCATAAAGCACTCGTCTCTAAGCTAATTGCATACGGTGTCGGTGGTATCTTTGCTCGGTGGATCACGTGCTTTCTTAAGGACAGAACTATCCGTGTCGTAATCGACGGCATATCGTCCACTGAGCATGCCACCAACGCTGGAGTACCGCAGGGTTCAGTTCTATCGCCAACTTTGTTTTTGGTTTTTATCAACGACCTTCTGTCGTTGACTCATAACCCTATTCATTCGATTGCGGACGACAGCAGCATTTCTCATTCATATTTTTTTCAAAAAACTCCCGAGTTCTTTGGAGATTGAGAGTAAGAGGCAAAATATGAATGACACACTTCTTAATGACTTGAAAAAATCCCCGAGTGGGGTCTTGCTAATAGAGTAGAGTTTAATGCAAACAAGGCCCAGTGTTGCCTGCTAACCCACAAGCGGATGAACTGTCCCTTAGCTCCCTTGAATATGAATGGTATAGATCTTTTGGAGTCAGATGCTCTTGACGTTCTGGGCATATCGACACAATCAGACCTTCGTTGGAATGAGCATATTTTCCATGTGTCCAAAGAAGCGGCCTAGGTTTCTAAAAACGGTGCAAGCGATACTTCACCCCATCTGATCTTCGAGTGATCTATACCTCATATATAAGGCCTAAAATGGAGTACAATTCGCACATTTGGGCAGGAGCTTCGAGATCTTCTTTGGAGCTTCTGGACCGAATTCAACGCCGTGCGATATATATGATAGGATATGAAAACATTTTATCTCCTCTCAGTTCTCTTGGGCATCGGCGCAATCTTGGTTGCCTAAGCCTTTTGTATAGGTTCTACCATGGGAAATGTTCAAGGGAGGTGCATGACCTGACGCCACCAGTTCGTGTATTTCCTAGGTGTACTCGGGCAGCTTTTCAAGCCAATCCTTTTACCATAGCATCGGTGCCCAATAGAACCTCGCATTACCGAGATAATTCGTTTCTTAGTCGCACAGTACGATTGTGGAATAATCTCCCTGTGAGCGTGTTCCCCAACAGTTTTGATCTGTGTAAGTTTAAAGCAAATCTTCACCGTCACTACTCCATCTTTCCACCCTCCAACTCACTATCACCCGTCTTCCGAATTAACACAATGCTTTCGCATCTAAAGGGGGCATCCCCTGAGCGTTGGTTAAGTTAAAAAAAAAAAAAATTAACAAAAATTTTTGAAAATTAATAATAGGTAAAAAGTAGAAAGTATAATCCTTTAATAAAATCTTCCAGAAATGTGTTAAAAATCAATTTAATCGTTTTTATTTGTTTTGATAGTTACAATGATTTTTCCTGAGGTTTTTTGCATTTTTGAAACTTTATTATATAAAGGAGAGGGGGGGGCTAGTGTGAAAAGCTCAAATTTTCGCGTCGTTTCGTATATTTTTTTCACTTCATTTTTTTCAAGTTTGTATTTGCACACTCCATCACCAAAAAAAACTTCACTTCTAGAAAGTTCAGTGACATGATAACGGCACCAGACGTGTTTTGGGGCAGCAAAAAGTAATTATTTGATTTTTCGTAATTTTAGTGATACTTCTAAATTAAATTTATTTTGGTAAAGTATTTGTATATTATATAAGTTAAACTAGTGTTTACTTAAATACTAAACATTTTTTTTTTTAAATTAAACTGTAAGATTTGGAAAAATTTGTTTTTGATTAAAAAAATACGAAGGGACTAGTGTGGACAATCGAAATGGGGTTAGTGTGGACTTGTCTTGGATTTATTTTGATGAGAAGTTATGTAATGTTAATCGAGATTCAATTCATTAAAAGAAGGTACGTGTACAAACAAAAAATCGTCCAAAAAGTATCAATATCGACGAAAACGGGAAAAGAATCAATTCGAACTGAATCAACTGTGAAGATAATTGGAGAAACACTTAAAAGAAAAAAATCCACCTTCAAATCCAAAAAAATATTAAGTTCATCAATTAATGAATTAAATTAAATTCAAAATATTAAGTTCATCGTTACATTTAAGAAGCAAAATTAATATAATATTGACAAAATTGTTATATTGGCCATTGGTTCTCAAGAGATCAACATTACGCTTTTAAAAAGAAAGAAATATCGAGTCACATGTATCCCGATTTACCTGATATCAGTCAAATTCACCGAAATTAAATACAACAAACACCACAAAAACTGCTGAGAACACCTCGATCAGCAAGTAATATTAAGTTTGATATAAATTCCTCCAAATACAACATGGGAAGATGTCAATTTTGGTATTTGTATTGAACTTGTATTCTATTATCTTGAAAAAATATATATTTTAACTATTTATTAACTTTTTTATATTAATTAACTTTTTAATGATGAACTTTTTAATGATGTCCACACTAGTCCCAAGTAAAATCAGTGGCTGTCCACACTAGCCCCGTATAAGGGACTCTTTAAAATTATTTATTAATGCATTTATGAAAATAAATAATTGTAACGATTAATGTAATTATGAAGGTTATAAAGGGTGGTTAAATTGAAAGGGCCGATGTTGAATGTGAACCACACCTAAACGTCAAGTTTTTTCTGCATTTCATTTGACATTTATCAATTTCAGACTAACTCAATATGAACCATGGAAAGATACACAATCGAGCAACGCGTTAAAGTTATTCAGGCTTATTATGAAAATGGGCGTTCAAATCAAAATGCATATCGTGCACTTCGTGATTTTTTCGGTCAGCTGAATCGTCCAAACGTGCGTACAATCGGAAAAATCGTGCAAAAATTTGAGCAAACCGTGTCTGTGGGAGATGTGAAAACACCAGTGCATGCTCGTACAGCTCGTACTGCAGAACATATTGCTGCTGTTCGCGATAATGTGGCTGAAGAGCCGTCCACCTCAACTCGTCGTCGTGCCCAACAATTACACCTCTTACGCTCGTCGTTGATGAACATTATGCATACAGACTTGCATTTACAAGCTTACAAGATGCAATTGACTCAAGAACTAAAGCCTCTTGACCATTTCAAGCGTCGTCAATGGTCAGAATGGTGGCAAGAAATGGTAACAGTGGATGATCAATTTTCGAAGAAAATCATCTTCAGTGATGAGGCACATTTTCACCTCAGTGGATTCGTCAATAAGCAGAATTGCCGCGTTTGGGCGAATGATAATCCAAGAGTGATTGTCGAAAAACCAATGCACCCACAAAGAGTGACTGTTTGGCGCGGTTTATGGGCTGGCAGCATCATCGGGCCGTATTTTTTCCAAAATGAGGCCGGTCAGGCAGTTACTGTGAATGGTGTTCGCTACCGTGAGATGATAACGAACTTTTTATGGCCCGAATTGGAAGATATGAAAGTGGACGATATGTGGTTTCAACAGGACGGTGACACACAGCTAACGAAACAATGGCTCTTTTGCGCGACAATTTCAATGGCCGTGTTATCTCACGTGGTGGCGATGTCAATTGGCCGCCAAGATCATGAGATTTGACATCGTTGGACTTCTTTCTTTGGGGTTATTTGAAAGAAAAGGTATACGTCGATAAGCCAGCAACAATTCAAGAGCTAAAGGATGAGATAATTTTCGATGCGTCATCGAAAATTTGGACCATCGGATGAAGGTGTGCCGCCGAGGTCGCGGCGGCCATTTGCCCAAAATTTTGTTCAAATTGAACCATACAAATATTATAAAAAGAAATGACAATAATTTCCTAAATAATTTGTGTTTTATTCAAAATCATCATCGGCCCTTAAAATTTAACCACCCTTTAGTTACAAGTAACAACTAAAAACATACATATGAAATTGTCCACACTAGCCCCCCTCTCTCCGAGTAGGAACTGAGATAAAGTGGGTGATAAGTCAAGAAAATAATAATATTAAGTTAAAAAAATTAGGAAAAATTTGAAAAAATAAACAAACACGCGCATAAGATCGGATAGGCAACACCGAAGATATAACAAAGACAAAAAAAGTAACACCATAGGGAGCACTTATAAAAAAGTAAATATTTTTTTCGAAAATGTTTTTGAAAAGTCTAACGATTGAGGCGGTGTCAAAAATAGGTTTACTTTTCTCCCATACAAAGTGATACGGTCTAGTGGCCAGCGTCATGCTTGAAATCAATATGAATACACACCAATTTAATTGGTTATGCTTCAATGAATGCTTCAATATTGAATTCAGTGGAACCAGTTAACAGCCAGTAGTTGAGTACCTTCATGTCACTTACTGCTGTAAGCTGAGACCTATCTTAAATCTTTGGTATATTAAAGCCTGCTCTCTAATTAAGGATATACCAGCCCGGTCGAACTAAGCGCGGCTCCCGCCGGTCACTCTAGACCTGACCAAACTTACTTTCTTAGTATGGACTAAGGATTACTTTAGATAGAAGCCTTGTTCTAAAGATCTATATGTCGGCGATAAACAAGTTCGACTGGACAATTGCTACTCCATATGCAGGCTCGTGTTAAAGTTATATGCCCACTTTCTATATCTAATACATGGAAAGATCGTTAACGCCGGGCTCCAAGGTAGGCCCTTCATTTATACAAATAAGAAAAGACTAATTCATGTTGGCAACCATGATTCATTTCAAAGCATCTAACCTGAAACCATCCTCCTTTTTCTTCCTGGCTTTGGACAAGCAGGTTGTATCACGACCTAGCGGAGTTAAACCTACCTACCAAACCAATCCTTTTATGTTTATAGTAGACCCCTGCTGCAACGGCTAAATTCTATTCAGCCCCAAGCTAAGAAGCCCCCGGTTCACGTGTTAAAGTGTTATACCCACTTTCCATATCTACCCCAAGGAATGGCCGTCAATGCAGGGCTCTAAGATATGCCCTTCTTTTACACATATAAGAAAAGACTAGTTCTTGTTGCTATGATTCATCTCAACGCATCTTATATTGCAACCATTCTACTTTTTCTTCCTGGCTTTGGACAGGCAGGCAGTAGCATCGATTTTAATATTAAAATAGTTATGCGTGACAAATCATTTTTCTGTGAGGCCACTGTGCATTTTCTTTTTATAATTTGTCACTTCTTTTGAGAAATTGGGAAGTGATGAACATTCAACTTTATTAATTTCTACATCACTCGTTTCTTCGACAACTTCAATAAACGGGTAACTTATACTGCCACTACTATCATCGATCTCACCATTTGTTTCAGTATCGTAATCCATTGATACCATAATTTATAGTACTAGTAATCCCGTGCGGCATTAACACGTCAAAATAAAAAATATTTAGTGATAGGTAATTTTGTTTTTATATTAAGGATTATTTTTACCTTTGAACGAAGGATTTCATAGAAACTTTATATGCTTGTTGATTTATTAAGTAGCCCAGTTATTACTTATCATAGCATTATTATAAAAATTTATCATTCTTATATATTCATGCACACTAACCGACGACGAAACGGCAACGACCGACGAAAAACCGGTAGCTATAAAACCAAAGAATTCTGACCGGCTTGTGGTTTCGTTTCGTTACGTGCCGTAAGTGGGCAGCAACCTTAACACGTTTTGTTGAAGGAATACAACACACTACTTGTATTTTTTTTTTTTATCGATTAATCCACAGGAAGCATTCTATTTATGGTTATATTCTTGTTTTATTCTTTTATTTTATTATTTTCACATATTTTATTTATACGCTTTTCATGATTTTTTTACCGTTCACAAACAACCTTACAAAACTTTGAAATGTAGCCAATACATATTCATAATTTTTTTGGACAGATTGTAGTTGCAAGATTTTAAACTAATTAAAACCGTCAAAAAGCGGTGACGGGCAGTACAGTCTGCGAAATAATTATATGTGACTGTTAAGCGTGCAACTTCGGTAACGGTAAAATGTTAGTATGCAGAAAAATTGGTTGCTGTCTAATAAATAGGTGTACTAAGAATTTGCTTGTCCTTTGCTTTTAAAATTTACCGTTATCTACCAAACTTGCGATAAGCCTTTATTCTACAATAGGAAATAATTATATGTGCATCAGTAACAAAGGTCTTCATGTAATGGATTTGCGCTAGTATTGGCTAGCTGAGGGTCGTTTCCGAAGCAATTTTTTGCGTAAAATCCGGATCCGTGCACAGAATCGGCTCATTATGTCAAGATTTAGAGATATTTAAGGCTATGTACAAGAAAAAAATTGCTACCTTTGAGGTTGAATAAAGGATGCACAACATTTTTTTAAATTATTTCCTTTTTATTCTACTATTTTCCCCCTTTAAATGAGCTGTGAAATAGTGCCGTACGATGATTTATTCAAAAACTATGGTCATTTGAAGAAAACGTCCGCAAGCAAAAATGTATGACAAAATCTAGGTTTGCATACAAAGCTGCTTCACTGACTGCACATTTTTGCTTGCGGACGTCTTCTTCAAATTGCAATAGTTTTTGAATAGATCATCGTACGGCACCAATTCAGAGCACATTTTAAAAGGAGAGAATAGTACTTCATGATAGAATAAAAATAGAATAATTTAAAAAATGTTGTGCGTCCTTTATCCAACCTGAAACGTAGCCATTTTTCATGTACATAACCTCAAATATCTCAAAATCCTGACATGATGAGCCGATTCTGAGCACGGATTCCAATATTACGCAAAAAATTTCTTCGGACACGTTCCTCAGCTGGCCAATAGTAACGCAACCCCATTATTTGCAGACCTTTGTTACTGATTCACATATAATTATTTACTATTGTAGAATAAAGGCAAAGAAAAGCAAATTCTTAATACACCTATTTATTATACAGCAACTAATTTTTCTGCATACTTACATTTTACAGTTACCGAAGATATACGCTTAAAACGTTGCACGTTTTTTAGTCGCATATAATATAGTTATTAATATAGATGAGTCGCTCCGAACATGTATAGTTCACGGAACCATGTTCACAGTCGAACATAGTTTCAATCATTCCTTCGATTCATTCTTAAAATATCCAAACAGTTCCGGTTGCAATTTTTTTTTTTGTATAAACAGCATTAACCGAAATCTCTTTCATACTTGTTACTGCTTAGCTGAGTTGGTTGTAAAAGTGATACAAATAAAATATGTATCACTCCTTCTTTGGTTCTTTGGCAAAAGTAATTGAAAGAAATGACATAAAACTATTACAAGATATATCGCCGTCCTTGTCATGTGCATTGTTTCGTTAATTTGGTTGAACCATGATACAATAATTTACAAGGTAGCCTTGACAACTACCTTTTTTCTCACGAGCGGCGATCGGGAGGTGTCAAATCAATACAAAGTTTAACTTGTCATCTGTTTTGCTGCTTCTTCGTTTTCTCTTTTCAATGTGTTTTTGACAACTCCAAATCGCCAACAGAACTGTCACTCCTACCTTGTAAATCATTATACCATGGGTTAAACACGTAAACTGGAGGAACTAGATAGATCCGGAACATTTTTTGGCTCCGAGAGAACTGCTAGTGTTCTAATCATGTGCATTCATGGCAGAATTATAAGGTAGGCTCAAGTTGGAGTAAAAAGGAAGCCGTATGTCAAAATCGGCTGGTCGAATTTTAGTTTTCTTATTGTTGTTGTTGCCTTTATCATTTGACGTTTAGCACTCCCACAGTTTTGTTGTTGCAAAACTTGTTGTTTGAGCAGCCATTTAAATGTGAGCCTACCTTATAATTGTATCATGATGTGAATTATTCGTTCATTGGTTGAACATGCAAACTGGCGGAACTAGATAGCTCCGGGACATGTTTTGGCTCAGAGAGAACAGCTACGTATGAACATGTTTAAACAATTAAAATATATAGGGAAACATTTTATATAAAGAATGTAGAATAGGGTTCAATATATTATGCATATGGGTATAGCATTTTTCAATAGCTGATTTTATAATATATATTCATATCCTTATCAGATTATATTATAAATTTAGTAAACAAACACATTTTTCCCTTCTACAGATCAAAGGAACGAAAAGACATGTTTCCGCGAACTAGTTCCGTTGTACGAAAGAGTTCCATTCATGTTCCATGTTCATTCCGGCTCCGGAACTGTTAAGCACAAGCCTAGTTTATACTAACTACAAAAAGTTTGACACTGTAGTCCATTAACTAAAAATCTTTACTGTCAAATTCAAAATTTCTACATAATGCAAAATCTTTAACTAACAGGTACCTCAAGATATGACAATACCAAAAAATATTTATATCCAAAATAAATATAACTATATAACTTTTGCTGAATTTTTTGCATTAAATGTACAAAAATATAGTCAAGTAACAACTATCTGTATAAATGCTCAATAGAAATATTTTTTTTTTTGTTAAATTTTCTATAGATAAATATTAAGATTCGTTAAGAGTTAAGAAATATTTTGGAAAATGTTAACTCATTATAATTACAATTTAGAACACAACAAATCTGTTGGGAATTAATACAACATATCTAGAAAGATCATAAAGGCGACGTCTTAATTTGAACCGGCTATTGTTGTTTGTTTGTATATTTAGTTTCAAATACTAGTTAAATTGTGCAATATTTTTATATTGCTAAATAAAATATTTTACACAAAATGGTTAATTGTAAGAAAACTCTTTTTTAATTATTGTGCAAACTATCACATTTACTATTGAAATTTAAAAGTATTCACATTAAAGCTTGTATTATTTGACTTTTATTTTGGAATTTTACTACTCTTGAATTAATTACTTAATCTTAGTGGTAATTGAGTGTATTAAAAAATTTTCCGCTTAATTCTTTGAGCTTCGAGAAGTTTGGTTTTGTGTGGTTCTTTACATTTACCTTCAGCACACCTTTTTTGAATTTTTTTTTTAGAATCATTTTATCATCTTCAACAATTGACAAAAATGCAGGGACCGGATATAACGATTATCGCTATCAATCAATCATTTTATAGCAATTATTTTTTGATCAATATTTTCTCGATCAGAAATAAAAGTTATTTTTTTATCGTTATTTTTTCAATCAGAAATAAAAGTTATTTTTTGATCGTTATTTTCTGATCAGAAATAAAAATTATTTGTGATCGCTATTTTTTTTTTCAGTCAGAAATAAAACTTATTTTTGAATCGTTATTTTTTCGATTAGAAATAAATACCATTTTGTAATCGTTATTTTTTTTTTTTTGATCAGATATAAAAGTAATTTTTTTAATCTGATCGGATAAATATCGAATTTCTGATCTAAAAAATATCGATCAAAACGAAATTTTTATTTCTGATCGAAAAAATAACGACCACAAAATGATTTTTATTTCTGATCGAAAAAATAACGATTAAAGAATAATTTTTATTTCTGATTGGAAAAATAACGACCAAAAATAATTTTTATTTCTGATCGAAAAAATAACGATCAAAAAATAATTCTTATTTTTGATCGAAAAAAAAATCGGTCAAAAATAATTGGTTTATGGTGATTTCTATCTTAAAAATCATAAAAAAAAATCATCTCAAAAACGGGATCTCTGACACCCTAGCGTCATATTGCTACATTTAAAATAATTTTCAATAACTTTTCATACATGGTCTTTTGATCTGAAAATTAAAAAATAATCGTTATTTTCCAACCCTGCAAAAATGATTTAACAATGAATTTCATAATTTTTTGTTTTAAATGTTTTAACAATAATTTTTAATAATATATAGTTCTTTAATATTATGTGCCTCGTTTTTAAATGAAATTGTTATTGACGTATATAATTCACTTTGCAAAATATTCTTAGGTAAAAACTACTGGAGAGCACATTCAAATGTAAATGTTCTACTTAAAAGCTCTAGTCAATGAGAATCAAAATTATTTTAAGCATTAGTATTATAGTTAATAACGCTCAATATGGATTTAAAACGATTAAGAAAATTAAAAAACTAAAGCTGAAACTGAAAATAATTTTGAAGATAAATGTTACACAAAATATTTTAAGACGTTTGCTTATTAGTGTGTTTAAATGATATAATAAACTAGAATTTAAACCAAAAAATAAACAAGAAGACTTTTTGTAAAAATGGAATTTAATTCAGTTTAAATTTTAATGAAGGTAAGTACAGGAACGTCACCACTTATTTTACATATTTTTTTATGTTTATATTTAGGCAATTGGCAGTGAATATATTTAAAGAAATATATATTTAGAAATGCTCATTAAAATGTAGATTTTAAAGTTATTCTTATCGATAATAAATCTACTTTACATTTTCTAAATTTTAGCAAAATATTGTTCTTTTTATTCGATTTCTTTAGCTTAAAATCACTTAAACTGCATAATTTTGAAACATCATTAAAAGCACGTATGTATTTTTTTTATAAATATAAAGATTTTGACAAAAAACAATTTTTTAAATCATGTATAAATTTTAAAAAATACTTCATTATCATCAACATAAAAGGCGTATTTAAACAGGTATAATATTTTTAAATCATTTGAAATAAAAAATAACTTAGGCATTATCCAAAATAGACAAGAATTGGTGGGTTTTTTGTTCGATTCTCGTTCGCGGAATGTGGTTAGCTTAGTAGAATTGAAGTATGGGTAGGCTTAAATATTGTCGAAAATTGTTGGCGTTTGCAAGTATTCGTTATTTTGATAGATAATCGTGCCATCAGGTGTTTCGATTGTTTTAATCATCGTCTTACAGTAGAAACAAACTTTGGAGTTCATGAGATGTTGAAGTATGCAGTTGCTATAAGAATAAAGTAAATATTTTACAAACAAAAAATATGTAAAGAAATTAAAAATTTGAAATGAAAAAGGCTCCAAAATTTAACGTTGTTAAACACTGCAATAAAGCCCGATTGTGTTGCAATAGAAATTTAGATATAGTTTAATATGGAACGAAAAATCTTATTTGCGCCGTATTAAATATTATTAACCCTAGATCACTATTGCTGAGTTGCGTCACAAATAACTATGGGTGTTTTCCACCCATAAAGTGTTTGTTTTATATAAATTTAGGATTATTTTGACCACTTTCAAATATTTTTTATTAAAGAAATTTATTTGTTGGAAAAATTTTAAAGAAAAAAAAAAAAAAACAAACAGAAGGTTTCGAAAAAAGCGTGATATTTTTGCAGTTTTAGGGCTGCTTAAATATGTAAGACATGATTGTATAGCTGAAAGTATGTAGAAATAAAAATTATATTAGTAATTTTTTCTCTGTAAAATTCAAAAAGTCCAGGTAAATGTGTACGACTTAAACAGTTATATTACTCTTCTGGAGGAACAATCGTCTGAAGTTTCTAATGTTTGAGAAGACGTTGCGTTGAAGAACTTACTGGAGTTAGTGTAAATTTCAATTAAGTATCCTAGGAAAATGTATATATCGCAGTCAGAAATTTAAAAATTATAAAAAAAGGAAACTTTTAAAAATGTTAATTTTTTAATTTTTATTTAATTCATGATGGAGCAATATTGCTTGTGTTTTGATATGTTGCTTGCGCATAGATGTACATTGTTGTTGTTGTAAAGTAACAACGTGAAGTTGGCGATGACGAGAAGCATGTAAATGATGTTGTTAATACGATGATTTGAACTAAGTTTACTATGGGCATAGAGTCGATGATGAAATGCTAAAGTGGAGGGGGTGGTTGCGGTGTCGAAGAAAATAATGCGTTAAGCTATGTTTCCCGAAAAGTGGTGTGATTTGTTTGTTGGTACAATTATGCTGAATATTTGAAGGCCACGATGAGGTGATTCAAAATATTTGGTGCAGCAGGTGCAGCTGAGAACGAAAGCAATAAATATAATGCGACGATACCAACAACAACCGTTTGGCGAAGAAAGTTGTGACGTTACAGCAACCATATTTTTTTATTTGTGGGCGGTGAAAGGGGGTGTGGCAAACATTTTTTGCAGTAAACCATCTCGTGCTCGAAAACAATCTACTGCCAAAATTTCAGCGTAATCGGCCGAGAAGTTTTTGAATCTTAATGATTTCTTGAAAGTGGGCATAATCATAGTGCCACCACGCCGATACAATTGCCGACGCATACGAGGCATACAAACTCAATGGCCAACTCTCAGTCTTATACGACCAAAACCGTCTGAAATATAGCTTTTTCATTGATTTTTGTGCGGTAAAAGAGGGCGTGGAAATCCATTTTTGGTACAATTGTCGAAAGTAACCATACAAACTAAATTACCAAATTTTAGTCTCATGCAATCGAAACAGCCGGAAATATTGCATTTTTATTGATTTGTGGGCAGTAAAAGAGGGCGTGGTTAAAACTAAGTATGCAATAATCGAATATAGAATGAAAGTAATACACGTTTTAAGATTGAGAGAAATCCGTTCAGCCGTTTAGATTTGCATAAAAGTCAAACAAACAAGCAAACAAAATGGTTTTTATTAATATATACAGACTAGTAATCCCGTGTGGCCTTAAAACTTCAAAATTAAAAAAATCTAGTGATAGGTAATTTTGTTTAATATTAGGGAATATATTTTCCTTTGAACCAAGGATTTCATAGAATCTTTCTGTTGAAGTATTAAGTAGGCTAGTTGTTTCTTATCATAGCATTATAATAAAAATCTATCACATACTTTTAGGCACCACAAAGAAATTTGGGTTTTTTCATAGAGCTTTTTAAAAAGCTTTCATAGAGCTATATTGAACACAATATTTAAGAAAAAAGAAAACCTTATTGCACTTCTACAGAGCAAGACCTTTCAATTGCTATCCTATTTATGAAAATCGTGTCTACAGTACAGATTTGATAATCACAAAAAATCCGCTAGCGTAATAATAATATACAGCGTGGGCCCTAATAACTGTCGCACTGTTTCGAAGTACCGTTTTGTAAAACTGAGCAAGCATAAACTGTTTTTTGTCACAAAATGTCATTTTTACATCAATTGTGAAATAGAGGTGAATTTTTTTATTTCTTTAAACTTCAAATAAAAAATTGTGAGCGATGGAAGCAAAACGAGAATTAATTCAAAAATTGCATATGCAGGGTAATATAACAAGTGAGATTGTTAAGTCGCTGAAAACCCTGGATATTAACCGCCGATTTGTGCAGCGCACTGTGGCTCGGTTTAAGGCAACTGGTAGTGTCAAAATATCCAAAAAATCTGGTCGAAAATGCAGCGTAAGAACTCCTAATCTGGTGAAGAATGTTCGTGAAGGGATAAGGAGGAATTGTGCTGTTTCTGGAAGAAAATTGGCCAAAGATCTGAGTGTGAGCCGCAAAACCATTCGAAACATCCTAAAAAATGTTTCAAAAAACAAAAAAAAAAAAAATAAAAAATGGACTTACGGAGCGTCAAAAGAAAATGCGAAGAGAAAAAAGCTCCCTACTCCTTCAGCGGCACGCAAGTTGCAATATTGTGTTTTCAGATGAGAAGTTGTTCCTTCTGCAAAAAAGTCACAACCCACAGAATGACCGCGTGTATGCTACAAGTATGTCTGATATTCCAGCTGATAAAAAGGGCATCGAAAGATACCAAAACACAACATCTGTCATGGTTTGGGGAGCCATATCCGCAAAAGGCAAGCTTCCTCTCCTTTTTATCGATAAGGGCGTTAAAATCAACGCAAAATATTATTTGGATGAAGTGCTGATAAGCCATTTTTTGCCTCATGCATCAGAGATTTTCGGCAATGAACCATATTGCTTCCAGCAGGATTCTGCACCGGCTCACAAGGCCAGAACTGTCCAGGATTGGTGCAAAGAAAATATTCCATGTGTTATTACGGTGGATGAATGGCCTCCATCTTCTCCGGATCTGAACCCTTTGGATTTCTGCGTATGGGGATACATGATGGGCAAACTGACAAATTTAAGGAACATAAAACTGGAACAATTCAAACGCCTTTTGCAAAAAATTTGGGACGAAATACCAGAAGAAGTCATCCGTGCCGCTTGTTCAAATTTCCCAAAACGTTTGAAGCTTGTGAAGAAAATGAGAGGAGAAAGATTTGAACTTAAATACGACTAATTTTAGACAACATTGCAAATAATTAAGAATATATGTTTTCAGCTCAAAAAGCAAAATCGTTTGTTTATTATTTAAAAAATAAAGTGCGGCAGTTATTAGGGCCCACGCTGTAGATATATTCTCAATGAAAAATGATAATGAATTGATTTAAAAATTGTGAGTGTTTTTCAAAACTCGAATAGGAAAGATATAAAATTACTTGAATACTAAACTGGGTGTAATTCACCCAAAAAAATTTTTTTAATAACTAACCTGGGTGTAAAGCACCCAAACACTTCTTATATTTATCGCGCTAAACGCTTATATCTCGGAGACCAAGAGAAACTGAAAATAATCGAAGTAAAATAATGAATAAACATAGATCAGAGCTTGACTTTTTGTTCGTCACACATAAATTGCATTCGAAATCTTACATAGAAGCTGTGACTGGGTGGAGGGTTAAATACTATGTGTAAATACTATGTGTACTATGTGTTTCCGTACTCGATTCTAGTAACTTGCATGCTGCTAGAAAAGTTTCCGAACTTTTCCAGCTCAAAAGAGAGAAGAAGAACAAGTGCGCTGGAAGAAATTTGTTCCAGCTTCATAATAGAATAATAATAAGCAGAATAAGCATCAAAAAGAAGAAGCAAATGTTAATTTGTCATTCGAGAGTTGAGAACCAGAAGGTTTCATCTAAGTCACAAATTGTTCAGGAGAGCATTTTTAAAGATCGGAGCCTTTTCTAGCCTACCTAGATAAAGCATTTTAAAAAAAAAACAAGATAACTCAAGTTCAATCAATTCTTTATTAGAATATTAGTTAAGAAAAAAATAAGCATTAAAAAAAGAAAAAAAATGCATTTTCAAAACTTCATACTCAGGTGAACCATTCGGTTCTCATCGAAAATTTTTTTTTCTTATTTTAAGATAAATCAGAAATTTGCTTGAACACATTTTTATAAAAAAACTAGCTTTTACCCGGCGCGCTTCGCTGCACTCCGCGCTAGTCTCTTGAAAAGTGAGCGTATAGTGAGGCCACGCCCTTATCCAATTATTTTCAACTATTGTGTCTGTTTGTTTGACTGCCGCTTGTACTTAGTGACTGCCGCTTGGATGAATAGACCCTACATACCAAGTGTGGTATTTTACTATCAAAGCATGTACAATTTTAATGATTTTTTAAAGTTTGTGCGACTATAGTCGCACCAATCGATCCATTGTGGATATTTTATATGGCAGTGGGCATTAGGGCGGGTCGACCCCTATGGAAGAAAAAAAAATTTGATTTGTTACCGACTTTTTTGAAAGATCCTATTGAGAGGATTTCAGACCAGAAAAAATTTTTTTTTTAAGTGGTCTACATTAACAACCAAAATGGTCTTTTTGTTATAACTCGGTTATTTGATGTCCGATTTTGAAAAAAAGTATATTTTTAGAAAGATCTTAAAAATGCTAACAATTCGTAGTCAAAAATTATTGACCTTTGAGGTCATCTTCAATAAAATAATTCAGTTTTTAACTTTTTTTAAGTTAAGTTTTAAGCGCGTGTAACTTTTTTTCCTATGAGTGGAATTAAAAAATTTCTTCACACGGACCTATTGATTTTTTATGAACTTTAATTACAAAATATAAAATGGGCAAAGTTTTGGGGGTCGTAGTGCAAAAAAAGTTATAAACTGAATTATTTTATTGAAGATGACCTCAAGGGTCAAAGACCTCTGACTACGGATTGTTAGCATACTTATATAGTCATATAGTCATATAGTCATATATACTCATATAGTTAGTATACTTTTTTTTAAAATCGGACATCAAATAACCGAGTTATAACAAAAAGACCATTTTGGTTGTTAATGTAGACCACTTAAAAAAAAAATTTTTTCTGGTCTAAAATCCTCTCAATAGGATCTTTCAAAAAAGTCGGTAACAAACCAAACTTTTTTTGGTGACCCACCTTAGTGGGCATGTCGATGAGCAAAAAAATAGTTTTGGTGCCTACATACCAACATCAGTTACTATTTAACATTTTAAAGCTTAAAAAAGAAATCATCTCCAAATTTTAAGCATTTTTGCATTCACCTTAGAATTGGCTCCAGATAAATCCTTATAGAACCTTTTGATACTGTGATCGATTATCTCAGAATTTTGTGTTTCTTTAATAAAATGGGTGAAAGCAAAAGTAGATACAATATAGCGGTTCTGGCGCAGGTGGCGCGGTGGCGCAAGCCGATGACGTCACTCCGGTCCAGCGCCATCTAGTGGGGGCTTTTTTTTGCTAAAATGTGCAAAGGTGTATGTCTTTGCTAAACGATATTATGGTGTATGTCTTTGCTAAAAGATATTATGGTGTATGTCTTTGCTGTAAGCTTTTAAAAATTGGCAAGTTTGGTGTATGTCTTTGCTTTAAACTTTTAAAATTAGCAAGTTTGGGATATGTCTTTGCTTTATACTTTTAAATTAGCAAGTTTGGGGTATGTCTTTGCTTTAAACTTTTAAAATTGGCAAGTTTGGGGTATGTCTTTGCTTTAAGCGTTGGTCATAATTTTATACACTACATTATCGGTAGTGGTAGTTAAGTGAGTTCTTATCAGTGTTTGCATTGTTTTTTTTTCTTAACCCTCGAATACCTAATAGCAATGACTCAAATTCTGAGTGACGAGCTTAGCTTAAATGGTATGACTTGCTATATGAAAATATATATATTAATATGGGTTGAAGCAATTTAGGTACGGCGAAGGTTGAAGGGTTAAATAAATGTTTATAAATTTATCATAATGGTGCTAAGTATAATGTGCGTGTATAAGATTTGTATAAGTAGGTTAAAAATTGGATGACAACCATTTGAAACATAGGTGTATATAAATATCTATTCGTCAGTTGGGGGACATCGAGGTAACAAGCCCCCGCTTAATAACCACCGGCAAAGTCACTTACACCCAGCAACTTCTCCGCCGCTGTATTTTATTTTAAGTAAACGAAATACACCGCAACCAAGAAGAGTCAGGAAGTTTCTAGAAGCTTCGAGATGCAGAAACGTCGAGAACAATTTAGAAGCTGACTTATGTCATTGTATGCCGAAGCGAATGGCGTGAGAGAGAAAGGGTGAGAGAGAATTTGATAGTAAGAGAGAGAAAGGGAGATAGCAAATAGCGTGATCCTATACAAATAATACTTCAGAATCAACCTAACCTAAGCCAATGCCATAGGTATAGGGGGGCACCCTTTATATATATAGGTATATATCTTTACCTACATAGGTATATAGGCTACTCTATAGGTATAGACTTAAAAATTTATTTAAATTTTTCTTTATTACTATTATTATTTCATGTATATATATATATATATATATATAAAAACAAATTGTATAATTTTATTAATGGAAAAAAAGTGATCTTATATTTAATTAATTTTTTCTGATTTCGCTGGTTAGAGGTGAATATTCAATTACTCGATCATGAATTACTAAACAGTGGGCTGAGGTTCTATCTGGAATCGGTTTGTTTGCTTCGGTTTCAAATTCAATTCGTACATCAATAGGTCCAACTTTAAGGGCTTCATTTTCGTGTGTTACATCAACAACAATAAGTGGTGCAATAGCCTTAAATCCAACGACGTCTAGCAATGGTTTAGGTTCCCGCATATAATAACTTTGTTGAAATTTTGCATACATATCATATAGTACAGCATACTGTCCCATTTCACAGCGACTATTTAAATCATCATAGGGATATGATTCAGAGTTTATATATACTTTTAAATTAGATATATTACAATGATCAAATATATTTCCTTCCTGTTTACTTTTTTCTCTTTGTAAACCGATTAAAAGAAATCGTGGTCTTTCATTTTGCGGTGAAAGCTTAACATTCCATAAAACTTTTGTTTCCTTTGGTAGTATAGGATTTATATGATAGTCCCAACTTCTAAACGCCATTGGTATTAGCAAATTTTCGTTTTTAATTATCTTGTACATTTCCAATTTTGCAAAGTCTGATAATTGTATATGAGGCATTTTCCAAACTATGTCCAGTATTGTTAGCTTTAACTGATCAGTTCCATTTGTAGATTGATATGATCTATCATTATATGAAGAACGTTGAAGGATAAGTTCATGCTTCGAATTTAATATTATTTTATTCTAATCTTCAGCAAAACCCAGGAACATTTTCAACGGCACACAACAACTAAAATGAGATTTTTCCAATGTGAAATTTTCATCAGGAACCCAACCTGCGTTTCTTAATGCGCCACTTTCAGCTTTATTCAATGAAACGAAATTTTTCATGGTTGATGTAATTCCAAGATTACGTGTACGATCAACTTCAAAACCATTAATTTCATAACGAATTTCATCAAACAGATATGAAACAAAGTTGTTTTTAAATTTCACACCTGTTGTTACTACATCATTTCCTCCTTCCTGTTTTACTATAAAACCATGAATGTAAATCATACTCTCACTTGGTAAGACAAAGAGATCTTGATTTTGAATTGGTATACGAATTTCATCGTTATTGTTAAACGATTTTTGATATGGATAGTAACTATGATAGTCTCTTTTTATAATACTCTCATCGTACATAGGTTGTTGAAGTACATTGAGTATTTCATTCATATTGAATTATTGGTTGATTGATTATCGATATTGTGATTGATTGACTAATTATCGATCAGTTTTAGCCGGTAGCTGTAGAACAGTACAGATCAGTTTTAGCAGTTTGCTGTTGAGTGGTACAGACCAGTTTAGCAGTTAGCTGTTGAACAGCACAGATCAGTTTTAGCAGTTAGCTGTTGAATAGTACAGACCAGTTTAGCAGTTTAGTAATAGTTGTTGTTGACTCTTCTCCCAAGATTAAGTCCCAAGGATTTTAAAAATTCTATATTATATCTTGTCAATGGTTTGTTAGCTCTTCTTCTTCCTCGTTCAAGTGCTGATGTAGGACTAACTGTAAATTCTCTTTGTATCTTATTTTTATTATAAATAATCATAATTATAATTGTTCTGGCTTGAAGTGTAGTCTTACGGTAATCTTTTCCCCTCGAAAATTTATAAGGTCGCCGTCTTGATTCAAGATTCTAATCGTTATGTTGCTTACTTGTTGACAGTTGACAGGTAAATAAATGACATTTTCAGGTTTCTCTTTAATTTTATATCCGGGTGGAACATCTAGAGGAAATTCGTGAATAGTGTGAACCAAAGTGCTATTAATATATGATCCATCTGTCAAGTTGCTTTCGATACGTATTGTATTTACATTTGTAATATTCAAAGGTAAGTCAGATTGAAAATATCTAGTTGTACCTGACTGTTCTATATTTATATATTTTGTTTTTTCTATATCTTGTAATGGCTCTATAGTAACCACATTGATAAATTCCTCGTACGGTAGCTCATTTTCTATCAACTTTCTTTTACTGAATCCCAACAACTGTCCTACACTGTTTGGTTTTGAAAAATCTATGGCTTCGGTGGAAGTAATTTCAGTTTTTAGGGTGTTATTGTTTCGCTCAATTTTTAAGTAAATTGAATCATGAATGGATTTTATACTTGACTCTAAGAAAGAAGCAATGTCTTCCAGTTCATATGAACCAACTGGAATTGTAATAGTATGTGGTCCGATATGGAATAAATTATTGTGATCATGTACATTTGGAATGAATGAATGAATTTGGAGTAAGAGAGAATGAATGGGACTTCAATTCTTTCTTGAACCATATTGTGAAATTTTCGCATTTAGTTGCTCTTACCCATGGTAAAAACACTTTAAATTTTTTTTTTTAATATTCTCCACCATTTTGAAGTTCCAAAAAAATAGAAGTTGCTTGAAATTCCAGTAGTTTTCCCCGGATCATGAAGGTTGTAAAGCAATCTATATTCTGTGAAATTTTGGTATCAGCCGGAGTATTTATCTGTGTATTATAAGCGATTTCCTTGAAGGGGTGACATTTCACCAGTCCGGCACTAGGTGTACCAATATTACATGCAATTCTGAAAATTCTATGTTTTTTCATTCTGGTGCAAGGTGCCAAGGTTTTTATTTAAACATTTTATAATAACTTTAACATTAGTGTGCTATTTTTTTTTTTTGGTGGAGCTTCGCCATTATGGTATTTTAAGAAACATGGTTCTGGATGCAGGCATACATAAAGTGACCATTATTTTTTGTGTCAAAGCGGGACGCATACGAAATTTTGTGTATGAAGGTGCCATTATCCAACTGGCGGAAGTCCGTGGAAGCCCGCGAAGAGGAAGGAAGAGAGGCGCCTTTTCAGAGGGAAGAAAAGGGAGCAGGAAAAGTGTGAGCGTGAGAAACTACAGGTATAATGGGGCAAGAAGAATGCACAAAAATTTTATCAACAGGTTAAGCATCTAACTCAAGGTTTCAAGCCCGGAGCATCCAATTGTAGAGATAAAAATGGAGATCTGGTTACAGATACGCACTGTGCGCTGAGATTGTGGAGACAGCACTTCTCCAACTTACTTACTGGCAACGATTTTAACCAATGCTGCCCATGGAGAGCACAGTTCAGCACCACCAATCAACGATGACGGAGTGGCAGTACCACCACCTAGCCATGAAGAGGTTCGAGTTGCTATCCAACAACTCAAAAACAATTAAGCAGTGGGTGCTGACAGCCTGTCAGCTGAATTGTTTATGGCGGCGATGAATTGATTAGGCGCATGCATCAGCTCATCAGCAAAATATGGCTAGCAGAAAGCATGCCCGACGATTAGAATCTCAGCGTACTTTACCCTATACTGATTGGTGACCAGTCCAAAGCTGTGATGGGCTAAAACTGGGAGTAGCCGGGGCTAGTGCTACGAGGTCTGACCAAGGACTTTAAAACTGGTACCACGGGCAGTCAGTGGCCCCCGGTGTATGTCTGACTTCTGCTGGCATGCATTGGGCTGACTGGATTGGGCTGGCCCTTCGGGGAGTTTTCGTGGTGGCTGTGGTTTACTACCCATATCGCGGGCAGAGCTATCTAGCTCGGTGTGGTTTGCACTCTCAAACCGGGCGCCATACCCCTTAGTATGGAAGAGGTTTTAGATAGGCCTCCACCCTCACCAAGGGTTGCGAAGTGTCATCACAACATGGAGCTAATTTGGTACCTTTGAACCCTCAAAGGGGGCGCTGACCGACGCTTTGTATTGGTCCCAATTGTTATGGAACAACGTTGAATTAAGCCTTCACGGCAGGTGTCAACGTTAAACACAACAAATCTATTTACCCTATACTTAAGAAAGGATATCCAAAAGGAATCCAGGAGGTATCAGTCTTATTTCCATCGCATATAAGATTCTCTCAAGCGTACTGTGTGAAAGATTAAAGCCGATTACAAAAACACGATTGGACCTTATCAGTATGGCTTTCGACCTGGAAAGTCCACCACAGACCAGATTTTCACGCTACAATAAATCCTGGAAAAAACCCACGAAAATCAAATTGACACACATCATCTCTTTGTCGATTACAAAACTGCTTTCGATAGCCTGAGAAGGGATTGCCTAAACGCAACAATGTCTGAGTTCGGTATACCTGCAAAGTTGATTAGACTTTGCAGGATGGCGTTGAGCAACACATGCAGCTCCGTCAAGGTGAGGAAATGACCTCCCCGAAACCTTCAATACCGAAAGAGGTTTCAGACAAGGCGATCCACTGTCTTGCGATCTCTTCAAAATAATCATGGAGGGGATCGTACGAAAGGCCGGTGTGCATCGTAAAGGCACCATTTTCTACAAAGGTGTCCAGCTCCTTGCGTACGCTGATAATATTGATCAAGAGAGATGTTACCGCTGCTTTCACTGCTATCGAAAAGGAATTAGCCAAAGTAGGTTTGACGATAAATGAGGGTAAAACAAAGTATATGCTGTCTACAAATAAGGCAGCGCGGCATCTAGACTCCCAAGTTTCATCCGGCAGCTATAACTTTGAAGTAGTCAAGGAGTTTGTATACCTTTAATAACAACATTTAAATAATGGGCTTCCAAGCCATTAATAACAACAACGAAGTCAGCCTGGAGATATAGCGAAGAACAATAATTGCTAATTAGTGCTATTATGGGATCCGTAAGCAACTAAGTTCCAGAGCCTCTCTCGATCGACAAAACGAACATTCTACAAGACGCTCATTCTACCTGTGCTTCTTTTTGGCGCTGAGGCATGGGTAGTTTCGCAAACTGACGCAGCTGCTCTGAGGGTGTTCGAGAGAGAAGTTCTTCGCAAAATCTTCGGTCATGTTCGAGTCGGCGATGACTATCGCATCCGAATGAACCACGAGCTGTATGAGCTCTACGAACACATTGACGTAGTTCGGCGTATAACTGTGCAGCGACTACGCTGGCTGGGTCATGTCCATCGTATGGACGACGAATCTCCAGCGAAAAAGGTGCTCGAGGCGAGGTTCACTGGTCAACGACGACGAAGGAGACCATGCCTCCAATGGATGGACCATTCCGAGGAAACCCTAACCGTACTTGGTGTATCCGATTGGAGAAGGCGCGCGCAAAACATTGGCGCCTGGCGAGAGCTAATGAGGTCGGCCGAAGCCTGAACACGGATTGTTTTGGCCACCTAAGTAAGTAAGTTTCTTGTTTGTTATATCTAAATTCAAAATTTTGTTATGAAATAGTATGTAATCCAATTGCGAAAAATTTTTATAGCGGGATCATTTTTCTTGCATCCTATATTGCCAGGAAAAAAGCTTAGAAATTACAAAAATATTAATTATTTATAAGACATTTTTTATTAAAGAATGAGAATATAATAGGGGTATTCAGGATTCAGTGCACTTGCCAATGCAGTTGAGGACTTGGGCACTTTCCAAAAACAAAATACACGTACGTCAAAATCTGCACACAGTTGTGTACATTTAAAAAATTGACAACACCTTTATGTTTGGTTATGAAATCTTTTCTTTTGCTAGCCGACAACAATAACAAAAAAATGATTTTGGAAAATAAAAAATACTTCAATAAATATTTCAATCACAAGTGTGGACTGGTCACGAAAACCTATCTGCTCAACAGAACCTCAGCACCTCAAGCGCAAGTCTTCAAGTCTTGTCTTATAAATGAGATAAAGTGTTCAATAAAGAATAGTTTTCTTTTTTTTTAAAAATAATATTTTAATGATACCAACGCATTTATGGTTTAGTCAGAACCGTTTCGGGTTTTTGAAACAAAATTAAAACAACACAAAAAACCCGTTCGCTTCACACAGAAATATTCCTACGGCGTATTGCCTTAAATGACTTGGGTAACTATTTTTGTATGAAACCTAAGAAATTTGTGTAAATTTCATAAGTTTTTTGTCAACTTAGGCATGTCAAAATTGTATAACATACCAAAGATATTTGGGCAAAAGCAAATTGGGGTTTTTACAATCTTTTCTCTCATTGCTACTCTTTCTGTCATACGCGGTCAACATTTTTTTCGCTTTCTGTCAAAATTTTATAATTTTAGACTTTTTTTTTTCTCTGTGTCTTTCTATTGATGTTGGTTTAATTGTTGACAACGCATTTTCAAAAATTCTGTACGATTTGATCTTATTGTTAGAAAAATTTGGCAGTGATGATAACCTTGTAATTAATTGGTAGAACAAAATTAATATGTACTTTATACATTGTTTTCTCTCAGATTTCCCGAGAGTCCCGGGAATCCCGGAGAAAATTTCTCGGACTAAAATATACATTTTCACGGGAATTTTTTCCTAACTACACCCTAAATAAATATATATGGATGGTTCAGCTCATTAGTGATAAATTGGAAATGTTCAGCAACGCTGATTTTGATTTTGAATTTCAACCATTTTATTTAGCCTTGTACTGCTCATATTTCAATGAGACTTAACTTTATTTAATTTTACTTTTAATTTTAATATAGATTATAATATAATTTCGTCAAAAGAGCACTGATCATTTTGTGCGCTTAACCATCGATATATTTGTAAATATAAATACATATTTGACATGCCATTGTGTCTTCTGTGAAACTGGCATTCGGCGTCACAAAACATCCTGGTACTCAGGTATTCAAAAGAAAATTCTTTGGATTTAATTTTTTTTTTACGGATTCTTGCCCCCCAGAACGAAAATCTATCTACGCCACTGTATTGATCCAATGGGTCCTCTGGACTGAATGGATAATTCTCTGGCCAATTGGATTTACTGATATTATGTTTGGTCACATGTGATTCTCAAGTCACATTACAACTCTTATGGGTTTCATGGACAGCTTGGTTAGAAATGGATTGTTCTATGTATAATCGGATGCACTAGTACTATTCCGGCACTGTCAATATAAAGAAGATTAATATTTAGTCTAGTCTTGAGACTAAGACTAAAACTAAAGCTATGACTAAGGCATAAACTAAGGCATAAATAAGAAAATTATTATTATCTCCTTGTCGGTCCTAAGTCCTCTATGCCGTTTACTCGCCATTGTGTACAGTTTCTGGAAAATTACTTCAGCTCTGCCCAACTTCCACCAACTATTCCCAGGTAACAATTTCACTTAAAAAAGCTTTGAGTAAGGCTTTGTATACGGAATTTATGTAGGATGGAGAATTTAAACTTCTGTGAACAATCCTTGGAACAAGTTTAATAAAAGGTCTATGCAAGTAAAAACGGCATATGATAGTATTTCCTTTCTACAAGAACTTATATTAAGTTTGATATAAGGTTTATATTTACTTTAAAGCTGCGTTCGATAGCCCGAGAAGGGATTGCCTATACGCAACAATGTCTGAGTTCGGTATACCTGCAAAGTTGATTAGACTTTGCAGAATGACGTTGAGCAACACACGCAGCTCCGTCAAGGTAGGAAATGACCTCTCCGAAACCTTCAATACCGAAAGAGGTTTCAGGCAAGGCGATCCACTGTCTTGCGATCTCTTCAACATCATCATGGAGGGGATCGTACGAAAGGCCGGTGTGCATCGTAATGGCACCATTTTCTATAAAGGTGTCCAGCTCCTTGCTTACGCTGATGATATTTATATTGTTGGCAGAATCAAGAGAGATGTTACCGCTGCTTTCGCCGCTATCGAAAAGGAATCAGCCAAAGTGGGTTTGACGATAAATGAGGGTAAAACAAAGTATATGCTGTCTACAAACAAGGGAGCGCGGCGTTTAGACTCCCACGTTTCATCCGGCAGCTATAACTTTGAAGTAGTCAAGGAGTTTGTATACCTTGGCACCGCCATTAATACTAACAACGAAATCAGCCTGGAGATAAAGCGAAGAACAATAATTGCTAATAGGTGCTACTACGGGCTAAGTAAGCAACTAAGTTCCAGAGCCCTCTCTCGATCGACAAAACTAACACTCTACAAGACGCTCGTTCTACCTGTGCTGCTTTATGGCGCTGAGGCATGGGTAGTTTCGCAAACTGACGCAGCCGCTCTGGGGGTGTTCGAGAGAAAAGTTCTTCGCAAAATCTTCGGTCCTGTTCGAGTCGGCGATGACTATCGCATCCGAATGAACCACGAGCTGTATGAGCTCTACGGAGACATTGACGTAGTTCGGCGTATAACTGTGCAGCGACTACGCTGGCTGGGTCATGTCCATCGTATGGACGACGAAGCTCCAGCGAAAAAGGTGCTCGAGGCGAGGGTCGCTGGTCAACGACGACGAGGGAGACCATGCCTCCGATGGATGGACCAGGCTGAGGAAGCCCTAACCGCACTTGGTGTATCCGATTGGAGAAGGCGCGCGCAAAGCAGAGGCGCCTGGCGAGAGCTGATGAGGTCGGTCGAAATCCGGACACGGGTTGTCACGGCCACCTAAGTAAGTAAGTAAGTATAAGGTTTATATTCAATGCTTATTCAGGAACTAGGAAACTGAATAAAAAGTTTAATTGTTTCTTGTTATCTCCTTCTTCTACGTTACATCATTTCATTTTATTTAGAACAGAAAACTTGTACATTTTAAGAATCTTTGTATACTTACCATTGCCCAACCAGCGCAGATTGACCTCGGATCCTTTGTATCAGTGGTGATCACAACATGTTTTCCCATAACCAGTGTTGCCGTTTGGCTATTTAAAGCCAAAATTGGCTATTTTCTTTTCCGCAGTCAGTTTTTGGCTATTTGGCGATTTTATTTTTCATTTGGCTATTTTTTTATTCGGGTGTTTTTTTTAATTTTGATGAAAATCAATTTCTTATTCTAACCTAAATGATTTAAAATTTTATCGCGATTTTTTCAGTCCATGTGAACATGACATACCAATAATGTTAATTGTACAACGCAATAAGGCTGTGATTAAAATTCAACTAGTTCAGAAACACTGCACAAAAAGAGCCGACTTTCTTTGACATTTGTCGTGAGGCCAGTGTGGATAGCTCCTTTTGCGCATTGTTGCTGAATTAGTTGCAATTTTGAACACAGCCGAATATACAATAATTCTCCTAAAAGTGTTTTATCAGACTTAGAAATATGCATTTCTTCCTTAATGTTACATTTCCATAATTAATGCAGTTGCGAACATGAAACCATTGTTACACAGTTTAAATTGCTTCGATTGTCGAAAGAAAATAATTTTAAAAACGATATGAATATTAATGAATTTTGGATTTAAGTGAGTAAATTATAAAACGGAATGGAAGAATTTGCATATAAGGAGCTTTCAGATTTTGTAATACACTTATGATCATTAGGTCTGCTTCCGCACTCGATTGTAGTAACTTGCAATGTGCTAGAACATGTTTCCGTACTTTTACTAGCTAGAAGAACTAGCATAAAATGGCTCTCTCGAGCTCGAAAGTTACTCGAAGTGTGCTATAAGAAATTTGTTCCAGTTGCATAAGAACAAGCATCAAGAAGAATAAGCATAAAGAAGAACAAGCAAATGCCAATTTGTCGTGTGTAGTTTGCTTATGTCGTGCGTTAAAAAATAAATTTACAAATTGTTAAATATCAATATATATAAAACATATAAATAAATATAAAATATCAAGTTAAAATTGGCGCCGTTTGCGATTATAACAAGTTTAAATTGGCGGTGTTTACTTTTGATAGGCAATCCGCTGTTTTCGTGCTTGAAAGTAGCTAGAAGTCGTTTCCGTACTTTTGACACTATTCTAAAATTTAATTTTACTCTCTCATATTGAACTTTACTCGACTTTTACTCGAAAATGTGTACGGAAACAGACCTATTACCTAACAGCTCTGCTGCTGCAGAACGGCAGTTTTCTAAATTATCTCTTGTTAAAACATATCACAGAAATAAACTAGAAATCAATCAAATCAAGCAAAATAACTCTTAAGCCTGTATGAACATAATTTTTTTTGCTCAATTTTTGTCATTAAAAATGAAAACTAAAGCAGTTCAAATAGTACGAATACATGCATTTAATTGGTGTGAGTGAGTACGCATATAGTACGAATTGGAGAACAATTTTTAGGACAGACTGTATTTTCTTTGCATTTTTTTTTTTGCCGTTTCTTTCAATTCGTTCTTCGTTAAGTTTCGATCAAATATTTACTGTGCTCTTAATAATTAATTTGGCATTTTTAGAGTAAACAAAACTATTTAAGATAAATTTATGCTGAATTGGAAGTGATGTGTGTAGCTTATATTAATTTATTAAATGTAGATGCTCTTAAAAACGCCAGAAATAAGAAAGTAACAACGTTTATCCTTTGCTTGCACAATGTCTGTCCTGCCCAAGCGCCACTTGTTTTCAGATTTTAAAATTGGACAAAAAAAATTAAGTCTCATACGGGCTTTACCAAAGAGCCGAGATCATAAACTTGTTTTGTCTTTCAAATAATTTTAAACAAAAACTCGTAAGGAATGGAGCTTCGGCAGGGTACCGAAGCTAAAATACCCCCCGCGGCCGTACTGAAGTATATCCAAAGTCTTTCGACGTCTATAAAATATGTATATATAATCTGCAAAAATATTTGTGACATACGCTTAATTTAATTTTACCCTTAGCTGCCACATAGAGTAATTTGTAAACAAAGTAAAATGCCAACACCCACTTTTCTAGTATAAAGACTCCACATTTTACCGAAGAATATATGCATGGGTTGGATAAACGACGTGGGCGGAGCTTGGGTACGCGATGTCATCCAGTTTTATATATTTACGAAAGTTTTTCAATTTTGATGACGTCACTTTGTATTAAAGGTAGGCGTGGTTTTCATCCGATTTTGCCAAATATCAAAGAGTGGCCTATGTTAAATATCAAAGTTTGTATGCGAAATTTCAAAACATTTCTGTAATTTTTGCAGATTTTTAAGCGATTTAACGTTTTCAATAAAGCCACTTTGTATGGGAGGTAGGCGTGGTTTCCATCCGATTTTGCCAAATATCATAGCGATAGTCTATATTATATATAAAAGCCTATGTGCAAAAATCCAAGACATTTCTGCAATTTGAACAGATTTTTTAGGGATTTTACGGTTAATGTAAAGCTTCTTTGTATGGGATTTGTCAGGATTTATATTGAAGAGCTTATATGCAAAATTTCAAGGCATTTCAACAATGTTTGTGGATTTTGAAGAGATGTTACGTCTAAAATAAAGTCACTTTGTATGGGAGGTAGGCGTGGTTTTCATCCGATCTGGCTCATTCTTGAACTTGATCTTTTTTTTTTTAAATAAGCTTATATTTTGAATTTCATTGCGATAGCTTTAAAATTACGGCTGTAATCGTGTCGACAGACGGACAGACGGACAGGAAGATGGACACACGGAAATCGACTCAGAAGAATATATGTGTAATACATAAAAACATATTTGTACATTTTAGGTGCAATAGTAAATATCTTCGGCGGAAGAATCATGATTATTATTACAGTCATATATATCGTCGTTGGGAATGCAATACCGCGTATCCGTCACTTCCACATACTCACACACGGTGATTGTAAAATTCTACATGAGTGCAGAAAAACTGCTTTCTTTTAAACTATTTTATTAAAAATATATGCTTGCTTTGTTTTAAAACCAGCGTTTAATGGAAAATCCGCCCTTTATTTATTAAATCAAATTGAATTAAAATCAAAATTTTAATTTTGGCTTTTTTGCCATTAACGCGGTATTGCACGCCCAACGACGTTATCTGTTTTGATCTTGAAGTTTTAAGAGATCACTCGTTATTGGGAAATCTTCGCAGCATTTGTTTACATTTTTAAGGCCACTCCTTATGGTATGCAGTGAGTCCTTTCCATTTGTAATAAAATTTTTTTAACAATTGATAAATTTGCGCTCAGGTTGCCATTGATAATAATTTAAATTATAATTTCAATAAAGCATTTAAAATGCTTTATTGAAACGGTGAAATGTTTAAAATTATGCTAAGATTATTAGAGCCAAAAAGGGCTGTTTCAAATTCAAAAGGGCTAAAAGAAAGAGCTAAGGGCTGAAGAACATTTTTGTTGCTATTTAAAAAAAGAGCTAAATCTAGCCTTAGAAGCACCAAAATGGCTTCTAAGTCTGATACTCACGATTTTAGTGAAATGTTTTCTTTTCTTTAAACTGGAAAAATTAAGGCTGTATTTAAACTTTAGTCTTTGACTGTATATGCTTTAAATACGTTTAAAATGTGCTGTAAAGGTTTCTTATGTCTGGGTTTTTTTCAATATCCAAATCGGATTTGAATTAAAATTTTTTGAGAAAAAATCAATTTCGCTAGATCAGCTAGATGGAGTTTTGAAAAAATGCACATGCGGCTAAAGTAGGCGTTAAAGGCTGTTTTTACACGATTTTAGTGAAATGTTTTCTTTTCTTTAAACTGGAAAGCTGAAGGCTGTGTTTAAACTTTAGTCTTTGACTGTATATGCTTTAAATACGTTTAAAATGTGCTGTAAAGGTTTCTAAACACATTTTTATTTAAATTTAAAAACAAATATGTTTGTACCTATATTTGAAAATATTTAGTATAAATACAAATAAAAATATCACCCTGATTGTGGAATCCGGCGGATCAGTTGCGGCGGGAAAATTACTCGAACTCGTTAATTTATCGATTGTAGAAACCGGCGAGATTGTTGAAAACGCAGTAGATCCACGCTCCATACAAAATTACTCACTTTTCATCCGCAACAAGTTTGGTGCGGATTGGAAAATAAAATTTGAAATAAAAATTTTAAATAAGCTACATTAATTTAAGGAAATTTAAGGTCGCTGAACTCGAATCTGTAGTAAAAAATTTGTTTGGTCGTCACAATTTTTTTTTTAATTATAAATAAAAATTAATGAATAAAAAATATAAAAAGCATAAAATTATTCGTTAACAAAAGATTTTACTATCCAATTTTATTAAGGTAAAATTTCAATTTTAAATAAAAAAATTAATTTAAATAAAAAAAACATTTTAACAAAAAATTAATTTAACTTTTATCTGTGTTTTTTTCAATATCAAAATCGGATTTGAATTAAAATTTTTTGCGAAAAAATCAATTTCGCTAGATCATCTAGATGGAGTTTTGAAAAAATTCACATGCGGCTAATGTAGGCGTTAAAGGCTGTTTCAACGTCAACGTCTAAAAAACAACGCAAACAACGCAATAGTGTCCACTTCCTATTTGCAAAGTATTTTAAACATGCTTATATAATGCATTCATTAAATACTTACATTTAAGTTTTCATTTTCCTTATGTTACTCTAGTTTCCACTGTTTTGCATATTTACTTGCTGTTTATTTTGTTTTGGCAGCTGAACAGCTGTTTTTCGGAGCGAATTTTGCGGATCGGTATTGCAGTTCATGCGCTCTGTTTCAACAATATGATTTTTTTGAAAAGTGAAGGGAGTGCGGAATGGATCAACTCCCGACGCAACTGATCCGCCGTTTTCCACAATCAGGGTGTATATTTTTTATTTAAAAAAAAAAAAAACGAAATGGCCATATCAGCCCTAGAAAGGACTTTGACCGAGCTTCTTATGATCAATTTTGTTGTGCGTGTAGTGAAACTGTTCAAACATTCAATGATCGAGAACTGGACCTACCAGCTTTATGCCGACTCCGAACGGCTTATGTTCTCAAGAAGCTTTTCATGGCAGTTTTTTACTCTCTGAGGTTTGCCATTGTCTGCAGATTCGAACCTGGATTCTCTGGAGTATGAGCCACACACTCTACCCCCTACGCCAAGGCCGCCACATTTTTTTAAATACATGATTAAAAATTTTGGGTATTTTTTATGTTTGGGCTATTTTTATTTTGTCTAAAAAAAATGTGCTCCGGTAACACTGCCCATAACACGCGGGCGCCGTGTGTTTTTATGCTTTTGTTGTTTTCGTACACTACGTAAAAGTTTGGTTTTTCTGCTGTGCCTTAAATTTCAAGTCAGTATGCTTCAAAGATAACAAGAAAGGAAACTTAAAAAACATAACCGCAAAGAAGGTTTGCATGTATTTGTGAACCGAAAAATGCAACCCTGAACGCCACTCTTGTTCTTCATCGGCCGCAAACTCTAAAAGAAATCACTTTGCAACCCCAAAGTAGAAGCAGGGTTCGTATTTGCTTTAATGAAGTTTCATGGCTATGAGGTAATTTTTAGTTAAAAAAACCTGCTCATATTCATTTTCGTGAAGAGCTGACTACATTCTATTGTTCATGAGCTGTAGAAGTAACCGCATTGAATTTTTATTTCTACGTTCCTTAACATACATACACACAAAAAATTTAAGACATTGCGATGCCTTGAAGTAAGGGTTAGGAAAAACTCTCAAGTGAAGAGAATGATTACACCCCACCTCATCAATATTATTCAATTCACGAACGGCTCACTTTGCTTTCTTCATTCGTGAAAAAAAAACATGAACGCTCTTTCATTATATGTTCAGAGTGATTCAGTACTCTTTAACCGTTTTCGTAACATTGCGCTCATCAAAAAAACTGACTTGAAGAGCGCTCTCTGCATTTCATTCATTTAATGTTTCTCGTTCGCAAGTTTTAGCAATTCCCCGAGGTGCACCATAGTGGGGTAAAATTTATGACCAGGTCTTATTATTTTTTCACCACCAATATATCTTCTCAACGTACCCACTTCTCTCTGTCACCCTCTTGGGGGTCCTCCTACAAAAACACAAAAGAGATAAATGTCGAAAATGGTTTATATTGTCCGTAACTGGACCCCTAGATGGGTCAAATGTATCAGCTGGTCCTATTATTTTTTGCCCCTCAACACACCCACACCCCATCTGCCACCCATTATGTGCTTATAGATCAACTAAAATTTTGCATCAAATAAAAACAAACGATTTAAAAATTCACGAGCGATAATAAATCCAGCACATCGCACGTAGGGGCCGCTTGTATGGGAGGTTTGGTCAAAATTGATTTTTTAAAGAATGGGATATTTAAAAAAAATACAGGTGAGTCGTTGGACACACGAGAGAGGCGAAGCTTTTTCGCAGTTACATAGATTTGATAGCTTAATAATTTTTTCTTTTTAATAAATTAACTTTTAAATTAAAAAATTTAAAATAACATTAAATAAATTACATATATACAGAAAACATATTTACTGCTTATTTTTTTATTGTTGAATGTCAGATTTCCACGCCAATTACATATACGGGCATATAATGCCAGCGACTCTCCATTTTAACTCTCCACACATGGTTGTGAACTTGGCTGCCCTGACTCATGCATGCGTTTGTTGCTTTCATATTTATTGATATCTATTTTTTTGACACTAAAAACGCACTTGTAGGCATTGCTAATTTTCTTCGTACCAACAGCACCACAAAACGCATTCACAATACAAACAAACCGATGCTGGAGACACCTTGTGGCAAATAAAAGCAAATTTTGATAGTTGTAGCATAGCAAATACACAATCCTCTATCTATTGATAGATGGTGACGATCTACTGCAGCATAGCTTCTGTTATAATTAGGATTGAATTAACACCACTTTCTAACAAGTCTTTGTGGCCTAGTGGATAGTGCATTGGACTCTCGTTTATAAGGTCGTGGGTTCGATCCTCACGGGCAGACCAACAAATATTTTTATTATTTAATATTAAAGTATTAAATTTTCTTATTGTAATAAGCACTAACAACAAAGAAACCATAAAATTTCCAAGAAAAAATCTGTCGAAAATTTTTCAGATTTCACTCCAAGCAAATCACAGAACGAGGAGTAAAAAGCTTCGCTTCAAAAATTTTGGTGCATTTGTAATAAGGAGGATATTACTAAACGGATATGATTTTCCGTTTAGTAAATACAGTGGTTGCAACTTACCCTTTTTTGGATATTTGAAGTCTATTTTTATGCAGTGCAAAAATTAAGCCACTTCAAAAGTATCTATTTTTAGTTTAGGAATGTGCTATTGGAAAAAGGATATACTTTCCGTAAAAAATACAGTTTTATCATTATTTTAAATTTTCTTTATATAGATTTTACATTTGAGGAGTCGCAGAACAAAACGTGCCTTTTTGATTATTTCAAAATGTTGGGAAATCGAAGAAAACTTTTTTCACCGGATTATTATATAGCATGAATCCACAAAATATACCAAGTTTCTTCCTTATATTAAAATACATTATACCACAAAAATTCGCAACAATAAATGTTAAGGACGTATGAAATTAAAGGACCTTTAATATGAAAAAAGCACGTTTTGTTAAAATAATAGTAGAAAAGTACGTTTTGTTAAAATAAAAGTAAAAAAGTACGTTTTGTTAAAATACAAAAATTAAATTTTGTTGCTTGAGATTGAAATTTGCTTTTATTGAAATTCAGTTTTATTGTGTAAATTTTTTTATCTGAGCGATTTACATTTTTTTACCGCAAATTCAATAAAAAAAAAAAAGCAATAAAATTAAATAAATTAATATATTGTTAAAATTAAGTATCAATTCAATCAATTTAACATATCTAGCAAAAATTAAAATTTTCAAACTTTTCTTCCAATATCTTCTTCAACGCAACCGCATTGAACATCTTCCTCTGTATTGTTTCCGATATTGTCATTTTGATTATAAATGAGTTCTTTGTACCATACTAAAGCCTTGTTTTGTATCCAATCGTTCCCAAACTGCTTCTTCAAAAGATTTGTCACATCCTTTATTTTGTCGGCGTTAATCCAACGGCCTGTTGTAACGTTTGTAAGTGAAATTGAAGAAGGGGTTTTCCCTCGTTTTAACAGGTTTAAATAAGTATTTTGTTCTTCGTCTAATTCAACTTTAAAATGCTTAAAGGTTTTAATTAGACACTTTGTAGTCTGATTTTTCGAAACATGTTTATTAAATACTATCCGTTTTATATCTTGAATCTTCTCAATTTTTTTATACATTACTTCAAGGTCTTTTATATTGAGAATGGTCCAATCCTTCTCCAATAATAAAATTTTTCCATGTCTGGAATAAATGTCACAATATTCTTCTACTGTTGTTATAACATCATGCCTTTTAATATCTTTTTCAATACGACCGAAAACCCTGTCAGCCGGTAAAAAACTGTGTCCTCTTACTGGGAATGTAATGGTAATATTTCGTAAATTAGAGGGTGATTTCGATTGGAGCCAAAATAATATAGTACGCACTATATGGGAGTTCTTGTTTTGACCGCCACAGCCATCACAAAAGAGTCTAATATAATTAATTTCTTTTAAACAGACTGTGTTTAAATAGTGAAATAAGGCCGATCCAATTTCGCTTGATCCTCGACCTGCTTGGTTTTCAGTCCAGCAGTAAAATGATGGATTCTTACTATCAACACCTACAAAACATAAATTGTAAAAGCCAATTTGACGAGAGTAGTAAGCTTCTTGAATTGGACATTTTGGTAACATTTGAACACTTTGCATATCAAAAACTATTGTCAAAGTATTTGCAGGTTTCTCTCTCATTAACCCATAGAATGCATTGGCTCTAAGCTTATGTATCCTTAAATCTGTCATTAGTTTAATTTTCTTCAGAGGATCAACTTCGTTTTTAATTTTAGTTTGCGTAAAGTGACATACAGTGCAGACGTCTGATGCCGGTGAGGAAAACCCAATATTGAAATTATTCAAAAAAATTTGTCGAAATAAAGTTTGGCTAACTTTTAAATTATCATCGACAGATTCATTATACATGGAAAACATTTTGGAAATGTTTAGGTTACTATTCAAATATATTCGTTTTGACTTAGATCTATTATAATGACTCTCAATTGCAGGAAAGGAATTAATAAATTTGTTTACACTTTCCTTTTTTTCAATAAATTTGTGGGAGCGATGATCTCCGCCTCTTCGCTCTGATGGTATTCCACCATTAACAATGCGTTTAAGAATAAACTCTATTCTTCTTTTAGTGATTGAAAGCACTTTCATAAAGTATGCCTTACAAACTAATTCTCTTTTACCATTTTTAATCAAATAATATTTCGATGTTATGTTGTTCTGCTTTGTTGATTGGAAAACTAATTTGCGGCTTCGACGAGGTTTTTTGGTGTATATTAGTCTGCTTAAGTAAATATCTTGTGGTATTTTGTGTTCATTTTTATATAACATTCGTCGATTTTTTACACAATCGACTTCACTAAAATGTATGCATTGAAATTTGCTATTTCCCTTATGACTGCAACTATGTTTGTGAATGCCACCGAGAGTGTTTGAATCTTTATACACCCTGCAACGAAACCGAATCCTCTTAAATACTGAAACGTGTATTTAATTCCAAAAATGTTTAATATTACCGCTTTTGAGATTTTTTTAGTTTTTGCTTCTTGCGTGTTCCAGTATTTAGAACTTTCACCGTATTTTGTAATTCTTCCATCATTCAATGTGCTGTGTTATTTTCAATAACTCTCAAATAACAGATAATACTGAAATTATTGCAATTAACGAATAGGTATACTAGATTAAACCATTTACTTTCAATATGGAACAATTACTGAAAGCAAGAAACGTTAATCAGGCAAAAAAAAATTATGAAAAGAGAAATTTAACGAAAACTTCTGTTATAATTAGAGATGAGAATGGGAATGAGAGAGAATGAGAGTGGGATGTGACCGTGATTTTATCCCCACTATCACGCACTCTCACGCGTTATAAAAAAGCACGTTTTGTTAAAATAAGAGTAAAAAAGTACGTTTTGTTAAAATACAAAAAAAAAATCACGTTTTGTTCTACATCAATTTTTTAAACATCAAAGTTTTCTATGATCAGATGAGAAAAAGTATCCAAGTAAGATTTTTTCCAATAGAACTTAACCAAATTCAACAAATGACATCAAAAAACCACTTTGTAAAAAAATGTAAAAAGTCACGTTTTGTTCTGCGACTCCTCATTTCTGCTTGGGTTTTAGAAGTACAAAATCAAGAAGACTTTTAAATTTCCATAAAAAAAAATTATAAAGCAATTTTTTTTTAATTTGCGCAAAGCGCAAGCTTAGTTTTTATATGATTAGTTGAATATAGTTTATTGTGTAGTGATTTTGTGTATGCGATGTATGTGGTGTAAAGGCACCACTTGAAAAACAACAAGAATTTTAAATGAATTTTTTTCACATGTTCATAAAAACTGCTTCAAAATAAAAAAAAAAGTAAAGCTCACCTGAAAAATATAAAATTTTTTAAATTATTATGTGGGAAAAAAATGTTAAAAAACTATTAAAAATAAAAACACAGGTGCGTCGTTGGACACACGAGAGAAGCGAAGCTTTTTCGCAGTTACATAGATTTGATAGCTTAATAATTTTTTCTTTTTAATAAATTAACTTCTAAACTCAAAAATTTAAAATAACATAAAATAAATTACATAGATACAGAAAACATATTTACTGCTTATTTTTTATTGTTGAATGTCAAATTTCCACGCCAATTACATATACGGGCATATAATGCCAGCGACTCTCCATTTTAACTCTCCACACATGGTTGTGAACTTGGCTGCACTGACTCATGCATGCGATTGTTAACATAGAGTGTAAATTATTATCTAGAGATTGCATCAACTCTGCTAAATCTCTGGCATGTGTTAACATAGGTTAACAGAGTTTTTTTCCATCACGTTTTTAAGTGAAATTACTCTGTTAACACATGCCAGAGATTTAGCAGAGTTGATGCAATCTCTAGATCATAATTTACGCTCTTTGTTGTTAATTCCATATTTAGTGATATCATCTATTTTTTTGACACTTAAAAACGCACTTGTGGGCATTGCTAATTTTCTTCGTACCAACAGCACCACAAACGCATTCACAATACAAACAAACCGATGCTGGAGACACCTTGTGGCAAATAAAAGCAAATTTTTGATAGTTGTAGCATAGCAAATACACAATCCTCTATCTATTGATAGATTGTGACGATCTACTACAGCATAGCTTCTGTTATAATTAGCATTGAATTAACAACCATTTCCAACAAATCTTTGTGGCCTAGTGAATAGTGCATTGGACTCTCGTTCAAGAGGACTTGGGTTCGATCCCCACGGGCGGGCCAAAAAATATTTTTTAGTATTTAATATTAAAGTATTAAATTTTCTTGTTGTAATAAACACTAGAAACAAAGAAACCATCAAATTTCCAAGAAAAAATCTGTCGAAAATTTTTCAGATTTCACTCCAAGCAAATCACAGAACGAGGAGTAAAAAGCTTCGCTTCAAAAATGGAAATAGTAGCGACATAGTTAAAACTCAATTTAGGCAAAAAAGAAACACATCACATGATAGTTTAAGTCAACTTAACTTATACGAATGTTAAAATATCTAGTTAAGCCGAGTTTAAACGTCCAATTTTGGTGAGTTAAGCCGAGTTTAATTTGACTCGAACTTAAAAATTAGCCCTAAGTATTTTATTGTATAATTTTCAGATGAAATATAATACGGCTTAGTCAGCAAACCTTTTAACTGCAATTTCCAACATTACGTACTTCATTTCTGATTTTTACGGGGATAACTGTTACAGATATAAATATATTCCGAACGCTATTTTGTCTCGTAGAGAATAAGAACATATGGGCAATAATGAATATATACTTGGGCAAGTAATAACAAAATATTTTATTCTACGTGATTTTATAATTTTCAGCATGTTTTTTGACGTCCCGTAGACCCAATTTATCTTCTATGATCATCGTTGAGGATTAATAAAAGATATCTATGTGTAGCTAATAACAACCAATCCAAACATTATAATCTAGTGGCTAAACAGACCGCTATAACACCTTATCGATATCTTCATATTAAAAGCTAGCCTGAAAAAAGTGAAATTGGCAACTCTACTTCTGACAATGAAATGGAAAAAAAATTTATTTCATTCATAAATTTGAACAGCTGATATTTTTAACCCGAATCTTCCAAAAATTGTTTACTTTTACTACTTTTTGGAAGAAAATAATGTGTTTTTTATGTATAAAAGTTCATTTAACATGAAGCTACAGTACAACAATAAATATGTTTAGTAGGCCGGGTCGATTTGTGGGGAGGCAAAAAAATCGCCCATTGCTCTATGAAAGTCGTATTCTAGGGATCAAAATAAGAAACTTTGCCGAAGGAACCATACCTCTAAAACGAATTCTGATGTCCCCAAATTTGGGTCGAACTTTTGGGTAGGGGCAAATTTTGAAAAATCCCACTTTGACCCATTTAGAGTGCTCCAATCGAGTCCAAATGTATGACCGACCCCCACTAACTTTGGAGGCCCGACGCACACATGCCAGTGGCACACCCCCTGGAACCCCCCTGTGGGGTTCCCCATACAAACATTTCAAAAAATCACCAGTTTTGGCACTTTACATGAAAAAATCAGCAAAATGGCTATGTTTTTCTTTATTTTTATTTATTTATTTATAATAATATTTATTATTTATTTATAATAATATCTATTTTTTCTCTTTTGAAATTTATTTAGTCAGAACATATGTAAATGAAAAAATTAATTTAAGTTAGTTATAGAAAAGAAACTAAAAAAATTATTGTTTGAAGTCTTTTTTACTTTCAAGTCTGGGCAATTTCGCACGGCTCTCTAATGTCGTCGCCATAACAGCCTCTACATTTTCCGGTATAACCCGTTTGGAAACGCTAGCTAGCAATTGAACATGTCGTTCCGTTCCTTGTATGTGTGATGCAATTTTTGGATCATTAAACGGTGGATCATCTTGATTTAAATATTCTTTCAATGTATCGTACGGAATGCTTCGCGTGAATGGTGGTTCAAATACGTTATTTATGTCATTCATATTGATCATTTCCGTGTAACTTGTGCAATTAAACTTTATATCTGGTTTTTTATAAGCTCTAAGTTGCGTTGGGTCGTCAACATCTGTTCGATAGTGTAGAATTATGTTGATAGCACAGTCGCGCTTTTCTTTGCTATCATCAAACAACATTGATAACAAGATATTTTCCGAATGCGCATAATATGAATTATCTGTAATTACTTGATTGACAATTTTGCGTAAACGAGGTTCTAGAAATCGTGGCCAACTAATGAAGTTGAAAAATAATGCACTGCCGTACACGACAGAGCTGTAATACTTGATATTGAAGTACATTGGCACATAACATTTAATTATAAATTTAATTATAAATTAAATAATTATAAATAAATTATAAATATATATAATAAAAAATAATTATAAGAGAATGTACGATTTTCCCTGGTTTGACGTTAGCCAGATCCACCGAAACTACGCCGCTAGAAATTGCATGGGCCATGTCGTATAAGTACTTCGAATCGATGGAAAATTCAATTTTTTTCTGAAGCGGGGGCATATTTTGCAACTCAATTTTCTGGAAGCCGTCCACCACCTGAAAATATATAATAATAAAATAATTAAAAATGGTTGACAATTATAATAAATGAGTGATAGCAATAACTTACCGGAAGAGTTTCACAAGTTTCGATTTGACGGCTCAGTTTTCCGGTTGCCGATCTTGGTCCAGTGCTGGTTGATTTATCCAAAGCTTCAAACAAATGCCGAAACGGAAGTTCGTTGAAGTGTAGAAGGCAAACGAACCAATGCAATGGTCTTTTTAACAGCAATTCGAATCGTCGTATAATTCCACCGTGTGGGCCAGTGTTTGTTGGCTCACCGTCAGTGCATATTCCAATTAATGCATCCAGTGATATATTTTTATCGTTGAAAAAATCATTTAATTTGGTTGTTTTGTATTCAGCGGTTTCATGTTCCAGTCTTACGTAACCAATCAATTCAGAATTGGGTTCTCTCAAAATAACAAGATGAGGTTCTTTTACCATCCTAGTATGATACTTCTCATCAACTTTAGCTGTCGTTAAAGTATCATCTTTTCTGCCATCGAATGAAAACGCTAACAAATTGGTATGATCTAACCGTTTGCGAACCACTTCTTGTCTGCATTTCTCTTTTTCTCTGCGAACTTTCGATTTATCCATGATGAGAGGTTTGCCATGCTTATCTTTCATTTTAAAATCTTGGAAAAGAGTGGTTCCCAGTGCCGATGCTATTCTATCAGGCACACCAAATCTGTCATATACCAAGGCAAAGTTAAAACAATCGTATCTCTCTGTGTATTGTGAACTTGTTCTTCTATCCATATCTTCTTGAACCGTTGGCGGTGCGTATGTTGAATCATCGGGATCTTGGTATGTTGACATAGACGTTGCTCCTTGCTCTTCAGTTTCCATCACAACTGCATCCATTGTTAGTCTTCTCTGATTATGTTGATCGTGCATGAACTCTTTGAGGCGTTCGGGAACCCAGCCGCATGCACATGGAGCTGCCTTCAAATCGCATTTACATGTTCCAATGTAAAAAATTGTTTCCAGAGATTTTACATACTCTGTAAATTATTGGGTTTTGTTTCTTCTCTTGATTTGCTCTTGATACTTGTCAAGCAATTTATTCAATTTATTAAATACACTTTTTTTCAGCATTATTTCCATACCAAGTTTTTCCCAAATTCCATTCAACTTATCTTGTACTTGAATAGTGAATGATTTATGGGAAAACTTTTTTTGTTCTGTTTTAGCACGTTCGCTTAAGTAAAAATAATATCTCAAGATATCCAGATGGGTTGGTAAATTAAGATCAGTCAAATCAGTAGACACTCCAAAAACAGTAACATCGTGCTTGGGTATATGACTCATTGGGTTTTCGATAGTTGTTGTTGCTTCATCTTGCGATGTAGAGGATGGTGGATTCATTGTAAACTTTTTGATTTGAAATCGTCAACTTCACTTATTATTTTTTTTTTAAATATTTTTTTATCTGAAATTAGCACTTCACACTTTGAGTTCTTCACAACGACTTAATGCATTCACAAAAACTGTTGCGTTATATATGGTCTACGAGACGAGGTAATAAGAATGAAATGGTAATTTCAATTCTACCTGCTGTGTCTTGTGGTGGCTTAAAAACGCACACAAGCAATTTTAGGATCTGCAATTGTGTCACAGTGATACCTTAATTTTTTAAAAGGGTTGCGGTGCATTCCAGTGATACCTTAATTGTTAAAATGGTTGCATAAAACGCGCATTTCTTAAGAAGGTGCCATAAAATACCCACAAAAAGGGTTGTAAAAACAACCTTCATTTCTTAAGTAGGTGTTATAAAAAAACTACACAAGTAAGTTTACGACATGCAGCTGTGTCTTGTGGTGCCTTAAAAAACGCACACAAGCAATTTTCCGATTTGTTATTGTGTCACAGTGATACCTTCATTTTTTAAAAGAGTTGAATAAATTTCTAAAGAGAAAAAAAAACTCCAAAAAGAAAAAAACATAGGCATTTCGCTGATTTGTTCATGTAAAGTGCCAAAACTGGCGATTTTTTGAAATGTTTGTATGGGAAACCCCCAGGGGGTTCTAGGGGGTGTGCCACTGGCATGGGTGGGTCGGGCCTCCAAAGTTAGTGGGGGTCGAATGGGTCAAAGTGGAATTTTTCAAAATTTTCCCCTACCCAAAAGTTCGACCCAAATTGGGGGACATCAGAATTCGTTTTAAAGGTATGGTTCCTTCGGCAAAGTTTCTTATTTTGATCCCTAGAATACGATTTTCACAGAGCAATGGGCGATTTTTTTGCCTCCCCACAAATCGACCCGGCCTAATACATATGTACTATGAGGCGAATTTTCACGAAGTTTGAAGGGCTGTATCTTCCAAACGAAGCAAATATCAAACTTAAATGTTTAACTGCAATACCACCTTGTTCAAAAAGAAAGGTTCATTTATTGAAAAAATTAAAGTACAAGTTTATTCATCCAAATCAATATTGTCGCCTTCAAAGTAGTCCCCGTCGGCTGCAACGCACTTATGCCAGCGCTTTATCCAGTCAAGGAAACCTTTCTGAAACACGGTTTTTGGTATGGCCTTCAGAGCGTTCACCGATTTTCCCATGACCTCTTCTTTGCTGGTGAAACGTGTTCCTCGAAGCGGTTTTTTGACTCGATCGAACAAAAAAAAATCACACGGAGCCAGGTCAGGTGAATTTGCCGGCTGCTGAATGGTTATCGTGTTATTTTTGGCCAAAAAGTCACGAATAAGATGAGCATTGTGCGATGGTGCATTATCGTGGTGCAAAATCCATAATTTGCTTTGCCACAACCGCGGTCTTTTTTGGCGAATTGCTTCACGTAAACGTCTCATAACGCCCAAACAATACTGTTTATTGACCGTTTGACCATCTGGCAAAAATTCATAGTGAACTACACCATTGTAGTCCATGAAAACAGTGAGCATCGCCTTCTTTTTTGACTAAAAACGACGTGGTTTCTTCGGTCTCTGTTCGTCTGGCGACCGCCATTCACTCGCCTGATGCCTTGTTTGCGTGCCATTCTCGTATACCCATGTCTCATCACCAGTAATGATGGATTCGATGAATGATTCGTCGTTTTCGACCATTTCCAGCATGTCTTTCGCTATAGCAACTCGGTCTCTTTGTTGCATGAAATTGAGTTCTTTCGGCACCAACTTCGCACCGACACGTCTCAAGCCCAATTTATTCTTCAAAATGTTCTGAACGGATCCAATTGAAATGCCGACGTCCTCTGCTATCTCTCTAATCGTCAATTTGCGATTTTTGACCAACATTTCTTTGATTTCTTCAACGTTTTCTTCGGTAGTCGAACACTATGGCCGCCCGGTACGAGGGTCGTCTTCTCCTTCGTCTTGATCACTCACAAATCGGTTAAACCACTTGTTTGCCTTCTGATACGATAGAGCAGTCACCGTAACATTTTGCCAACATTTTACGCGTATCGGCGCAGTTGAAACCATTTTTCACACAAAATTTGATACAAACTCGTTGCTTAAGTTTTTCTTCCATCGTAAAAATCGAAGACAAAAAAAGGTGTTGTAAACAAAACACTGCCACTTTACCAAATGTCAACGAGAGACGCTGATATTTGGCAGCCTTGTCATAGACACATATGGCAACCTATAAAATAAAATTTTCGAATCGGACAGTGAAGTCCGATGAATAATAATATGTAAATAAATGAATAAATTTAAATTTTTTTAACCCATGCGCACCAGAGATATTTGACCCCAAATTCAGCAAAATTCAGCAAATTTCTCAAAATTCAAATTTTTAAGAAGCTGCAAACAAAAAAGTTAATGAGTCAGAATGTTAAAAAATTTATGTTTAATCAAACAGTTCAAATGTACTCTAGCAAAAAATTTTATTAGTGCAACTTACTGCTTTCTATAAAAAAAAATTTTAAAGTTGCAAGATATTACGTTTTCAACACAAAAATACATTTTTTTAATATGAAGAAATTATTTCATATCTATCTTTTATATGTCAGATTAAAGACCAAAGTGTGCTTAATATTATGGTTTTTAATTCATCATGCTATGTAGAATAAGAGCTGAGAAATATAAGTTAACACAAATGTATATATCGCTATAGATAGCAAGGAAAATATGGCCGCTATTTTGAAAGAAGAAAAAGTTTTTAAAAGCAGTTCTGAGATTCAAATACGCTGGACAACTGTTAATAAAAATATCAACTTTTTTAAAATTGGTCGAGCAACTAACTTTCGTTTTTTGGATCAATTCATTTGGATTGACTCTTCGCCAAAAAATTTAAAATTGAAAAAAAAGCTCACAGCTCGACACAAAATGTTCGATTTGGGCTTAAAACTCATATTTGCACTTCTACATCGAAATTCATTCAATAAACCGGAGGTCCATTAACTTTTTATTTAAAATTGGTTAACGAACGCAGTGTATATGCTGTTGGCAACGATTTGTACCACACAAACAAAAAGTCAGAGAGTGATAATATGTAGAAACGAAATTATTTTATAAAATTTCTTTTCTTTCTCACTCCAGCAAGTTGATAACTCGAATGCAACGAAAAACAAATGCAAGTTTTTTATTGAATTTTCGTTGACAATTTACTTACTTACTTACTTAGGTGGCCGTAACAAACCGTGTTCGGGTTTCGGTCGACCTCATCAGCTCTCGCCAGGCGCCCATGCTTTGCGCGCGCCTTCTCCAATCGGATACACCAAGTGCGGTTAGAACTTCCTCGGCCTGGTCCATCCACTGGAGGCATGGTCTCCCTCGTCGTCGTTGACCAGCGACCCTCGCCTCGAGCACCTTTTTCGCTGGAGATTCGTCGTCCAAACGATGGACATGACCCAGCCAGCGTAGTCGCTGCACAGTTATACGCCGAACTGCGTCAATGTCTTCGTAGAGCTCATACAGCTCGTAGTTCATTCGGATGCGATAGTCATAGCCGACTCGAACAGGACCGAAGATTTTGCGAAGAACTTTTCTCTTGAACACCTCCAGAGCGGCTGCGCCACTTTGCGAAAGTACCCATGCCTCAGCGCCATAAAGCAGCACAGGTAGAACGAGCGTCTTGTAGAAAGTTAGTTTTGTCGATCGAGAGAGGGCTCTGGAACTTAGTTGCTTGCTGAGCCCGTAGTAGCACCTATAAGCAATTATTGTTCTTCGATTTATCTCCAGGCTGACTACTTCAAAGTTATAGCTGCCGGATGAAACGTGGGAGTCTAGACGCCGCACTCCCTTGCTTGTAGACAGCATATACTTTGTTTTACCCTCATTTACCGTCAAACCTACTTTGGCTGATTCCTTTTCGATAGCGGTGAAAGCAACGGTAACATCTCTCTTGTTTCTGCCGACAATATCAATATTATCAGCGTACGCAAGGAGCTGGACACCTTAGTAGAAAATGGTGCCATTACGTTGCACACCGGCCTATCATACGATCCCTTCCATGATGATGTTAAAGAGATCGCAAGACAGTGGATCGCCTTGTCTGAAACCTCTTTCGGTATTGACGGTTTCGGAGAGGTCCTTTCCTAGCTTGACGTAGCTGCGTATGTTGCTCAACGTCATTCTGCAAACTCTAATCAACTTTTCAGGTATACCGAACTCAGACATTGTTGCGTATAGACAATCCCTTCTCGGGCTATCGAACGCAGATTTAAAATCGACAAAGAGATGGTGTGTGTCAATTTGATTTTCGTGGGTTTTCTCCAGGATTTATCGTAGCGTGAAAATCTTGCCTATGGTGGACTTTCCAGGTCAAAAACCACACTGATATGAATCAAGCCAATTAGTGTTTTTGTAATCGGCTTTAGTCTTTCACACAGTACGCTTGAGAGAATCTTATATGCGATGGAAATAAGACTGATGCCTCGATTATTGGCGCAGATTGTTGGGTCAATCTATCCAACATATGATACCTCTTATGTATATGCAAAGTACGCTGAGATTCCAATCGTCGGGCATGCTTTCCGCTAGCCATATTTTGCTGATGAGCTGATGCATGCAGCTTATCAATTCATCGCCGCCAGTTTTAAACAATTCAGAAGACTGGCCGTCAGCACCCGCTGCTTTATTGTTTTTGAGTCGTTGGATAGAAACTCGAACCTCTTCATGGCTAGGTGGTGGTACTTCCACTCCGTCATCGTTGATTGGTGGCACTGAACTGCACTCTCCATGGGCGGCATTAGTAGAATCATCGCCAGTAAGTAAATTGGAGAAGTTCTGTCTCCACAATCTCAGCACATGCTGTGTATCCGTATTCAGATCTCCATTTTCGTCTCTACAAGTGGATGCTCCGGGCTTGAAACCTTGGGTTAGACGCTTAACCTGTTGATAGAATTTTTGTGCATCCTTCTTGCCCTGGTATACCTCTAGTTCCTCACGCTCACGCTTTTCCTGCTCTCTTTCTTGCGTCTGAAAAGGTGCCTCTCTTTCTTCCTCTTTTCGCGGTAGTTTTCTCGCACGGCTGGCGTTGCAGCTTACTGCAGCGTTTTTCTATATGCAGCGTTTTATACTGCTCTCGCGATGCGACACTCCTGATCGCACCATTGGTTCCGAGGTTGAGGGCGCCAGAACCAATGACTTCTTCAGCGGCAGCGCGCATGGAGTGTCATACAGTGTTCCACTAAAGTCTCCGTTCAATGACTTTACTTTTAGAAAACATTAAAAAAAAAAAAAATGTTATTCATTTCAAGTTAAAAAAAAAATTGTTGTTTAATAACAAGTTCAATGAGAATTCAAATCTTAAAAAATTTTTGGAATGAACAAAAAACAAAATAAAGTTTTTAGAATAACATTAAATAAACTGCATATAAGGGCTCCACAAAAGTCTACGTACAACTGAAAAATAAATAAAAATGTATATAGAAATATATCAACTAAATTCAATTTTCAAAAAAAAAAATACCATTTAATAGTCCGTCGGATATCCCTTCATCTTAATGACCGCTCTCAGTCGATCCTGCATCGAGCTGACAAGTTTTTCGGTATAAGATCTTTCAATATTCTTCCACTCTAACAAAAGGGCTTCCTTGAGGTGTGTTCTGTTTCTTATTTCGTGAGCTCTAATTTTATTTTCCAGCCTACTCCACAAGTGCTCAATGGGATTTAGGTCTGGGCTCTGTGGTGGAGTGACTAAAAGGTGTGGTGTGTTGTACACGAGCCACATGCGCACATTATAAGCTGTGTGCTTGGGATCGTTGTCTTGCTGGAAATAATAGTCGGTAGAAAGATCAAGTTTTGTAGCACTCTCTTTCAAATTTTTTTTAAGTATGTCAATATACACATATTGGTCCATCGTACCGTCTATTATTTGCAGCTTCCCAACTCCCGATGCAGACATACAACCCCACACAAGTAGTCCTCCACCACCGTGTTTTACGGTCTTGATCGTACACTTTGGATTCAGAGCTTCTCCTTGCTTTCGCCAAACCCGCAATCGCCCATCGGAACCAAAAATATTGTATTTAGGCTCGTCCGAAAAAATAACTTTGCGCCAGAAATCCTGGGAAGCATTTACATAAGCCTTCGCAAAGTCTAAACGTTTCTTTCGATTTATGGCACTTACGAAAGGTTTTTTACGGGGCGTACATGACTTATATCCATAACTGACTATAGCCCGCCTTATGGTTTCTGGATGAACATCTTTATCATTATATTTTTTCAACTCAGCACTTATTTTGGATGCACTTAGAAACGGGTCTGTGCCAATCATTCGCTTAATTTGCCGTTTATCTGTAGCATTTAGCTTAGCTGGGCGGCCAGATCTTGGTTTGTTTTCAACACGACCTTCGTTTCTATATCGTTCAATAACTGTCTGGATCGTTGAACGGGCACGTGAAGTGATTTCCGCAATTTCCGTATATGATTTCTGCTTTTTAACGTGGAGATTTAATATTAATTTTCTTTCAGCTAGACTCAGCTCCTTTCCAGCCATTTTCAAGTATTTTGATCACTAAATTCAACTGATTATCAGTCTTTCTCTATTTTCAAATAAAAACACGTGTCTACACACTTCAAATATAAATTTACCGTTTCCCGTTACAAGCAAAACAGTGTGAGACAAAATTGTACATGCAGTTGTACGCAGACTTTTGTGGTACCATTTTTTGAAGTTGGTGTAGATTTCAGCTTACTAAAATTTAATTATTGTGTTTAAAAAGGAACTTTTGTTAGAAACTAATACCTTATAACTTATTAAAAGACATTACAAACAATGTTTTCTTTTAAAGTTACAATTGGCTTATTTATTCAAACCTTTTTTAAAATAAAGATCATTGTACGGAGACTTTAGTGTAACACTGTATATGCGCCCAAAGTCCGCCGGCGTCGTTGGGTCCAGAGGTTGATTGGTTGAGCTTAACCGAGAGTTGAGCCGAGTAGGCCTCGGCAGTCGGTGTTAATTGCAGCTAAGCGATATCTAGCTTTCTTTGAATTCCTGTGTGTATGTTCTAGGCATTGCATAATCGCATGCGGATCTTAGCTGCAACAAGATAATGGTCGGAGTCAATGTTGACCCCCCGAAATGTATGCACATCTAGAACACTAGAGGCATGCCTTCCGTCGATTACAACATGATCAATTTGGTTTCGCATTTTTTGATCCGGGGACAGCCAGGTGGGCTTGTGGATGTCGAGGTGCTTAAATATGATGCTACTAACTACCATGTTTCGCGCCACGGCGAAGTCGATAAGCGGTGGTCGTCAACGTAATTGGGGTTCTTATCCGAGGCTGGTTTAGTTTTCATTGGGCAGTAGTAATGTGGCGGGACTCAAACCCTGCGCACATTCCATGTTTAAGGTACAAAATAGTGTTTTCGATATATTAAAAAAAAGTCCACAAAAAAAAAGTTGAAGCACTGGGTTTTTTATCAATAATAAATTCTTATCAATACATTTTTAAGTCAGAAAAACATCACAGTTTTCTAGTAAGTAAAAACGGCAAGTTATTCCATTTCAGAATTGTACACTTTGCTTCGAATAAGTTTTTTTTTTGCAGTTTTATTCATAATAAATTAAATAAGTCATATTATTATTTGTAGTAGTATAAGTTCTTTATACATATGTAGGTATAGACAATTTTATTGATCTCAATGAATTGTTATAAAAATTCAGATTTAAAAGGTTTTATATACAGTGGCTCACAGCTTATTTTATGCAGTGCATACTTTCAACTTTAAGGCTAACAACGAAACTAACAGGAATATAAAAAAAAATGTGTCATAATTTAAAAGATCAAGAGTCTTGTTTAACAATTGAACTTCGTTTATTGAGAAAATATACATTAAAATAACTAAAAACTAAGAAAACAAAAAATACTTTTTAATTTCATGGCACAGCTTATTTTATGCACTGAGGATACTTTTTAAAAATAAACCTTTTTTGTGTATTTATTTTAGATCTTAGTACTCACTGTGATAGCCTTTGACTTTTATGACAGCATCTAGTTGTTTTGGCATCGGTTCCACTAATTTTTGTGTCGTTTCCGATACGACTTTGCTCCACTCTTTCAAGTCAGGACTCTGAGCTGGTGGTGTTATAACGTGCGGACAGTTCCATATTAACTAGAACTGCACAATTTTCGATTTTTGATTAGGATTATTATCCTGATAGAAAGGGAAATTGTGGCGGATTTCCAATTTTTCGGAACTGTGCAGAAAATTCTCTTTTAATATATCAATGTTCAAAATTTTGTTCATATTATTGTTGATAAAAACTGCATTTCCAACACCCGCTGCAGACATACAGGCCCAAACATCACACTACTGCCATCATGCTTTACTGTGGGGCTTTTAGGTTCTTTTAGAAGCTCAGTCCTCGGCTTGCGCCAAACATAGGTCATGCCATCTGAGCCAAATATATTAAATTTTGACTCGCCTGCATAAATAACACTGTTCCAGAAGTGAGATGTCTTCGAAATATGTTAAGTAGTGAACGAAAGTAGGCTTAGTTTATTTTCTTTTTGCTGATAAATGGCTTCTTTCTAGCTACTCGGCCATTGAAGTCGTGTTCACGCAGTACTCTTCGAACAGTTTCAGCACTACATGACTTGCCCAACTCCTTTTCGACATGAGTGCCCAGTTTAGGAGCTGACAATTTGGAATTAGCCCTTATTTTCCGTACTATGTAGCGCTCGTCAGTAGCGTTTAAATATTTTATTTGCAACAATCCTGTCTTTATTTTCGACGCGATTTTCACGAATGAAGCAATTAATACAACAACAACAATTTCAGCAATTTTCCGCTGCGACAGTTCATTTTTATAGAGATGAATCACTTATTCACGCTGCTCAATCGTTGTACCGCGACCCATATTAGAAAATACACGTAGTGACGCTTTGACTTTTGCAATAGGACTAAAAAAAAGGTCAAACCAAATTTTAAATGGCATTCAGAGCCTATACAAAGTAAGCAACCAATCATCGAATTTACAGTTAGTTACCGAAGAGTGAATTTAGTATGTGAATAAAAAAGCTGTGAGATTAAATTAAGCAGAATTTTTTTTGTTTTCTTAATTTTAAGCTAGTAAATGAATATTTTTACAATAAATAACTATGTTTTGCTATACTATACTTCTCGATCTTTCAAATCATGCCAAATTTTTTTTATATTCCTGTAAGTTTTGTTGTTATAGAGCCTTAAAGTTGAAAGTATGTACTGCATAAAATAAGCTGTGAGCCACTGTAAACATAAAAAATTTGTCTTGTTTTGTTTCGTTTTGTTAATAAATAAACTTTTATATAAAAATTTTCTGATGAGTTTTTCGTTTCATAAATCGGATAAAAAACTTTATTGGTATACATTTTTTGGTGGGACTTTTTGTGGGATTTTCGTGTCATTTTGGTGGGATAAACAGGTCAAATTTGGGATACGATCGGGATTTTTTCACTAAATCAGAATCACATCACTGAATCAAACAGTTGCAACATAAGTAGAAGCAAATAACTAGTTTGAATAGTTTGCAAAGTATTTCGGCAATCGATAACTTCGGCAGTCGTCGTTTTGATCGAATGAAACTGTTGGAATTTTGAAAGTCGAAGCAGCAGCAGTTGTTGAACTTTCGCAAGTCGAAGCAGAATCAGTTTTTCAACAGTCGTAGCAGACTGTTTTGCACTTGTTATTTTTGCTCATTATTTCTAACTTTTGTTTTATCGTTCACTTTATTAAATTTTTTTCAATTTTGTAATAATTATGACTGCATTATCTATATATTAATACGCAAACAAAAAAGTTTGTGATCCCTTTTTACCTGTGTTAACTTCAACATATTCACATAAAACTTATATCGATGGAAAGGTATTTTCGAGTAGATGTGCACAATATAATTTTGCGAATATATTATCATTAAGATAGTTAAAATTAAGCAAAAGGGTTTTTACTTTTTTCCCAATTGGACACTGAGAAACCTACAACAAAATACATAGCGACACAGCTCTATTGAACATCGTTCAACGAGCAAGAGTAGAATGCGAAAGAGTCGCAGACACTTCAAAACAGCTGTGCATCATTATTGTTGTTGGTACTTCTCTTAATTTCTCTCTTAACAAAATAAGTTTGCCACCACGTCAGCGTCAAAAAAACTGTTAAACTACTGCTTGCTTCAAAAAACACATGCAAAGACATTTATAATTGTTTATTTTGTTCAATACTTCTGTTCAGGCTATAGCTCAGTACTCTGTAGAAACAAAAACAAAATTCCCACAAGTACATTGAGTTTTTTGACAGCGAACAGGCAGCGGAATTTTTTTCGCTAGGTGGTAGGGATGATATTAGCTTAGTTGTAAAAGGGCCAAAATTAATACAAAATAGGGCATTTTTGACAAGAATGGGGCCTTTAGTGATAATTTAATATTAGACTTTTTTTTTAATATTCAGCCATAATCACAAATATCCAAACAGAAAAAAAGGCTTGTCCGTTGATTGCAAAAGTCAAAAATATGCCGAAAAATAATCAATATACTTAACTAGCAGGACCCAGTGGTCCGTGGCATCGTCACGGACGTTCCAGCAACCATACTTTTTTATTTGTGGATGGTGAAAGGGGGAGTGGCAAAATTTTTTTCCCGTAAGCCATCTTGTGCTCGAAAACAATCTACTGCCAAAATTTCAGCGCAATTAGTCTTAAAAGTGGGCTTAATTATATTGCCTCACGCCCATTTTTAGTACAGTTGCATACAAACTATACAATACCAAAGTTCAGTTTATGTATTCAGTTTTACCAAATTTATACGACCAAAACCGTCTAAAATATAGCATAAAATAGGGCGTGGAAACCCAGTTTAGGTACAATTGCCGAACGTAAACATACAAACAAAATTAGCAAATTTTAGTCTCAAACAATCGAAATAGTCTGAAATATTAAATTTTTATCGATTTGTGGGTGGTAAAAAAATCACGATTTAAGTTTGAGCGAAATCCGTTCAGCCGTTTAGATTTGTATTAAAGTCAAACAAACAAACAAATAAACAAACAGAAAGTGATTTTTATTATTATTATTATTATTATTATCATTATCATTATTATTATCATTATCATTATTATTATCATTATTATTATTATTATTATTATTATTATTATTATTATCATTATCATTATCATTATCATTATCATTATCATTATCATTATCATTATCATTATCATTATCATTATCATTATCATTATTATTATTATTATTATTATCATTATCATTATCATTATCATTATCATTATCATTATCATTATCATTATCATTATCATTATCATTATCATTATCATTATCATTATCATTATCATTATCATTATCATTATCATTATCATTATCATTATCATTATCATTATCATTATCATTATCATTATCATTATCATTATCATTATCATTATCATTATCATTATCATTATCATTATCATTATCATTATCATTATCATTATCATTATCATTATCATTATCATTATCATTATCATTATCATTATCATTATCATTATCATTATCATTATCATTATCATTATCATTATCATTATCATTATCATTATCATTATCATTATCATTATCATTATCATTATCATTATCATTATCATTATCATTATCATTATCATTATCATTATCATTATCATTATCATTATCATTATCATTATCATTATCATTATCATTATCATTATCATTATCATTATCATTATCATTATCATTATCATTATCATTATCATTATCATTATCATTATCATTATCATTATCATTATCATTATCATTATCATTATCATTATCATTATCATTATCATTATCATTATCATTATCATTATCATTATCATTATCATTATCATTATCATTATCATTATCATTATCATTATCATTATCATTATCATTATCATTATCATTATCATTATCATTATCATTATCATTATCATTATCATTATCATTATCATTATCATTATCATTATCATTATCATTATCATTATCATTATCATTATCATTATCATTATCATTATCATTATCATTATCATTATCATTATCATTATCATTATCATTATCATTATCATTATCATTATCATTATCATTATCATTATCATTATCATTATCATTATCATTATCATTATCATTATCATTATCATTATCATTATCATTATCATTATCATTATCATTATCATTATCATTATCATTATCATTATCATTATCATTATCATTATCATTATCATTATCATTATCATTATCATTATCATTATCATTATCATTATCATTATCATTATCATTATCATTATCATTATCATTATCATTATCATTATCATTATCATTATCATTATCATTATCATTATCATTATCATTATCATTATCATTATCATTATCATTATCATTATCATTATCATTAGCATTAGCATTATCATTAGCATTAGCATTAGCATTATCATTATCATTATCATTATCATTATCATTATCATTATCATTATCATTAGCATTATCATTATCATTATCATTATCATTATCATTATCATTATCATTATCATTATCATTATCATTATCATTATCATTATCATTAGCATTAGCATTATCATTATCATTATCATTAGCATTATCATTAGCATTATCATTATCATTATCATTATCATTATCATTATCATTATCATTATCATTATCATTATCATTATCATTATCATTATCATTATCATTATCATTATCATTATCATTATCATCATCATCATCATCATCATCATCATCATCATTATTATTATTATTATTATTATTATTATTATTATTATTATTATTATTATTATTATTATTATTATTATTATTATTATTATTATCATTATTATTATTATTATTATTATTATTATTATTATTATTATTATTATTATTATTATTATTATTATTATTATTATTATTATTATTATTATTATTATTATTATTATTATTATTATTATTATTATTATTATTATTATTATTATTATTATTATTATTATTATTATTATTATTATTATTATTATTATTATTATTATTATTATTATTATTATTATTATTATTATTATTATTATTATTATTATTATTATTATTATTATTATTATTATTATTATTATTATTATTATTATTATTATTATTATTATTATTATTATTATTATTATTATTATTATTATTATTATTATTATTATTATTATTATTATTATTATTATTATTATTATTATTATTATTATTATTATTATTATTATTATTATTATTATTATTATTATTATTATTATTATTATTATTATTATTATTATTATTATTATTATTATTATTATTATTATTATTATTATTATTATTATTATTATTATTATTATTATTATTATTATTATTATTATTATTATTATTATTATTATTATTATTATTATTATTATTATTATTATTATTATTATTATTATTATTATTATTATTATTATTATTATTATTATTATTATTATTATTATTATTATTATTATTATTATTATTATTATTATTATTATTATTATTATTATTATTATTATTATTATTATTATTATTATTATTATTATTATTATTATTATTATTATTATTATTATTATTATTATTATTATTATTATTATTATTATTATTATTATTATTATTATTATTATTATTATTATTATTATTATTATTATTATTATTATTATTATTATTATTATTATTATTATTATTATTATTATTATTATTATTATTATTATTATTATTATTATTATTATTATTATTATTATTATTATTATTATTATTATTATTATTATTATTATTATTATTATTATTATTATTATTATTATTATTATTATTATTATTATTATTATTATTATTATTATTATTATTATTATTATTATTATTATTATTATTATTATTATTATTATTATTATTATTATTATTATTATTATTATTATTATTATTATTATTATTATTATTATTATTATTATTATTATTATTATTATTATTATTATTATTATTATTATTATTATTATTATTATTATTATTATTATTATTATTATTATTATTATTATTATTATTATTATTATTATTATTATTATTATTATTATTATTATTATTATTATTATTATTATTATTATTATTATTATTATTATTATTATTATTATTATTATTATTATTATTATTATTATTATTATTATTATTATTATTATTATTATTATTATTATTATTATTATTATTATTATTATTATTATTATTATTATTATTATTATTATTATTATTATTATTATTATTATTATTATTATTATTATTATTATTATTATTATTATTATTATTATTATTATTATTATTATTATTATTATTATTATTATTATTATTATTATTATTATTATTATTATTATTATTATTATTATTATTATTATTATTATTATTATTATTATTATTATTATTATTATTATTATTATTATTATTATTATTATTATTATTATTATTATTATTATTATTATTATTATTATTATTATTAATAGGTGCCTTTATTGTATTAGTACACTAAGAACTTAGTTCTTCTAAAGTACAAAGATCAATGACAAATTATTGATTACAGTAATTAATAATTAATTTAGAATTTCAACTTACACTAAACTTAAAATTAATAAAAGGTTTAAAAAGATATAACAAAATTAAATTACTAAACAGAAGAAAAGTGAAAAAAAGAATACATATAAGAAGCAAGATGATGAGAAAGAGATTGAGATAGAGCATAAGAAAGAGATGAAAGAGAACTGACCTTTTATTAAGAATTAGACGATGAAAAATGGCTTTTTATTGAAATTTTGAAAATCGTTATTGACTGGATCGATTTTAATTGACTAGGTAATGAATTCCAAATTCGTATGGCGTTAATAAAAAATAGTCTTGTGGAGTTAAGGAAGTTAAAAGTTGGTAAAATTAGTGCTTGGCTTCTGAGAGATCTACTGTATTGTAGCTTATCAAATAAGTAAAGAGGAGTTTTTGAGTGTATAAGCTTATGTAAGAATATGCAATTTCTGATATTAGAGTAAGTTGATATGTCGCATCTAAGTATACAGGTTTTTAACTCAGCTAAATGATCGAACCTACGTAACCCATAGACATAACGTGTTGCATGATTAAAAGCGATTTGCAATTTAAGCTGGGACCGTGAGTCCAACTTACTATATACAAGATCAGAATACGATATGATAGGAACAATTAGCTGAATCACAAGATTACGCCTTATACCAATGGGAGTGTACTCAGCCGGCATTCTAAGATTTCGTAAAATAAAATATATTTTTCGAACTACACCGAAAATGTGAGAGAAGCATTAACATGAAATCCAAGATTAACAACACTATTAACAATTATTATCCATTAATACTTCAGGAATTGAGCCAGGGTTAATTCTAACTTTAGACATAGGCAACACATAGGACTTTAAGACATTAAGATGGAGACTATTATTCATAGCCCATAGGCTTATACTGTGAAGATCTTCATTAAGCTTACAGACTAGATCTTCCATAAGATTTGTTTTGCCAGACAAATAAATCTGCACATCATCAGCATAAGCGTGCATTGTTGAATAGGTGCAGCAGCGAAAAATGTCATTCACAAATATGGAGAACAGCAGAGGACCAAGAACCAATCCCTGGGGCACACCGCAGCAAAAAGCTCTGTAATTAGAAAAATTGGTGCCAACCTTTACCTTTTGTTTTCTATCTGCCAAATAACTACTTACAAGGCGAATAGCGCTGTCACAAAACCCAAACAGGTATTTTAATTTTTGACATAAAAGCTCATGGCTTACAGTGTCGAAAGCTTTAGAAAAGTCGAGCAAACACAAAAGAGTTAGTTGGCTATCATCATAAGGGGACCTAATATCATCCAATACTTTAAGCATTGCAGTAGAGCAACTGTGACCTGCGCGAAAACCTGATTGGAACGGAGACAAAAGGTTATTTTGACTTAGGAACGACGATATTTGGTTAGCCATAAGAGATTCACATACTTTGGACAGGGAAGACAAGATACTTATAGGCCCAAAGTCTTTTGTCTCGCAAGCTCCAGTTTTTTTTGCTACCGGCGTTACTATTGCAGACTTCCATAAAGAAGGAAAAGATGATGTGGTAAAACAATGGTTTATTATGTGAGTTAGTGAGCTAAGAACATGCGGTAAAATAATTTTTACAAATTTTAGATTTATGCCGTCTTCTCCAACCGCATTTGATTTAATTTTCAAAACAGCTTTTGCTACTTCATCCTCTGCTACAGCAGAAAACTGAAATATCTGCTCAGCAGGAGGGTCTAAAATATTTGAAGAAGTAGAGGTGCTGGTTTGATTTACACTCAGACTAGAAATCTGACTAGTCAATCTGAATAGTCAAAATCTGGCTAGTCAATCTGATCGTGTATCGACTGTCATAGAGTTCGGACGTGTTGTAAATTGTAAGCTCCGCAGTTGTTAAATTTCAGTTCAAATTTCTTTCGTGAATTATTGCATTAAACTGCATATTATTCGTGGACTTCAATAAATATAAATTCTAAAGTGCGAATTTAGTAGTTTCACTTGACCACAGCTAAAAGTTCAGTGGGCTATTTAATAATCAGTTCAACAGTACTATAAAATACGACCGAAATTAAATAAAAGTGCGAATTCTGCAAGATATTTCTCGTTCACTGTGTCAACTTTACTCATAAAAAAAAAAAAAAAAAAAAATTTCTTGTTGCGCTATTATTGCTCCCAACCTCTGACTGCTGTATTGGCATTTTTCTGCTAAAGAGACAGAATTATAAACAAACAATTGTAAACATACAATTGTAAACAAACAGAATTATTAAAAAAAGTTAAAAATAAAAAATAGCAATAAGAGCAATTAAAACAAAAATGGATAAAATCTGTGCTTCACCTTCTTGTACCGCAGAGGACCGTAAGGTGCCCAAGATAACGTGCAAAGGCCTTTGTGGAAAATCTTTCCACACTTCTTGCATAGGCTTATCGAAAAGAAGCTTAACTTATCTTGACGAATATCTGGCCAATTTTTCGTTTTACTGCGATGAATGTAAAGAATTGTCACTCACGCATGTTCTACTCGCGATAAAATGCCTTAGTGACTTAAAGGGGTCCTCTGGTAATCTATGCCAAATTTTAGCCTTTTTTCAAAATATTGTGGAAAGAGAACGAGTAAAGATATTTTAGTTCCGTTTTTTGATTTGGGTAGCTTAATTTATTGAAAAAAATACAAAATTTTGAAAAAGTGAATTTATGGACCGTTCAGAAAGTTCTCGGCCTGGTAACGAGGTTCTCCGGAAAAAAGGTGGGTCCAAATTGCGCACGATTCCAAGTGTAAACATCGTCTGAAAAAAAAAATATTCAGTTACTTAGAATGAATGTCCCTATAGCCCCTACCTCGGAAACAAAAATCGAAATTTTTTTAGGGGGGAGCCGCCACTTTGAAAATGAAAAATCGAATTTCGACCTTTTTTTTTGTAGTCTAGTGTAGAAAAAAAATAGTAAACATTATTTTTTCGGCAAGTTTGAGGTAGGGGCTTTAGCGGCGTAAATTCTGCGTCGTTTCATGCCTCATATATCAAAATCGGTCAAAAACTGTTTGAGTTATCGTGCGCAAAGTTTTGAAAAACATGGTTTCGAGAAAAACGCGTTTAAAGTTTTGACTTCAATTTTGAGGCACACAAATGACATTAACACATATTTTTTTAATACAATACTTACGAATATTAATCGGCAATTCCAGCCCCATAAAGTGTGCCTTCCTCCATCTCATAAAACGAGTTTTCCATGGCTTTTTGGGCTCTGCGGGCTGTGCGACCCTCTTTCGATGATGCGTACGTTTTTAGCTCTGAGCGTTGAAGTCGTTTTCCGTCGCGAGATTCAGCATACATCTCGGCTTGTGGGCCGATGACAATACCCATTGTTGACATTATTTTTAAAATACTTGTGAAGCCGGAGTCAACCACTTTTTTGGTATGTTTACCGACGAGCGTAGTGACACCAAAAAGAGACGAGAATCCCCGTTTTTTCCAGGTGCCATCCCCTGAAACGGTCAGCAATGAGGAGTCACAGTCAGGATTTTTTTCTTTCTGCTGTTCCTGCTCTTCTTTAACCGCATTCAACAGGCACTGCTTGTAAACTGCTTTAGCAGACACATGCATGTTTTTCAAGGTGCCATAGTACGCATCAAGGCACAATCCTTGGCATATGTCCATTAATCCGCAGAACATATTAATACCTTCTCTCTCTATTCCAAGCAATCTCATGGCAAAAGATTTACCGACCACCGGCGAAGAATTAATATACTGTGTAGCTTTACATTGGCACTGCAGACTCACTTTGAAGCCGACTCCACGCATACATGTTTTTTCAAATCGAATTTTTTGTTTACATTGGACGCAGATAACCAGAGCAGAAAGCGTTTGGAAAAATGAAAAAAATTCCAAGAAACAGAACTGGAGGTTGTTTTCGATGATGACTTCATTGTCTTGCGTTTTCTTCAATTTTTTGGCCGATGTGCTGGCAAAGTCGGTGTCCTCTACTTGGGAGTGCTGGTTTCCACGGAAATGCTTCTTTTTTGTTCGATACGCGTACTTACGCGGCGCGTTTGGGTGGCTTTTTTTATCCATAGCAAAAAAAAAAACACAAAACGATTTTTCTTTTATTTTACAACAGCAGTTATCGCGCACGCGTAGCTTTCAGCGTTCGAAAATAAACTGAATCTCGTTCGTTTGCTTCTTTCATGTGAACACCTGGGCTCAAAATCATTTCAACCCCTAAATCAAAACATGCATGTATACATCAGGGATGATATTGTCTTAGTTGTAAAAGGGCCAAAATTTATACAAAAATAGGGCATTTTTGACAAGAATGGGGCCCTTAGTGGGAATTAGTGGTAAAGACTTTCTATTTGAAAATTCTGCCACGACCATATATATCCAAATAGATTTCGAATTAACTGTTTTTAAAGTTTTTTAGATTTTTTTTTTATTTTTTTTTATTTCACCATTTTGACCTAAGCAGGGAAGTTTACTTAATTGTCACAAAAACAGCCCACTTTAGTTTAAACTATCAGCTTTCAGAATCAGAAATTGCGGGTCAGAGTAGTATTACTTAATTCTTTCTTTTAAATAGATTTGATTTCATATATAGAGGTCCCATTGCATTTTAGGAAAAAGGCTTGTGCATTGATTGCAAACGTCAAAAATATTTCAAAAAATAATCTACATATATAGTTAATTTCTCATTGGAAAAGTCAAAAATATGTCAAAAAATAATCAAAAATTCTCCAAAAAAAATTGTAAAATAGCAAAGCATTTCCACAGAAAACTGCAAGTCGGATTGATATATTCATCGATAGAGAGTCTTAGGAGTATTCTTTCGAGTCCTTGGTTATATAAATAAGAATGTCAGAGAGATAAGGTTAAGAAATTTAGCAAAGACTCTGGGTGAAGACTTGTAAGAAGACGAATCAAAGATGAGGGACGAAATGTGCATGATACCAAAATAAAATCAGTTCTACCAAGAAAACATATTAAGAAATGGTGGAATTTAATAAAGGATAATTTCATGAATGTTATAAGAATAAATTCATGAATGTTATACAATTTTGGAATATAGAGCCTTGAGCAACAAAATTAGTTAAATCAAAACTAATTAAAGATGGAAAAAAACGAATTTTTATGCAAATAGTTGTTTATTACTTCTTAAGAATATATTTAGATAAATTCCGACGCCATACTCTGAAAGAGCGTGAAGTTTCATATGGTCATTTCCATAATGCCAAACGTGACCGTCGCACACATTTAAAGTTAAAAAAAAGGCAAAGTAAAACATATTTGCATTTTCTTTTTAGTTTACATTGAAGCTCTTAGGTAGCACTTTAATTAGTGCCAAAGTTTATAGTAGGTCAAAAAAATAAACAAAAAAATGGAAGTAGTTTTCGTGTCTATATATAGAAAATCAGAATACAGCGAAAACTGTCACAGTTTTTTGGTGCAACTAGTTTTAGAATCTTATGATATAATGTTACATTATACGTATAATGTTTTTTGTTTGATTCAAATATCTTAAGTACTTTTTTATTTATTAATCATAATCTGAGGCGATACGTGACATTTTGACCGTGACATTTTTTCCATTAGGATTAAATTGAGTAATTAAGTAATTGCAATTTAGTAATTAAAAAACAAATTAAATATATTTTGCGCTCCTTACCTCCACCATTTGCCATTATATTTAGCCAATATCTTCCATTTTTACTAAAACAAAAACTTTTCGAAACATTTACTAAACATTTGCTAAAGAGAAAAACTACATTTGTGAAACAGTCGATTTGATCATCATAGTAAATGAATTTATAAGATAAGGTTTCTCTAAGTTAATATCATAATATAACAAGCTTTTAAAAACTTTTAATTTTTTGGTCACAGTGGACTTTTCTGTGGAAATGTCCATATAGGATATCATACGTTGGAAATTATTTTTGGTACAGATAAAATAAAAAAAATGGGTGAAATTCATTGAAAATTGACGACATTAAATACTTAATCGGTTAAAGCTACTCAAGAATACGATGGAGCATTTTTAATGGGTTCGCCCTTTCATCTATATGCATGATAAAATGCTTCAAGGTATGTATCGTGCTTGAAGCTGTCCACCTCAAAATTCCATTCTTAAACCTATAGAATTACTTTGGGATACTATTATAAGTAAAATCGATTCGAAAATTTAGATATTCTTTTGGAGGGTGTGCAGAAATCTTCATACTTCCTCCATTATAGTAGATACCAAATGTTTGTAAGGAATTTTCCAGCAGATGTCAATCAATACTACAAAATAGTGGTTCTTCTGCATTATACTAACATGGTGGCTTTATATAAAATGAAAGAACATCAATTTCTCAAACATTTTCTTCAGTTTTAGTAGATTTGTACAAGCGTACTATTTCTATAGTCTATCAAAAATCGTAAATAAAGCTATCGTAAATAAAGCTTTAATATAGCTATAAAAAAAAACAAAATTGAGGAGAATTGTTCAAGTTTTTGTTTTTCTATAGCTATAATTTCAAAAAATTCAACAGAACTTATTTTATTGAGATCGATTTAAAATCATTTTATTAAAAATTTAAATTTTGTACATCGATGTGACATACTACTTAAATGATATTTTTTTAGAAGAATTTTACAAAAGGGCCTAAAATGAATCAAAAGGGCTTCGGGGCATATGAAATGAAAAAGGGCTCGAAAAAGCCCTGAAAGCCCCCAAATATCATCCCTGGTATACATACTGCATGTATACATACTGTGTGTGTATATTTTGTAATATCAATACATATTTTGGAAGAATTCCACAGAATTTTCGACTAATGACTGCAGGCAAATAAACAACTTTGCTGATGCGTTATTTTGACGAAAACATACCTACACAAAAATGCCTCTATCTCCTAAACTATTTCGAATTTTGAAAAATTCCCTTTGGGGAATTTTCCCTTTTGGGAAAATGTTTTTGAGTATCTGAGCAATAGAAATATGAAAAAAAAAATCGAAAAAAAAATCGATTTTTCGGATTACCAGAGGACCACCTTAACAAACTCAGTGCGGTCGGAAAATAAACAGTGTTTGAAAAAGACAGTCGATCTGGTGTCGAAATTTGATGAGGCATTAAAATCAATAGAAGACCTCAGCAGTGCTGTCGAAGTGACAAAAAATGAAAGTAATAAAAAGCTCGGAACACTAAACCAGAACTTAACCAAAATCTTAAACTATGCCATAGACCATCAAAACGATATAAACTGTGTTGAAACCGCAATAAGTGCTATAAATAAATCAATAGACACAAACTTTGAGAAAATAAACACAGTTGATTCAGTAAAAAATGTAACTGAAAATATCGCGTGCTTAAGAAATGACGTCGACATCTTGCTGCAATCGACCTCGGAGAAAACAACACAATCACCAACTGTACCAGATCCACTTATCGAAGTTTTGTATCACAAAATAAATGAAATAAGTGACGATCTTGTCTTATTTAGAGAGTCGCTTGCGGAAATATCTGATGCAATCAGTACTGGAACCAACAGAATCAATGTGACAGAAGCCATTGAACACAATTCATCCTCCCTCTTCGATGAAATCATGGAAGCTTCCGTGCTATCCTCTTCAGTGCGTCCCTTACCATCTAACTCGGATTCGCAACCTAGCCAACCAACACCCACACCATTAGTACAACCACCTGTTGCTGCACCTCGGAAAATAATTAATTACTTTGGAACCTCTTGGACCACATCAGAATGGAATCACAGAATTCAAAAACTGAAGACTGGAAACCAAAGTGATAGCACTGCTTTGTTCGTTAAAGGCTTCCCCACAACTACAGATGCAACTTGGGTAGAAAATTACTTCAAAAAGAAGTACAAATTAACCATCTCAGACTGCCATAAAAAGTCGTCAAAACGATCCAAGGTTAGCAGTTTTAAATTTAATGTACCCAAGGCATATGCGTGGATGTTTTCTAGTGCAGGTATGCGAACGAAAGGAAACATTCGTATAACTGAATGGACGGAAAAACCAAAAACGGAAGTTAAGGCACCTAGTATTAAGCTTATCACTAAGCCTATGATTAAATCTATTAAGCCTACTAATATTAATAGTAATAAAAATAATATAAGCCCACCTGCCAGAACACCCTCAAAGCCAGCTCAAGATCAAAACTGGTCATATAAAACAAATTTATTCCCAAAGTTTTCTCCACAGTCAAAACTATCTTCTCAACTGTTATCTTCTTCTAAATTTCCTATTACTCAATCGTCGAAACTCCCTTATCCTAAAGTTAAACGGGTTTCGTTTAACCTCAATAACGACGAAAAAAATAAAACTAATTCATATAAATATCCTAATTTCGTCCATTCCCATACACTAAATCCAACCCCACAGCCCGCAATAGTCATACCTAAGCCTACTTCTACACAACCTGTTACTGCAACACGTTCACCAGCAATCACACCCTCCAATAACACACCTCCTCCCTTAATTACTTGCACTAATACTCAAACGTTCACTAATGCTACACCAGCCTTTCTGGATCCTCTTCTGCCACCTAATGCGAAGCTCACAAAAAATCTCACTGACGTTAGTAGTGAAGGTCGTTTCGTTATGTCTCGTCTAAGAGACCGTCGGTTGTATGATAATGTTCGATTATACCTGTCTTATTTACATAATAAGTCTGACTCAGTCTGTATTGAAGGTACAACAAGAACAAGTGCTATGGTATCCATCCAACAAGAAGGTCTTCCTACCGACCCTGTCGAGCTGAAAAAAATTTTCATTAACTTCCATGAAAGCCTCAACATTTCACCCACTGATGTTGAAAACGACCTCACGGCATTTCATCGCATACTAGCTCAAAGTATATATGGCATTTACAAAGAGCTCGTTCTAACTTCAAAAATTTTTATTGTCCCTAACTCTCATCCTAAAGCAATGTCCGATTATCCAGCCTCCCGAAATACACTACCTTCAATTGCGTCTTTTAATATATCCTACCACAATTGTGGTGGCATGAGAGGCAAACTCAATAAACTGTTTGTTGAAGCTAAATCTTGTCATTTCAATGTTTTTGTCTTTACGGAAACGTGGTTGAATGACGCTATCAAAAATGAAGAAATTCTAGATAGCAACTGGACAATATACCGGAATGACAGAAACTATGCAAGCTGCGGCCTGTCTCGAGGAGGCGGTGTCTTAATTGCCACACATAACTCCTTATCTAGTGAATTGATTGTAACCTGCTCCTCCAAATGCTTTGAGCACAAAATAATCAAAATAAGGCTAGATCAAAAAGCTTCCGTATACATAGGTGTTATTTATATTCCTCCGAACTCAACCCACAATTCCTACAACGAATTATGTGAAATCATAACGTCAATAACAGCTGCGTTAAACGAAGATGATAGAATTATTATTTTTGGAGACTTCAACCGTCCCAATATAGCTTTTGTGCACGATGATGATGACAACCATCTCCTTCCAATTAACCTGTCCAATGCGGTCGACTTCGATTTATTAAGTACTTTTTATAGTAATTATTGTCAGCAAGTTGCTCCTGCTCCAAACCGAAACAATCGCTGGCTAGATTTGATTTTTACTAACTCATATGACGAAGTAAAGGTTAGTCCAACCTGTGAGGCTGAGCAGATATTTTCCAATACCCTCCACCATACTGCTTTTACTACTGAGTTATATACTAACAACATAACTTTAATACAGTCATTCAATAATTCTATTGTATACGATTTCCTCAATGCCGATTACAATAACATTAAAAATGACTTAAATTGTTTGGACTGGAACCAATTGTCTGCACTAGAATTGGACGATGCTGTATCGTCTTTCTATCAAAAAGTCTTTTCTGTATTTGATACTCATGTTCCAAAAATAAAGAAAAAAAAATAAACTATCGGAACCGTGGCTTGATTCAAATCTTAGAAATTTGAGAAATCAAAGAAATAAACTTTACAGAGTCATTAAAAATTGCGTCATTGTAAGTGATGAGGTAAAGGTTAGATACGAAGAGCTGTCTAAGGAGCTTTCCATTAAGTCCGAAGAGGCTTATAGGCTTTACACCAATTTAATTGGAGAAAGGATTATTGAAGACCCGAAAAAATTCTTCGATTTTGTAAATGTAAAACGGAAATCGACCGGATACCCAAACTTCATGTTTAAAGGCAATGTTACTTCATCTAACTCACAGGAAATTTGTAATCTCTTTGCGGATCATTTTAAAGAAGTCTTTTGTTCAACTACTTCCCAAAATCAACCTACATTTGCCAGTATAACTAGTAGACCGACATTGGTTTGTGAAATAAATATTACATGGAGTGACATAACCAATTCCATTAAAGAATTAGATTCAAATAAATCTCCAGGTCCAGACCTTATACCACCAATTTCACTTGTTCAATGTTTAGACCAATTAATTACGCCGTTACATATGATTTTTAACAAGTCCTTGCATACAGGTATATTCCCAACTTTTTGGAAATCTTGTCATCTTACGCCAATTTATAAAAATGGCGACAAGAGATCAGTTGAAAATTATAGGGGTATTGCAATATTGTCAGCAATTCCAAAGCTATTTGAAAAAATTATATGTTCCAAACTCACGAGCATAATTAATCCGTGTTTAAACGAGCAGCAACATGGTTTTCGTAAAGGACGATCAACAACCACAAATCTTGCAATCATGGCATCAGACATTCTTACTAAAATGGAAAAGGGCCACCAAATAGATGCAGTCTATACAGATTTTAGTAAAGCCTTTGATCGTGTTGATCACGAAATCCTAGCTAAGAAACTAGAAAAATTTGGTATATCAGGTACTGTGCTGAAATGGCTCAAGTCTTATCTCTGTGAAAGATCCCAATATGTGAAATTTCAGGGTACTTTGTCTAAAAAGATTGTTGTCTCGTCGGGTGTACCTCAAGGTAGCGATCTTGGCCCACTTCTCTTCAACATATTTATTGCAGACATATCTGAAGTTTTGCATGATGTCCCCCATCTCTTATATGCAGATGACTTAAAATTATACTATAACATTAGATCCGAAGTGGATTCAGTATTCTTACAGAATAAGCTTTTTTCTCTGGAACAGTGGTGTAGTCAAAATAAGCTTTATTTAAATATAAATAAGTGCTACGTTATAAGTTTTGCCCGTAAAAACGTAATAACATATAGCAGATACATGCTAAATAAGGTAGAACTTAAAAGGGTCAACCACATAGCAGATCTTGGAATAATTCTTGATAGTAAGATGCGCTTTAACCTTCACTACGATGATATCATATCCTGGGCAAACAAAATGCTCGGTTTCATAAAAAGACGTGCAAAAGAATTCAAAAACCTTTAGGTTACTAAAACCTTATACTGCACATTAATACGACCAATCTTAGAATACTGTTGCATAATTTGGAACCCAGCTTTTGTAGTGCATAGTGAAAGGCTAGAATCTATTCAAAGACAATTCTTGCTTTTTGCATTGAGAGACCTATACGATCCTCGTGACTATACAAATTTACCACCATACGAGAGTAGACTTAAAATCCTTAATTTAATGTCGCTGTCATCAAGGAGAATATTACTTTGCTCATGCTTTACATTCGATGTTATTACTGGTAACATCGGTAGCGAATACATCTCGAGCAAGGTACTATTTAATGAACCAATAAGGCAAACAAGGTATACGAAATTGTTAAAAGAATCGCATCACAACACTATTTACGCATTGAACGAGCCCTTGAATAGATGTTGTAAAATATTTAATAATATCAGCGAGCATTATACACCGCCAATATCGAAATTCAGATTCAAGCGTTCCCTTTCCAAATCACTTTCCTTTACATAACTACTCCCTTATTAAACACCAATTCACGTCCTATGCCCAATGGTACATATAAGTGAATCTTCTCCAATTCCTTTTCACCATTGTGATCCCTCTTCTATTTCCTTGATCTAGCATTTGTAAAAAAATTGTAAATCAAAAATTTTAATGTTAAATAAGTAAAACACCGCATTGTAATATTAACTCTATTCTCCCATATCCAAATGCCTCTTCTTACATTGCCGTCTACCACCCATACCTAAACAAAATTTAGTTGTTCTCCCACTCAGCTTTCCATCTTAATAATATTTTAGCATAGTATTAAAAATTAGTACATATTTTTACTATGTGTATAAAATCTGTCAGTATGTAAGCTTAGTATATAAGTTCCCCTTTCGTTCTTCTTCTTGTCTTTTCTTTTTGACGTGTTTTTGAAAATGTGTCGATTCATGTGGGCGGATTACGCCCACTGAGAATTGCATATCTTCTACACCTAAAACAAGAAAAGAGGAGAGAAAAACAAAAAATAAAAAAAAAAATAAATACAACAACAACCTGTTAGAAAAATAAGTTAGAATAAGTATATTGCCTTGTTTGGCTAAATAAATAAAAAATAAAAAAAACGAAAAAAATAGAAAGAAAATATTCATTAAGATAGTCAGGTTGAATTTGACAGTTTAATGTTTGTTTATCTACAATGCAAAGATTCTTTAAGTTATTCCAGAGTACTTTAGGTGGAAAAGATGTCTTCAGTTTAGCAGCGCAGTACTTTATTTTTGATTGCCTTATTATAGCAATTGAGGCATTCCTAGCACATCTATAGCTTTCCCATTTCTCAGGTGAAGGGTTTTTTCTCCAAATGCTCCGCAATATATTTCGTTTTTTTATGGCAAGCTGAACACGATTGGTGAACCACGGACAAGACGTATTTGTTACCTTTACGGTTTTAAGAGGAACATGATTAACAAATAATTCATTTATTGCACTTGAAAGTAACGATACCTTATCATCAATATTAGGACAAAACCACACATCATTCCACGGTGTTAAAGACAGGTCACATAAGAGAGACTGGGAGTCAATTGACTTGAAATCACGATACGAGAACGTATTTGATATACCAGAATGAGACAGATTGATCCCAAGCGTATAGATTTTATTTTCATTAATATAGCTTTTTCCAAACAATTTTGAACAAAGACATTTATATAATAAGTTAATAATACGAATAAAAATAGCAAAGCATTTCATAAATGTTATACATTTTTGGAATATAGAGCCTTCAACAACAAAATTAATTTAAATCACATCGAATAAGGACAAAAAATGTTCCATCGCAGTTTCCGCATTATCCATTTTTTTAAAAAGTTTATAGTTTTTTAGTTGAAACATTCTGAATTTGAAATATTTTCATTTCGGATGCTATTTTGGGAATGCTGAATTTTTACCCAAACCCTACATTTTTAAAAATTTAGTGACTCGAAAGCACTTTTATGTTCGGAAAAGAATGTGTATAATAGACATCTGCATGAATACATTTGTTTTGCCTGCAGCAAAGTATCTTTCAAACTTGTGTACAGTTCTTTCAAATCTAACACAGGCTGAAGCGAGTAGTGTACAACATCCGGTTGAATCTTAACAGAGTGTGTCCACAACTTTGGGTTAGTTGCATAGCTATTTTCCTGCAGACTACTTTGCCTTTTCAAAACATAGCAAGTACACCAAGTAGATTTTGCTGTACCGCTCGATATAGATATGAAGATCAAGTTAACAAATCATGTCTAAAAAAGTCTTCTTTATTTTTAGTTTATTTTATTCACTTTCCTTTAAAAGTATTGAAGTTTAAAAAATTTAATTTTATTCTTTTTAAGGTTTGTATGAATTATTTTCACATTCTTTTATTTATTCTAACTTATATACATGTACTTGGATACGAGCACAAGTACGCGAGGAAATTTCATATTGAAAACATTTCGGTTTTGAGTAAAGTATTAGAATGTTTTACTTTTGATTTGTAGTGTACTCACTCGTTGTTGGTTGTTGACAATGATAGAGTGTAAGTATACGTGTTTCAAGCAAATGATTTGAAGAAGCGTTCGGATGTATTCGTACAGATGTCTAGTGTATAATACAGATTTAATTTTTAGATCAAAATGTTTTTTGAGTGGAAAAAATCGCATATTTATGCAAATAATTGTTTACTAGTAATAACGTTCAGAAAATCGGTAGTACTTCCCTTCTTCGCTTTGGAAATCACAATTTCTCATTCACATTTCAGCGAGTTCGTGTTTTTTTCAACTTTAAACGCTTATATCTGCTAAGCGCTACAACTTGTCAAAAATCTATTAGTTTCGGCTTACCTACACCTCAAGACCTTTCTAAAGATATATCAAGTGTTGCTGTAGCATTTGTAGATTTGCTGGAATAAAGCATCCTTACAGGAATAAATATATAGAAGAAGAGAAGATTACTTCTCAAGCTACGTACTTCTAAGGCTACGATGGAGTCTTTTTTACGAGTTCGCCTTTTCTTCTATAAGCATGCATATGCATATCGTGCATGAAGCTTTCAAACCTCAAAATTCCATTCTTAAACCTTAGGGATACTATAAAATGTAAAATCGGTTCTAAAATTTAGACATTCTTTTGGAGGGTGTGCAGGATTATTCATACTTCTTCCATTATAGTAGATACCAAATGTTTTTAAGGAATTTCCCTGTAAATGTCAATCAATAATACAAAGTAGTGGTTATTCTGCATAATACTAACATGGTGGCTTTGTACAAAATATAAGAATGTCAGTTTTTTTAAAATTTTGTTGTTTTAATAGATTTTTACAAGTGAACTATTTATGTAGCTAACCAAAAACGTACCTGAATAGGCTTATATAGCTTAGATATAGCTTTAAAAAAAAAAAAACAAAATTGGGGAGAATTGTTTGAGTTTTTTGTTTTTCTAAATCTATAATTTCAAAAAATTCAACAGATCTTATTTTACTTAGATCGATTTAAAATCATTTAATTCAAAATTTAAAGTATGTACATTGACGACAAACTATTAACATGATATTTTTTCTGTAGAATTTTTCAAAAAGGCCTAAAATGAATCGAAAAGGCTTCGGAGCTTATCAAATCAAAAAGGGCTCAAAAAAGCCCTAAAAGCCCCCAAATATCATCCCTGCCAGGTAGTACGTTGTTGAAGGAAAAAATTTGTTTTTTTTTGTCCTGCCAAAATTTCGCTGGCAATAATATGCCCGTACATTTAATTGCCGCGGAAATTTGACATTTAACAATAAAAAAATAAGCAGTAAGTATTAGTTGGTGTTGAATTTGTTATTAAACGAATTTATTTAGTTTATTAATGCGTAGTCTTGCCTTTTATAAGATATAAAATTGCAGAAATAAAAATTTGAATCTGTCAGCCAGAACAGGTACTACTTTTTCTCCACACAAAAATTTTGACCTACACCAAAATTTTCGCGTTTAGAATTATATGCCCAAAAATTTTCGTTCCTACAACATACTAAGCTTATGGGTTGGTGTGTTCAGCAAACAAACAAAAGAAAACCCGATTTTGATATGGCCGAATTTCATCCACAGGCGATACTAGTTGTTATAATTGTACAAAAGTTAGAAAGAATAAACAGAAATCATAAGCGCAAAACAGCCTAAAAATTCACAAAGCCATAAGGACTTAAGAATTCGCATGCCCCTTGTGACCAGAGAATTTGTAGGCCCACTGAGACAGAAAAATTCTTATGCCCATGGTAATGCACATTGGGTCTATTTGCCCCTGTCAATGACATCGCTGTGTAAAAAGAGCGTTGTGAGTGGATAGGCGAAGGACATGCCCCTTACACTAAGGGTATGAGAATTCGCATACCAAGTGGTAGGTCAACCGAACTACAAGGTTTATATTGAAAAACAACACTCGAAAATATTTCCTTGCACCAAATGTTGTGAGTTTTTAACAGCTTCTTGTTTCAGGGCATGGCAGAATTATAAGGTAGGCTCAAGTTGGCGTGAAAAGGAAGCTGTATGTCAAAATCGGCTGGTCGAATTTTAGTTTTCTTATTGTTGTTGTTGCATTTATCATGTGGTGTTAAGAGTTCTCATATCTTTGTTGTTGCAAAACTTGTTGTTGGAGCAGCCATTTAAATGTGAGCCTACCTTATAATTGTATCAATGTTTCAGTGTAAAGCTGTGCACTCGGAAAGCTCTCTTTGTTGCTGTTTAAACCGTGCGTTAATCACCACTGCTTTGTATCGACAGCCGCACACTCTATACACTCGTCTATTCAAGAGTTTCCTCGCGCGACGTTGAAACGTAATTCTTTGAATTCCCTTAAGTAAACTTTCATACAGTTCTAGATTGCAATCATTTTATATATGCACTTAATTTGGAAGCAATAAATTGGCTAGATAGCCGAGCGCTTAAGGGAGACAGTTTATCAACAGATAGATTCACGGTTCAATCCCGGGCTCTGACAAAAAAGTTTTTTATTATTATTGAAATAGTTTTTTTTTAGTTTCTTTATGATAGTGAATGTTTTTTATTTAATTCAGGAATTTTTTATGTTATTGTTTTTTAACAATGTTAACTAATGTTTTATTAAAAATAAAGAAGACCGTTACTGACTTTTTGAAGAATATATATAATTTTATATTTTATTTAGTTTTTAATTATTAATTTCAAATTTTTCACCATTATTTTTTCTTTTGCCAGCCGTAAACGCTTTGAAAAAGCAGCGCACAACTTCGTCTGGTATTTCGTTCCATATTTTCTGAAGGTGACGCTTAAATCGTTCTATCTTTAGGTGTTTTATATTCTTCATTCTGTCCAACATGAAGCCCCATATCAGATCCGGGGAAGAGGGCTGCTTATCTTCGGCCGAAATAAAACACGGAAGTTCGTTCTTGCAGCAGCTCTGAACAACCTTAGCATTGTGAGCTGGAGCGGAATCTTGTTGGAAGCAAAATCGTTCATTCCCAAATAACTGCATGGCGTGTGGCAAGATATGCTTTTTTAAAACCTCTTCCAAGTAGTAAATTGCGTTAATTTTACCTCTTTTTCAATAAAAAGCAGAGGAAGCTTGCCTTTTTCTGAAATTGCCCCATACCATAACAGATGATACGTTTTGATATGGTTCAACAGCTTTTTTATGAGTAGGGATATCAGCCGTATTTGCTGCATAAACGCGATCATTTATGAGCGTTATGACTGTCTTGTATTAAGGCCCAGTTTCTAGTTTTAAGAAAAATTTTCGAATTTTTTTTTATTTTATTGTTTTGGAAAACCTCTTAGAAGATGTGTAAAAAATGTGAATGTGTGAAAAAATTTCATAATAAATTTCGAAGCCGTTTAAGAGATATTTAAATATTTATATAATAACGCTTATAAAGTAAATTAAACAAAAACTTTAAACTAGTTTTTTGGAAATGACATTTATTGAAACGGCTTGCACTCTAATTCGAAAATTATTTATCCGATTAACTCAAATCTTGTCTTATTATTTTTAAAAATTAAATACGCTAAGTGAACCGACAAAATCAAGTCAAAAACATTTTTTTTCAATTGATAAGGTCCAAAAAATGGGGTTTTTTAAATGAATGCGGCATTTTTATACCCCAACGCGTACTGCGTAAGGGGTATATTAACTTGGTCATTCCGTTTAGAAAAATATATATATTTTTATGTTTAAAAAAGGAATATCAAGTTCGAAAATGGGCCAGGTGAGATGAAAACCACGCCTACCTCCCATACAATGTGGCTTTATTTTAAAAGTAAAATCTCTTAAAAAACTGCTCAAATCAAAGAAATGTCTTGCAATTTTGCACATAAGCTTTAATATTTAATAAAGACCATCACTATGATATTTGGCAAATTCGGATGAAAACCACGCCTACCTCCCATACAAAGTGACGTCATCAAAATAGGAAAACTTCCGTTATTATATAAATCTGAATGTCTTCGTGTATGTCGTGGCTAAAGACTTCGAATACACTTCAATATGACAGCGGGGGGGGGGGGGGGGGGGGCGGTTATTTTAACTTCGGTACCCTGCCGACACTCCATCCTTACTAGTTTTTTTTTAATTTTAAACTTTTTGTCGGTTCACTCACAAGGCAAAACTGTTCTAAAAACAACCTTTTTTGATTTTCTTATTTTTCGCTCCCTGGAGATTAGATATCGTGCAAGCCGCAAGAGACCTTTCGTTCGCGACCTCAACTTTTACACGCTGTATAACAATAACTACTGATGGAAAAAAAAAAAATCGTTAATTTAAGACTTAACTAAAAATTAAAAAAAAGTTATTTAAGTTATAAAATAAAAAAAAATACAGTCATTCAAAAAAGTCCGCTTTTATACTTAAAAAATTTAAACTGGTCCTTAAAAATAATTTTTGATCTGAAAAAATTATTTCGTAGCATACGTGTTGCCAAAGGAGTTACTCGCTTATTTTCCTTCTCATTTCCTTTTGACACTCTGTAAGATCGTGAATTCGCACTAAATAAAAGCATTCGAATAAAAGCACTCATCTTCAATTTTTTTTTAATAACGTTTTGTATGGTGTTCTGGCACACACCCATGTGTCTGGCGATCTTTCTTGCCGAAACAGCGCAATTTCGACGTATTCGCTCGCGCACTTTCTTCACCATTTCTGGAGTTCTCACGGTACTTTTGCGACCTGTCTTTTTTGCAAATTTTAAACTTCCAGATTTCTGAAATCGCGCGATAGTACGAGATACAAACATTTTGTTGACTAAAATTTTTTAATGATTTAACAATTTCACTATGCTTTGCACCCTTCATATAAAGTTTTACTACAAGTTCTCGTTAAGAGTCCATGCTTCTCAAATTTTTTGCACTGAATGATTTCGTTGCTTTACTAGTGCATTCATTTCGGTATTGATACAAAAAAAAAGCAAAACGAAATAGCAAGCCTAAGCTTGTTGCGATAAGTACAGCAGCGCTTTGATAAAAGGTAACAGTTATTCGTCGCCACGCCACGGCTCTTTCAAGAAAAGCATGAATAATTACTTTTATACAAGGCCTTTTCAAATTGAGTATGAATAACTTCAAATATTTAGGTGAAATTGTTATCTGGGTTGTCCCTACTTCTCGACTGTTCTGTCCCATGTTCTTCTCAAGCCACTAGGTAATCTGCTATCCTGAGTTAAAAGAGCTCCATTGAATACCATGTTTTGCTATGGAACTGTCACATTTTGGGAATGCGGCACCAATACACTGCCACTTCCTTCGTTGGATGATTGTGCTTAATTATTTCCGATCCGTTTTTGGTAGAGCTGTTTATTAGAGATACGGTCCGGCAAAAAAAAAATCTTAAAATGTTCATTTGGTTGCACAAAAATGACTCCGATATAAAAAAATGCAATCCATCTTATTCAAAAATCTCGAAATCTTGTTAACGTCTACAGAGCCTGTTCAAGTCCCAATGACATTCAAGTGACTTGAGATAATCATCCATTTATGCCAAAGGAGGCCACTAAATCCTTTTAAGTAACAATGAACCTCCTTGGAGCAAACATAATTAAACTGAAACTGTTTAGCCATAGAAGTATTAATTTGAAATCAAGGATCGCAAGACCAAAAGAAGTCTCAATGAAGTAATATAGATCCAGCCGAACGTGAATACTTACAATCGTGAACGCTTGAATCCGTGTACACGTGACCACATGAACACGTGAACACGTACTTTTGCAATTACACGTGTAGTACGTGTTTAACATTAACGTGTAGTTCGAGAACATGCTTTTTTTAAATAATCTTTAAGACACGTGTTTTCGTACTACACGTGAACATCTCATTTGGGGTTTTGTTTTTTAACCCTTATCCTATATTCATGGGTCAAAATTTCCCAGAAGATGTTTGACATTGAATATTTTTGCAGCAGATATATATTTTAATGAAACTTCTTGGCAATTTTTTTTTGTCATGAAACTTAAATTAAAATATATTTATTTGTTCCATTACCTCCTTTGGGTAAAGCTGAGCAAAAATAGTTCCACAAACTGTACATGTGGGTCGAAATTGCCAATATGATAACTAGTAAGAATGTATAATGAGAGCCTTTTTTTACAAGAGCCATCGTAACAAAATAAAAAAATATCAGTTATGTGAATCGGTGTTTTATAACGAAATTTTGTGACGTACAAACAATAGCAACTGTTGTAATTACCTCAATTACCGTTATCAGTTTCGCATATTTCTTAAAGTTATGTGGTCGAAGCTTTGTCTGCGAATGATTCGACGAATCACAACATTCATGAAAATATTGAAACTCTTGTTCAGTTGCTGTACCGACAGTTAAATTTGTTTGTTATGTATTCGTAAAAATATTTTTTAATGTACAGTTATAATTTGTTTGTGCAAAAATGAATAGAGAAGATATTGAAGCTTTACTAGAAATTTCTGATTTTGATGATGAAATGGAAAGATGATCTTTCCGAAGTCATATTCGACTATGATTCCAATTTATCTGAGACCACAGATGAAGAAGAAATGGGTGGCAATCCGGAATGTGTTTCACAAATTAATCCGTCCAAAAATAGAAGATATGTGTTGTATTGCAACTCAATAGCAAGTGCAGCTGGCAGACGTGCAAAGGATAATGTTATGAACATTGCGCCTGGTGTAACACGATATGCTATGGCTAGAACTGATGGCATAACATCATACTTTCTCTTATTCGTTCCTTATGACCTTGTACAGATAATCGTTCGAATGATTAATATAGAAGGAAATTTATTTGTTCTTGAAATTGACGAATGACAATATCAGAAAATTACTTTTAAGCCAGTCTGTTTTTGGACATACTTGGATTCTAGTAGGAAACATAATTATTGAAGCATATTTTTTACTTTTGTGATTGGCACATCGCATATTGGTAGAGGAGCTTATAATGGAACTCATTAATCAGGAAATTTCGCGCAGAGCCATTCTTTTTCATAGCAGAACAGCAAAAGCAGATGTAAAAACCTTTAAAATAACGCGGAAACAGTTCCTTATACTACAAGCTTAAATCGTGGTCGTTTGTTCATTTGTCCAAGTCGATCTAATAGTACAAAATATTAAAATAAATGTTCTAGATGTAAAAATGTATTTGCGAAAACCATTCTGTAACAACAATATACTGCACTAAAAGCCTTAATCGTATTCACTCAATAAAAATAAATTATGATCCTATATAAAGAGTTTTTCATATTGGGCAAAATTGGCCCACTAATGTCATATGGGCATTTCCGTGGTGGCGCACGTGACGATCGTACGACTTTAATGAGTGAAAAAAGAATGAAAAATTTAACTTACAAGTTCCTTATTTCGATTTTCCAATTGCTTACTAAGCCCACTATACAAGGTGTAAAGCCTAAGAGTTGTCAAAAGTTCGGCTCTTTGATAGAAGCCACCAAAAATGATACGTTACGTGACAAAAAATAGAAGTGGTTTTTGACTTGGATCACAAAATTAGTAAAATTTTGTAAATTGACAAGAGTTTTTGTATAAAACTTTTTTTAGAAGGATTTGAAATAGTATAAGTTTATTTTCAAAGTAATCAAATTTAAAACCCTTTTTTCGTTTTTGTTTATTGGGCTTAGTATGAAACGTTACGTGACATGGCGTTACGTGACATGGCGTTACGTGACATTTGTAATTCATTTGGATAATTAAATAATTAGGTAATTAAGTTATTATGTGATTTAGTTATTAAAAAACAAATATATTCTGCCTGCCCTTGCCTCAACCATTTTTCATTATTTTTAGCCAATGCCTTCCAATTTTACTAAATCAAAAACACTTACGAAACATTTACAAAACATTAACTAAAAAAAAATTACATTTGTGAAACAGTGCAGACGATTTGATCGTCATGCCAAATGAATATATATTTAAATTGCTTAAATCAATAAAATAAAAATGTTTCTCTAAGATAATATCATTAAATAATAAGTTTTTAATAACTTTTTATTTTCGTGTCACGGTGGACTTTTCGGCGGAAATGCCCATATGCGCTTTTTTCTTTTAGTACAGGATAAGGGTTAAGGCTTATTTCACAGAACGACAAAGTAAAGAAAGAGCATAAAACCTGCACGATTGATGTTTGCAAGGTGTAAACACCACAGCAATGGGTTTGGCACAGCAGATGGGACACAACGAGTCCTCCGATGGCAGTATTATATCCGACATCAGTGACTGCTTCATGCGCAACATTTCGATCAGACGACGCACGTCAGTGATTTCTTCTTTTGTCACATGTGTGGGATCTATAGGAAATATATTAACAACTTGATTTGTTCTTATTTTGCAAATGTGCTCCCAACTTACAATCACTCAAAGAGAATTTTATAATCGGAGGATCAGCACGTATGCGTTTTGATGATGTCGAAGGCATAGGAACGCGCACATCATTCGTCAGTGGATCGATGTGCGCTCGCGTCTGTGGATCGAAATTTCCTCGCGGTATTTCAGCTTGCTGCAGTATGGGTGTCCTCACTTCGCCCAAAGCGAATTCCAGATTGGCAAATTGGAAGCTTGGATCAGTCAAAAGAGCACGAGTTATGCGTGTGACCTTGGGAGCAATAAAGCAATTAAATAAAACTTAAGATGTATGTCTTTTATTTGCGTGTGATGACACTACCTTTACAGGATTTTTATCAGACTCCAGTTCTGGCCGCAAAAGTGCCAACAGTATACCCAATGCAGCCGTAATAATAGGAAAATGAGAAACCGAATTCAGATCCGCCGAACACATATCGACAACAAATTGAAAACAGCCGGGCGGCACGGTAACACGAGACAGTACTTGACTGATGAGCTGGCAGACGCGATTCAATATTAAGTCACTATTGGGCCTAGCAGAGTCCTGGAATATTTTAGGCGCTACGGATATTACCATTTCTAAGCAGCGCATCAGCGAAACGGTAAGTTCAAAACACATGGAACAGATTTTTAGCTGTTTTGGCTCGAACACTGTGTTTTCCTGACGATGCGCAGTGTTTTGTATCTGTCAAAGAGCATCGATTATAAAACTAATAATTTTTATTTAAATGTATCTTAAGTCTCAACCTCCTGCAGCAATAAAATAAACTCCGAGAATGCCCAGTTCAACTGACTCAAGACAGAATTCAAAAATGTTGTGGCAAAGGGTTCATCTTCGGTTAGACGCTCGCCAATAAGCTTCTGATAGTGTTTGGACGGATTGGCCGGCGCTATGTGATGCAGAAGGCCAGTGTGGGTTTCATTTTTGGCACGCCCACGACATAGTCCCAATTGAACGAGTTCGTTACCACCTTGCCACACACAAGGCTGACGTGAATCCTTGTATGCGTAACCTTCACCGAGCCAAAAACGCAGCAGCAGCCAATTGCTTTGGCCCCAAGCGCGATTTTCATAGGGACGCAGCAACGATTTAACCAAACAATTTTGACTAAATAAAAGACATAAAAAATCTCTTGAAAATCTCGTGTAGAACCGTAAAAGATGGTACAACCTTTTCTTTTGCGCGCGCTCCAATGCGAGAATGCCTGACTTGTGACAGGTTAAGGTGCCTAAAGCTTGTAGCAGACTGTCTTTACAGGATGCCAAGACAATACGTGAGTCTGCCGAATGTATGCCCAGAAATTCTGCAGAAGTATTGACTACGCATTCAGCATCTTGAGTAAATAATTTAATTAGTAACTTCAAAAGATTAAGTTGTTCTATATAAACAAGGCTACCCGCAATATTAAACTGCAGCATTAAGTCGTGAAAGCTGAAGTCCATGACCGTGTCCAACAGTATAGGCAGTATATTGATATATACCTCAGGCACAAAAGAGAAAAGTGGGCCCGTCTCCGAAGAGGCCTAAAGAAGGTCAAACAACTTTTCATACAATAGTTTTTTTGCAAATATTTCTACGCACATTCAATGTTCTCAAAGTCTTGTCCAAAAGCCAAATCAATGAAAGACGTCTTTGGCGACCCAGTGCCACAGCACGATACCACGCCTGCTTGCGTGCTAATTCAATGGAACGTTTCTGTGCAAAATTCAAAGCAGACATATTTTAACTAGAGATTGGACAATTGCGTAATGCATTTATACTTACTGCAAACACATTTTCACGTTGGCTAAATTTTATCTTAAGTTCAGCCACTGTATGCGCATGGTTTTCGCCAATGCAATCGCTTGCATGTTCCTCTAAGGCTGCCAGTTTTCTTTCGACATCTCCGCGGTAGAATTTTGTTTCACGCAAAACTTCGTTTAAAGTAGCAATTTCATCACGTACGGAGGCGATCTATAAGAGATAATTTTTAAAAAAATAATTTAAAGCACAAAATTTAACATATACTCCTCAGCGATACTTTCCCAAAATAGTTTCAGTTTATTTGCAGTTAACCCATTAACCCTACAGTAGTCGCGTACCAAAATGTGACATAATTGGTCGCGCGGTCTACATATATGCCATTTTAAAACTAAAAAATAAAGGATAAAAATTTAATGGTTCTTGCTTATTTATTTTTAAATCCTATTGTCATTATAATATTCGTTAATACTAATCAAAAAGAACATAAACTTTTTGTGCTTACAAAAATTAATAAAATTAATAACTTATTTAACATGAGTGGACGTAATTTAACATGAGTTGATAACATATGTAGACCGCGCGGTTTTTGTAGGGTTAAATATAAAGATAAGTGATATTTAACCCTTTTCCAGCTAGTGCTGCATTTTTGCATCAGTCACTTCCGAATTATCTCCATGTGAGTGCGAAAGTGATATCACCTGTCACTGAAGTGATTATGTTAGTTGTGATTTTTGACAACAAACATTATTTTTGGTTTGAGTTGATTCGGTCGTTTACTTGGGTTTAACGCACACGGCGCGACCCAATCGTTGGGTTTTTTTCAAAATTTCGGAACAATATATATTTTAAATGGCCGTATCGAAAATTCCTTTCAATAGCAATTATTATAAGTTTGAAATTTTATTTGAAAAATAGTTTTTGACTGGGTAGGTACGGCTGTAAAGGTAACTGATGGAATCAGTGCACAGAGGGCCAGCAACGCCGGTTCGGTGGTCATAAGTCAAAATAAAAACTTTAGAAATTACAAAAATGAGTAATGTCATTTGGATTGCAAATATTCAAGCTATCTCTACTGAATATTTCAAGTAAATTGATTAAGTCCTTAAATATATGCAAGCCCAAACAAAATTGAAGCTTCGAAAATATTTTGTTTTTCTGATAAAAAAAAATAATGCATAAAATATTCTTAGTTTTTTAAATAAATTACTTTTTTGATTCAAAAGTTGCCCAAAGTTCCCCAAGCTATCGAAAATGTAAACATGCTTAAATATTCTTTGTAATATCTATTTTAATAAAAATTCCCTCAAAAAACCTCGAATTTAAAAAGTTTACATAAAATCTTCTAATTCCGTAGACAATGCAATGAAGTTACAGTGTATACGCAAAAATATTACAATAAATGTAAATAGACTATGTTCTATTAGATAATTCCACGGAGTTTCTGAAACTTTCAAAAGTATTCAGTGCCAAAATATTTTTAAAGATATATGTGGGATTAGAAAATAAAAAAGTAAATAATAAGACAACACGGACTGGACGAAACTACTAAATAGTGACACGGCAACCCTGACAGACAACGTAAAGCCGAATATAGTTGAAAAAGTTCAGTTAAAAATTGTCCTCGCTGCCGCGCGCAATGTTCATTAATATAGCTTGAAATGTAACTTAAAACATAACTTAAAATGTAACTTAAAAATATAACTTAAAATGTATAAACTAAAATGTATAAGCTAATACACTAAGAAAAATACAAAACAATAAAGAATAAGTGAATGAAAAATCCTGTGTTTGTACTTGGATATTTCTTTGAAGTGAATCCCACATATATACTTAAATAAGAAAATGCTCAAAATATTTTTTATTTAATTTTATAAAGTTTAAATTTTTATCCTTTTTTATACTACGTTCACACTGAAAGCTAAAAGCGCATTTATTGAAAAGCGCATTAGAAATTTAGAATGCCTAACCGTAAGCTTCTTGTAGGAGCGTTGGATTATGCAAAGGCGCATTTAGCTCTCAGTGTGAACATAGTATTGCACGAAGTGACAGTCAAAAAACTTCTGGGATGCGACATAGTGTAGTTTGTAGATATAGTTAAATGTAATATTGCGTCCCACAATCAATCAATAAAAAAACAATCATACCACAAATTTTTCATGCACATCAAAATTTTGAATAACGGTTAAAAAAGCGTCTTTCGATGTACATGGAGTTAAAAAATCATACATCTTAAAAAATGCATTCTTAAAGTATGCATTCAATATTTTGTAATACGTCGTTGGAAAGAGAAAAGTAACACCCTTCTAACGGTGTATTGCATTGCAATCTCGGAGGGAGCTACATGTAAAAACATATCGATTTTTTTCAGTTTTTTGTACTGTACTGCACCGTACTTTGAACGAAAATTAATAAGTCAAATTTATGTAAAACTATTTACTTTTGGTATGCGGTTTCAAAAAACATTTAATTTTGCCTCAAATGCACCCTAGTTTATTCAAATCGAGTAATATTTGATTAAGTTGTTCAACTTTTTAGGAAAAAGCCATTTGCCGATATTTTAGATTCATGATGTGTATTAACCTCCGCATAAGTTAAATTTGGCAGTTTTGTTTGAATTTGTTAATAACAATAAAATAAACTTTCTGTAAACAGAATACGGAACACGAGTGGAATGATAACGGTTTCACCAAGAAATCGCTACTATATAAAAGCGCTCTGATGGTAAAAACAAAATCAAAATGATGACAAATTACGATGTCAAAACTGATCATATGATGATCAGTTGAAAAGAAAAAGATCGAGTAAACATTTTTGAGTAGAATTTCTAACTAAAAGTTCAACAAATTCTCGCCTGAGAAATTAAGTGTCGTATGTGGCGTTCGATAGTTTTGAGTAAATTGAATTCAAAGTTTGAGCGCTAATAACTTTTATAGTGTATCTATGAGCATTACCTCAAATTAGGTACATTCGTTTAAATTCCATTCCCACACATAATTGCTCAGTAAGCACCATTAAGTTTCCCACGCTTTGTTCCAAGTAGATATTTGATACCGCTAGCAGCGACGTTAAGACAAGTCGCTGCCGGCTCATTAATACACTGACACGTCCCTAAATATTTTATATAGAGTTAATTATATGTATAAGTTAATAACCTTCCCTACAAAACGTAGAGTGCAACACGCTCATAATATTTATGCTGACGATATGTCTGCAGCTCATCCGCTCCCAAGCATATCGTGGGATCGCAACGTCAGCAACTTATCAACGATGGCAGAAACTGCGGCAGAGACTGTGGCAGCGTTTAGGTTAGGAATAGAATAAGAATCTTTATAATAATCACTTGTAATTTACTGATCGAATAATAAAGGTCGCTTCGACCCAAAAAATATATTTTTTTAGTTCTTTAACAAACGAAAGTTTTAACTGGCGCCCAACGTGGGGCCCAGATCGTGTTTTAGTGAAGTTAAAAAATATAAGCCCTCAAGAAGTGCAATAAATTTATATAAGCCCTCAAGAAGTGCAATAAATTTATAGAAGCCCTCAAGAAGTGCAAAGGAAAAATCTTCACAACGTAACGAAAATTTAAAAATATCCAGAAACCCTCAAGAAGCGTAAAGGAAAAATTTCGTTATCATAAAGCAGATCTGGGTCCAGAACCACCACTCATTCATCGTCAGAATTTGTAGCTGATACGCACTTCAAAGTACATCCGTAGGAGCCCTAGTCACCGCAGAGGAGTTTTTAACCAGCGGACAAACGGGAACGATCCAGGACGTCGGTGCACGCATGATGTGGATTATATTATTGTAAGTAGTTTTAAGTGATCATCAGAAATTTGAAAATTTAGTGAGAAATTTATGTATTTAAGAAATTTTAAGTGTGCTAGAAACAAAATTAAATAAGTGAAAAATTTAAGGAAAAATAAAAAAAATAAGAAAAATATTTTGACGAGTGAAAAAAAAACGATAGAAAATATAATTAACACTGTGGTCTCAACTCCAGATCCTCCAGTGTATAAGAAATTTATATATAAAACAAATACATATATATGTATCAATAATGATAAAAAAAGTGTGAACACACAACTTAAAGAATTTAATAAAATAACAGGAGTTTAACAACACTGCGACTCTGGAAACAGACCCTCCAGTGTATAAAGAAAAAAATTAAACTACTCAAAATAAATATTTTTTCCCACAATAAATTCGAAATATATAAATAGAAAGAAGATATCATATTAAATTAGCGAACTGCGAAGTTATAGCATAAAGAGCCGGACCTTCCAGTTATAAATTATATAAAGATTAAATAAAATAAAATTAACTAAAACTTATAATACAAATTATGTACAAATAATAGGATATAAGAGATTAATTGAGATCTTCTCTTTTCATTTATTTATTTAATTTCATTTGAGAATCTTTCGAATCGAAGGAAGTAAAATTTTTTTGGTTGTATAAGCCAAAGCGAAAATAAAATTTTTAAAAAAAAAATTAAAAATGACTAATCCAATAATACGACCTCCTGTCCTCAACCCAAATTCACAACCTGCTCCTTCTGGTAATCCTCAAAGAGGCGCAGTTGTAAGCCCAGACTTAGAGACACTAATTAGATCAATGGTACAGGACACACTGACAACTCAATGCACAGAAATAGTGCAACGAATTTTAAACCCGACCTCAGCCACCGTGACAGATGAACAAATTAACGCCAATGGTGACCTGCAAGAACTAGACAAAATTCCTGATATAGTTCGCTCGCTGCGTGACTTCTCAGGAAATCCTTCCGAATTTAGCGCTTGGAAAAAAAGCGTAGATAGGATAATGGACCTATATGAACGATTGAAGGGAAGCCCAAAATATTACGGTATACTAAGTGTAGTTAGGAACAAAGTCATAGGCGAGGCTAACACCGTTTTAGAATCATATAACACCCCTCTCAACTGGCAAGCTATGAAACAATGTCTTACCACTCACTACGCCGATAAACGTGACATAGGCACATTGGAGTACCAGATGGCCGCTCTTACTCAGCGAGGCCAATCAATTCACGAATTTTATCAAAAAGTGTATGCGCACTTTTCCCTGATCCTAAATAAAATCTCATGTTTAGGTACAACCCGTGAAGCAGAAATGGTCCTGACCGAATCCTATAGAAATAAAGCTTTGGACACCTTTATCCGAGGTTTAAATGGTGATTTTCCTAGGCTACTCGCCATGAGAGAACCTACAGATTTGCCACAAGCTTTACACTTGTGCTTAAAGCTAGAAAACCAACATTCTAGAGGACAATATACTATCAATAGTAGCAACAACGGTAAAAGATTTGAAACGTACGCACCACCACTTCCTCCTCGTAGGAACACTTACCATCCGCAACAAAGAAATCAAACATTTTACCCCCATTTAGCACACGTCCCACAAGGGTATTTTACCAGACAAAATCACCAAGTACCATTCCAAAGAAATTTTATACAACAACGTCCCTTTTATAATAACAATAATTTTCAGCAAGGATTCCAAACACAACGTAGGGTCGAATACCAGCAACAGGTCCCACCAAGGCCTTTTGTACCAAAACCGCTACCACGTCCAGAACCAATGGAGGTAGATCGTACAATCCATAGCAGAGCAATAAACTACGGCAATCGACCAGCCCAAAACCAAAATTTTGGGAAAAGACCTTTAGACTCGTCTCAACAATTCTCTAGACAAAACAAATTTCAAAGGAATTTCCATATAAACATCAGCGACAACCAAGAACCGAATCAAATAAATCCGGAAAATATTAATCAAATATACCCAGAAAATCTTCAAAATGAACAATACGATCAATACTTAGAAATCCCTACTGACACCAATGAACCAACAGAATTCCTAGATATTAATTTTTTAGAATAAATAGCTCCTCCTTGCCATATTTCGAATGCAAGTTGGGGAGTGGCAAAATAATGAAAATTTTAATCGACACAGGCTCAAGTAAAAATTATATACAACCTTCATTTGCACCAAACCCAAAACCTAACGTTAACCCATACTTCGCAAGCTCCATTGCAGGCGACGTGGAAATAACACATTATGTCGAAGCAAATCTTTTTAACATGAATAGCTGCAAGATTAAATTCTTCCTTTTACCGACACTGAAGTCATTTCACGCCATTTTGGGAAATGACAGTCTCAAAGAGCTTTCCGCAGTAATCCACTCTAAAAATAACTACATGATAATAGGAAATGGAAGGAAAATTCCTTTAAAACAACACCTTTCACCGTCAGTTAATTCTATTAACATACGCAACGAACATATGACAGAATCACAAAAACAATACATTAATACTCTCACTAACAAATTTAAGGACTTATTCTCTGAACCGGACGAAAAGTTGACATATACTACGAGAGTTCAAGGCGAGATTCGCACAACAACCGACACACCAGTTTATTCAAAATATTACCCCTACCCTATGGCACTCAAAGACGTAATAGAGAAAGAAATACAAAATTTACTAGAAGACGGAATAATTAGGAAATCACGATCACCATACAATTCACCGGTATGGATCGTACCGAAGAAACAAGATGCTTCAATGGAAAAAAAATACAGAATGGTAATTGATTACCGGAAGCTGAATGAGGTGACAGTTTCTGATAGGTATCCTATACCCGACATAAATGAGGTAATCTCACAATTAGGCAATAACAAACTATTCACTACACTTGATTTGAAAAGCGGCTTTCATCAGATTCCACTCAAGGAATCCGATATCGAAAAGACGGCTTTTTCCGTCAATTACGGTAAATATGAATTCATGCGTTTACCGTTCGGACTAAAGAACGCACCGTCCATTTTTCAGAGAACATTAGACGACATCCTTCGCGAACATATCGGTAAGATATGCTACGTGTATATAGATGATATAATCATCTTTAGCAAGGATGAAAAGTCTCATTTCGAAAACATTCAAACAATATTCCATACTTTACAAAACGCACGAATGAAAGTACAATTAGACAAGTGCGAATTTCTGAAGCAACAAGTGGAATTTCTAGGATTCTTAATTACAGCAGACGGTATAAAGACAAACCCTAAAAAAGTCGAGGCCATAGCCCAGTTTCCAATCCCAAAGACTATTAAAGATTTGAGGTCTTTCCTCGGTCTTGCAAATTATTATCGACGCTTTGTAAAGGGTTTTGCCGCCTTAGCAAAACCTCTAACAAACCTCTTAAGGGGGGAAGACGGACGAGCGTCCAAACATATGTCTAAGAAAATAACAATACAATTTGATAAAGACACACTAGAATCATTTCAGAAAATTAAAAATAGCCTTATATCAGAAGACATTATTCTAGCCTATCCAGACTTCACAAAAGAATTCCACCTGACAACTGACGCATCTAACTATGCACTAGGTGCAGTCTTAGAACAAAACAATAGACCAATATCCTTCATATCAAAAGCCCTTAGTAAAACCGAAGAGAACTATGCGGCTAACGAAAAAGAGATGTTAGCCATCATATGGGCTCTAAAATCTTTTCGCAACTACCTTTACGGTTCAGCAAAAATAAAAATATTTACTGATCATCAACCCCTCACATTTGCCCTAAGCAATAAAAATGCAAACACAAAGATGAAAAGATGGAAAGCCATCTTGGAAGAATACAACTACAGTTTATTTTATAAGCCCGGCAAAACTAACGTTGTAGCCGATGCCCTGTCTAGAGCACCAATTGTAAGCCAAGTCAATTCATTAACCATAACGCAGCATAGCAATGAGAGTTCTAGCCACGATCTTATTACTGCCGTCGAATGCCCCGTCAACGTATTCAAAAACCAACTTCACATATTAATTGATGACGAAAATAGTTATAAATTTGAGATACCCTTTCCCACCTATCATAGACACATCATTAAGCAGACCGATTACACCGAAGAAGATTTAATTAACATCTTCAAAAGATATTTAGACCCAAGCTTAATTAATGGCCTTTTAACCTCAGAAGAAATAATGGGAAGAATCCAAGTTTTTTACCCGACACATTTCAGGAAATACAAAATTAGGTTTACACAATCATTAGTTAACGACCTAACTACTGAAGGTGAACAAGATGATACAATAATAAACGAGCATAATAGAGCTCACAGAAATAGCCAGGAAAATAAAAACCAAATCATTCAACGTTGTTATTTCCCGAAGATGAAAGAAAAAATAGAGAAAATAGTAAGACAATGCAAAGTCTGTAGAGAACAAAAATACGATAGACACCCAAATAAACCTGAAATGCAGGCAACACCTATTCCGAAAAATCCCGGTGAGATCATACACATCGACATTTATTCCACAGAAAAGAATTTAGTCCTCACAGCTGTAGATAAATTCTCCAAGTATGCGCAGGCCAAAATGTTGAAATCAAAATCCATAGAAGAGATTAAAGAACCACTAAGAGAATTAATAGTAGCATTTGGTGGACCGAAAACCGTTGTTATCGACAACGAGAAATCACTTAATTCTGCCACCATATCCTTTTTGTTGAAAGACCAATATAACATAGAAATTTACACAACACCGCCCTACACAAGCGCCGCTAACGGTCAAGTTGAAAGATTTCACTCGACCTTGTCTGAAATTATGAGATGTTTGAAAACGAACAGAAATCATACTTCTTTCCACGACCTGCTAATGAAAGCCATATACGAATATAATTTAACTATTCATTCCACTACAAGAAAGAAACCTGTGGAAGTCTTTTTTGGAAAAGCGGTTGAAACAGATGCACGCAAATTAGAACAGGATAGAAATGACAGTATCAAAAGACTAAAAGAAAAACAAAACGCCGATTTAGAATACCATAATAAGAAACGCCAGACAATCAAGAAATATAACACAGGATACGTTATCTATGTCAGGATAAACAAAAGACTAGGATCAAAACTAACATCTCAGTACAAAAAACAAATAGTTAAGGAAGACAGAAATACAACAATTTTGACAGAATCTGGACGAATCGTGCATAAAAGTAAAATCAGAAATTAACTTACGTAACTAGTAATAAAAAAATTCATTAAGACATAGCTTAGGATACCGATACTCTGCTTAGCTGACATCCAAATAGGTACATGTGTCAGGAAGCCCCAATACCCCAGCATCATGGGCATATTCTACACGAAATACTAACAATCTGATAACTTAATTTTTTCCTTTTTACAGACTGACGTTATCGCCATCTTTGGCGGATGTGCAAATACTGGACTATACGAACTCACAACTTGTTACAATAAATACTGGGACCGCCAACATTCAAACAGGAACTTTTAAACTAATTCATCTAATTGACTTAAAGAATTATTCAGATCTGGTCGAAAGACTCGAATTGGCCATCAAACTGCATATAAGTACTACTAATACCTTTTATCCCATCCTTTCCCTTCTTACCACACAGATAAAAAGCTATTTAAACAGATTAAAAATAAACAAAAATATGAATAAGAGATCTCTAGATTTTATAGGAAGTGCGTGGAAATGGATCGCTGGAAATCCAGACCGCCATGACCATGACATAGTATTAGATAAGCTAAATGATGTATTACAAAATAATAATAAGCAAATAGTCATAAACAAAATGACCATCGAAAGAATGAACAATTTAACAAATGTAACGAATGAAATTATTAAAATGTTAAAGTCTAGTAAAGACGTTCAGAACGAATTTATTCTAAAAACAAAATACGAATTAGAAATTGTAAAAGAAGAACTAGTTAATATAGCATATGCTATTCATTGGGCTAAGGCCAACATTGTAAATTCATACGTATTATCGAATAATGAAGTCAATATAACCGAACAAATTTTAAAAAAAGAGAATATACCATACTCTAATTTAGATGAGGCATTAGAATTTGCCGATATAAAAATTGCAACAAAAGAAAATGCAATTATTTACATAGTAAGCCTACCAATGGTAGAAGTAAATCATTGTGAAACATTAAGTGTTAGAGCCATTAAAAAGGGCAATAAAATTAATAAAATAAAGTATAATTCCATACTACAATGTAAAAACAAAATATACGGAATTAAAGAAAGATGTAAAAGTTATAATAACTTATCAATTTGTTCACATAATAATATTATAGATATAAGTAATGATACATGCATAGGGAATTTATTACACAGTCGTCTGCCGAATTGCACTGAAATCAATAATCAGCATTTTCAGAAAATAGAAGAAATTTCGCCAGGACTCATACTCCTTAATCAATATGATGGGCAATTAACCATCAGCAATGAAACCATAGATCTTCATGGAACATTTGTTATTCGGCACCACAACACAACTATTCAAATCGAAGATCAAATCTACCTAGCAAAAGAAGTTACCAACAACAAACCACTGCCCGCAATTCTTCAGCCTACATCAACATTTAATAAAGTTGAAGAAGTCCTTTCATTGGAAATGATGAAACAACTCCACGTGAACAACACAAAATTTATAACACTACTACAGGATGGCAACAAAAGAAATTTTTCTATAAATATGGGACTTGCATCTCTATTAGTAATTCCGATCTTTATATTAATACTTAAATGCTGGCATCGCAATAGCAAAAAAACAATTATAATCCAAAATGGTTCACATAACGATCCAAAACCAGCAACCCCAGTTCCTACTCCCAGGACCATAGGCATTCAGGACATTACAACATCATGGATAGCGAACGAGGACGTCCGAATTTAAGGAGGGAGGAGTTAATAACCTTCCCTACAAAACGTAGAGTGCAACACGCTCATAATATTTATGCTGACGATATGTCTGCAGCTCATCCGCTCCCAAGCATATCGTGGGATCGCAACGTCAGCAACTTATCAACGATGGCAGAAACTGCGGCAGAGACTGTGGCAGCGTTTAGGTTAGGAATAGAATAAGAATCTTTATAATAATCACTTGTAATTTACTGATCGAATAATAAAGGTCGCTTCGACCCAAAAAATATATTTTTTTAGTTCTTTAACAAACGAAAGTTTTAACTTATATAGATTTAACGGCTCTGCGCAGCCGACTAGTACATAAGTGACTGCGGTAAAATCATAAGAAATGACTGGACTACAGGCCAGTTGGAGTTTGAGCTCCATCAAAAGAAAACGTCTTTCAATCATAATAAATAAACATTACATGGCGACCGTGACAGTGATTAACAGCTCTATTCTGCTTGTTAACTTAACAAGGAATTGTTAAGGAGCTCTTGTTATTGTTATGTAATGTAAATGTTCATATTCTTAAAAATCATTTACAATTTGAAAGTGTGTGTCAATCGGAAACTTTTCACTTTGATGATGAAATTTTGACAGTTGGTAGATCAATTTTTGGCAATTGTGAGGTGAATATAATTCAATAGAAAAGTGAATTTTTGACACATCCAAAAAGTGAGAAAAAAAACATTACATTCATTTCCGCGCTGTATTTCGATTTGATTAGCTATTTTAATTTGTAAATTTCTTAATTAAACTATCGTTCTTTTAACGTAAAGATAAAACCGGAATAAATACAAACTAATATAATTTTTAACCGTGAGTTTTTGTGAAAGCTGCATTTTTGTGTTTAGTTCTGTGCGGTAAAGTTGATGATAAATTGTGGCTTTTAACGCGAGATGCTTTAGTTGTTCCTTTTATTTCCAGTTAAATTTATTTTAAACTAAATTGTGCTTTAAAAGTGTTGTTCCTTTTGTTTTAAGCGAGTACCAACCAAGGGCAATCCGAGTGCTGTGAAAATATTGCAAATGGAAGATAAAAAAGAATGATGGCACACTCACGTGGATATCGCGGAACTGCTGGTGCATGCAAATGGGAAAAGGCTATTGCAATGATGCACGGCTACAGCATACATCCGCTCCGCTGCCAAATGCAATGCCGCCAGCAGGTAAACATTCCGCCGGTCCGCAATTTACACGTGATTGTTCAAAGCTGCCTTTGAAGCCGTCGTATATGTCTCTTCCAATCCAATCGGTCATTGCACTCGAATTACCCTTGATTCATAATTTCATTTATTGATACCCTTTACTAGGTTGCTGCAGCCGCATAGCATAAGCTAAGCTAGCAGCATATGAAGCGTAGCGAATAACGTTGTGAGCGACATATAAATATAAATCAAAAATGGTTTTTTTTGCATATTACCATTAAAAATGCTCTAAAACACGACCGAAATGTTGAACGTCAAAATTTGTAATTGTCAAAATTTCATCGTCCATTTGACACACCAAAAAAGACAAATTTATTTCAACACACACAAATTTTATTCAACTTGCTATTTTCTTTCCTACCACGAGTGAAAAGTTTCCTTTTGACACACACCAAGGTTGATTTATAAGGTTGTCGCAAGGGAGAGAGCGAGTACCCATAATTGTCAAATCGAAGTTGACAGCTCATAGTAAATCTGCAAGTGCTCTCTTTTATCATCTGTTTTTCTTTCGTAGTCATTCGGAAAATTGGCTGGTTTTGACAATTATGGGTACTGCGAAGAGAGTGCGATCAGCCCTGCGACAACCTTATAAATCAACCTTGACACACACCCTGAAACTCTAAAAAGCTTAAAAAGTTCACCGCGCGTGGTGAGAATGTGAAACTCACAGCATTCAAACGCCAGCTGTTTTTTCGATGAAATTTTATTGTTTATTATATCAGCAAGCAAAATGAAAATGCAAAGAATTAAGTAATCTAAAGATTTTTTTTTTTTATTTAAAACAAAAATTTACATTTTTTTAATAGCCAAACAAAGTTTGAGTGAACCACGCAGGAGCAGCTCCTATTTTATATACAATTTTTGCTGGCAGCACCCTAAACTTTTGGCTGGCATTTGTATATTATTATATTTGGGTTTTTCATTTCGGTATTTAATTGTACTTAGAGTTGGATAGAAGTAGAAAAATAGATAAAGAGATAGATAGAATGAATAAATATTTTCATTTCGAAGACTTTTAAATAGCGCCGTCGTTCAATTTTCCTTTCGTTGATCTTCTTCATTATCAATACTTAAAAAACGTAAAAATTCTTCCATTTCTCACAGTCTTATTTATTTTAATTCAATATTATATTGTTATTTGCACAACAATTCTCTAGCTAAACACACAAATGTTAAGATTATGTTGTCGATGTTAAGATACTTTCTGCAATTAACAAAATTGTAAAGAAAAGAGCTTTTAAATTTTCTTTAGAATACGGAACATTAACAACTTGTTAATATTAACTATTTTGTTAATGTGGTGAGCTTTGTTAAGCTGGTAGAATAGGGCTGTAAGTAACAAGTGAGGTGAATAAAATAAAAAAAATTGGTTTAAAAAAAAAATATCAGTTGAGAAAATACTCATGTTGTCGAAAAAGTATCGCATGCTATCATAATTGTATTTGTAACTTAACTAAAAATCAGCAACAAGTTGTTTTAAACTATCACGAACAAGTCAGTAAAAATATAACAGCTTATAGCAAACGATGCGCAGTGTTGAGTGGAAATAAAGAAGAAAATAAAAACAAATCAAAAGCAAAACAACATGATAAGCAGTAAATATTAAAAACGAAAGGAAAAAAACATAATCATGTGCGGGCCAAAACCGAAAATAATGGTCTTATTATGTTCGCGTAACGCGACGCAACGTGGCCGTAGCAAATGTCACTTGAATTTCTGTTATATGGGCTTTGTGTGTATCTGGTTATACTCTACGCAACGTAGCTTAGAGAAATGTAAATAAAAAGAGAATTTTATCTGGCAATCTTAAGAAAAACGTAGAATAAATAAAAACTTCAATTTCATTTTGAACTCTACGTAGCTCTGCGTTTTTGTGACAGCTGGATTGTGATTGTTTATGTTTGATTAGTTTCTGTGCAGTAAATTTGATTATAAATTGTAAATTTCAACGCTGAATTATGTTCTTTCTTTTGTTTGCATATAAATATAATATTATAAGCTAACATGTGCGTTAAAAATATTTCTCCTTTTGTTTTAAGTGAAAAGAATCAAGTGCAATCCAAATGCCATAAAAATATTAGAAGTGGAAGATAAAAAGAATGATGGCACAAGCACGGGGAAGTAGCGGAACTGCTGGTCCATGCAAATGCAAAAATGCTGCCGCAATGGTGCACGGCCACAGCATACTTCCTAATCAATGCGGTCAGCAGGTAAACATTCCGCCTTTTTGCGATTTCCACGTGATTGTTAAAAGCTTCCTTTGAAGCAGTCATTTTTTTTTTCTCTTCTAATCCATTAGCTCATGGCGCTTGAAATGACCTGGATTCTTAGTGAAATTAATCGAATACAAGAAAACAAAAATTATGTAACAATTTTTGCTTCATTTGTTTTTTAATTTTGCCAGCAATTACAAATGTTTTACCTTTTTGTAAACAAAAGCAGCTGATTTCACATTTTGTCAAGTGTATGTACGTTTGCATAATCAACACGCTATTTGCTACGCACAATCTGCGATTTGCTACGGCCCCGTTGCGTCGCGTTACGCGAACATAATTAGACTATAAGTGAGATAGGCATTTCAACATGTAAAGAATTTGATTCTATCCAAATTTTAATTTGGATAATAGCAGCAGTTCTCATAACATTTTTACTGTTTAAAATTTATACAATACACAACAAAAGTTTAAAAAAGAAAACCATACGAGCATACTCACAAGGTAACAACATAGCCAAAATTAAAAAAAAAACAAAAATACAATAAAAATGTTTCTAAAACGCAAAGAAAAAACTATAATAAGGTTTTGTACAAAAATTTGCAACAAATGTAAAAAATTGGTGATGTTCAAATTCAAGACTGAAATTTTTAAAATAAAATAAAAAAAACAAAAAAAAATCAAAAAACACAATAAACTACAACTATTTTGACGAAGCTATTTTATCGGGACTGCTATACAGAGTGCTATATCATCGAGTTGCCAGGATGTCTTGAGGTCAGGAAGCAATGAGCGTGCCAGTATCTGAATTTGAATTTAAATAGGGCGAATTTAATTGGAATAATAATTAGTAAGTTTTTGGAAGCCAAGCTTGAAATATGTAGAGTTTTTTGTATTTAAGTAATATTATAAACATAACTCAAATTTTATATACTTGAATTTGTATATTTCCACTGCTACATATATAAAGGCTTATATAATCTATCTACATATATATAAAATTGTAAAAAAAGGAAATTTGTACATGAAATATTTTTTTGAAATTCCTTAAGCGATAGACATTTTGAACGACGCTGAGTCCAAAAATCGCATTTTTAAAAATTTTGTCTCTCTGTCTGTCTGTCTGTCTGTCAGAGCATCACACGAAAACCACTGGATGGATTTAAATGAAAATTGACATCTAGGTTCCTTACACCTCCGGTCAATATATAGGCTACTTTTTATTCAGTAAAAAAGGTTGGACCCGGTAGGGGGCGCTGCAATCGGGTTCCAGGCATTCTTTTTTTAGCTTATCTCCGAAACCGTTCATATGATATGCATAAAAATTTGTATATAAAGGTTTTTGGATACGGTGAGTTTTTATGATCTTGAACACCAGAGGGCGCTGTAGTACAAATATTTTAAAAAACTTCGAAAAACTCCTAAGCCGTGCATCCTATTTGCATGAAAATTGAAAAATAGGGGTTTTCTGATACGTTGAGATTTCATGACTTATCTACTCTGTTCTATCTTGAACACCAGAGGGCGCTGTAGTACAAATATTTTAAAAAACGTCAAAAAACTCCTAAGCCTTTTATCCGATTTACATGAAAATTGGTATATAGAGGTTTTCGGATACTTTAAGTTTTCATGACTTATCTACTCTGTTCTATCTTGAACACCAGAGGGCGCTGAAGTACAAAGATTTTAAAAAACGTCAAAAAACTCCTAAGTCGCTTATCCGATTTGCATGAAAGTTGGTATATAGAGGTTTTTGGAACCGGTGAGCTTTTATGATTTATAAGCTAGGTTCTATATTGAACACCAGAGGGCGCTGTAGTACAAATATTTTTAAAAACGTCGAAAAAGTCCAAAACCGTTAATCTGATTTGCATGAACATTTGTATGTAGAGGTTCTCCGACACGCTGAGATTTTTTGACTTATCTACTCTATTCTATCTCGAACACCAGAGGGCGCTGTAGTACAAATATTTTGAAAAAAACTTCTAAGCCGTGCATCCAGTTTGCATGAAAATTGAAAAATAAAGGGTTTCTGAAACGGTTAGTGTTTTGGACTTATCTTTTTTGTGCTATCTTGAACACCAGAGGGCGCTTTAGTACAAATCTTAGGAAATCGTGAAAAACTCCAAAACAGCAGATCCGATTTGGATGAAAATTTGTAAATAGGGATTTTCGAGTACGGCAAGGGTTCTGGTGCTATCTTTTTTGCTCTTTCTCGAAACTAGAGCGCGCTGTTGTACAATTTTTACGTGTGTATGTTATTAAACTGTTCCTTAACGGCTGCACTGATTTTGATGAAATTTTTTGTGCGTGTTTGAGTGGATTCCTGGATGGTTCAGATTCACAATTGTACCCGGTAGTTGGTGCTGTGATCGTGCTGAAGGCATTTTGTTTTTATAGCTTATCTCCGAAACCGCTCATCCGATTTGCATGAAAATTTGTATATAGAGGTTTTCGGATATTGTGAGTTTTTATGACTTATTTGCCCTGTTCTATCCTAAACACCAGAGGGCGCTGTGTACAAATATTTTAAAAAATGTCGAAAAACTTCTAAGCTGTTCGTAAGAAATCGTGAAAAAGTAGAAAGCCGCTAATCCGGTTTGGATGAAAAATTTTAGTAAAGGATTTTCGTGTAGGGCAACTGTTTTGGCGTTATCTCTTTTGCTCTGTTTCGAAAACTCGAGTGCGCTGTTGTACAATTTGTACGTGTGCATGTTATTAAACTGTACCTAAATGGCTGCACCGATTTTGATGAAATATTTGTGTGTGTTTAAGTGGATCCCTGGATGGTTCAGATTCACAATTAGACCCGGTAGGTGACGCTGCGATCGGGTTCCACGAATTTTGTTGTTATAGTTTATCTCCGAAACCATTCATCTGTATTACATGAAAATTTGTATTTAGGGGTTTTCGGGTACGGTAGTTTTTATGACTTATCTATTTTGTTCTATATTGAACATCAGAGGGCACTCAAAGGGCAGTACAAATGTTTTAAAAATCTCGAAAAACTCCTAGCTGTACATCCGATTTGCGTGAAAATTTGTACATAGGAGTTTTCGGACACGGTGGGTATCTTGGACTTTTTTTTCTGTGATATGTAAGGGTTTCTGAAACGGTTAGTGTTTTGGACTTATCTTTTTTGTGCTATCTTGAACACCAGATGGTGCTGTAGTACAAATCACTTAAGAAATCGTAAAACATTCAAAGACCGCTCATCCGGTTTGGATAAAAATTTGTATATCGGATATATAGGATTTGATTATCGAGTATGGAAAGGGTTTTGGCGTTATTTTTTTATTCTATCTCGAAAACCAGAGGGCGCTGTTGTACAAATACCGCAAAAAACTCAAAACAACTCATCCGATAAGTATGATTTTTATAAGTGGTATTCAAGTGTGGTGAGTTTTTTTTACGCTATGTATTTTGCTATATCTTGAACCCCAGAGGGCGCTGTACTACAAAATACAGTAAGGCGTAGCAAAGCGCGAAGGGTGATAAATATCTTCTTTTCTTCTTTATGTGTATTTATATCCCTCTTTCTTTTTTCGCAAATCAGGACAGCTGATGCCAAATTCTGTGGTATTTGAGTACGCATCAACACATGCGCAAGTCAGTTGCGTCGTAAGTTGGCGTTGTTTTGACATTTCAATTTCTATTTTCAATGCTTATTTAATTTTTGTCCAGTTTCCTCGCGAATTGCCAAAAATTCGTTTTTGCTCTGATTTTTTCAAAAATGTGCAATCTATCGAATACAATATAAAACTTGAAAATATATTTTTGCAAGCAATATATTTGGCAGCACGCACACACAAATCACGATTTCCCTAACTTTTTCTCATAATTTTCAGATGTTGAAGCTACTTTTGCTCATTTCGCCAAAGTTACCGGTTTGAAAGATGCACACAAAAATCTTTCTAAAGTTTGTGAAAAGTTTTTCCAATTCGACGAATGAAATCGAAAATTATTTATATTAACTCCCGAGTTAAGCCGGGTATTTAGCTAGTATATATCAGCGTTTAAAAATTTTCAGTTTTTTCCAAGGCTCCTGCTACTGCTTTAACTTGTGCTTCCGAAAAATCAAACAGTCGCAGCATAAGCAGAAGCAGAAAACTAGTTTCAATGGTTTGCAAGGTGCCTCTGCAGTCGACAACTTCGGCAGTCATCGTTTTGATTGACTGAAACTGTTCGCAAAATCGAAAGTCGAAGCGCAGCAGTTGTTCAACTTTCGTAAGTCGACGCAGCAGCAGTTTTTCAACAGTCGTAGCAGACTATTTTGCGCTTATGATTTTTGCTTATTATTTCTAACTTTTGTTTAATCGCTCGCTTTATTAAAACTTTTCAATTTTCAATGATTATGATTGCATTATTATTATATTTGTACAAAATTTAGAAAGAATAAGCAGAAATTAAAGGCGAAAAACGACTGTTTAAAAACTTATGCAACTTCGACTTACGAAAGTTCAACAACTGCTGCTGCTTCGACTTTCGATTTTTTCAACAGTTTCAGTCCGTCAAAACGACGACTGCCGAAGTTGTCGACTGCCGAAGCACTTTGCAAACTATTGAAACTAGTTTTCTGCTTCTGCTTACGCTGCGACCGTTTGATTTTTCGAAGCACAAATTGAAGCAGTCGATATGCTTTGAAGTTATGAAAACAGTTAGTGCTTAAAAAAGCAATAATTTTACGACTTTTGCTATTTTGACTGCAGCAATTTAATCACTGGTATTTATATATAATTTTTCACGTTGTGTGAATATGATTGATGGCAATGAAATTATTATATAATCTTAATTTGGTTTATATTTGATTAGAACAAAATATGTTGTGTATCAGACACCATAAATGATGATCTCACAAATTTTCATAAAGATTTATAAAATATAAATGAATTGAAATATAAAAAAAATTTATTAAATTAACTATTTTTATTTCAAACATGAGGCATGAATTGGGACCAAATAATAGAGAAAATTAATGAAAATAGAGTAGAATTTAACAAATCAATCAAGTGTATCAATAATAACAGACAAATCCTATGAGAAACATTAGACAAGCACATTAAATTAAAAATAAATAACTTCAATGCAATAAGAAGTATTTTTGACGTCAATTACAATAAATTAACACTAGAGCATAAAATAATAGCTAATAGAATTTTTTTTAATTTAGGGATAGTCTCATTAAAATAAGCACAAAACGACGAATAGAATTGAGCATACCAACTACATTACACAAAGAAGTTAAATTAGACTATACTTTTATAAATAGCTCGGATACAAATGAAGAGAAAACTGAACATATAGAACTAGATACTTAAAATTCTTCTGTTGAAACAAACCACTACAATAAATTCCACTAAAATGTCTCAAACTGTAGTTGAATTTCTGCGTAAAGCATCGCAAATTCTGCCAGAATTTCATGGAAAGTCGGAAAATCTGCGTAGTTTCATAGATCCTCTTGAACTAGTTAACTCAATCAAATAAGTTCATGAGACGGTGGCTGTTAATCTGGTTGAAATCAAATTGAAAAGCACCGCCAGAAATCTAATTAGTCACCAGACAACACTGTCCGAAATTGTAGGAAAATTAAAAACAACAGTGAAAGGTGAATTGGTGAATTGGTAAATCAACCAACAACTATACACAAGAAATAGAACATTTGACAAATCTACTAGAGAATGCGTATATAAATGATGGCTTGAAAGTGGAAGTAGCTTCAAAATATGCTACACAAGCAGGAGTGAAATCTATGGCAAAGAACTGCTGCAACGAAAGGGTAAAAGTCATAATGGAGGCTGTTCAATTCAATACAATGAACGAGGCAGTAGCTAAATTTGTCAACAGCTGCACAGAATCAGTCGGACGAAACAATACAGTCTTGAATGTGTGACAAAACGGACGAAACAGCAATCAGGGTAACTATCGAGAAGGCCGAGGTAGTTATAACAATTACAACAACCGTAGTCAAAATTATAATAACAACCGAGACCCCAATACAGAAATAACAACAATTACAGCAACAAAGTGCGATATACAAATGCACAGAAAGCCAATTCGGAAAACTAGAATACCCTAGGAAATTCTCATTAATTGATAAAATAATTTTGAGTCCGAGCATATATATTAATATTTTTGAAAATGAGACCAATAATTTGCTAACACTACTGATAGATACAGTAGCAGACACGTCACTTTTAAAATATAACAGTTTGTCACACAACAGTACCATAAACTTCGACGAGATAACAACACTAAGTGGAATTGGACAAGGTACCATCAACTCCATAGGAACAGTTTGTATAGATCTGAGAGTTGAAAATATTCTAATACCACATAAATTTCATACCGTAGAGTAAGATTTTCCAATACCTTGCAATGGAATTCTTGGTATGGATTTTATCAAAAAGTTTTATTGTATTCTCGATTTTAAGCAAAATAAAAATTGGTTTATACTAAGATCAAATAATTTTTCAGAACACAGCTATTCTCATTGCCTACATAAGCACAAACAATACAATAGCAATACCAGCAAGATCAGAAGTCATAAGACAAATTGAAATAAATAGCTCTGAGAAGGAGTTATTGGTACCAAACCAGGAACCAAAATCGGGTATATTTATAGCCAACACAATAGTTAACACAAATAATGCATTCATACGTAAAGTGAACACAACTAACACGTATAGCATAGTAAATACTAAAAGCACAATCACAGAAAGCATGACTAACTATCAGGTAGTAAACATTTCAAATACCAAAACTTTTCGAAAATGAAACGATAACAACAAACAATTTCTATAGACAAAAACTGAGAATGAAAAATAAAATGCCAGTATACATAAAAAATTATCGTATATCACACTCTCAAAAAGAGGAAGTAGACAGACAGGTTAAAAAACGAATAGAAGACAACATAGTAGAACCATCTATGTCTGAGTATAACAGCCCAATCCTACTTGTACCCCAAAAGCCGTTGCCAAATTCAAATCAAAAACGCTGGCGACTTGTTGCTGGCTTTAAACAAGTTAATAAAAAATTAATAGCAGATAAATATCATTCGCCAAGAATGATGACATCCTAGATCAACTTGGTAGAGCAAAATATTTTTCGTGCTCGGGTTCCATCAAATTGAATTGGAAGAAAATTCCAGAGATATTACGTCATTCTCAACTAGTAATGGAGCCTTTTGTTTGAAATGACAACCGTTCGGCTTAACTCATTTCAGCGCATGATGTCTATTGCATTCGCAGGTTTAACGCCTGCTCAGACATTTTTATATATGGATGACTTGGTTGTCCTAGGGTGCTCTGGAAAACACATGCTTAAAAATTAGCATGATTTTTTTCTCCCTATGCCGTAAAACCAACTTAAAGTTAAATCCTGCAAAATGCAATTTCTTTATGCATGAGGTGACTTATCTTGGTCACAAATGCACTGATAAAGGTATTCTTCCGGAAGACAGTAAGTTTGACGTAATTCAAAACTATCCAACACCGACAAACGCCGATGGAGTACGCAGATTCGTTGCCTTCTGCAATTATTACAGAAAATTTATAAAAAAACTTCGCAGAGTACTCCCGCCATTTGACAAGGCTCTGTAAAAAGAACATACAATTCGAATGGAGTCAAGAATGTGGCAAAGGATTCAACTATTTGAAAAAACACTTATTTCTCCTCAAATACTACAGTATCCTGACTTCGAGAAATACTTTTGTATTAGCACTGATGCAAGCAATATGCGTATGGAGCAGTGCTCAGTCAGGAGTACGATGGTAAACAAATGCCCGTTTCTTACGCTTCAAGAACATTTACAAAAGGCGAAAGTAACAAGTCAACGATAGAGCAGGAACTAGCGGCAATACATTGGGCAATAAAGTACTTCAGGCCATACATATATGGAAAAAAATTTCTCGTAAAATCAGACCATCGACTTTTGTATTATCTATTTTCAATGAAAAACCATTCATCCAAGTTAACACGAATGCGACTTGACTTGGAAGAATATGAATTTACAGTCGAATATCTTAGGGGTAGAGAAAACATAGTCGCCGACGCATTGTCCCGAATTACAAGAAATGAACTTAAGAATTTAAACATGGAAAACTCTAGGGTGCTAAAAGTCACTACTAGAGCACAAGCCAAACAAACCGACATAAAAACGCATAAACCAAAAACAAGTCCTACCATTCAAACTAAGCCCAAAGTATATGAAGTCATAAACTTCAATGATGTCAAGAAATGTGTTAAGCTTAAGATTTCATTGAAAAAATGTAGTCTTAAGCACGGGAAGAAAATTGTAACACTTATAAATATTAATGATTTGTATACTAATGAAAATTTAGATTAATTTTTTCTAAGGCTTAAAAAAGAAGTCAGTAAAGAAAAGATCAAAATTTTACAAATGTCTCCGAGTGAACATATATTCGAGCATATAGGAATAAATGATTTTTAAAATTTGGGCAATAAGTATTTGAAAAATTTGGAAGTAGCGCCACTGCCTCGGTTGACTATATTGAATGGATCGAAAAAAACTGAAATAGAGAACATTTTGAAAAGGTATTATGATGATCCAATCACTGGTGGCCACAGTTGGACATCTAGGACGGTATCTAAGATAAAAATATGTTATTATTGGAAGCACATGACAAAAGATATAGGTACGTATATCAAAACATGTGAAAAATGTCAAAAAACCGAGGATATATGAATAAATGATTTTAAAAATTTGGGCAATAAGTATTTGAAAAATTTGAAAGTAGCGCTAATGCCTCGGTTGACTATATTGAATGGACAGAAAAGAACTGATATAGAGAAAATTTTGAAAAGGTATCGTGATGATCCAATCACTGGTGGCCACAGTGGGACATCTAGGACAGTATCTAAGATAAAAAGATATTATTATTGGAAGCACATTACAAAAGATATAGCTACGTATATCAAAACATGTGAAAAATGTCAAAAATCTAAGTTTACAAAACACAACAAACCACCTGCCATTATATCACCAACACCCGCTTCTGCTTTTGATATAGTCTTAATAGACACAATAGGTCCTTTACCAAGAACAGAGAATGGTAACGAGTTCTATCTGTTACTATCATTTGTGATATGACTAAAAACTTTGTCACGGTACCGATTCCCAATAAGAATTCAAAAACAGTAGCAAAGGAAATTGTTGATTATTTTATTTTGATTTACGGTCTAATGAAAACTTTACTTTCAGACATGGGACCAGAATATATAAACCAAGTTCTGAATGAAATATGCGAAAAAATTCAAAAATTGGCATCTGCAGCGTATCATCATCAAACGCTAGGGACGCTAAGGACGAGAACGTAACCATCGAACCTTTAATGAATATTTACGATCATACATTTCAATCGATAAAGATGATTGGGATGAATGGTTACGATACTTCACTTATTGCTATAACACAACTCCTACAGCAGTTCACGACTACTGCCCTTTTGAACCAGTTTTCGCAAAAATTGTAAAACAATTTGAAGGTATGGAGATAATTGAACCCATATATAACATCGAAAACTATGCAAAAGAAATAAAATTCAGACAACAGGTTGCTCTCAAAAGAGCACAACAACTTTTAGAAAATAGGAAATCAATTTCAAAAGTATGTAGATAGAAACGTTCATGAGTTAAAAATTAAAATAGGAGATAAGGTGTTAATTAGAAATGAATCAGGTCATAAGCTAGACTACGGACGGGCAGCAGGGGTGCACTTTCGCAACTGCACGTGCAAAGCTATTTTAGGTACCCAGTGCCTACAAACTAAAAGGAAATTTTGAGGAATATTTTGAAGCCTATAAAGAGCAAGAAAGGGGGAACAGGGAGGACGAACATTCACATAGCAACGTGTCTTACCACCTCAACCTGGCGAGGCCAGCATTATCCATGTCGAAATCGTCCCAAGTCGACTCAAACCTCCACGTGGTGTTCCCTGGGCAACGGCAAACTGGCATCCGTTAGTTTGACGGCTAATTTGAGGGGCGGGTCTCCTAGCATTAAATAAGTTGTGCGTCGGGTTTGAAGCCCACCACGTAAAAAAACCATTTCAATGAAAAGTTACAAAAGAAATATGAGAAAAATGATCCCCAAATCTTATGACGACCACCGCAAATGAAAAACTGATAATGATTTACGGATATGCACCTGGAATGTCCGAACTCTTAATTGGGAAGGTGCCTCTATCCAACTGATTGATATCTTGGAAAGATACAAAGCTGATATCACTGCAATCCAAGAAATGCGATGGAAGGGACAGGGTTGGTCTCGGCAAGCATCCTGTGATATCTACTACAGCGGTCATGCGGAGAAGCACGAGTTTGGGTGCGGATTTGTAGTTGGCAAGAGATTACGGCATCACGTCCTGCGATTCGGAAAGTTCAGCCTCTACGACAACACATCTGATAACGGAATGAGGCTGATTGACTTCGCCGCAGCACAAAACATGGTTATAAGTAGCACTAGATTCAAGCATCTCAATATTCATAAAGCCACCTGGTTGTCCTTTGACCAAAAAACGCCCAACCAAATTGATGACGTTTTGATTGACGGAAGGCACTCTTCCAGTGTATTAGATGTACGCACGACCCGAGGTGCTAACATAGACTCGGATCATTATCTTGTCGCAGCTAAGATCCGTACACGTCTGTGCGCTGCAAAGAATCCGAGCAATCCTTCACAGAGAAAGCTAGACGTCGACAAACTGCTGTCAAAACGGACAGCCGAAGCCTTCGCCACTCGACTCTCACTCCTGCTTCAAGAAAGCACTCCTCCGATCGACGATATATGCGCGCAGTGGGCACACATCTCCTACTCTCTGCGTACGGCTGCCGAAGAGGTTATTGGCTACCACTGTCCCCGCCGAAACCAGTGGCACGACCAAGAGTGTCGCGACGCCGCGACAATATCGCCTATAAGGTCCTGTCGAGACTATTATGTGAAAGATTAAAGCCCATCGTAAACCAACTGATTGGGCCTTATCAGTGTGGCTTCAGACCTGAAAAATCTACCACCGACCAGATATTCACGCTACGACAAATCTTGGAAAAGACCCAGACTCTTTGACCCACCATGTCGGAATTTGGTATACCTGCAAAATTAATCCGCCTATGCAGGATAACACTGAGCAACACCAGCAGCGCAGTTAAAATCGGGAATGACCTCTCCCCCCCATTTGTTCCCAAACGAGGTTTCAGACAAGGTGATTCCTTATCGTGCGATTTTTTTAACCTAATCATGGAGAAGATCATTCGAACTGCTGATCTGAGACAAAGCGGCACAATATTCTATAAGTGTTATGCTGCTAGCACAGACTACTATATACCAGACAGTGCATCACTCACTCAATGCGGAATTTGCAGAAGCTCGGTGATATGGCGATGAGCACATGGCGAATTGGGACGGACAAGTAACTGCGAAGCAGCGAATTGATGTTGCTAGCGTTGGCTGCAAATTGTTGATAGAGCACAATATCTCTCTAAAAACAATAACTCTAAAATTTTTAAAAATGCAAACAAGATATCCACTAAGAACAGTTTTGAGCTATTTTGTGCAAAAATTTAAGAAAACCGAAAATCGGATATAATAGTTACATCTGTTGCAACTTGACTTTTTTTCCAAAAATCCTTAAACTGCCGTTTTCTGGCATATACTTTCTTTATTTTTATTTTTATTTTATTTTTATTATAGTATAGTTTGAACATAGAAAATAGAAGAAAGAAATAGGAAATAAATGAATAAATTTAGTACAAAATAAATAAAAAATTTAGAAATTTTGTCATTTTAAATATGGTACAATTTGCCAACATTTTGTCCTTGGGTGGATTTAAATCAAATCAGAAATAAAGAAGTTACAGCGATTTATCTATAACTTCAAAATAGACAAAATCGTAAAAATATCATTTTTGACGATCGACAAAATCCACCCAAGCAAATAGCAAAAAGCAGCAAAAAAACCAAGCCAACGACAAAAACAAAAACCAGCAAAAAACAAAGTAAACAAACAAGCCAGCCGTCGGCTTGGAATTCCTAGGAAAAGTATATATAAAAAGGCTTCTCGACAACATTGTTGACAGATACACAGAGAGAGAGATATTGTGCTCTATCAACAATTTGCAGCCAACGCTAGCAACATCAATTCGCTGCTTCGCAGTTACTTGTCCGTCCCAATTCGCCATGTGCTTATCGCCATATCACCGAGCTTCTGCAAATTCCGCATTGAGTGAGCGATGCACTGTCTGGTATATAGTAGTCTGTGCCATGTGCTTATCGCCATATCACCGAGCTTCTGCAAATTCCGCATTGAGTGAGTGATGCACTGTCTGGTATATAGTAGTCTGTGCTTTTATTAAAATAGATTCTGCACAATGTTTACATTTTTGGCTGGACGGACATGCATGGATTTATTTCAATATGCTGATTGGATATTTGCAAGATTCTGGCATTTGTATGAACTTATGAAATGATTTTTTTGCAATATTTTTATGTAAATTCCTTTTTTTTTAGGTCAAATAGGAAATTTTTCATTCATTTCAAGTTTAATTTAATCTAAGTTAATTTGAATAAATTTTTCATTTAATCCAATTTTTATTTTCAAATAAATTGGATAATAAATAAAAAAATTAAAAAAACCGAAAATCGGATAAAATAGTTATAACTGTTGCAAGTTGAATTTTTTTTTTAAAATCCTTAAAGTGCCCTTTTTCTGGCATATATATGCATTAGTTTAGCTAGCATAGTAAAATTTTATTTATTAGATATTAGTTAGTTTAGTTAGCATAGCTTAAACATAGAAACTAGAACATATAAATATATGAATAAATATATACACATAAAAGAAATGAATAAATTTAGTAAAAAAATTAAAAAAATATTAATTTTAAAGATAATAAAATTTGCTAGCATATTGTCCTTGGGTGCATTTCAATCTAATTAGAAATGAAGAAGTTATAGCGATTTTTCTATACCTTCATACTTGAAAATAGACAAAATCGTAAAAATATCATTTCTGACTATCGACGAAATGCACTCCAAATATAGCAAACAAAAAACAGCTGAGAAGCAGCAAAAAAATCCAAGCAGAAAGCAAAAACAAAAACCAGCCAAAAAAATATAAACAAGCCAGCCAACCCAAAGAGTAAATTTATTCATTTTAAAGATTGTAAAAATTGCCAGCATTTTGTCCTTGGGTGCTTTTCAATCTAATCAGAAATGTAGAAGTTATAGCGATTTTTCTATACCTTTATACTTCAAAATAGACAAAATCATAAAAATATCATCATCAAGCAGACAGCAAAAACAAAAAAAATCAGTCAAACCAGTCGACTGATTAGAATTCCTGCAAATGATGCATGCAAATTTCTTTCTTCCATTTCAGCTACCCACACACATGCATTTTGCTGTTATTTGTTGTTAAGAAAAAATTTATTTAATTGATTTCTGGCCGACTGCTTACGCGTTTTCCTTGTACGCAAAATGCCCGGGTTCGAGGCTAGGTGGCGGCGGCGCATTGATAATTACTTGTTTTTTTTTTTTTAAATTTGCTGCTATTAAATGCAAGATTTTCCTTTTGACCTAAAAAAAATGTTATGCAGGTAATAACAAATATTAAAAAATATATATAAAAATCCTTTCATATTTTCATGCAAATACCTAAATCTTGCAAATATCTAATTGGCATAATGAAATAAATGCATGCAATATACCAGCAAGCAGGTAAAAAATGTGGTAAAAAAAATTTTATTTATTCCAATTTTTTTAAGAAATAAAATAAATTCCATTAAGTTGAGATAATTAAAAACTTTGAAAAAATAACATTTCGTATTTTCATACTTCAACTTGAAATAAGTATGAAATGAAATTAAATAAATCTATGCAAGCAAAAGCAGCAAAAAAATGTAACATTGTACATACTGAACAATTCAATTATGAAATTTATTGGAAAATTTCATTAATTGAATTAAATATATAAAAAATTTAATATTTGACCTAAAAAAATTAAAAACCAAGAAATTCGGAAAAAAAGCATTTATTTTCTTACATATCCTGAAAATAATATCTAATATCTGAAATATCTAATTGTGTTATTGAAATAAATCCATGCAAGCCCGTCCAGCCAAAAATGTAAACATTGTGAAAATTTATTTCAATAACACAAAAACCAGTCAAACCAGTATAGCATACAATAATGCAAAATGTAAACATTGTGCAGAATTTATTATAAAAACCAGTCAAACCAGTTTCAGCAGAGAGTATATATACTATAGAGAAACCACTTCGCTCTTGAGTATTCCGACTCTCTGAATCTGGTTGCAGATATTAGAGTCCAGAAATTAATCGGTGCTGGCAGAGCAGCCGCCACCATGTTTGTTTTCAGCGCTCAGGCTGATATTGCTAGAGTTTGTGTATAGAGTGCTACGTATGTTGATAGAGCACAGACAAATATCTCGCAACAATGTTGGCAAGAAGATAATTTTCCTTGGAATTCTAATCCGACGGCTGGCTGACTTGTTTATATTTTTTTTTTTGCTGGTTTTTGTTTTTGCTGTCTGTTTGGATTTTTTTTTTGCAGCTTTCTCAGCTGCTTGTTGTTTGATATTTTTTGGGTGGATTTCGTCCATAGTCAGAAATGATATTTTTATGATTTTGTCTATTTTGAAGTATGAAGGCATAGAAAAATCGCTATAACTTGTTCATTTCTGATTAGATTGAAATGCACCCAAGGACAAAATAATACCAAATTTTACAATCTTTAAAATGAATAAATTTGTAATTTTTTTTTACAAAATTTATTAATTTATTTTTAATCTCTATGTTCTAAACTAGGCAAACTAAACTAACTAAACGAATAAATCTATCTAATAAATAAAATTTATTTATTTTTTTTCTATGCTAACTTGACCTTTAAATCAATGCTAGAAAAGGGCACTTAAGGATTTTTGAAAAAAAGTCAAGTTGCAACAGCTATAACTATTTTATCCGTTTTTCGGTTTTTTTAATTTTTTGCACCAAATAGCTCAAAACTGTCCTTAGTGCATTTCTTGTTTGCATTTTTATAAATTTTTATTTTTCGATTTTTGCTCAAAACTGCTCAAAACTGTCCTTAGTGCATTTCTTGTTTGCATTTTTATAAATTTTTATTTTTCGATTTTTGGGAATTTTTTTCGTAAAAATATTCAAACTCGAAATTTCCAAAAAGGCGTACTTCTACCAAAAAATTTCGTAACGACCAAAGGTATAGGTATAGTTTTAGTAAATATTTCCCATGACATTTTAATGTATTTTTTTTTTAATTTGGATTTTTGCAATATTTTTAATAGAACAACAAAAATAAATTACATATATTTCCAAAAATAAAAATTCAAAACCTTCAAATAAATTGCAATAAATGTGGAAAATATATTCAAAATGTGCAAAATATATTCTAAATATGTTAAAAATCTTTTAAAAAGTGGTGGCATAAAACTTTATCCTTCAAGATATAGCAAGTGCAATAAAACAACTTTGTACACTTGTTACTTCAATGCACTTGTTGTAAGGACCACTCTACTCAGGCCCGTAGACAAGGGGGAGTTTAAGGTGTTCAAACTCCCTCTCCCCCCTTAGGGTCCAGAAAGTTTAAAAAAATAACTCAAATAAGATAATGATATTAATTTACTTGAAGATGCCACGGATATCCGGAAAATATATGTTTGAAATTATACCTAGAACGAATATATGTTTATAAATTATAGAAAAATAGGTTGGCATTTATGATGAAATTATGAGGAAACAGTTCAATTTTTGAAGATTCTTAAATAGTTTTTTGAATATAATTTAAACTGCCGAAATCGTTTTCGAGAACAGTAATATTTTGGCTTTTAACGATAACTCGAACTAGGTTCACATAGGTTCAAATAGTTGTACACAGACTGGGTATCAATAAAAGCGTAAGAGAGCCAAAAAGAAACCAAATCTAAACACTAAACACTTATTTTAATTTTGATTTTAATAAGCTGTAAGAAAGCTTACCTTTTTTTACATTTTAAACTAATATTGCTGTAGTAGTAAATTTTTGTCATAGAAATTTTTACTTTTTGTGCTAATTTTAGGAATTATACTTTTAATAAACATTTATTTTCAGGATATTTATAGGAAGAAAAATTTTAATAAACTACCCGGCCATAGAGCACTCTATAGTACGCATACACATGTTCGCATTGCTTAATATTTTAAGTGTAGTTATATCGAGATTGTGGGTACATAAATGTATATAAATAATTTTTATGTTGATTAAAAATTGGCTATACTGAAATGAAGAGTAATAAAAATATTGCATATAAACATTGAGAGTAATATCAGTTTATGTGTTGAATAACTCGTAAATTGATAATATCTATTTAAAAATACTATAAGCAAAAATGCCAACTGTAGAGCTTACAATAAGAATAACTTCAAAACGCCGAAAATTTCTAGCTAACTATACCAACAAATGTAAACAATCTTAACAGCTGACTACAATAACAACAACACATTCATTCACACGCATGCTTGCAAGCGGGGAGAAGGGAAAGGGGTAAGATCATATCGACAGCAGAAAACAAAAAGAATATTGCTTGCTGTTTTCTGATTGCCTGGTAGCAAGATCAGAAATACAAGCACTTTGTTTGGTTGTTTTTTGTCATTTGTCTAGCGAAAAATGAAAAATCCAAAATTTATTTCAATTTAGCTTACACACATCCATTGAAATCAGTGTATCAGCTTACACACATCCATTCAAATTTGTATCGACCTAAAAAACACTTACACATGCGCTACTGCTTACACACATTCATTCACAAATCAGTATTGAAAAAAAAAAACACTTGCGCATGCGCTAAAGCGCGCACATGGGAGAGCGACAGAGACAGACAGGGTTCACGATGCGCTTGTGGGGCAGAGGGCAGAAAAGAAAAGGGGTTCGATCATATCGAAAACAAAAAGAATGTTTCTTGCTTCTGTTTTCTGGTCGCCTGGTAGAAAGCCAAGGAATACAAGAAGAGAAACTTGATTCATGTCTTAGCTTTTTAGTTCCGTTTAGTTCCGTTTAGTTCTAACTTTTTTCCGCATTTCTCAACTGGGAACTGCTCAGCGAAAAACGCAGAAAAAATATATCTGATAGTCATGCAAACTCTTATTTATAATATACTCTCATTGCCAACAGCACCACAAACGCATTCACAATACAAACAAACCGATGCTGGAGACACCTTGTGGCAAATAAAAGCAAATTTTTGATAGTTGTAGCATAGCAAATACACAATCCTCTATCTGTTGATAGATGGTGACGATCTACTGCAGCATAGCTTCTGTTATAATTAGGATTGAATTAACAACCTTTTCTAACAAGTCTTTGTGGCCTAGTGGATAGTGCATTGGACTCTCGTTCAAGAGGGCGTGTGTTCGATCCCCACAGGCGGGCCAAAAAATATTTTTAGTATTTAATATTAAAGTATTAAATTTTCTTGTTGTAATAAGCACTAACAACAAAGAAACCATCAAATTTCCAAGAAAAAATCTGTCGAAAATTTTTCAGATTTCACTCCAAGCAAATCACAGAACGAGGAGTAAAAAGCTTCGCTTCAAAAAAATGAGAGCCCGAAAAGAACCAAAGCGGTTGACGGTTATCGTGCCTTTCTCGACGAAAAGCGCTGAGAACATGAATGTTCATGTTCATGCTCATGTTGTTTTCAACTTACATGTATTCAACACAGACACAAAAACAAAACGTCAACTCATAGTAAAAACTTATGAAATAGCACTAAACACAGCTAATCCTTAGCAAAAATATGACAACTCTTACGCCACTCAGAGAGAGGTCCGACAACCGTCGGAGAAAAAATAAAATATATTCTATTTTGGCGTTTTTCCGCCGCCGATTTTTATGGCGATTTCATTTTTGGCGGCGCATACATTTTTATTTGAATTTTGTTGCACGGCGAATCCGACAACCGTCAGCCACTTTGGCTCTGTTCGGGATCTGAATCCTAAACACGCTGAAGGTGTTGAAGACAAACATTCTACCCGACACATATCTTCTTTACAGCGAAAGTTCGTTTGCAACATATCAAAAAAAAAATATCGTATTTTTTCCTAAATGGCAATCAAAAATCGAAAGTTGTTTCATACCAGTTTAACCGCTGCAGTCTGAAAGTGCTAAAACAGGAATCCGAAAGTATCCACCTTACAGTAAACTAGTAAGGGTGGAGCTTCGGCAGGGTACCGAAGTTAAAATACCCCCCCGCGGCCATATTAAAGTATATTCGAAGTCTTTAGCCACGATTTACACGATGACATTCAGTTTTATATTTTAACGAAAGTTTTCCTATTTTGATGGCGTCACTTTGTATGGAAAGTAGGCGTGATTTTCATCCGATTTTGGCATATTTCATAGAGATGGTTCATATTATATATCAAAGCTAAAGTGCAAAATTTCAAGACATTTCATTAATTTTTGTGGATTTTTAAGAGATTTAACGTTTAAAATAAAGCCAATTTGTATGGGAGGTAGGCGTGATTTTCATAAAATGAAATAAAATAATCTTCCAAACGAAAAGAATAAAATAATTTTACACAACAAAAACGAAAAAATTTTAACATATTTTTTTTGAAAAATGTTTCAAAATGCAATTCAGCGGCGTTGTAGTGCTTGACAAAAATAAAATGAAACAACCAATGTCCGCCGTCACAATGGGTTTTGCTTCTAAATTGAAAATATTGTTGCTTGTATAGACGACGGCGAATAAATGATTATAAGGCTTCCAGAACTTACGCCCGAAAAAAAATGGCAAAAAAGCCCGAAATTTTGGAAGCATTAAATTTCGGAAAAAATGCCCGTATTTGAAATGACAATTGATCCCGAAAGAAACAAATAATGCGCGAATGGTTTGGAAATAAAGCCCGGAAGAAAATGGAAATTACGACCGAAATTTTCAGCAGTTTTTCGGTCTTTATTTCCAAATTTTTTCGGATATAATTTCCGTGATCATGATTTAATATAAGATTATCAAAGTATAAAAGAACAGATTTGAGTAGTAAATTAATATTCCCCTGTAAAACTATATGCTAAAATTTTCTTTATTTCATTTGTTTTTTAATGTAATTCATGAAGGGGTCATTGGACATTATGTACGGATAAGGTCCAGATGGTGTTTTTTTTATGATAAAATGATTTGCTCTTTTATGGAATAATGTTTTTTTACCTTCCGTACAAGGGCGAACCATTTTATCATAACGAATTTGAAATTTCTTAACTTTTCGGTAAACAAAAATTCGGGCGTTTTTCTATATTTTAATTTGGCAAAAATGCCCGATTTTTTTAGGTCCTAAATTTCAAGCTTATTTTTCGGGCCTTTCTTCCTTTTCAAATATTTGCAAAAAACATCCTAATATTTTTTATTGGTACAAACACCCGAAAAAATTAGATAATCGATAGAAATTTTGGTCATTGATTTTGTATTGAAAATTTCGGTTTTTTTTTTGTAATTTTTTTTCGTCCGTAATTTCTGGAAGTCAATTGTAACCTATCTTATTTCGGACCTATTTATTATACCTATTTATTTCGGAAATAGAAATATCTGGAGAAAGAAAAAAAAATTATCTTTTAGTGATCATGAAAAGGTATGACAACCGCGGGGGGAGAGGGGTGACGGATAGCCCTCGACCGATTTTAGTTAATTATTTGAAATTTTTAAAAACATGATGATCGAGTGATGAAAAAAAAAGAGTTATAATTAACATTTCACTAGTAGTCAATGTGAACTATCAGTTAAACAAAAAGCGAAATTACATCCAAAAAAGTAGGTGATTTTTTTGTATAAAAAACCCTCAAAAGTAATAATTCGTTAAAAAATGTGTCAAAATTGTTTTCGTTTGAATTTCCTATTCTTTTTTTATTTCATTCACCCCAATTTTGTATGGAAAAATGTTGGGTGATTTTTCATTTCATGTCTTATGTTATTTTTTATTATTTGTATTTTATGTAAAGGCGATATTTTCTATCACCTTTTAAATTGTTCTCAGTAAAACAAGTTCTGTTATATACAGTCATTGTCCCATTAAGAGCATACTTTTTAGTAATTTCAACAAGCTTAGTTTATTTCCCAAGTCGAGTTTAGATGAAAAGAGTGAACCCTAGTCCCGCTTCATTAATTAGACTTCTTGCAAGACTTAACGGAGAGTCTGCATTAAATTGCTTATTTATTTCTGACATTCTACGACTATTTCATGATGGATATATCCGGTGTGTGGTTTTTGTGGAAAAGCTTTACAATTTTTAATTTTTTTTTTTATCAAATTAAGGATTGACTTATCAGAATCTTTTTGTTAAAAATTTTCTTGTAGGAACACTTTATCTATAGATTATTTTTGGCGTCTTTTTAACATTTACAAACAAAGCGTGAAATAAAATCTTTTTGAAATAATAACCTTAAACTATATCACTTTCACCCAAAATTTTATCATTTAAATTAAAATGTGCTGTGTTTGTGATCAACCAAGTATTTTCATATTTAGGCTTAAACACGGCTGAACCGAAAAAAAAACACACGAAAAAGTTCATTTTAGTTTGATTTTACAAAACTGTTAATTGAAAATGAATTATTTTTTCCATTACAATAACTAACCTTTTTAAACAAAATGCGAAATAAGCTTGACTTGTTGAGATAATTAAAAAGCGTGCTATTTGTGTAACCATGGCCGTATTAAACTCTTATTAACTCGTATTAAAACTCTTCAATATTGAGCAGAGACTGTAAATAATAATTATTTTTAAATTTTTGGAAACCAAAAAAGCAGTGTGAAAAAGTTGTACCGCCGTTTTGCAGGTACCATTAGACTCCTCTCACATTGTAGAACATATTTTCGTTTGATTTTTAAATTTTTGCCTTTTCAAATTTTGAGAAAAAAATAATAATTATTTCTGCTTTTTATTTTTTAAGGCAAAAATAAAAAGCAAAATCTGACCGATATTTTTTGAGTACTAAGTAACTGGTAAGTTTTGGTTTTTATTTTTTAAGGCAAAAATCATCATTATCATCATCATGCGTGGAGCGTGCATTTCCTGCTTTAAAACTAGTTAAATCTGCTCAAAAAAATATCGGTCAGATTTTGCTTTTTATTTTTTAAGACTTACCAGTTAACTTTGTGCTCAAAAAATTATCGGTCAGATTTTGCCTTAATTATTATTTTTTGCTTTTTATTATAAAATGCATAATTGGTACGGTCTCTGATATTGAGTAACAATTTTTTAAATCTAAAGCCCTATTAATGTCAAATTGACCCTATTTTTATATGAATTTTGGCCCTTTTACAGTAAAGCCAATATCATCCCTGATACTGAGCTGCAAAATAAAAAAAAAACCAAAAAATGTTTTTTATTTTTTGTCTTAAAGTCTGAAGTCACACGGTGATTGTTTGAACGGCATTAAAAAGCTTTTGTTAGAGGCAAAAAAACGTGTTAACGCTCTATATTGATAAAAATATAGAAGTGCGAAGGACAACTGTGGCCGGCTAGTCTATTAATATGAATTTTTTATGTGAGTAAATTTTTTATATGTTAAATTTATATGTTTCTTTTTGTTAGTTGTTTTCTCCTTTTACATTGTTAATATCTTTTAAAACTTACTTAAAAATATATTTTGTTGTCTGATTTTTTTGATGTTGATGTATTGATGTATTATTTTTATATTAATAAGCTGATGTACTTTTTTTTTAATATTATGACTTATTACATATCAATCGACAGATAATTTTTCAACTTCAAACAGCATGAGCGGAAAATTTATTATTTTTTCTGTGAATTTACCTATTTTCGTCTTTGCATCTACCTTCTACAGATAAAATATCATAACTAAATATCATATATCAACTCATATATCAAATGTTCAAAGTATATAAAATTGTATATTTTTGAAAAATATAGAATCGAATGCTTTTGATGGTATTTCTTTTTAAAGAAATCCTTTAAGTAGATCAGATATAAAATTAGTTTGAAAAATATAATTTTTCTAAAAATTATTTAAAATCTGAAAATTTCAGCAGTGAAGAGGAAAAAAAACTATTTTTTTATTTTGCTTAAACTTTCAAAAAGTGATATTATTTATTAAAAACTGAGGAAAAAGATAGATGTGTGATTTTGCGTTTTTTATCTTTAATTCAATTATATTTTATGGCAGTTTTTCGCCTAAAATTAAAATTTGTAAATTGAGTCATACTTTGTGAGTCTGCTGTGGGATAAATTTTAAAAAGAAATTTATGTTTGATGTTTGATAGTTTTAGAAATTTCTGTATAATTATATTTTCAATATGAATTTAATTATTTAAATCCAGTCTTTATTTCAAGAGTTATTCAACATTAAACATTGCGTTTTTAGTGATGTTAAATTTACTGAAATTGAAAAACCGGAAATTATTTTCCAACTTTGAGAGTGAATAGCTCCAAAAACCATTTTTTGTTTTTTTTTTTTTTTTTAAATATGTTGAAAAGATAGAGGTGCGATTTTGCGTTGTAATATTTTACATCATTTTTCGTAAAGGGTATTTTGGGTAATTTTTGGTTAAATTTACATAGAAAATGCACGTTATTTCGTTTTGGAAAAAAATTTTCTAAGCTTCAAGGAATAATGTTTATATAGAAATAAGTATTTTTTTAAATTTGTAATTCCTTGGGTATTAACGCAAGAAAAAAATTTTTTCGTAGAACCTACTCCCGAACAAGTCACCTGAAAAGATGGTCCGTAAGCGTAGATTTATCGGAAGGAGTTGAGATAATTACATGAATCTTGGTACACATGTTCATATGCACCCAAATTCCTGGACAAATGATAATTTTTTTAAAACAGTTAAAAGAGACAAAACAGACAAAAATGGCTTATAATTGAGGTACATATATAAGATTTAGTATGTGTGAAAGTTGCATTGAAACTGCGAAATATGCAAAAAATAGGCGTAGTCCGCCCACAAATACGACCACTTCCAATACAACCCTCAACGTTTAAAGCCATTAAAAGTGTTATTTAGTATATGAGTAAGAGAGAGAAAATTTTAAATGAGAGTATATATGGTCGAATAAAAGTTTGTACCAAAAATCCGCTCACTTAAAACATGGTTTTAAGGTTTTACTGACAGGTTAAATGATGTAAGTTCATTCGCGTTTTAGTAGTTTAACTCAGATTATCCTGGAACAGCAATTTGGCTTCTTTAGATTTAAACTTTAGGGCTCTGGAGAATTCGAGTTAAAGTAAACCTGAAATATTTTATCTATAGTTAATTACAAAAATTCAAGGGACCCAGTACCAGTAGGGGCATACGGAATATATCAGACACATAAGATACTCCTACTTTTAAAAAAACTGAAACGAAAGAGGGTAGAAAACCAGTGAATTTCGAAAAAGCATCCAGTCGAACAAAGCGCCGAAAAGTTCAGCAATTAGTCAATGAGAAATCACCAAAAGAAATTGAAAGTGCAGCGAGTTTATTAGCCAAAAGGAAACTTATTGAGTCGACAAATCAATGTCTGACACCATTTCAAGCACTTGGCATATGTTATGACTCGAAATTATCGGTAAGGCGTTATAGAATATTGCGTTCGGTTGTAAACAGACTTCATCCTGAATGTTTTCCTGATTACAAAATAATTGAAACACACAATAACGACCTTATACCAAAGCCTATTATAGTTTCAGAAGTATCAGCTGAAGTAAGAATGCAGGACTTGCTTAATCAAACTGCTTCAAGTTTATTAAAAATAATTGAAATAAAAAATAATATTAGTTGTGTTCTTGAATGCAAATATGGCTTTGATTGTAGTTCCGGTCATAGTGTTTATAAACAAAAATTTTCCGATGAAAATGTGACAGATGAATTCTTGTTTATTGTTGCAATGGTTTCTTTGAAAATTAATAATATTAATAAAATATCAATATAATAATTAATATTGATATTGTAATGGTGTATGAAATAACAAACATAAAGATTTGTTAACTAAAAAATTCCAGTTTGATTCTGAGAACACTGTCAAGCGGCTAAAAAAAAAAATAAAAGCAAGTTCAGTACACTTTTAAAGGATACTTTTAAAATAAATGTGGATAATTATCCCTGGTATAATATGCCAATAACTGTCCACAAAATATTGATTCATGGATGTGAAATAATTAAAAATTTTTATTAACCAATTGGACTTTTATCTGAAGACGCATTAGATAGAATCTTGTCATAAGGAATCTAGAAAATATCGATTAGGTCACATTAGGAAAAATTCAAGGGAAAATTGCAATCGAGATCATATGGCTGCATTACTGATAAATTCGGATCCTCTCATTTCTTCGAACAGACATATTGCCAAAACAAAAGGAAATGATTATAAAGATTTATTGCCATATATTATAGAAGAAAGTACAGATGCCGATGTTCATAATAGCTTCATTTCTGATATAAATTTTGAAGATTTTGTTTCAAGTGAAGTGTCACTTGATGAAACAGATTAACTACAGAAATTCTTATACATAATTTTTTTCTATTTGTAATTAAACTTTCATTTGTATTTTCTTTTTTATATATAAAATATATGAATATATTATTTCTTTTTTTAAATTTTTTTAATAATTGATCTCAAATTATTTTTTTTGTTGAAAATTTGGTGTTTTGAAAATTTGGTTTAAATTGGGGTAGCACAAAAGGGAGTTAGCATATTTTATAAGGAATCTTTATTTGTAAAAACGCCTTTTTATAAAATGTTAAAGTGAAAGTGTTTCAAAAAGTGGGTTATATGGGGGTATCCCAAACAATTCAGGCTATTTTAAGCAAAAACTTAGTTTTAAATTTAAAAATAGCCAGCTCAGAAAATACACAGCTTTTCCATGTATTTTATTTTAAAAGTGGCTACTTTTAAACAATCAACAAATATTTTGACAGATAATTAAAAATTATTTTGGAATTGAAAAATTAAACAATATGGACCATGAAAGTTTATTTATGGAAAGAGAAATTCTGACGAACTATCGGGCTATAAGAAAACCAAAAACGTATCGGAAACACAAAAGGATTTTTTCCAGTGAACTTACTGATAGTGAGTTCATCAAGTTGCACAGGTACCTCCACAGAAATCAGTTGATAATGCTTTGCGGCAGCCAATTAGGGATTCTTTGCTGATATATTCCATAATTGCATCGTTTTCGGCTGTCGCATTGATCAACCCTTGACGTCGTTTTCCAACGATATTAATTTAAAGTCTTATAGGTTCGATAAGGAAACAGCGCTTTATATTTTGGACAAGATTTATACAAAAATTAAATCTTCAACAAATTGCGGAGCCGCTATAGATCCTTAAATAAAGTTATGTGCATATTTAAATCTTGTCGCGAAGGGTATTTATCAAGAATATTTGCGTAGGTAACATCTTTTTTTTCTTTTAAATTACGAGAATAAAAATACATTTCAAATATGTTAATATTGCCGTACTGGAATATGGATTTGCACAACTGTGACTGTATAGAGTCATTTACCGCAGCCATTGTCATATCTTCAATGGATGGCGAGTTTGGCTTTGAACCACCACCCGTGGCAGACTCTTATAAGATGTGATTGCTCTCTTGGCTGCCAGCTTCATGCAAGCTTGCATCTCTTTGCACCTATTCGCAAGAGCCGACAATCCATGGGCAGTCCACAGGCCAGAAACTTTGCACAACATCTTAATAAATTTTTTTCTGAATTTTTTACTAGTTTAAAATATTTTCTTTTTCCGAAAAGCGTTCAAAATTATCTGTAATTCTATCAAAATTGGCAGTGTTGTGATGTCTTTAGAACAGTGCCGGGCAAAAAAACTCTTGCACTGTTCTTTCAGTTGTGTGATAATGCGCGCACATGTGAGAGCGACAGATACAGAAAGGGCTTACTATGCACGCGTGCATAGGCGCTGCCCCACACTGCTTTAGAATATCCCTATTTTAGCTAAATAATTTTCGACCCTTTTTTTATTGGTAGCAGAGAAGTAGTGTATAGCTTTAAAAAAGCAGTCAGTTTTAAGTAAAACCGATTTTAAGAGAAAGTGTGCGGCGATTTTTTGGTAAAGCTGAAAGTGATTATGATAAAAGTACTCGGGTCTTAAGAATTGAAGTTTTATGAGGGGTATCCCAAAAACTGGTGTAACCCAGCCCATTTTTAGTAAAGACCATTGCTATAATACTGAAAATTTTTGCGTGTGATTATAATAAAATAAAGTCTTTATTTTTAAAGATAAGAGATATTTAAAATTCGGGTTATATATATTATATATATTATATTGCCATTTTTGGTACGAATGTTTTTTGAAGACCAAATTTGAAATTGTTTTAAGAAATATTGAAGGAGTTCAAAGATACATCGATTTTTAACTTTGTCATATATGGGAGGTAGGCGTGGTCACTGTCCGATTTGGCCAATATTTGGAAAATTTCTTAATCTATGTAAAAAAGTCGTCCACACCAAATTTCGTTGCTCTGCGGCAACTGCAAATAATTTTGGCCACAGCTTATATGAAACGGTTACCTTCATTTTTGCACTCCCTTTACTCCCCCTTATAAAATTAAAAATTGGTAATTGCATTCAGCCCAAAACAATGTGCAGCTTCAAATCGATGTACTTTTCAGCGCACGGCGTTTTAATTTAACCCTCACTTTGGCACTAATAAAGAAGTTATAGCTACTTACATGTTAAATATTTGCATATGTAAATAGTGCCAAAGTAAGGGTTAAGGTTAAATTGTTAACATGCACTTCTTTTGAACCGACTTCAAAAAGGAGGAGGTTCTCAAGTTCGTCGGTTTCTCTATTTTTTTTTTTTTTTTTGTGAACCATCTTCTACCATGCTGTCAACATCGAAACATTGGAGTAGCAGCAAGAAACGACGCGCTAAGGCGCTTGCCACATATTGTCCGCGTGTCGATCAGATTTTGGAATTTTCGCCATCTTTTTTTCTCTCTCTCTCATTGTTTTGTCCACGTTATGGCACACATAGTTTTCTGTGCGATTATGGCGAAAGCAAAATTTACTACTTTTTGCTATCATTTCGTGCAGGCAATGTTCCTTTATGCAATCGATTCATTAAAACGGCTACCCTCTATAGGCTATTTATAAGTGGTTTTATTTGCATTTAAAATTAATGGTTAAGGACATAAAAATTGTAAAAGTTTGCAAATTTATCTTTATTCGTATACGAAAGAATCCGTATATTTTATACAGAAGAGTAGTTTTATACAGAAGAATAGTAAAGGGTGGTTAAATTTTAAGGGCCGATGTTGGATGTGAACCACACCTAAACGTCAAGTCTGGTGAATTTTCTTTCTGCATTTCATTTGACATTTATCAATTTCAGACTAACTCAATTTGAACCATGGAAAGATACACAATCGAGCAACGCGTTAAAGTTATTCAGGCTTATTATGAAAATGGGCGTTCAAATCAAAATTCATATCGTGCACTTCGTGATTTTTTCGGCCAACTTAATCGCCCAAACGTGCGCACAATCGGAAAAATCGTGCAAAAATTTGAGCAAACCGGGTCTGTAGGAGATGTGAAAACACCAGTGCATGCTCGTACAGCTCGTACTGCAGAAAATATTGCTGCTGTTCGCGATAGTGTGGCTAAAGAGCCGTCACCTCAACTCGTCGTCGTGTCCAACAATTGCACCTCTCACGCATTTCAAGAACTAAAGCCTCTTGACCATTTCAAGCGTCTTCAATGGTCAGAATGGTGGCAAGAAATGGCAATAGTGGATGATCAATTTTCGGAGAAAATCTTCGTCAGTGATGATGCACATTTTCACCTCAGTGGATTCGTCAATAAGCAGAATTGCCGCATTTGGGCGAATGACAAAGAGTGACTGTTTGGTGCAGTTTCTGTGCTGGCGGCATCATCGGGCCGTATTTTTTCCAAAATGAGGCCGATCAGGCAGTTACTGTGAATGGTGTTCGCTATCGTGAGATGATAACGAACTTTTTATGGCCCGCATTGAAAGATATGAATGTGGACGATAAGTGGTTTCAACAGGACGGTGCCACTTGCCACACAGCTAACGAAACAATGGCTCTTTTGCGCGACAAATTCAATGGCCGTGTTATATCACGTGGTGGCGATGTCAATTGGCCGCCTAGATCATGTGATTTGACCCCGTTGGACTTCTTTCTTTGGGGTTATTTGAAAGAAAAGGAGTACGTTGATAAGCCAGCAACAATTCAAGAGCTAAAGGATGAGATAATTCGGCACATTAACGGCATAGAACCTCACTTATGCCTCAGCGTCATCGAAAATTTGGACCATCGGATGGAGGTGTGCCGCCGAGGTCGCGGCGGCCATTTGGCCGATATTTTGTTCCATACGTAATTGAACCATACTTATATGGTCATAATAAAAAGAAATTACAATAATTTCCTAAATAATTTGTGTCTTATTCAAAATCAACATCGGCCCTTAAAACTTAACCACCCTTTACATATACATATATATATATGATTGTTTAAAAGCAGTATTAACTGCAAAATTCTATCCTTTTCTATACTTGGAAAAGATCTTCCCGCTATTTTTAATAAAAATTTTTCTTGAATTAACTAATAAAGTTATAACAAATGTACATATTTTCATAATTCAACTTCAACGTGGTTAAAGCTGTTGTAATTTTCACAATAATTTTCCTCGTAAATTTCAACATGTCGAAATTTTGTGGAATTACTTGTACGCACTTAAAAATTTGCACTGAATGTTCAAACATTCACTATTTTTATCTCCTAAGCCATTCGAAATTGACAAAATTGCACCAATAGGTCAAGGAGGCGCATATACATATAATAAAAATAAGAAAAAAAATATTGAACCGTTGGCCCTAAAGTAAAATTTTACCGCACTTCCTTACACACTATCAACATGGTTAATTGTAATTGTATTAAGCTAAAAAGAAAGAAGTGTGCGTGTCAGCTCCAACGCGCGACTGGAGTTTACTCCTCTAGATCGATTACCTTGGAATTTGAGTTGTATATTAAAGGTAAAGGGGGTGAATAAGGCATCTCTTATATAAGTAAAAGGATTGTATACTTTTTAAGTTTTAAAATATATTTATTACATAATATATTTATTACATTCATTATGAGGTGAATTGATGAATTTCATTTATAGTAACGTCATTATTAAATACTGTAATATTAGGTTCGTGGTTATCGTGAAAACATAGCATCAATGGTTGTACCATATCTAGCCGTTCCCATTGTTCTTCCAGAAACTAAATCTAAATTAACTTCTTCTTTCAAAAATTGTATTAAGCGCAATCCTTCATCTGTGTGATTTTTTCTATTTAAGATCAATTTGTGTACATATTCTGTATTAAATGTCCCGTTATGTCTGCAATAAAAATTCTAGCTAATTCTAAATCCAGCAAGTTTTAATTAATTGAAATCGGTTGAAAATTCGTCGACTTATTCAATTTGAAGAATTTCTACTTCACTACAAAATCACTAAAATAACTATGTTTTGCTTGATCTTATTTGCGAAAAACTCAGTTTAGGCAAAGCAACATGAAAAACAACGATTAAAAGATTAATGCTCAGAATTTAAATAACTCGACTTATTTTTAACTAATTTCAATGAAATAAAACTTGTTGGATTTATAATTAACCAAGCTTTTATATTATTATCAATTACAATAAAAGCGCACTTTAATATAAACTACTCGTATGAGCAACGGCTACGTTGCAAATGCACACATAATCAAACACACAATGTTTTGTTGTGCTGTGGCTAGCTGAACATATAAAGAGAAGAGTAGAGAGCAACATCGAGTTTGTTGAAACTCTCTCTGCTGTATGTATTTTGTTGGTATTTCTTCGTTGTTGGTATTTCTCTGCTGTGAGTATGTATTTTGTTGGTGTAACGCTGACTGCGTACCGCTTGATTTTTTAGATAACGCTCGATTTCACTCGCCATAAAATTTTCATACCGCAGTCAATATATGAAATCGATTGTAAAGGAGTAAACTCCAAAAATTAGTGCAAAAAACGCATATCGCTACCTTAATATAGAAAAGCCCTATCTCAAAAGGCCCTACTTACTTACTTACTTAGGTGGCCGTAACAACCGGTGTCCAGGTTTCGACCGACCTCATCAGCTCTCGCCAGGCGCCTCTGCTTTGCGCGCGCGCTTTCTCCAATCGGATACACCAAGTGCGGTTAGAGCTTCCTCAGCCTGGTCCATCCATCGGAGGCATGGTCTTGACCAGCGACCCTCGCCTCGAGCACCTTTTTCGCTGGAGCTTCGTCGTCTATACGATGGACATGACCCAGCCAACGTAGTCGTTGCACAGTTATACGCCGAACTACGTCAATGTCTTCATAGAGCTCATACAGCTCTATTCGGATGCGGTAGTCATCGCCGACTCGAACAGGACTGAAGATTTTGCGAAGAACTTTTCTCTCGAACACCCCCAGAGGGGCTGCGTCAGTTTGCGAAACTACTCATGCCTCAGCGCCATAAAGCAGCACAGGTAGAACGAGCGTCTTGTTGAGTGTTAGTTTTGTTTACCCTCATTTATCGTCAAACCTACTTTGGCTGATTTCCTTTTGATAGCGGCGAAAGCAGCGGTAACATCTCGCTTGGTTCTGCCGACAATATCAATATCATCAGCGTACGCAAGGAGCTGGACACCTTTATAGAAAATGGTGCCATTATGATGCACACCGGCCTTTCGTACGATCCACTCCATGATGATGTTAAAGAGATCGCAAGACAGTGGATCGCCTTGCCTGAAACCTCTTTTGGTATTGAAGGTTTCGGAGAGGTCATTTCCTACCTTGACGGAGCTGCGTGTGTTGCTAGACATTGTTGCGTATAGGCAATCCCTTTTCGGGCTATCGAACGCAGCTTTAAAATCGACAAAGAGATTCAAAAAGCCCTCAAAAGGCCCTAACTCAACATAAAAAGGAAAAAGCTTTAAAAAAATAAAAAATAAAGTTACTAAAAACTATAAGTGATTTAATGATGTTACCATTTTGTTTACTGCAGAATTTGAAGAACTTTGTTTTTTTCTTGTTTCATAATGTAAAAAGAAATGAGTTAGGGCCATTCTATATTAAGGTAGCGATATGCAGATATGCATAAATTGTATGTTATGCGCTTTTACACAATTTAATAATTCAATAATAAACAACAAACATCAAATTATTGATTGATTCAAATAGTACATTTCCTATTACAGTGCAGTTTTGTTACTACTTAACGTAAAACATCAAGAAAAAGCAACCGTGGTACAAATGTTTTCAGCTTCGGACCGTGAACAAATTTTGTCGGTTGCTTGGAAATGTTCAGATGAAAGAGAAGCTCTCTCAAATTCCAGTTTTTTCTTTGCAGCTACACGATTTACTTGCACTCCACAAAAATTACCACCGATCAAGTCAAGAGTTTAATGGTCGAATTATGTTCGCGTAATTGCAATTGCAATGTTCGCAGATTGTACTTAGAAAATCTCGAGTTGATTACGCAAACGTACATCTACTTAAAAAAACTTCAAATCATCTGCTTTTGTTTACAGAAAGTAAAAAATTTGTTAATGGTGGCAAAATTAAAGAAATGAAGCAAAAATTGTTAAATAAATTACAAAATGTCTCCGAAAACACAAATGCGAATGAAATAAAGTTTGTTTTTTTGTAATAAATAAATTTCACTATGAACCAAGGGCAATCGGAGCGCCATGAGCAATTGGATTGGAAGATAAAAACTATGCCTGTTTCAAATGCAGCTTTGAACAATCACGTCGGCATCACGGACAGTAGGAATATTTAGCTGCTGACCACATTGAATTTGGCAGTGGAGCGGACGTATGATGTGGACATGCATCATTGCGGTAGCCTTTTCCCATTTACATGCACCAGCAGCTCCGCGATTTCCATGTGGTTGTGCCGTAAATGTTTTTTATTTTCCACTTTTAATATTTTCATGGCACTCAGATTGCCCTTAATTTGTATTCACTAAAAACAACAGAAGGGAAACTTTTAACGCACAAATTAGTTTATACAGGGTGTCCCGCAATTGAGTGCAACTATTTACGGAGCTGGAAGGTTATGTCGACCTGAGCAAAAAATCGTATGGGAAGGGGGGGTTAATAATATATCACGACTTTGATTCACGTTATTGTTTCTAGCAGAAAAACTAACTTACATAAAACGTATTTTGATAGCTCATACGGTACACCCTGTATAATATTTAACTGAAATTTCTGGTTTTTATCAACGACCTTCTGTCGTTGACTCAAAACCCAATTCATTCATTTGCGGATGACAGCGGCATTTGCCATTCATATTCATTTAAAAAACGCCCGAGCTCTTTGGAGATTGAGAGTAAGAGGCAAAATATTAATATTAATAATGACTTGGGAAAAATGTCCGAGTGGGGTCTTGCTAATAGAGTAGAATTTAATGCTAGCAAGACCCAGTGTTGCCTGTTAACCCACAAGCGAATTAATTGCCCCTTAGCTCCCCTCAATAGGAACGGTATAGATCTTCCGGAGTCAGATGCTCTTGACGTTCTAGGCATATCAATACAAACAGATCTTCGGTGGAATGATCACAATTTTGATGTGTCAAAAGAAGCAGCCAAGTGCATTGGGTTTTTAAAACAGTGTAAGAAATACTTCACTCCATCTGATCTTCGTTTGATCTATACCTCATATATTAGGCCGAAAATGTACAATTCGCACATTTGGGCAGGGGTTTCAAGATCATATTTTGAGCTTCTGAACTGGATTCAAAGACGTGCGATATATTTGATAGGTGATGAAAATATTTCATCTTCTCTCAACTCTCTTGGGAATCGTCGCAATGTTGGTTGCCTAAGCCTTCTGTACAGGTACTACCATGGAAAGTGTTCAAGGGAGATACATGGCCTGACGCCACCAGCTCGTGTGTTTCCTAGGTCCACTCGGTCCACTATTAATTCAATGCATTATGACTATCTATGAAAGCGGATAAGCACATTATAGAGCGATCAAAATTTGTTCACCTTTAGCGCGTTTGGGATTTTTCTATATGAAGTTTTTGCGCTCTATATCTCTACACTCTCTATATTCTCTATATTCTATATATATATAAATTTGTAAAAAAAAAAAATCTGTTCACGAAATATTTTTTATAAATTCTTTTTGCGTTGGACATTTTGAATGACGAAGAGTCAGAAAATCACATTGTCTATCTGTCTGTCTGTCCTGTTTGTCTTGTCTGTCTGTCTGTCCTGTCTGTCTGTCTGTCCTGTCTGTCTGTCTGTCTGTCTGTCTGTCTGTCTGTCTGTCTGTCTGTCTGTCCTGTCTGTCTGTCTGTCCTGTCTGTCTGTCCTGTCTGTCTGTCCTGTCTGTCTGTCCTGTCTGTCTATCTGTCTGTCTGTCTGTCTGTCTGTCTGTCCTGTGCTGTCCTGTCCAGTCCTGTTCTGTCTGTCCTGTCCTGTCCTGTCCTGTCCTGTCCTGTCCTGTCCTGTCCTGTCCTGTCCTGTCCAGTCCTGTCCTGTCCTGTCCTGTCCTGTCCTGTCCTGTCTGTCCTGTCCTTTCCTGTCTGTCCTGTCCTTTCCTGTCTGTCCTGTCCTGTCCTGTCCTGTCCTGTCCTGTCTGTCCTGTCCTGTCTGTCCTGTCCTGCCTGTCCTGTCCTGTCTGTCCTGTCCTGTCTGTCCTTTCCTGTCCTGTCTGTCTGTTTGTCTGGAGATGCGATAGGGTTCCAGGCAATTTTTTTTTAAGTTTATCCCCGAAACCGTTCATCCAATTTGAATGAAAATTTGTATATAGAGGTTTTCGAATACGGTAAGTTTTTATGATTTATCTACTCTGTTCTATCTTGAACACCAGAGGGTGCTGTAGTACATATATTTTAAAAAAGTCGAAAAACTCCCAAGCCGTTTACCCGATTTGCATGAAAATTTGTATATAGAGGTTTTCGGATACGGTGAGTTTTTAAGAATCACCTACTCTGTTCTATTTTGAACACCAGAGGGCGCTGTAGTACAAATATTTTAAAAAACCTCGAAAAACTCCTAAGCCGTTTATCCGATTTACATGAAAATTGTTATTTAGGATTTTTTGATACGGTGAGTTTTTTACTTATCTTTTCTGCTCTATTTCAAACACCAGAGGACACTGTAGTACAAATTTCTTAAGAAATCCTGAAAAACTCCAAAACCTCATAGCCGATCTGCATGAAAATTTGTATATAGGGATATTCGTGTACGGCAAGGGTTCTGGTGTTATCTCTAATGCTCTTTCTCGAAAACTAGAGGGCGCTGTTGTACAATTTGTGCGTGTGTATCAGAGAACTGCACAAGCCTACTTGAAATCGATTTAAGTACTTACTTAAAATACAAGTTCCAGCTTGCTTGAGCTTGATAATTTTCAATCTTGTACTTGAATATAAATAAGTCCACAACAGCTTGCGACTTGCAAGTGTGAATGGCACGAAGCCTCAAGTAAAGGAAAAAATGTATGCCTTCGCAAAAAGCTTGAAAATCTTGAAATTGAAGGAAAGTATCAAATAAAAAGCAAGTATCCAAAAAATTCAATGAGCTTGTGTAGGAAAAGCTTAAGCATATTTGGACTTTTAAGAGTTTTGTGGACTCCGTGGTTGGCAATTTTGGGGGGATAGCTGATTTCAGAATTGATTTCAAATTTTAAAATTCAAGATGGAGGGTAGAGTTGTCACCTAGATTTTTTTGTATTTTTGCGAATTCTAGTAATTTTGAAATTCTCACAACGGATTTGATTTCGAATCGAATGTCACAATTTTAAAATTTAAGATGGAGAATAGAGATGCCACCGAAATTTGAAATGTATTTTTAAAAGTTGTAAACATCATTTAATAGTGTTAGGATGTCGCTGACTTCGAATCTGATGTCAGAATTTTAGAACTCAAGATGGTTACTAGTGTTGCCACCTAACTTTTTCTTATTTTTATGAGTTCAGCGCTGGGGCGAACACTAGGTAAAAGAGATCGCTGAATACGAATCCGTTGCAAAAATTTCAAAAGTGTGCAATTTTTTTGACAATAGTGTTGCCACCTACTAAAACGTATTTTTAAGAGATTTAAACATCATTTAACAGTGTTCAGGGGTCGCTGATTTTGAAACTGACGTCAGAATTTTGAAATTCAAGATGGTTAATAGTGGTTCCACCTAAAATTTTTTATTTTTACGAATTCGGTGCTGGAGCGAACAATAGGTAAAAAGTGTTGCTGAATCCGAATCAGAATATAAATAGAGGGGTCTATGTTCCCACCATTTGCCATATTTTTAAGGGGGACCCGAAACACGTGTTTGACTTACAATTTGACTTACAGTGGACAGTTAAACACGTGTTTCAACGTCTCTCCACTAAAAATGTATCAAATGGGGGGATGATAAACACCTCTATTTGTTTATCTTATTTAAAAAGAAAGAGCCCTCTAAGAAAAATAAACGTAACGCATTTTGCGAAACGAAACCGTACCGCAGACGGAACGCCAGTTCACCAACACTTGCACTTTTTCGTTACGGAAACGCGATTTAAACGCGTCGAAACATTTTTTTCTTATCAGCGTCATTTTTGAGTTACGTAAACGCACCACTTTGGTGCTACTTATATGTAGCACTTAGGCGTTACATTATCGTACCACTTCAGTGTAACGTAAACGTACCGTTTTTGTGATGCCGTGGCGGAGAACTAATGCATTCAAATGACTACTTTTCTTTGCCTAATTCTCTTATTCCAAACTTTACATATACGGTACGTTTTCGTATCGGAAAATCGATTCGTTTTCGCAGTATTATGTGATAAAATTACTTTACCTGCGCTACGCTTGCGTGACGTTTTTCTTAGTGGGAGGTCTTATCATTTAAAATCAAAAAACAGAAAACGAGGAGGAAATCGCAGAAACTGTTGAATGAGTTATGAATAATTAGTATATATTGTTCCGTTTTTGTTAACAAAAAATGTTATAAAAACTTTATAAATTAATATAAAGTTTATGCAAAAACGTGATAAGCCATATTTTGTTTAATGATTGGTTTCCACTATCCTTCTTCGTTAATTTTTGTCCATGTTTCCAAAGGCTTCCATAACGAATAACTACAAGTACTAAAAGAACGATTACATGAAACGTCTATTTTATACATTTTTTTAAAGATTCAAATGCGATTATTTAAAAATTTTTATTTTGTGGCTTATCATGTTTGTGCAATAAGCCTTTCAATTTAATTATTCATTATCGTTATTCAGAATAATATATCAATTCTTTTATTCATATGAATTGTATTCGCAAAGAATGCAATTCACAAAGAATTCCAAAATTTTCAATTACTCCTTTTTTATTCACTATCATTTATTTTTCTATTTGCTATTCATTATTTCTTTGTTATTCATTCTTTGTTATTCATTATTAATTTTTTATTCATTATTAATTTTTTATTTTAATTGGGAATTTAAAATGTTGTTGGGAATTAAATTAAAATCAATTGTGTATTCATTGAATGGATTCTTATGTCGTTATTCGAAAAAAAAAACGAAATGGCCATCTCAGCCCTTGAAAGGAGAGGTGACGGCTGAACAGAAAAAAAATTCTCTGTGTTAGATGGAGGATTTGAACCTGGGTTCTCTGGCGTAAGAGTCACACACTCTACCCACTACGCCACGGCCGCCACATGTCATTATTCAGTTGTATTTAAAATTTTGAATATGAATGCAGATTTTACAGATCCGCCCAAATTTGATAAAAATGTTTGGGCTTAATTCCATAGTTTTCTTTTATTTTTTTTTTTTTTTTTTTATTTCATTGAAACTTGCGTTACTTCATTGAAGCTTGTCAAGTAACGATAAAGCGTAAAACAACCCGAAGATGTATGCAAAGTTTGCTTTTCAAGCATTGGTTGTTTACTAATAATTGTCTGTTTCTGATGGACAACTTCCGCCTATCGACTTAGTTTTTAAGCAAGTTTTCATCTTCACAAAATTGTTTTTTGGTCCATTATAAACAGCCAATTCGTAAGATCCACATAGTTTATACAGAACTCTACACACATACCTGTTTTGAGAGCATCACTGATTCCACTTTGAAACTTACCTTGACAATGTATTTATGTCCAACGCAGTAATAATAAAGCACCGAAATATCGAACAATTCGTAGAGTGATGACTGAGATGTGCAATTCCCAGGCGTAGGATCCGCTAGAGTATTTTGCCGTGGATTGAAGAAATGTGTAAATGTGGTTGTGTTGCTAAAATATAAAACTTTTGTTTTTAAATTTTGTCTTATATTATTAAGTATTGCATCTTACCCTTGTGTGCGACCCACAATTGATATATTATTTAAATTTGCTGTTGTCAGAAATACACTTGGATCTGCAAGCAAGTATAAACAATTAATCCCAGTAATTTTTTTACACAGTTAACTCACCCAGTTCACCGCCACGCACAATAGTACGATCGTCCTCCATTAACTCTTGCGTACGCTCGCTGCCCAATTGTTGTGCTATATCGTTACGATGCACTTTGCGCAAGTGCGACAATACTCCACCCAAACGATCAAAATGCTGATATTCGAAGGAACCGTCGAAAAAATATTTAGGCTCTATCTCAACCTGTGCGCCAGGAAGTTCTTTTTCGAAAAGTATCTTAGTGACATCCACGAGGATACAGAGAAAAGATAGTGCTATTGGGGATTCAAAGGGATGATGTATGCTCGATTGCATAAGAAAAAATGAGTGAAAGGGCTGTTGGAGACAGAGCAAATATATGTATATATAAAACTATTTGCAATAATTATTTCAAATAATTTGCTGCCTTACCCGCTGTTCCAAGCTTAGGTCCATAACATAGCGTCTCAGTTTAATAATAAATATTTTACGACTTGATGGTGCCTCACTGTCACCATCATTGTTCGTTAGTAAATTTATTAAAAGATTCTTTAACATGTTATACAAGGCATCTGTTGATTTTGTTATCCTTTCACAAATGGCCAAATACTTGGATTGGGAGCCTTGAATTCCTAAACATTTAAAATCAGGATTAATTTTAGTTCACATTTAAAATCAGAATTAATTTTAGTACAAAGTAAAGCATTCGATATAAAAAATATTAAAACAAACCTTCAGTCCATGCTAGGCGATCGGGTATTAGTTCTTGCATATAATTGAATTCCGGTGGACGTAGATACAAAAATAAAGCCAAGCTGCGGAAAACAAAATTAATTTATTCAAAACCAGATAAATACTGAGCCAAAACAATATCGTTGCATAGTTTTGGTTTTTCCCCCTACTCACCAATGCTTTTTAAAGAATTTACTTTCCAAGTAAAATTTTCTTGTCGTCTTATGATTACAGATACAATTTAACACAAATACAGCACTTCGCTGCTTTTCGGTATCCAGACCCTTGTGTGTATGTGTATAAGTTGTTAGCAAGGAATTGACTGTTTTTTTCAAAACAAACTTCATTTCATCTACTTCCAGATAGTTCCAAAGCAGGGATAAGAAATATCCCAGCGGGCTCTCTGCGCTGCCTGGCACAGACGAATTATCCTTTTCACCATCGCTATTGGAATAAAATAACTCTCAAATTGTTTCCAAAAAATTTTCACAGGGTTTATGGTCTCACCGCAAGTGGCATAAACTTTTAATGTGTGCCAGCAATCTTTGCTCGATGACAAAGGGATCGAATAAATGCTGTGACAGTTTTTCCACCAGTAGCGTGCAGAAGACAACGTACATGGTTCTTTTCGTGGATAGTTTAATATCTTTTTCTTTTTTATCGTAATTGCACATGTTACGCGAGAGTATTGTGGCCAAGTTGACCATATAACCGAGTAGCAAATCCGCTTTGTGCAATTTTGCATTTGGTTTAGGTTGCAGCGGTTCAAATCCCGAAACAGGATATTTAAAAGGTGTGCCGCCAAAATTAGCATTGACACCCTGGTTATAGCCCAAGGATACAGCAGGGAAGAATGAGATGCCTGGACCTGTTTCCAACTTGTTAAAGGCAACGCCCATTGATATACCATTGCGATAAAATTCAATTTTCTCCGTTTCGAAGTCGATGCAGATGCCGATAATGTCGCCAGTTTGCCACTTGTCGCCGTATCTGTTAAGAGAGAAGCTTGACATTATTTTCAACACCCAAAAATAGGTGTCACAATCAAAAAATTTATCGACCAAAATATATTTGCATCTGTTAACGTTTCTTACTTGGTTGTGGATATATGCCAGATCTGCTGTTTGCTGCCATCATAGCCATAACTGTGCTTAGTATCACCCACGCCACTGTTTTCATTAAAGGTGCAACTGTTAGAGCACCAACCTATCTGCATTACACCCTTGCTATGTAAGTGTATCTGAAATGATGAAAACAATTGGGTTTTGAAATATGAACATTGAAGATCTTGAACTATGTAGTCATACTCAATTCCTTGCTGCTTCGGTTGCTTACCTCATACATCCAACGTCCGCCGAACACACACACATTTGCCTTTATTGTATTAAAACTGCCCTGTGACCGCGCCGAAAGCCTATCACTGGAAATTCGCATCGTTGAGGTAAAATCGATATCGAATATGCTCAGCTCAGGCCCTAGCCTTGTGCTCATCACCTGACGCTGATGCCGCGTCAATTCCTCAGTACTAGCATCGATTGTGTCTAGCTTTTCCTGTAGCCAACGCTTGACTACGACTATTTGCCTGCAATAAACTCTTAAGTTCAGTTGTACAGGCTATCTTTGGAACGCAAGCAGCGTCCTCTTGACCTGCATTGAGCTTAGCAAAATATGCTCCCGTCCACAACTCAAAACTTACTCAGGAAGCGTTAAATCACCAGTGGTCCTCATCTCGCTGTCCGACGGCGACTTTCTGGAGCATGACGGTTCCTCGCCTTTTGGTTTAGCGTTCCCATTATTTAAATTTTCAAATATATCTTCTCCAAAAACTTTACCAAATATTTTAGCAATTGACATAATTTCTAATGCATTGAAAATGTTTCAATATTTTACAATTGTAAATTTTTAAAAATTCATTTATAATTAGGACCAACGATTTTTTAAACTTTTATTCAAAATTTTTTGTTTACAATGACATTTTCCAAACTACACATCAAATTTTCAGCGTGATGATAACGACGCTTGCCAACTATAGTAAATCTGTGAAACAACAGAAATTGGAACAATATTGCTCAAAATAAATAGGCTGAGGTCACACGATGACCGCTTGTACGACTTAGGCCCATATTAGACGATGTCCGTTTGTCCGATCTTTGTTGTTGCTTTCAATGTGAAACTGTCAAAAAACAGTGAGAGTGAGAGCGGATGAACTTTTTGTAAGGCGGACAAAATATGTTCATTTTGTCTGCTGTTGATGTCAGCAGACAACGGCCACAACAGTGTGGCGATGTGGTGAAATAAAAGTTTTGCCACACTTTAGCAGCTAAACAGTACTTTTTCTAAGGAAAAGTACTAATATCCTACTATAAGATAAAGGAAAAATAGTTGCTTGAAACACTTACTATTGGCAGGTAATATTATTAAAATATTGACAAGAAAGTGGTGTTGGAAGAATTGGTAAGTAAAATTATAAATATATTAATGGAATTCATTTATTAATTTAATGATAATCATTTTCTTTCAATCTTTATTCTTAACAGGTTAAGCCAATCCGTGAAGAATTTTGCAAGCAAAATCAGTTGATTAACTGTTGGTAAGCACAATGATTGTTTTTCTGCAATAACTCAAAGCGGGAACTGTGCGATGTACGTGGATGCCTTTCATGCCACTTTTTGATCCAGCATGAGCGATTTCTCCTACTTGTTTCCCTTTCTGAAGTGATTCGTTGGCCAAGGCTACAAATCGCTGCAAAACCTTCCTGTGCTTGTTGCTTATAAAAACTATGTATGATGCGTATTGATTTGCCGAGCTTATTATATTTAAAGCTATTAAGTCGTATTCAATTTCCATGTTGAATAAAAAATAAAGAAATACCGCCAATAAAAACACAATAGAATGACAATTTCAACTCTAAAACTTTCCATCACTTTTGTATCTACGCCACGTTGCTATTAAAAGTAAATGTTTTCAAAGGGCACAAAATAAAGTACAGTGGAAAATGTACTCAAACTAAATGAAATGTCAAATGTGTCCGCCCTAAATTTTCTGTCGTGTGACCATCCAGCGGACAAGAGAGTAAAAAGTGTTCATTTTCGTCGGACAAACGGACATCGTCTAATATGGGCCTTACATTACTTTTTTTACTCTCCTTGGAACTGCTTAGTCTGAGGCCAGACGATGAATATCGAACAATTTCATGGAATGAGAACACCTTATAATATTCCCACTTTGGTAGTAGTGACTGTTGGCTTCACAAATGGCTTTACATTTTTTTTTTTTTAATTTTTTTCGTTTTCTACTTTGTACCATTTTTGACAACCATTTATTGCCAAAAGAACTGTCACTACCACCTTTTTTTTTGAATCATGCAATTAAATCCACACAAACGGAGACAATAGGTTGTCATTTGGTTGTATATTTAACTTTTTATTTATTTTCTTTTTTATACAATTTTTGACATTTTATGATCACCAAAAGAACCGTCACTACCACCTTGTTGCGTCATGCAATTATATTCAAACAATTGGCGACAATAGGTTGTCATTTGCTTGTATATTTAACTTTTTAACTTTTTTTACTTGTTTTTATTCTCGACTTTATACGATTTTTGACAATCTATGAAAAATGTAAACAAAAATAAGAAGTTATATATACAAGCAAATGACAAGCTATGGTGGCCGTTTGTGTGAGTATATCCAAGAACTCTTATTTTTATTTACAACTCTTTTTTTATTATGTTGTTGCATAAAAGTATTACTTTTTCTCAAAAAGGTACTTTTTACCTACTAAAAGCCAGCATATTCGTTATTTTGACACTGTACTGACAAATGATTGCAGTCATGGACAGAGTTTATACGTCATTCAAATTGAATGAAGAATATCGCATTTTGGTTCTCTTTTACTCTCTTCGAGATATTTGATTGAATAGCTGCTCACACGTGATTTTTTGATTGAATGACCGATGCCGACTGAAAGTGTTGTTGTAAGTACTAGGAAAGTTGATTATGAAACCCTGTGTTTGATTGATGCAGGTCTTGAGCTCCATCAAAATTTTGATTGATGCGATGAAGTGTTGATGTTCATTTCCGCTCTCGCAGAGAAATCATCTTTTTTTCGCTGGGAAAACAATAACAAATTTTAAATGATCCTTCAATTTAAATGACGTGTAAGCAGTACCATGCGCAGCGTTATACAATTAATTATAAATAAATTAACAAATTTTGATTGCTCTACAATGTGTTCGTCCGCTCTCGCTCTGGCAGTTTTTGACAGTTTTGCATTGAAAGCAACAATAAAACATATCGAACGCCGTTCAAACAATCATCGTCTGACCTAAGCCTTATCCTCAACTCACACGATGATTGCCAATCAAACAATCTTCTCGTTTTGTTTTTGCTATCAATAGAAATTTGTCAAAAGCACTAAGAGCGAGAACGGATGAACACAGATTGCAGCCAGATTGCCAGAAAAGCACTATAAATAGTACTTCTGGTATTTTTAAACGATTGTGGGATGTGGTAATTTCCATGGTATATGTATTTATATATAAAATCAACCGCTTGGAAAAAAACCACATGTGCGATATTTACCACGCGTGGGAAAAAAAATACCTCAAATTACCACAAAATACCTCATATTACTACAATACCACAAAATACCTCAAATCACCTCAAATATCTTGCCTTCCTCATTCTTCAGCTAATGTGGAATGAATTGCAACTATTCTAGCGAAAAATTTAAAAATTAATTTAATTAAGTTCTGTACATTTAAATTTTAGCTAATTTATTATGTGAATTTATTTTTATTTAATTAATATTTAAGAAAACGAACTGAACTAATATGCTTATTATGCTTTTACTATTATGCTATTATGCTTTTTTTATTATTGTTACCAACGCAGCCACTCATTAATAAAACTTATTTTAATTGCATTGTATAAACTCAAAACCCTTACGTATAAACTCGCTTTGAATGTCACCAACTCCGTTTAAGTTTATATCTATGGCAACACTGTTTGAATTATGCCCTTATGGCAACTATTTTCGCTATTTATCGTTTTCCTTTGTCTTTTCGTTGTTCATTTTTTAATTTTGTCAAATCAAATTAACGGCAGCATCGGTGACCAAAGTGGGTACAATGAATAAGATATAAATTTACTTTTATTAATTATAATTATAGTTTTTTAAAGCGACAATAAACTTCGTGTTAAGCCTATCAACCCACGACTATTATTTGATAATTTGAATGGTACACGAAGCGCTCATAAAATTGGAAGATCCGGACAACATTCTTTAAAAAATTTGTTGCAAGCGCTGCTCAAGGACAAGCAAGCAAGAAAAACTCCAAGTAATTTCTACGAACTGCAAACTGTTGCTTTCAACGCGGACGCAACGAGTAGCAATGGTTGGCACAAGACAAAGTGCACGGAATAAGAACAAGGATGGAAGTTGTTCAGTTTGTAAGCAGCCGGATAACATGCGGATGGTTCACTGCGACAAATGCGATGAGTGGTATCATTTTGAGTGCGTGCAAGTCTCGGATGACGTTGTGAACAAAGATTGGGTTTGCAAAAAGTGCTCCGATTCATCGATATCGACCATGAAGGACAAAGAGCAGCAGTCTGAAGTGTCACACAGCGAGGATTTTCAGTCTCCAATAGCAGCAGTTCCCAGTGAGCAGCTGCAAGCACAAAGAGCTTTGGTATGTATGAAACTTAAAAACAAATCTCCAAGTATAAGTAAGTGCGGCTCCTCCAAAGCAAAGCGTGAAATAAAGTTGCAATTATTGCAGCTGGAGGAAGAGAAAAATGCAAATATGATTTATATAAGAAAAAAGTATGCCCTGCTGCAAATGCAAGAAGGTTCAGATGATTCTGAGGTCGATAGTAAATTGAGTGAGGCAGCTGTGGAAAAGCTACAACGAGTGGAACAGTGGGCTGATGGCATTGGCGATGCAGAGAAGGGTAATGAAGTGGTAGGTTGTGGTTCAGTGCGTGGGGGCGACAAGGGCTTTGAGGCAAGTACTCAACAAGATGGAAACATGCGTTGTAGGGGTGGCGCCGAAATTTGCAATAATAAAGATTTTCCTAAAAACGCATTCCATGAAGGCGAATGCGCAGCGCACTCAACGTCAGCGGCAGCTACAATTATTCCAGCGCAAATATATGCGCGCCAAGTAGTTCCAAGAGACTTACCGATTTTTAGTGGACGGCCAGAAGAATGGCCCCTATTCATCAGCAGTTTTGAAAACTCTACAAGATTGTGCGGATTCAGTAATGATGAGAATCTGCTCCGGCTACAACGGGCTCTTAAAGGGAAAGCATTTGATTATGTAGGTAGCAGGCTTATGTTGCCAGCATTAGTCCCTGAAATTATTTCTACTTTGCGTATGGCTTTTGGTAGGCTAGAACAAATTATTTACAATTTGCTGGCAAGCCTCCGATCATCACAAGGTGTAAACACGAATAAGCTTCAAACGCTTGTGAACTTTTCTTTAGAAGTAAAGAATATGGCTGCTACGATAGAGGTGTCAGGCCTGCACTCACACCTTAATAATCCCATGCTTATCCAAGAGCTTATTGAGAAGCTTCCCGCTCAAATGCGACTCGATTGGGCGATTTTTTCAAAACCTATTAAGTGTGTTAATTTGACAATTCTTAGCGACTGGCTCTTCGAACTTGCAGAAGCGGACAGCAGCGTAATATCATTTTCAGTCTTAAACACGACTCAGGCAGATTCTGAAAAGCGAAAAGCACATCGCCTTAATTTTCATGAGGACAAGGGCGGGGGTGTAACTGACTCAAGCGAATGTTCTCCAAGATCGCCAAGCTGCTTCGTTTGTAGGGAAGCTCATTTAATATTAGATTGTGACAAGTTTAAGAATTTATCATACAATGAAAAATGGAACATGGTGCACAATAAAAAGCTTTGCCGAACATATCTAAAATGCCACAATTTAAATTTAAAATTTAAATTGTCAAGAGCGCAAGGAATGCGGCGTCAACAGATGCACAGCTAAGCATCATCCTCTTCTGCACAAACCTGATAGCTTTAAAGAGGAAAATTGCGCTTCGCCGGCAGTCGTTGCTGTTCATCAGCACCAGACTTCAAGAATTCTTTTCAGAATTGTACCGATTACTATATATGGCAAAAGCTCCTCCATTGATGTTTACGCATTTCTTGACGATGGCTCAGCTCCAACCCTAATTGAGCAAAGCGTTTTGGATCAACTTCAAGTGAGAGGCACAAGGTCTGACCTGTGTCTTAGGTGGACTGACGGCACTGTTCGGACTGAAGTAAAAAGTATTCCTTGCGCGACGTGCGTTCGGTAAACAAGCTTGATCTACCATCTCAAACATTAATGCTATCGGAGCTTACAGAAAAATATAAGCATTTGAGGGGGCTCCCGATAGAGTCCTACCAAAATATAGTTCCAAGAGTCATTATTGGCCTGAATAACAGATGTGAAGCGATGCCATTAAAATCCATTAAAATCCTTGAAGGAAGGCTAGATGAACCTGCTGCTACCAAGACACGACTGGGCTGGACTATATATGGTGAGTTGGATCGAGATAGTAGTTTCAAGCACATCGATGCGAATCTTCAACTGCATATATGCGAATGCGATGATGACGTGGCCCTACAGAAGTTAATGTCAGAAAACATGAAGGTTGATAATGAGTATTCCGAAACACGACAGCAGGAAAAAGGCCATTTCGAGAATATAAAATTACAAGAGTGCGTTCAACGAGATGGTGACCGATTCGTTACAAGATTGCTGTGGAAGTCAAATAATCTTATTTTGCCAGATAACCACGCGTTAGCTATGCGCAGACTTACCTGTTTCGAATCAAGATTGAATAAAGACCCCAAATTAAAAGATCAAGTAATAAATCATATCAAGAACTTAGAATCGAAAGGTTATATCCGCAAGTTGAGTGATTCTGAAGTAAACACGCATTACCCCCGAAGGTGGTACTTACCGTTGTTTGTGGTAAAGAACCCAAACAAGCCGCAAAAGATAAGAGTAGTGTGGGATGCTGCCGCGGAATGCAATGGCATCTCACTAAACGGTTGTCTTGAAAAAGGACCTGATCTTTTAACATCGCTAACTGATGTGCTATTTAATTTCCGAGTTGGAAAGATTGGCATCTCTGGAGACATATGCGAAATGTTTCATCGCATAGCTGTTAACAAAGATGATCAACAATCTCAGCGATTTATGTGGCGGAATGGTGATTCCAGCCTTTCGCCAGAAGTTTATGTTTTACAAGTTATGAGTTTCGGCGCAAGCTGCTCGCCTTCCCTAGCTCAATATGTCAAGAACCGAAACGCTAACGAGCACAGAGATCAGTATCCTAGAGCTACTAAATCGATTTTAGAAAGACACTATGTTGACGACATGCTGGATAGCGTCGACTCCGTCGAAGAAGCTATCGAGCTTGCAAGAAATGTTCGTGAGGTGCACAAGCATGCAAATTTTCATATTCGAAATTGGCTATCGAACTCGACGGAGGTAACAAGGTGTCTTGGAGAAGCAGGAACTTCAGCTCAATTCTGTCAAGCTGGGAAAACTGTCGAGCAAGTTGTAGAGGCTGATAAGGTACTCGGGATGTGGTGGGAGACCACACGTGATACATTTACTTGCAATTTAAAATATACTAAAGCAAGCGAGGAGATTTTGTGCGGCGACAAATTGCCAACCAAGCGAGAGCTGCTTAGGCTCCTCATGTCGATTTTTGATCCACTAGGATTTTTGTCTTTCTTTTGCATTTACATGAAAACACTGCTTCAAGAAATTTGGCGCAGCGGAATTTCCTGGGACGAAACCATACCTGAGATTTACGTTGATGCTTGGAGACGATGGCTTACTCTGCTCGGCAAGGTGCCAGACGTTCACATACCTAGATGATACTTTGGTTTTCTACGACGAGACAAAAGCTTGATAGAACTACATGTTTTCGTTGATGCTAGCGAAAGCGCATACGCGGCAGTGGCATTTTTTAGAATAGCAAGTGGAAAAGAAATAGAAGTATCTTTAGTTTGTGCTAAGACAAAAGTTGCACCCTTGCGCCCAATTTCTAGTCCTCGCATGGAACTGCTTGCCGCGGTAATTGGAGCCCGCCTAGGGAACGCTATTATCAAAGCACATGATTTGGAGATTGAATCGACGTATTACTGGTCTGACTCAAAAACGGTTTTGTTATGGTTACAATCAGACCCAAGGAAGTACAAGCAGTTCGTCATGTACCGTATAGGAGAGATTCAAGAAACGACCGCGATCTCAAACTGAAATTATGCCCAATCAAAGCAGAATGTAGCCGATTTAGCTACCAAGTGGAGCCAGCAGCCCGATTTTAACTTAACTAGTCCATGGTTTACAGGACCAACATTTCTGCGGAAGCCGGCAGAACAGTGGCCTAACAAACCTCCACCTGATAAAAACAACGAACAAGACGCTGAACTCAAAGTGGCTTCCAGAGCGCAACTGCTGGCCGTACAGGAAAAGATCACATTCAACATTGTCGACTTAACCAGATTTTCTAAATGGGAGCGCCTCCTCAGATGTATGGCTTAAGTAAGGAAATTTATCACGCGCTTACAGTTAGCAATAGCATCAAAAAAATCTGCTGAGCCTGAGACGAAAACGTATAATGAAGTCCATTTGGAAACTGATGAGTTGCTTTGGAGCCAAAAATTTTTGTATCGCCTTGCCCAGACCCAAGCCTTTGCCTCGGAAAAACGCATGCTAATTCAGAATGCCAGCTCTGTATTGCCTAAGCCAAGTCCACTAAGAAAACTGTCCCCGTTCATAGACAAAGATATGATAATCCGTATAAGGGGTCGTTTAGAAAACGCTACGATAATAGGTGACGAGACTAAAAACCCTATAATAATGCCCAAAGATCACTACATTACAAGCCTTTTAGTAGATTGGTACCATAGACGATATAAACATGTTAACCACGAGACTGTGATCAATGAGATTTTCCAGATCTATCACATTTTTAGTTTACGCACACTGCTACGAAAAATTCGAAGTAGTTGCCAGATGTGCAAAGTTCGCATGCTTATTCCAAAGCCACCGGAAATGGGGTCATTACCACAAGCACGTTTGTCAGCGTTCACAAAACCCTTTTCTTATGTTGGAATAGACTTTTTTGGCCCATTTTTGGTGACCATTGGCAGATGCTCAGAAAAGCGATACGGCGCTGTTTTTACATGTTTGACATGCCGCGCTATTCACGTGAAGGTAGCACATAGTTTAAGCATGAACTCATGCGCTATTGTTATATGAAATTTTATCGCCCGAAGAGGCACTCCTATGCACACATACAGCGACAACGGCACCAATTTGAGAGCTGCTGAGAAAGAGCTACGTGAAGCCTATAAGCAAGTAGATTTCCATAGTCTTCAAGCGGAGTTTACAAGTCCCAACACCAAGTGGACTTTCATCCCACCTGCAAGCCCTCACATGGGAGGGGCATGGGAGCGTATGGTGCGCTCAATCAAGAACGTGCTGTATCAAATAATCACACCTGATACGAAGATGACGGATGAGACTCTCTTAAATGTGATGCTAGAGGTTGAGAGTATAGTATACGAATTTCCTAGGAATTGCAATTGAAGAAAATATTTTATGTTTCCAAGTTGCAAACAGTGCGGTCGCGTGTGTTAAATTTGCGAAATTTTTAGTGAAAATATTATTGAAACAGTGTAATAAGAACTATAAAATGCGAAAGAAGTCTTAAATTAGCAAAAAAAACCTGTCAAAATTTTAACCTAAAATCAACTACGAAACATAAACATAACGAAACTCGAGATGAACAGCTGATTTTGACATCTAGCCCGCTTTATTCTGTTTTCTACTTCATTCCTCTCCGAGTCGGCCCTACCTTATAATTCTGCCAAGGTTTAGCCATCTTCTATCCTCTTCATCCGGGCCGTGTCGCTTTCTCCCGGTTTATACTTGCCAAGAATTGACGATCAAGTCTTGTGTTTGTGGTGCGGGAATCGCAACAAAAGGGGAAAAAAATTTACCGTACCGTCAATTCGTGGGCAATTCATTTGTGTTCATTCGTTGTCCCGTTATTTTCAATTTTATTTCGGCGTCATCAGTGCAAACTTGTGTAGGAAAAGAGAGGAGTGAAAGAAAGAATTGACCGTCAACTCTTGACGAGTGTAAATTGAATCGTCAAGTTTAAAAGGGAATATGCAAAACTTAAACGTCAAGTCTTGACGACTATAAACCAGGACTTAGTGCCAGGGATGATATTTAGGGACTTTTGGGGCCTTTTTGAGCCTTTTTGATTTCGTAAGCCCCGATTCATTTTAGGCCCTTTTCTGAAATTCTACTGAAAAAATATAAAGTAGTATATCATCAAGGTACAAATTTTAAATTTGTAATAAAATCGTTCTCAGTAATATAAGTTCTGTTGAATGTTTTGAAATTATAGCTTTAAAAAAACAAAAAACTTAAACAATTCTCCCCAATTTTCCTTTTTTATGCTTTATTTAAGCTATATACGCCTACGCAGGTACGATTTTGGTAGGTTACAAAAATAGTACACTTGTAAAAATTATTAAAACTGAAGAACATTTTTCAAAAACTTACATTCTTATATTTTGTATAAAGCCACCATGTTAGCATTATGAAGAATAACCAATTTTTGTATTATAGATTGGCATCTTCACGAAAACTCCTTGCAAACATTTGGTATCTACTATAATGGAGGAAGTAAAAAATTCCAAAAGAATGTCTAAATTTTTGAACTGATTTTACTTATAATATTATCCCAAAGTAATTCTATTGCGTCAATTTTCAAAGAATTTTTGTCCATTTTTTTTTTTATTTTATCTGCACTAAAAAAAATTTCCAACGTATTTTACTCTCTTTCAGGTTATGGCATCAGAATTTATCTTAAATAAATTCTTAAGAAGTAATAAACATTCATTTGCAAAAAAAAGCGATTTTTTCCACCAAAAAAAAACCGGAAATAGAAAAGTGTTTTCGAGTCATAAATTTTAAAAAATATAAGGTTTGGAAAAAATTCAGCATAGCAGTTTCAAAAATGCACCCGGAATGAAAATTCTTTAATTTAAAAAAAATTAAGACTGCGGAAACTGCGAGGGAATATTTGTTTCACCTTATTCGACGTGATTTAACTAATTTTGTTGTTCAAGGCTCTATATTCCAAAATTTTGTAACATTTATGAAATTATTTTTTATTTAATATAGTCATTCCTGAATATATGTTTTTGGTAGATTTAGATATTTCCGACATTATTATGTATATAACAAAGGACTCAAAAAAATACTCCTAAGACTCTTTAACTATGAATATATCGATCCAATTTGCAGTTTCTGTGGAAATGCTTTTCTGTTTTTATTTGTATTATTAACTTGTTAAATAAATGGCTTTGTTAAAATATGTTTGGAGAAATAAACTGATATGGATTATTTTTTAGCATATTCTTGGCTTTTGCAATCAATGCACATTGCACATTTATTTGCACATTTGCAAATAAAATCTATTTTAAAAAACAATTATACTACATCTCTTTGTTCCACAATTTTTGATTCTGAGAGCTGATCGTTTAAACTAAAGTGTACTATTTTTTTGACAAACCAAAAACATCTCCGCTTAGATTAAAACAGTTGAAAAAAACACGAAAACATGAAAACTGAACTTAAAATTGTTTTAATTTCCCAAATATTTTGTTTTTAATTACACTGTACAACAATTTGGCACTTTTTGAAAACCCCAAGCACTACCGATATGGTTTCTTATATTTTTGTGTACGCTGATCACGAATATGCAAAAATAATTTTCGGGTCACCTCTAGTTTAGTCTCCAAAGAACTTTTACGTTTCGAGAAGTATCTGCCTTTGAAAAATTTTTTAATATAGTAAATTACATTTTTTTTCAACAAATTTGGTATCAAAATAAAGAGAAAATATTGAACATAACAAAAATATAAAATTATTTGATTTTTTGAAAAAGGATATGAAAAAAGTCCTTTTTGTTTGAAAATTCCTTATATCCTTGAAGTTTTTATGCCAATTTAAGCCAAAAAAATTAAGTAACAAACCTACCCTTTTAACTATGAGTGTGTAAAATTTCATTGAAATCGCATCATTGGTTTGCTTTTTAACATATTTTTAAGGGTTTCGAATATTATTTATCATACAAATTTCTGACTTGTTAATTTTTATACCCCCACACGTACCACTGTAGGAAAGTGAAACACCATCAATATTTATATATTGTTTAACATAGTCGTATTTCATTATTTTCACATATAAATACTTAAATTTTTTTATTATCATATAACATTTAGTTTAATTAATTTGTTTTTGTTTTTTTGGATGACGGCTGTATGAGTTTTCTAAGTCATCTTGTTTGACACTCCAACAATATTCTGCAATCATTGAAATTAAATCTTTTCCTTTGTAACGATTCTCCATCTGTAGCATTTCTTGGTGGAACTTCTCTCCATGTTGATCAGATAATGCTCCCATATTTGGTGGAAAAAAATCCAGGTGGTTGTGAAACGTATGGATTTTCAAAGACATAAGAACTTTCATTTCCTTGAAAGCAGAAATCATTTCCTTAACTAAGTCCTTAAAGTTCTCTGCCCTATGATTACCTAATAAGTTTTCTTTTACAGCTTTAAAGCTCATCCATGCGTTTTTTTCAATATCGTTCAAGTTGCTCATATAAATTGGATCCTTTAATATGGTTCTAATATTGGGACCAATTAAAATTCCTTAAAAGAAATTGAAGAATCGAAATAAATATTATGAAACAAGAAATATTTTGAAGCATTTTTTACCCTCTTTTATTTTAGCATCACTTATCCAATGAAATTTATTTTTAAGGTATTTAAACCCAGCACCATCTTTATCCATCGCCTTAATAAGGTTCTTAGCAGCACCTAACTCAAGGTGAAGCGAGGGAATAACAATGTTCTCCCTTGGAACTAAAGCTTCATGCATAATGTTCTTTTCACCGATCACATTGACATGTCGTTGTCGCCATTTACAGTCTGTGTAATGCATTTCCCTTTGTCGACTGTTCCATTCGCAAAGAAAGCAATTAAACTTTGTGAATCCTGTTTGCAATCCCAAGAGCAGGCCAATCACTTTGAAATATCCGGAAATCAGCCAATTATGTTCATTGTATTTTATCTTTTGTACAATCAACTTCATCGATGCGTAGTCTTCCTTTAATTTCACGGAATATGCAATTGGAATCGTTGGGAGATTTTTTCCTTTATTAATAAGTGCTATCTTCAGGCTTAATTTGGATGAATCAATAAATATATACCACTCAGTTTTGTCATATTTTATGTTAAGAGCCTCCATAAGTCCTTCAATATCGATGCAGTAAACAATTAAATCCGATAGTATAAAGTATGATTGCAAATCATGGGATCGATGACGAGCTGCTGAAACGTGAACATTGGAATCTAACAAGTTGTGATCGCGTAGTATTGATGCTGCAACTTCTGTTTTTGTTTTGCTTAGACCCATAACTCTGACAAAATGGTCAAACGTCTCATTATTAAATACAATATGGGAACAATCCGCATTATTAGATGGCTCATAATATGTTGGATCGTTACAACATATCGATGAAAATGCTGCACTTTCTGAAACATGCAAATTCGACTGCGGTATATTTAATACGCGACTTGGCACTGGTGTTGTCTCATTATGTGGCCTAGGTCGAATCGCAGAGTAAAAATTTGGGTAGTTTATTATTGCCTTCGTCTTCAAATTATAACCACTTATTTCAGTAACACAAAAGTAACAATTTTGCTCATCATGTTCCAACTGAGGTGCCCATAACATGGGAATACCGAATGGCAAGCTATCTCGTTTGCCATTACACCAGCCTAGCATATTTCTGTAGCACAGATCGCAACATATATTTGGAGCATAAGACACATTTTCACCAGAAAAAATTTCAAATCGAAAGTACTTTAAATAAATTGAACGCAATGTTGCAGTAATAGGTTTTCTTTGTTTAAGCACGGTAAATTCACCACATATGTAGCAAAAACAATTCGGAGAAGTTTTATGTTTGAATCTTTGAAACTGCATTTTATGTAAAGTTTATACTAATGTATATTATATTGTATTTTTTAATAGCACGAAAAATTTTGTTTGACGAATGACACCGATTGAAATTTATTTATCTATGGTAACTGCCAATTTTATTTTTTTGCATTACCCAAAGTTATTTTATGCGGTGCACAGAATTATGAGTGCACTAAATTAAAATACTATAAAAAGCAAACCAATGATGCATTTTCAATGAAATTTAACATACACATAGTTAAAATGGTAAGTTCGTTACTAGATTTTTTTGGCTTAAATTGGCATAAAAACTTCAAGGATATAAGGAATTTTTCAACAAAAAGGACTTTTTTCATATCCTTTTTAAAAAATCAAATAATTTTAAATTTTTGTTATGTTGCTTAATATTTTCTCCTTAATTTGATATCAAATTTGTTGAAAAAAAAAAAAATATTTACTATATTAAAAATTTGTTCAAAGGCAGGTACACCTTAAAACTTAAAAGTCCTTTGGAGACCAAACTAGAGGTGACCCGAAAAAACTTTTTGCATATTCGTGATCAGCGTACACGAAAATACAAGAAACCATATAGGAAGTGATCGGGGTTTTTTTCGTGTTGTACCGTGTTATTAAACAAAAAGCAGCTCAAGCATTTTTACATATTATTTTTATTCGATAAAAAATCCCAACTGACTATTTTGTCCCACAGAATTTTACAAAATTCAACAGGTGACAATATGAACTCCGAGTTTGGCAGAAAATGGATATCAATAGGTGTGTTTCCATACTCAAACTGTGTAACTTGTGGGACACTATTTTCGATGATACAAGAATAATAGCCCGAACACAACACGCGCGACGAGCGGCAAGCGCCAATTGTCACTTTTCATTTACATGTATTTCTTATGGGACGAATTTTGGAGACTTGTCGCGCAACATTGTCGCTTGCCGTTGCCGTCGGCTTCAATTTAATTTTAATTTGACAGGCAGCAAAAGCAAGTTTCTGCCATTATTTACATTTGTTATTACTGGCCGCATTCAGTAAACTGTACTGTTGTAAAATGTCTGGTGAGTAAGGGATGTTTTGCTTGAACTTCACAATTTTAAGTACAACTGAATATAATGATGATGATGAATGCAAAATTGATTTATAAATAAAATTTTTAATTTCAGTAACTTTTTGTTTGAACTGGTGCATAGTTGATTCAACATAACTGCGCAACTAGATTATTATTTTTAAGCACTTTTTAGTTGCGCTGTTTTGGTAAACCAACTATGCACCAATTCAAAGAAACGTCGCTGATGCTTTGCATAAATGCATTTAGGAACTCAGCCATACTTTCGACAGGCAATAAAATATCACTTTGCTTTCATTTTTTCATACAATTTTGTTGTTTTTTATAACATGCTGCCACATTGATAATTCGCTTCGATGTTCGCTTTTAAAGTGAAGTTATAACATGTCGCCACAGAATAATGAATTAATTTTTTCAGAATTTTCAATTATTTTTTTTTTATTCATTATTAATTTTTATTCAATATTTATTTGTTATTCATTTGCACCGAAGCCATGAATAAAAAATGAATAATTTTTTTTTAAAAAATGAATAATTAATAAGAAGTGAATAATGATTAAAAAATTAATAATGAATAAAAAATGAATAACAAGTGAATAAGGAGTAACAAGTTAATAATGAATAAAAAACCAATAATGAATCAATTTTTATTCATATGAATGCTATTCACAAAGAACGCAATACAGAAAGAATTTCAAAATTTTCAAATATTCTTTTTTATCCATTTATCCATCTATCTATATTATTATATTATAGACGCGATTTTCATAAATAGGGTAGCAATTGAAAGGTCTTGCTTTGTAGATGTGCAATAAGGTCTTATTTTTTCTAAAATATTGTATTTCTTTAAAAAAGAAACTGAAACAATTTTCTATGAAAACCAACCAAATTTCTATGTGATGCCTAAAAGTATGTGATAGATTTTGATTATAATGCTTTAATAAGGAATAACTGGGTTACTCAACAGTTCAACAGAAACATAGAAAGTTTCTATGAAATCCTTGGTTCAAAGGTAAAAATAGTCCTCAATATAAAAACAAAGTTACCTGCCACTAGATATTTATTATTTTGGCGTTTTAACGTTACACGGGATTACTAGTTATTCATATTTTATTTACTATTCATTTCATATTAATTATTCATTTGTTATTCATTATGCATTGGTTATTCATTGTTCATTTGATATTCTTTACTAATTTCTTATGCATTATTGATTTTTTATTTATTAATTGATATAAATGAAACGAATAATTATTGAATTTTTAAAATTTAATGTGAATTAACATTTTTATTTATGAATGAGTCTTGCATTCATTGAATCGATTCTTATTTCGTCATTCACTCATTCACATCTTTGAAAATAAAATTAAATTGTGCAGTGCACGATTTTGATTATATTTCAGTTTTTTATTTTATTGTTACCTTTTAATTATTTTAATTTATTTAGGCGTTATTTAGTAATCAAAATTTATTGCTTCTTGAAAAAAGATTTTAAAAACAAATAAATTTAACAAATTGAAATTTTTCATTTTAAAAATTTGCCGACGTTTCTCAGATTGTTTGTCTGCTTCATCAGGGCGTCTTTTATTAATTAGAAAACTATAAAAGACGTCCTAATAAATCAGTTGATATTAAATTAAATGTTCTTGTCTCACATGTCTCAAATGCCTTTGACAATTTTGTTCCTGTTCGCACTTTGAATGTTGGTAATAAGTCTTGGCCCTGGTTTACATCATTTGTAAAGTTAGCTATTAAAAAACGCAATAGACTTTATTCGAAATGGAAGAAGCATAGTATAAATGAAAATTGGGAGCTTTATAAGGTTGCTCGTAATGAGGCTGTCTCAGTAATCAGGCAGTCTAAGAAACAATTTTTCTACCGTAAGCTAAACAGCTCTCTTCCGTCTAAAATTCTATGGAATAATATTCGTAGACTTGGTGTGTGTAGTAAAGTAAACCAAATGTGTTCTGTCGACCCGAATTCTCTAAATAGCTTTTTTATGTCAAATTCTTCTGCTACAAGTGATAGTTCTCAATTCAATACTCGTGAGTTTCGTGATGCTGATAAATTCTCGTTCACTAACGTCATTGAAACTGATGTTGTTCAGTCTATAATGAAAATAAGCTCGAATGCTATTGGTGATGATGGTATCCCTTTGCGATTCATTAAAATAATATTACCATATATTTTAAGTCCATTAACTCACATCATCAATCATTGCTTTACGACCTCATGCTTTCCTTCCTCTTGGAAGCTGGCTACGGTTTTACCTGTAGCTAAGGTCTCAAATGCTTCAACATTTAAGGACTATAGACCCATAAGTATTTTGACCACTTTTTCAAAAATTTGCGAGTCTCTTATGGCTTATCAAATTAATAGATTTCTTGAATCGCAAAAACTACTTTCACCTTTTCAGTCTGGTTTTCGTTCAGGGCATAGCTGCGCCACAGCTATGCTCAAGGTACTTGACGATATTCGCATTAATTATGACAATGGAGATATAACACTACTATGTCTCTTAGATTTCTCCAAAGCCTTTGACCTTGTTAATCATTCTATTTTAGTAAGAAAGATAAAACAACTGTTTGGTTTTAATGATGATGCTTTTTCTTTGATAGCTAATTATCTTCAGGGTAGATTGCAAAGGGTGAGAATTGGCAATAATTTCTCTGACTATAAAGAAATAAAATCAGGTGTGCCTCAGGGATCCATTCTGGGGCCTTTGCTGTTAAGTATATTTATAAACGACATTTTCAACGTCTGCAATGACGTGAAAGTGCATGCTTATGCAGACGATATTCAACTTTATTCTTCTAACCGTTTCGGCCTAATTGATGATTTATGTTGTAGAATGAATGAAGATTTATGTAAAATATCGAAGTGGGCAACAAACAATCATCTTTGTCTGAATGCAAATAAATCATATATTCTGCCTGTCTCAAAATACAAAATTGACTACCTTCAAATTCCTTCTTTATATTTAAATGATAAAAGCCTTCAAGTGGTTGGAAAAGTAAAAAATTTAGGTTTTTTTATTAATTCTAAACTATCCTGCACTGACCATGTTAATCATATAATTAAGCAAATATATTATACACTGCGATGCCTACGATTATCTGCTAAGTATATCCCGACTGAGACGAAAAAGAGACTTGTTATTCAACTGATTATTCCTCTTATTACATATTCGGAACTAATCTATAGCAGTCTTGATTCCCATTCTGCACACAAAATTCTTGTGGCTTTTAACGATGCATCAAGGTATGTTTTTGGCATGAAGCGTTCTGAACATATTTCTCAAAGAAGTAAAGAAATTCTTGGATGTAGCATAGACAGCTATCTGAACGCTAGAAATTGTATATTTCTTCAAAAGTTGATAATTTGTAAAACTCCATCTTACCTCTACGAAAAACTACGTTTTACTGTCTTAAGCAGAACTTGTAATTTAATTATACCTAAATATACTTGCCTACACTCGAAGAGACTTTTTTTCATCAATGCCATCAGACTTTGGAATTCATTACCTCTTAACTTAAAATCTATAATCAGTACGAATAAATTTAAGCTATCTGTAATGTCTTATTTTTCTAACGCTTAACTATTCTAACTTCAAACTCATTGTCTTGTGACAAACTATCGCTTTCATTCTATGTTAACCTTACTTATAAGTTTTTATATTCAATTATTGTCTTATATAAATTTAATATTATTAAGTCTTTAATTTTTAATATTTTTTATTTATTATTTCTAAATGTTACTTGTTGATTATATGTCAATTTAATTAATTGTACTATAAAAGGTCTTGTCGATTCTTAAAGTACTCACAATTGCTGGTGAAATAAATAAATATATCTCCAAAAAAAAAAAAAAAAAAAAAAAAATAAAGCAAACAATATGCGAAACGTCGACAATTTTTAAAATTAAATTTAAAAAAAAAAATAAACTTAAATTTGCTAAATTCATTTGTTTTTTAAATCTTTTTTCAAAAAACAATAAATTTTGGTCACTTAATAGCGCCTTAATAAATTGAAATGAATTTGAATGTATTTCTTTTTTAGCTCAGTGTTGTTATTCAAAACGGCAACTGTTGAGTCGGCTGAATGCAGCCATTGTTTTTTGTTTACTATTGTTTGGCTGTTGAAGTGCTCGTATTTTTGTTTACTTTGTAAAAGTTTTTTGGTTTAAAGTTTTGAAGGTAAGTTCGTAAATTATAACATAAAGAATTTAATATGTATTTAAAATATGAAGAAACATACTTCTATTGCAGTATGGACTTAGATAAACAAATAGTTGAAGAGCAGCTGAAGTTTGCTGCTGTCGCGTTTATTATAATCTCTACAACGACAGAGTGGAGACATGTTGCTTGCCGCTCGTCGCGCGTATTGTGTTTGGTCTATAAAGGTAGAAGTGACAGTTCCTTGGCATACCATTAGTTGTCAAAAAAAAAATGCCAACAAAGAGAGCGTTCATTGTTAGCTGTGTTTAATTCACATTGCCTGCATTCAGCGGAAAATTTGCTAACTAGCTGTTGCATGACTTTTGGGCTGAATGGTATGTAGCATAAAGCAGGGTTGGTATTATTGACGATTTATCGTCATTTCGACTTTTTTTGGCTGAAATTATGACCTGACGTTTTTCTTTGAATTTTTTTGTCAAAAAATTACGTTTTTTGGTTAGATCGCTTTTCCTTTATTTTTAAAAATTTGAGATTTATGTTCAGATTTAAATTTGATTTGTGTGCTTGAAGCAGCTATATTTGGGTCTTGAGGTAAAATTTTAGAGCAATTTTTAAATGCGATAAGTCCTATAGAGATACTGAAATTTAAAACTACTTGCCGATTTGCTCAAACTGTTTCCTAACCTGGTTTCAGAAAACGAAGTCTTGATTCTGAAGTTTTAAATTTAGAGTTTGCTTATCTTTTCAGTAGTTCAGAACAATAAGTAGAAACTGATTATTACTGGAAAACAGTTTATTCAATCAGAAGAGGAGACTAATCTTTAGCATTTTCTTTTATGCGAAAATTAATTTTTAAAATTTTGACCTTTTTCAAAATTTTGGCCTAGTTCGTCAGCAAACGTTGGTCGCATTTTTTCTCAAATAAACTTAAATATAACAAAAATCAAATAACATGAATAAATTCTTAAATGCCCTATTTAATTTTTCATTAAAACCTATATGTATAAATATGCTTATGAATAAGGAAAAATTTATTGTAAAATTACGAAATTTACAGTACGAAAATTACTTTTTTTCATATCAAGCCTGTTTGAGTCATTTTATGCTTGTTTTTCTTATCTCTTTGGAACTAGAAAAATATGGAAACATGTTCTAGCACATAGAAATAAAAGATAAGGAAGTGGTGTTCTCGAATAAAAGTAAGGCATTTTTCTTACTAGTGTATGTTCACACTAATACAGAAACATTCACTCAGGGCCGTATTCGGCTGTTGCGTACAGCTAGACGCGATTTTTCTGATTGGAATTTCATATGAAATGTTAAGTATTGCATATGTATGTAAAAAATTAAGTCAATGATTTATGATATATAAATTTATTACATAATAACTAAATATTACAAAAATAATTCTTTGTTTTACATTTATATAAGAAATTTGATATTCATGCAACTACTTATATAATAAACTAATAGCCCTTATATAGCACTTATATATAGCTTAATGCCTAACAATAACAACAACACAACAACAATAGTAATCAAAAGCTTATAACATGAAAACTATCAACACAATAAAAAAACTAACATTATTGCATCAAGATTATTAGGCGCAGACTTAAGTGACATTAGTACGTACACTGTTTTTCACCTAGACTCTTTGAACGACAGTTTTTGTATATTACCAGACCCCTGTCATATGGTTAAGCTTATAAAGAACTCTTTAGCAGATTTCAAAGAGTTTAGAAATTCTGACAACAAAGCTATTAAGTGGCACTATCTTCAGAGGCTTGTAGAGCTACAAGAAAGAGAAGAATTGCATTAAGGAACAAAGATTAGAAGAGCTCATATATACTTTAGAGACCAGAAAATGAAAGTCAGGCTTGCCGTGCAAGCTCTTCAAATCTGTAGCTGATGCATTGGATTTTTGTAGAGATGTCCTTTTTTTACAAGAATTTCAAGACAGTGAAGCTACAGTTAAATTTATTAGGCAAATGAATGATGTCTTCGATATACTGAATAGTAGAAGTATTCGAAAATTTGGTTTCAAAAGGCGCTTTGCGAAGAAAATATAGCCAGTTTGATTTCATTTTCCAAAAATGTTGTTGCCTATATAAGCAAGCTTCACACAGTTGATGGGCAGTTGCTTATACTACACAAAAGAAAAACAGGGTTCTTAGGTATTATAACTTGCTTAATGAATATTGGGGTAATTTATGAAAGGTTTATAGCTAATAAAATGTTGGTATATATGAATTATTATTTAGTTCAATACGATCGCATTTAGATCGAAACGATAATCCACAAACAGGGTTCTTAGGTATCATAACTTGCTTAATGAATATTGGGGTAATTTATGAAAGGTTTATAGCTAATAAAATGTTGGTATATATGAATTATTATTTAGTTCAATTCGATCGCATTTAGATCGAAACGATAATCCATCCGTTAATCAGTTTCAATCCGATTATAAAAAAAATAATAATCAGATATAGGATTAGAGAAGCGGGCGTAGGTAATTGTTTAAATTTAGAAAATATTGCTATTTTAAATATAAGTTCCACTTATCCTGTTAAAAACGATAATTTAAATAATTCAAATAGCAAAGTTGAAAATAGTATTGATTACGGAAGTTGTTCATTCTTAAACGATCATAATTATTTTTCTGATCCAAGCATTTTGACAAAGTACACTACTCACGTGTTTAGTGATTTCAACACATTCTAGTGTTCTTGTAGTTGGTTTTCGTTCCATTTCTAATACATTCTCCCTAGGTTGCATTATCTGAATATTTTGTAAAATTTAAAAATTTTCTTTATTTGAACATTTAATTTCATCTAATTCTGCAACCAAATTTTTACTGCATGTAGGAACTGGATCAATTTGTCTAAATAATTATTTCATATATAATAACTTCACAAAAATCAAAAAATTAATCAATCTGAAAATCTGAAAATTAAACAAATAACTTAATACAAAAATATTTCCCATTTAAGACAATGCGCCCTTAAAATATATGCCACCATGAAAAATTAATGCACCCTTGAAAAATGAATGCGCCCTTGTAGTACGTTTTGTGTTTTGGCGTTTTCGATCTCGCAAAAATGGCGCGAAGTTAACTGATTTCAATAAATGCTTTTTCTCTAAATTCTGATTAGAAATTTGTGAATTTCTAATTGGAAAACAGTTTCCTGCAACCAATTGAGTTTAATTAAAGTTATTTTCTTAAAAAAATTCTAACCGTTTGAACACAATTGCAAAATACTTACTTGTGAAATGAAACCAGCTTTTCCTTCAGTCTCTGGACACTTAAACAATTGTTCAACACACAACGCATAATTAAAATCTTCTTTGTTGTATTGAATTTATAAATTCAATATATTTTAGCAATTATAATCGCTTTTTATTGAATTTTTTAAATGTTTTGCTCGGGCACTTTGTTTTGTTTTGCAGTAAGATCGCAACTGTCAGAAAAAAATCAGAAAAAAAGCCGCAGTACACGTACACTGTGTGTGTGAGAAACACCATTTCCTTATATTTTATTTCTTTGTTCTAGCAGCTTGTAAGTTACAACAATCAGGTACCTATGTTGTACCTAGCGTCCACACGTGCAAGTGAATGTTCGAAAAACTCAATACATCCAAACATTTTTACTAACACACTCACATTATCGGACTTGTAGCCTACTTGCAGCGCTACTTGCACGGAAATTTCATAAGTAGTCAATTTTTGTCACTTGCTGCAAGTAAATGTCAGAAAAGGGGATAAAAGTGATGTTGTGTAGTGCTTTTGTGGATTTTTCCGTGATTTCCTCAAGTACATAGAAGAAGCAACATTAGTTACATGTTTTCCTCGTTTTCTAACTTCTTAACTTCAAGCAATACTGCAATTTCAGGGAGAACCTTCGCATTCGACATTTTTAAAAGAACTTACACTTGCACATGTGGACGCTGAAGCAACTTGCAGCTAATTTAAAACATTTTCGAAGACAATATATATTCTCCATTTGCAAGTGATTACTGGCACATGTGGACACAGGGTAAACAGGCCTATTGTTTATGTTTTCGTTATCGTTTATTTTTCAGAGTTTGCAAAGAGAAACACTTGCTTATAAAATATTTCCTATTTTATTTTATTACTAGTTACGTGTCCCTAGCTATCGTACCTGGCATGACCGCGCCGACTAGCTCAACATTTTACGGGCGCAGTTCTCAACCCGTCATGCCAGGTCGGGGGAGCAACAATAACTTCCTGTTTGCAAAACTAAAAATCAAAACAAACAAAAACTGAACGCAAAATGAATACTTTAACTACTAATAAAAAAAAAATCACTGGAACCAAAACAAATAGAAATCGAACCAAAATAAAATATAAAAAAAAAATCCTTAAAACTCGCGACTCAAACAACACCAAATACCAAATAGAACCAGGAGATGTTTATCCTGCTGCGTGCCCACCCAACCTTAGTTATCATCCATTTCATTTTTTTTTTATTTAGATACCCCCATAAAAGAACCACTAAAAAAAATCGCCTTTAAATGCCCATGTCACCTGGTAAGTACCACATTAAGAACACCCCTGTATTTACTTCCTCCCCCCCGAATTAATTTAGCAAACCATATTTTTTTCCAATTTAAATTTACATTTTTATTTATAAAAAAAACTAACATTACTTTTCCTCTTTCTTTCAGACAATGGATATTATTCTACAGGATTGCTGACCATACTAAAAAATATGAAAAAATATCTATATGTATTATATATTTTGAAAAAAAGATATGTATTATATAAAAAAAAAATCAGAAAAATTACATGTTTACAATGAAGATATAATAATAGAAATCGCCATTCCACTGTAAAAGAAGAGTTGTTACATTAAGAACAATATGTATTATAAACATAATAATTATACAGAAAATAATAAAATTTTATGTAAAAAAATAAAGAAATGTGTATCAAAAAAATTATATATTATATAGATACGTATAAATAAAATATTAAAAAATAAAAATACCAAGTTGAACTTCGTTGTTCAGGTGTTAATTTTATTCTGAGTGTTCTCTTTTCTTTCAGTTATCATAATATGAAAACTTTTTGTGTGCTACAAAAAGCTTTACTTAAAGCTACAATTCTGTTTTTGTTGTTGTTTTAGTTACTGCATTGCATTGCTAATGCAGCGCTAGAGACTGCTGACTTTGGATTTTTACTTGTGTGAATTTCCTGTCTCAGAAATGCACATAGAGTAACATGATATGTCACTCCTCCGCACATAAAAGAATTCGCGACCTCCCGGATTTATTGAATAAAAATATTTCTGTAGCTAAAACAACAACATTTAAACTATAATGGTATATTATTATTTTTGTTTTTGTTAAATATTTAATGTACTTATTTCATTGTTTTAAAATTTAACATTTTTCTCATTTAAATTATTATTATAATTTTTTGACTTTATATAAACATAATATATAGTTAATACTATTACAAGTGAAATAAAAATCAGAGATAAATAGAAAATTACCGAGCTTACTTTATTTTTGGAATTTATGTTGTCGACATGTACTTTAAGTTCGGTTAATGTAACATTTTCAAATTCAATTTGTTTCATTTCTTTTACATATGGTATAATGGATAAAGGATTTTCAATATTCTTTATGTTAATGTTAATGTTGCCTATTTCGATTTTACAATTATCAAATGTTATAATATTGTTTCCTTTAACATTGAATTTAATATTTTTACAATTTTGTTTTAAATTTGTTTCGATTATATTTTTTGTAATAATAATATTGGTGGAAAATATTAAATAATGGATTGGTTATTTTTCTGGTATTCACATTTAGTTTTTAAGTTGTTAAACAAATTTTTAATGCATTCATTTTCTTCGGCAACAAGTTTTTTATTACGAATATTATATAATTTTTCATTAATTAAAACAAATTCTTGATATGGATCTAATTTAAATTTTAAATCTTGGTTGTTAGGAATTGGGAAAATCTTAATTATTGGAAATGTTTTGATTTCTTGGGGTATGGACATTACAAAATATAAAATTTCTTCCTGCTTCCAAATAGAAGTTTTAATTTCTTCGAATTGAGCGGAACTGAGTTTACTTATTGTTTCTAAATCAATCAATTTAGGGTTGATTATACCTACTCTAGCTTATTGTAATCCTAATTGTAAATCCTGTACATGTTCTAAAAAACTTTTAATATTATTTAAAAAAGAATCTGCAACTATTATCATTGTTAATTTGTTCTGAAGTATGTTTGTTGCGTTTTTAAGTTCGTTGAGAATTTTGTTTTCTTCGTTTACATGTTGTATGATTGAGTTTATTTCCTCTGTGCTTATTTGATTTTTCTGGATCTCCTCTAACGTGGTTTGTATGCTTTCTTTATCACTTTCGTCAAGAGTGCCAAACAAAAATTTTAAACCACTTCCTATTGCATTAAAAAGAGCTCTTCTATGTCTGATATGAAACATTTCTTTTTCCTTATTTGCTAAATTCATATATCTTTTAATTAAATTAGTTTGAAGACATTTATTTGCATTATATTCTCGATAAAGTTTTTGATAGGCTTCCTCTAATTCTGTTTTGTTAATAAATAATATTTTATTAGTAAAATTAGTTGCTTGGTTAAATCTGCCTTGTTCAGTTATAAGATATCCGTGGTCACTTTCAATTTTGCTCACTTGAATAGATTGGTTGATCGACTGTGGTATTTGGATTAGTAATAGAAGTATTGCTATTGTGTAAATTGGAATCTTTATGGTTTTCCTAAGTCTCTCCTTCGTTCCTATAATGATTAGCAATATTAGTTTTCTTTTTACGCTTAAAATGCGTTTTATATTTTTTGGAAAGCCTGTTCCTAAACTTAACTACATAGTGATCTTCACCTACATCTGTCGGCATTACATGAACTGGTCTAAATGGATTTGTTTTTTTATCTAACCTCTTCCTTGAGTTTTCTGCGTAAACGAAATTAGTGTCAATATCGTATTCTTTTCGGTTTTTGTTAATGTTTCCTATTCTACGTTCCTCTTCTACTTGGGTATTTTCCTTTGGTACGTTCCTTTTCTACTTGGGTATTTTGAGTTGGTTGTTTTTCATTAAAAAATGTATTATATGGGGTTTGACCAGTTACTGAATGGGTTATTATGTGATTGTAAGTGAAAACGGTTTGTTCGATTGCATGATGTTGAAGTTCTTTATCTTGCGAGGTATTAATAATACGCAATTTTTCATTTAATGTTTTGTGCAATCATTCGATATCGTCTATACCAGTTTTTCCTGTTGTGATTTCGATTTCTATGTTTAAGCTCTTTAACCATTCTTGTAAACTTATATTTATTAGTCCACTATCTTGATCCGTTTTGATTTTTTTTGGAGGGCCCATTGAATTAAATATTCTTAATAATGCTCTCTTAGCTTCTAACCAATTTGAATGATCGATTTTTTTCCACCATAGCAAACTTTGAAAATATGTCAATGCATGTAAGGTATGAATTATTGTCCCATTTCCATGTATCTATAACAAATTTTTCCCTTATTTCGTAGCACGGTGGGGTTATTTTAAAAGGTATTTTTGCCTTGACGTGATCGTTCTTGCATTCATTACAAATATTACAGTTGTTAATTATACTCGATATTTCAGAAACATAATTTGGGTAATAGTATTTTTTCCTGAATTCGTATTGAATTTTATCAATGCCTTGATGAAGGCCTTGTAAATGAATATTCAAAATAATTTCTTTGAAATTGTCATAAGAAGTTACATCTCCTAAAATTGTTGTTGCTCTATACATTCTATTTGCGCGAGTTTGTCTGACTAATCTTGAATAAACGTCTTGATATTTAATAAAATCTTCATCGCATTCAAAGTAAACACATGCAGTTATCCCTGCTAACTTCTCTAAAATAATATTTTTTGCAAATTCTACAGTCATTGTAGAATAATTTATTGTTATTCGCGTGTTTTTAAATATTTTTTGCAAGTCCTCAATATTGTTCTCAGATTTTTTGAAAACAAATTGCCTTCTAAATGTATTTAAAGGTCTTTCAGAGATTCCAATAAAATCTGAATTATCTTCATCCTTAGAATGAATTGTAGCTTGGTCAGATGCCATTTCGTTATTATGACAACACTCTATTTTTACTCTTGATAATGCGTTTGCCACATGATTCTCTTTTCCCGGGATGTATTTAATATCGAAATCGTATTCGTTTAATTTAATTTTCCAACGTTGAAGTTTTGCGTTGGGTTCTTTTAAATTATGAAGCCACTGTAAAGGCCTATGATCGCTATTGATAAAAAATTTTCTTCCGTACAAGTAAGGGCGAAAATTCATGTTCATTACATGTTCGACTAGTAAAACAAATAGGATGCCCGTCCTGACTTAAAACTGCTCCCATTGCGAAATTAGATGCGTCAGTTGTGAGCACAAATTTCTTATTATAATCGGGATACTTCAAGATTGGATCATTTATGATCAAAGTTTTTATCGTTTCCACTGCTTTTACATATTCGCTGTCAAAGTAGTTGACTTTTTCACCCTTTTTTAGGCATTTGGTCAAAGGCTAAGTTATGGACGCAAAATTTTTAATAAATTTCCTATAAAAACCTGCCAATCCTAAAAACTGTTTGATTTCTTTTTCTGTCTTTGGAATGAGAAATTTCTGAATTGCTTCAATCTTTGTGGGATTGGGCTTAATGCCACTTGGTGTAACGATGCGTCCTAAAAATGAAGTCTCTCTTTTCAAAAACTTGTCTACCTGAATCTTAAGATTGGCATTATTTAGTCTTTGAAAAACTTTATTAAGTGATATCATATGTTCCTGAAGTGATGTGCTAAAGATGATAACATCATCAAGATATACCATGCAGTCCTTTCCTACTAAGTCACCTGAAACCGAATTCATTAACCTTTGAAAGGTTGCTGGGGCGTTTTTAAGCCCAAACGGCATTCTTGTAAATTCGTAGTGCCCATCTTGTGTGGAGAAGGCTGTTTTTGCGCGGCTTTATTCATCAACTTCAACTTGGTGGAATCCTTTTGCAAGATCCAAGGTTGTAAAATACTGCGAACGCCCAAGTTTTTCTAGAATATCGTCGATATTCGGGATAGGGAATCTATCGTCAATTGTGATGTCATTGAGTTTGCGATAATCGATCACGATTCGCCACTTCTGCTTATGGGAAGCATCCATTTTCTTGGGTACAACCCATAACGGAGCAGAGTATGGAGATTGGCTGTGGCGAATAATTCCCTGATCTAGCATTTCTCTTATCTGTCGGTTCACTTCAGTTTTATGAACCTGAGGATATCGATAAGATTTTGAATAAATTGGGTCTTCATGTTTAGTTACTATTTTATGCTTAATAGCGCTTGTTAATGTTAATTTGTTTTCATTCATGTGAAAAAGATTTTCATAATTTTTTAAAATTTTTTCTAGTTCTAATTTCTCTTCTTTGTTTAAGTGGTCAGTCCGAAATATTTTACTGTTATCCTCAGTTAGTAGGTTAGCTTGAATCAGTTTTAATTTGTAGTCCTCCTCTTCGTTTGTCAATTTAAAATTATAAAATTTATTGTTTAATTCAATAAAATTGTCTTCATAATCAATTCTTGCTCTTAAAACCTTAAGTATATCATGTCCAATCAATCCTTCAAAATCTGTCGAAAATTTATAAACATAAACTTTTTAAATTCCTGGTATGAGGCTGGGTTCATTAAGGTATTGAACGGTATTAAGAATTACATTTCCTTTAATTGTTTTAACTTGGATTGGTTCTACTATTTTGATAGGAGATTCTAAAATACTGGGATTTATTAAACTGATTGACGAACCTGTATCTACAAGAAAGGTAATTTTTTTGTTTTTAGTTACTAATTCAATGGCTGGTAATTTGGATCCGAAGCATTTAAACGAAAATTTTCATCAACTTGCATTGGTTGGGGTGCTCCATATCGCCTAATGCGAGACTGGTTGGAGTAATTTTTTCTTTGTCTTTTAAAAGGCTGGAAGTTATTTGAGTTTTGATATTGAGCCTGGTTTTGATTGAAATTAGGATTAAAATTTCGAGGCGTATATTGAGTCTGGTTTTGATTTGGATACAAATTTTTGTGATAACTTGGCCGAAATTGAGGTTGATAAAATTGATTTGTTTGAGGCTCATATTTTGAAAATGAATTATTAAAGTTTCTTGAATTCGAATGATTTTTCAGATAGGCATCAGAACTAACTTTTTCATATTCATTATTTTCCCGTAATATTCTTATTGCTGATTGAAAACTTGACACTAAATTTGCGTTTAAAAGCGCCGTTAGATGGTTAGGTAATTCTTTTTTTAAAACACTAAGGCTTGTTACATCTGCTTCACTATTCAAAAAATTTTTCTTTGTCTGAAGTTCTGAACTTAATTTAATGCTATCCTTAATTCTACATAGCAAATTATTTATATCATCACAAAGCCTTTTCACATTATTCTTAAATCTAATAGTATTCAGCTCCAAAATAAGCGATGGTATGGGTGTGCACTCACGGATGTTATCGATGAGAACTTTCTTTAGTGAAATCCAGTCCTCTGGTTGCTCCCTTCTTATAATATCTAAGGCTGGTCCGCTGAGTGCCCTCTGAATCATGTTGTAGTATAGCAGTTTCTCCTCTTCAGTAGGTAATTTTATGGTTCTGATGATTGCTTCTACGTCACTAATGAAGCATGCCAGCATCTCCTTGTTGCCGTCAAATCTTCGTATTAATTTAAAATTCTCCATTATAAAATTTTTTTCCATTTTGTTTGTCAATTGAAGTGATGAGAGCTGCTTAATTAAAAAATTATCTTCACTGTTGTCTTCTACTGACATTTATTTATCTTTGATTTGATTGATGTTGTCTTAACTAAAATATCTTGATTCGTTTTTTTTTTTTTTTGTAAACTTATTTTTAATTGATGCAGATCGCACTTAAACGCAGGTATTGTTTTTAATTTTTAATGAATTTTCTTTTATTAAATGAAATGTGTTCACTACCACTGATAATTAAGTTTTTGGTAACACTCAATATGTAGGTTCTTAAGGATCTTTTTCGCAGATCCTACCGACTGCGCCAATAAAATATTGAAAAATAAAAATACCAAATTGAACTTCGTTGTTTAGGTATTAATTTTATTCCGAGTGTTCTCTTTTCTTTCAGTTATCATAATATGAAAACTTTTTGTGTGCTACAAAAAGCTTTACTTAAAACTACAATTCTGTTTTTGTTGTTGTTTTAGTTACTGCATTGCATTGCTAATGCAGCGCTAGAGACTGCTGACTTTGGATTTTTACTTGTGTGAATTTCCTGTCTCAGAAATTCACATAGAGTAACATGATATGTCAGTTATAGACTAATACATATGTCCGTATCATTAGGCATTGTATTCAAGAATTTTAAAATGGTGAATTATAACTATGTATATGTATGATGATGTATTATATTAAAGATTTTAAAATTTGTTACTTCAAAGAACAAGCATTATTTCCTAAATTTTTTTTTTTTTAAATGATAAACGTTGTAGTTTTCTCAAAATCAAAATTCGGAATGTAAGTAAATTATGGGTCTTTTTTTAAATAAAGATATTTTTGTTTTAAATCACTAGAATTTTATTTATCTAATGTTTTCCTACCTAAAAATAGGAATAGGCTCGCTTAGGGGTATTTTTTTTTTTTAGAGTAAAAAATAGAAACTCATCACAAAAAGACTCAGATAGCCTCATAAATTCAAAAATTTTCCGAATTTGAAACTTGTTTTAAAATTTTTTATCATCGATAATTTTTAGCCAATATAAAAAAAAATATAACAAAAACGTACCTATACGTATAGATTTACCAAAAAAAAAATGTTCCTACTATTTAAAAATAACAATGACAATTTGATTTAAATTAGATTAACAAAACTTAAACAATAGAATATAAAATTAGTGCACACTATTTAGCCATATTAAACTTTTGATATATATATATATATATATATATATGTCTATATCCTAGATATATATATATATATATCTAGGCCATCTTTGCCTGTTTCTATTTTTAGCCGCCATTTTCGACGCCGACTATATTTGGTCTATCGCGCCCATATTCTTTCGCGTAGCAAACTTTTTCAGAATTTTCAGGTATTACTATTATCAATTTTCCTCTTTTATTTGGCACTCGCAGATTTAATGTTTGGGAGCCCCTTTGACTATTCAGCTGCGCTGAATGGGTGGTGTTATGCTGGCGGTCAAATGATCCCTGGTCCAAAGTATGTTATGCTGACGGTCATATGATCCCCAAACACTAGTATACTTTTTGCTACTTTTAGTACTTTATCCGAAAAAAGTATCTTCCTTGAACATGGTTGAGTGTTACTATTAAGCAGGATTCATTACTGCTTTCATATATTTCGCACTGAAATTGTACTATTTTATTGCGAAAACACAAATGTTGTGAATACTTCCACAACGCAACACTGTTTTGATCCCGTGATTTCATATTTTTATCGAATCATTTGGAGAGGAAAGGAGTAGAAAGCAGAATAAAGCGAGATTGGTGTCAAAATCAGCTGTTCATCGCGAATTTTTTTATGCTCACGTTTTGCAGTTGTTTTTAGGTTAAAATTTTTACAGTTTTTTGTGCCAATTTAAGACTTCTTTCACATTTTAACGTTGTTATTACACTGTTTTAATAATATTTTCACTCAAACTATCACAAATTTAACACACGCGACCCCACTACTTGCAACTTGGAAACATAAAATATTTTCTTCATTTGCAATTCCTAGTAAATTCGTCGTTTTGACAACTTACCGACCTTTTCATTATCCACTATTCGTTGACGCGTGAGGACACTGAGCCAACCGGCCCTAAATTATAATTCTGCCATGCATAAAGTGATACCATGGTAGAATAAGACAAGGTAGTGTTAGTAGTTAAAATTCTCTCTTGTGCTGGGTACCGCACCTGTCAAAACCAGGTTTTTACGAATAAAATCAAAACAAATAACAAAATTTGCAAATTATAATATTCTATGTGTTTGACAGCTGCGGTACCCACCGCTCCGAGACGACACTACCTTGTTAAATATACCTTGAAGTGATACTTTCTGCTGAACTATTTTTTTTCGAAACGTCAAACGGCAAACAGCTGTTCGACAAAGAATGCTTTTTGTCTCAAATTTATTTTTTTTATGTTCTGTGTGCACACGCTTCAAACAAATAGTTTTAATTAAAAGCACTACTAAGCAATTTAATAATTTAGTTATTAATAAATATAATATTTGGTATATTTATCTGTCAAAATAAAGTAAGCGTAAGCCGCTCAACTGAAGTAGCATAAAATATTTTCGCTACCTAAGATGGCGACCGCTCAGGGAACATGTTGTGCGAGCACTTTATGCAACATACCATTCAGCCCGAAAGTTGTTCAACAGCTACGTAGCAAATTTTCCGCTGAATGCAGCCAATGATTGAAACATGATTGTACCTCCTGAGCGCAGCCATTTATTTCTGCTTTTTTTGACAGATGCGGGTACAATTTTTGTCAGAGAGGTGAAAAAAATGCTTTCACCTGGTTTTCTTACACCATGGCCCTATATATTTTAATTGTAACTTTAACTAAAAGTTGGTGCCTACTTTCAGGCCTTCACAAAAAGGTGTCTCGAAAAACTTATCTACTACTATTTGCTTAAGTCTTAGTAGTAGATTGATGTGTATAAGGAATAATCAAAATTGTGACCGACTTATCTTATTTATGAGGATCCTAGATGACTGTCAAAAAAAGTCCTCGGATTCTGGTCGGCCACACTGTTGAATAAGAATATATATCTTCCATGGATTATTTGCTATTTTCTTCAATATCACCTACATTTTTCTTTTTGACTCCGCCTTTCTTTTCACGCTGTTGCTAAAAAAAAATTCCTACAAATAATGTCGCAAATTCTTACCAATTTTTTTGTTTTTACTTTTACTTCCTTGTAAAAGAGCCTTCTTCGTTCTAAAACGGCCAGTCGACACAAACTTTTTTTTTTACTCTTACACTTTTTAATATACATAGTATATTTTTCCCTATTTTTTTTTTTTTTTACATGACAACTGACACCTTTTTAAGCGAAACGTTTGCACCATATTAAAACTCTGGAAGTTTTCTTCATCGAGCGAACCCTCACGAACAATTTGCAGGAACTGGACTTTTCCATCCTGTGACTCATAATTTTCTTTCTTGTCACCATCAACACCCTATCTACTCCTTACTCCAACATGTTTTTCTTTGTCTCTTGGCGCCTTTTCATTTTATAAAGTTAAGCTGTTTTATTTTTTTTTTTTTTATTAATAAAAAAATTTTCTTCAACTCCCCCTGCCTCTATACCTATCTTGTTCTGTTTTTTTACCCCAAACCTATCTCATCACCCACCCTTTTATGATCCCATAATAACATCCCTTCTAACTGATCCTTTTCCTCAACCTACCTTTCTACTCTCCCAAAAAATTTATAATTTTTCCGCCCACATCCAATGCCTATCACTTTTCTCATACCATCATGCATGCACAGTTTCATAGTAAATGACAGTTTTTGCTAGTTAGCTACAGCGACAATCGTCGTTAAGGCGTTTGGGAATCCCGCAACAGGGAACATATTGTGTGAGTGCTTTTTGCTACATAACATTCAGCCCGAAAGTTGTTCAACAGCTACGTAACAAATTTTCCGCTGAATGCAGCCAATGATAATCACCAGTTAGTATTATTCGCTAAAAATCAGCTGTGGAAAAACTTTCATTATGGGCATAAAGTGTCAAAATGGAGCGAGTAGGTGGAAACAATGTTGCTTCTTGTATTAGCCGAAGTTAGAAATCGGCATACAATAGGGGTGTTCACGTTTGTTATAAATTTTTACAAAATATACAATATTTACACGTTATGGTGAATGAATCTTCAATTATTAATTTCAAATAAAAATCATATTATGGAAAATGTGTGAAATTTAAGTGTCAAATTTCTAAAATGTGTCATATTGGAAAAATTAGGAAATAATTATACTTCAAATTTGAGTTTTCGAATTTTGATACTTTGTTGGTATTTTTTATCGAAATTTTACACTTTATTCGAAATAAGGCCATTTTTTAAAATATCAAGAATTTCCAAGATTTTTTTTTAAAATTTCTGTATCTTTTTGGTTTGCTTGATTTTTTTTTGATTTTATAATTTTTTCAAGATTTGTTTTCTTCAAGATATATTTTTAATTTTTTTTTTTTCAAGATTTCGGCTGTTTCAACATTCAAGCAAGCTTTTTAATTATATAATTACTCTGTTTGTGCGGAGCAGTCTTTAAATTGCGCTGCAGTTTCCGCAGCTGAATTTTTAAACAGGACTAATGGCGCTGAACTTGACGTTGCAGCTGATGATACAGCACTTGGTGTTGTACCCGACGGCACGGCACTTGGCATAAGTCTTGTTCGCTTAGCGTGAATACAATCCGTTGTGAGGAAATGCTTCTCACAAATCCTGGAATGGTCTCCAAAGACTACGCCGCAGCTTTCGATCCATAGTTGACGTTTTTTTAGATTTTGAGGTGCACTAAAAACTTTCACTTTGCCCTCTTTGAAAGTTGATTAGACTTTGCAGAATGACGTTGAGCAACACATGCAGCTCCGTCAAGGTAGAAAATGACCTCTCCAAAACCTTCAATACCGAAAGAGGTTTCAGGAAAGGCGATCCACTGTCTTGCGATCTCTTTAACACACGTGATGACATTTACTTATATTTCCCATAATTTAAATTGCCGTTCAATAATTTTAAAAAAATTCAAATATATAAATGTAATTGTGGGTCTATAGGGTCAAAATGTAGCGAGTAGGTGCTTCTTGTATTATAAGTAAACAGTTACGCCGAGGCAGTGACTTTTTTACTTATTATATGTTTTAAATTTTGAATAAAAAGATTTGAATAAAAAGAAGACTATTTTAAAAATTAGTTTCATTCAGATGAAGATATTTTTATTACGTATTAAAATTAAAAAAAATTGTTTTTATCGGGTCAACCTAGTAGCCAGCACAATGCCCGCAGTGCGAAAAGAGGTATTTTGCACCAATCGTTGTAGCCAGCGCCATATTTGTTTTTGAAAAATATTTTTTTTAAACAAATGTATATTTTACCAAATTTGAAAATTTTTAAACTTTAAACAAATTTCTTTGTATGAAAACTAATATACTATGTATATTAAAATACCACTCTTTTCTACTCTCCTCTAAATGTATCGCCGGCCTTAAAAGACTTTTATTTCAAAAAGTAAAAACAAAAATCCCTTTTTACTTCTTACTGTGATTGCAGTACTGCTATTTGACACAATATGTCCAAAGTAACGATTAAAAGTTACGTCCGTGAAGATAGCAACGATTTTTTCGTCGACCCCCAGCAACGAATTTTTTTTCAGACTTAGGGCTACGCACACAGGGTGTTTATTTGCAGCAATAATGATCATTAATGAAGTCATTTGTAAATTAAACGTAAATTTTAAACAAAAGGCGAATTAATTTAAAAAAAAACTGTATTAGACATTACAACTAAACATTTAAGAAACATTTTAAGACAATAACATATATAATAAATACTCTACTTCTTACGCTATATGCACTAAGATATATAAAAACTTTTTGACAATTTTCGGGTATCTAAAAGTTTTCTGCACATATACCCCTATGCACCTCGAAAACAGGTAGTTTTCCAAAACTTTTGACACCAATACCAACTCTCTAGCTGCATTGGAACAGATTCCCTACCAGGTCGAAATCCATTATATAAAAAAACCGTTGCTGGCTTCTCAAGCGTTCCAAAAGTTTTCTGCACATATGACACCTATGCACCCCGAAAACAGGTATTTTTCCAAAACTTTTGACACCAAAACCAACTCTCTAGCTGCATTGGAACAGGTTCTATACCAGGTCATAACCCATTTCAACAAAATCGTTGCTGGCTTCTCAGGTGTTCCAAGAGTTTTCTGCACATATGACAACTATGCACCTCGAAAACAGGTATTTTTACAAAACTTTTGAAACCAATACCAACTCTATTGGGGAACAGGGGGCGAACCTTCACATGGCAACGTGTCTGACCGCCTCAACCTGGCGAGGCCAGCATTATCCATGTCGAAATCGTCTCAAGTCGACTCAAACCTCCAAGTGGTGTTCCCTGGGCAACGGCAAACTGGCATCCGTCAGTTTGACGGCTAATTTGAGCGGCGGGTCGATCCATAGACCTTAAACATGGAATGTGCGCAGGGTTTGGGTCCCGCCACATTACTACTGCCCAATGAAAACTAAACCAGCCTCGGATAAGAACCCCAATTACGTTGACGACCACCGCAAACGAAAAACGGACAATGATTTACGGATATGCACCTGGAATGTCCGGACCCTTTATAGGGAAGGTGCCATTATCCAACTGGCGGAAGCCCTCACAGCAATACAATCTGACATCACCGCCATCCAGGAAATGCGATGGAAAGGGCAAGGCTGCTCTAAACAAGCACACTGCGATATCTACTACAGCTGCCATGCGGAGAAGCGCGAATTCGGATGTGGATTCGTCGTTAGCCGGAAACTACGCCACCTTGTTTCCCGGTTCACACCTGTGAACGAAAGATTGGCCACGATCCGCATCAAGGCAAAATTTTTCTACATAAGCCTTATTTGCGCGCACGCCCCGACGGAGGAAAAGGACGAAGCCGTCAAGGACGCTTTCTACGCTAGTCTTGAGGACGTATATGACCACCTTCCGGTCCATGACGTGAAAATAGTCCTCGGCGATTTTAATGCGAAAGTCGGAAGGGAAGGCATCTTTGGCCCCACTGTCGGTCAGTTCAGTCTTCACGAGACCTCCACAAACAACGGTCTAAGACTGATCGACTTCGCCGCGGCACGAAACATGGTAGTTAGTAGCACCAGATTTAAGCACCTCGACATCCACAAGGCCACCTGGCTGTCCCCGGATCAAAAAACGCGAAACCAAATTGATCATGTTGTAATCGACGGAAGGCATGCCTCTAGTGTTCTAGATGTGCGTACATTTCGGGGGGTCAACATTGACTCCGACCATTATCTTGTTGCAGCCAAGATCCGCATGCGATTATGCAATGCCAAGAACATACGCACAGGAATGCAACGAAAGCTAGATGTCGCTAAGCTGCAATTACAACGGACTGCCGAAGCCTACTCCGCTCAACTCTCGGTTAAGCTCAACCAACCAACCTCTGGACTCGACGACGCCGGCGGACTTTGGGCGCATATATCCCACTCCATGCGCGCTGCCGCTGAAGAAGTCATTGGTTTCCGGCGCCCGCAACCTCGGAACCAATGGTATGATCAGGAGTGTCGCATTGCGACTGCAGTAAAAAACGCCGCTTATAGAAAAACGCTGCAGTCAGCTGCAACGCGAGCCGTGCGAGAAAACTACCGCGAAAAGAGGAAGGAAGAGAGGCGCCTTTTCAGACGCAAGAAAAGAGAGCAGGAAAAGCGTGAGCGTGAGGAACTAGAGGTATACCAGGGCAAGAAGGATGCACGAAAATTCTATCAACAGGTTAAGCGTCTAACCCAAGGTTTCAAGCCCGGAGCATCCACTTGTAGAGACGAAAATGGAGATCTGAATACGGATACACAGTGTGTGCTTAGATTGTGGAGACAGCACTTCTCCAATTTACTTAATGGCGACGATTCCACCAATGCCGCCCATCGAGAGCACAGTGCAGTGCCACCAATCGACGATGACGGAGTGGAAGTATCACCACCTAGCCATGAAGAGGTTCGAGTTGCTATCCAACGACTCAAAAACAATAAAGCAGCGGGTGCTGACGGCCTGTCAGCTGAATTGTTTAAAACCGGCGGCGATGAATTGATAAGGCGCATGCATCAGCTCATCAGCAAAATATGGCTAGCAGAAAGCATGCCCGACGATTGGAACCTCAGTGTACTGTGCCCTATACTTAAGAAAGGAGACCCTACAATCTGCGCAAGTTATAGAGGTATCAGTCTTATTTCCATCGCATATAAGGTTCTCTCAAGCGTACTGTGTGAAAGATTAAAGCCAATTACAAAAACACTGATTGGACCTTATCAGTGTGGCTTTCGACCTGGTAAGTCCACCATAGACCAGATTTTCACGCTACGACAAATCCTGGAGAAAACCCACGAAAATCAAATTGACACACACCATCTCTTTGTCGACTTTAAAGCTGCGTTCGATAGCCCGAGAAGGGATTGCCTATACGCAACAATGTCTGAGTTCGGTATACCTGCAAAGTTGATTAGACTTTGCAGAATGACGTTGAGCAACACACGCAGCTCCGTCAAGGTAGGAAATGACCTCTCCGAAACCTTCAATACCGAAAGAGGTTTCAGGCAAGGCGATCCACTGTCTTGCGATCTCTTCAACATCATCATGGAGGGGATCGTACGAAAGGCCGGTGTGCATCGTAATGGCACCATTTTCTATAAAGGTGTCCAGCTCCTTGCTTACGCTGATGATATTGATATTGTTGGCAGAACCAAGAGAGATGTTACCGCTGCTTTCGCCGCTATCGAAAAGGAATCAGCCAAAGTGGGTTTGACGATAAATGAGGGTAAAACAAAGTATATGCTGTCTACAAACAAGGGAGCTCGGCGTTTAGACTCCCACGTTTCATCCGGCAGCTATAACTTTGAAGTAGTCAAGGAGTTTGTATACCTTGGCACCGCCATTAATACCAACAACGAAATCAGCCTGGAGATAAAGCGAAGAACAATAATTGCTAATAGGTGCTACTACGGGCTCAGTAAGCAACTAAGTTCCAGAGCCCTCTCTCGATCGACAAAACTAACACTCTACAAGACGCTCGTTCTACCTGTGCTGCTTTATGGCGCTGAGGCATGGGTAGTTTCGCAAACTGACGCAGCCGCTCTGGGGGTGTTCGAGAGAAAAGTTCTTCGCAAAATCTTCGGTCCTGTTCGAGTCGGCGATGACTATCGCATCCGAATGAACCACGAGCTGTATGAGCTCTACGGAGACATTGACGTAGTTCGGCGTATAACTGTGCAGCGACTACGCTGGCTGGGTCATGTCCATCGTATGGACGACGAAGCTCCAGCGAAAAAGGTGCTCGAGGCGAGGGTCGCTGGTCAACGACGACGAGGGAGACCATGCCTCCGATGGATGGACCAGGCTGAGGAAGCCCTAACCGCACTTGGTGTATCCGATTGGAGAAGGCGCGCGCAAAGCAGAGGCGCCTGGCGAGAGCTGATGAGGTCGGTCGAAATCCGGACACGGGTTGTCACGGCCACCTAAGTAAGTAAGTAAGTAATGGCATTTTAATAACTTTTTCCATTTTCTCCTAATAGGCCTTATTCTCTGAGGTAGAAATTTGACGGATGCTTCTTTCGCCTGCTGGACAGAAAGCCTTGGAATAGATGGATCATTTACCAACCATCAAGTTGGAATTCAAAATACCTTTTATTTGATACCAAACTTATTATTGTAACTCTTCAACTTCTTCCAGAGACCTGGCAAATCCTTTCGGAGCAAATATGGACACTTTCATTTTAGGAGTTGTTGGGCACTTTTTGTCGCAGGAGCAACTAAGTTTCCACTAGCACCAATCACGTAAATATATATCTTTTTGATGGCACTGATTTTGGATTCATAACTATTATAATTTTTCTATGCCAGGTGTCATCCTTGGGAAAAGCAGATTAAGAGCTATTTTTAAGGATTCTGTACAGAACCATATGACCAACTACAAAAAATTATAGAACATCAACAAGGTATGTATAATAGCTTCCATTTTAAATCAAATTCGTTAAATTTTGTTTCTTACTTTTTCCAGAACACCACCTAATTCTTTTAAGACAAAATTGGCCAATTTCATTTTTGGAGTTGTTGGGCACTAGTAGTTGCAGGAGTATCGTCATTTATGCAAGCATCAATCAGGTAAGTATGCACCTTCTTGATAGCATTTATTTAAAATTTCTAACCTTCGCCATTTTTTTTTTAACAGGCTTCATCCTTGGAAAAACTAGATTTTGGACGATTTTAGAGGATTTTGGACACTTTTTCGTGGCTAAAAAAAGTCATATACCATCAAAAAGGTATTTATTGCAGTCTTATGATGACATCAAATTTAACAATATTTCTTCTTTACTTTTTCCAGAATCCTATGTAATCCTTCCTGGACCAAAATGGCCAATTACATTTCTGAGGTTGTTGGGCCCTTGCAGTTGCAGGACCGACTTTATTTATATCAGCATCAATCAGGTAAGTATACACCTTTTTGGTAGCACTTATTTCGAGTTTATAACCATTACCGTTTTTTTATGACAGGCTTCATCCTTCTACCTTATTTCTACCTTATGTTTACTGGATCAAAATGGTCACTTTCGATGTTGGAGGTGTCGAGCTTTTGTTGTTGAGGTAGCAAATTAATTTATACCAGCATCAATTAAGTAAGCACTAACTTTTTTAATCCCATTTATTTTGAGATTTTAACTTGCGTCTTTTTTTCATATTTTCTTTTCAGATTTAAGATATTTTAGAATTCATATTTTTTATTTTATCTACGATGGATAAAAATGGACTTCATCGTTGTTGGTGGTGTTGGGCATTAGTTGTTGCAGGACTCACTTAATTTTAACCCAAATCAATGAGACGAGTATCAGGTCCGTAGCCAAGGAAGGATTGTATTTTAATCAACTCCTTTTAAAGAAAAATTGAGATAATTATGTAAATTTATTCAATAAAGCAAAAGTTATAATTTTCAATACCATTTAGAAAAGATCGCTTGAGCAATAAAAACACTTTTTAAAAAATTAAAATTTTTTCAATAATTTTAAATTTGGATCGATGGCTACATATTAACAAGGTTCCCCTAAAAAATTACTATTTAATTCTTTGTATAAAAATTATTCAGCTAAGAAATCGTTTAAAAAAAAAATCATATTTTTGTTTTTGGCGATTTTACCTCTATAACTCTCAACTTGTTTGAAAAAAATTTGAAGAAATGAATCACATTTTCAGTCATAGCATCATAAGAAAATTTAACAAATATATAAATCATTACATTTAATTAATTATTTTTAACTTCTCAGGCAGAACTACATAAAGGAGTAAACATAATTACACACCATCAAAAAGGAAATTTTAATGGCTATACTTTGACATAAAATTCATTACTGCCACTTCTTTTCTTTTCCTAGCTAAGCAAACGATTAATGCACTAGACAAAAGTTTTTGGATATTTCAAGCTAGTCTCTTAAACTTTTATTAACAATAAATTTATGTTTTACAATTAAGATTTTACATTTAAATTTTTATTGTCACTTTAACATATATAAGATAACATCAGAAAAAAATTTATTTTAATAGTTAATTGATACCAACCATATAAGTATTTTTTTTTAAATAAATTTAAATTAAATTGATCATTTTAAAATCAAATTGTTTTATTACATTAAAAAATTGTGTTAACAGAATTTGATTTTGGACAGGTACAAAATTATTGCAAAATTTTTTTACATAGCAGTTAACAATGAGATAAATTAAACTAAATAAATAACATAAATGTTTAAAATAACAGTTAACAAACTTAGCTTTAAGGTTAAAACTTTTTATATAAATATTTTTTATACAAATATCTCTATTATTTTCCAAACATGTTCCTAATTTTCATGCCAGCTGGTCAGGACTAATTGACTGCTTTCGGCCACTGGGCAGGAGCGCGTTGGCACTGTCTTCAGAGGCATACAGCTTCTAAAAATAAAGAAGTAAATTCTAATAAAAAAGATTTAAATATTTTTCACTTTACTTATTTAAACATCAAAGAAACTAAAAAATGTTGTTAAAATGTTATACTATTACAATGCTACATTAATAAGGCAAAGGAATTATAATAATAAATGTATATATAAAAACCATTTTAATTAAATAAATTGTTTTGATTTTTAAATAATACTATTTTTTAATAACTTGTGTTCAATAACTACCTTACAATTCTTCATATTTATTTAAAATTTAGACCTAGTCATCAACAACTGTTGTTCATCAACAACTGTTCATCAACAACTGTTGATCATCAACAACTGTTGTTCATCAACAACTGTTGTTCATCAACAACTGTTCATCAACAACTGTTGATCATCAACAACTGTTGTTCATCAGCAACTATTGCTCATCAACAACTGTTCATCAACAACTGTTGATCATCAACAACTGTTGTTCATCAGCAACTGTTGTTCATCAACAACTGTTATCCAACAACAAATGTTGTTTATCAACAACTGTTGTTCATCAACAACTTTTGTTCATCAACAACTGTTGTTCATCAACATCTGTTCATCAACAACTGTTCTTCATCAACAACTGTTGTTCATCAACAACTGTTGTTCATCAACAACTGTTGTCCATCAACAACTGTTGTTCATCATAACACTACAATAAATACCTTTTTGATGGTATATGACTTTTTTTGGTTTTCCATGGTGAAGTGTCCAAAATCCTCAAAAATCGTCCAAAATCTGGGTTTTCCAAGGATGAAGCCTGGTAAAAAAAATGGCGTAGGCTACAAATTTAAAATAAATGTTATCAAGAAGGTGCATACTTACCTGATTGATGCTGATATAACTTAACTCGCTCCTGCCCACCAACCTCAGAAATGTAATTGGCCATTTTGGTCCAGGAAGGATTACATAGGATTCTGGAAAAAGTAAAGAAGAAATATTGTTAAATTTGATGTCATCATAAGACTGCAATAAATACCTTTTTGATGGTATATGACTTTTTTTAGTTTTCCATGAAAAAGTGTCCAAAATCCTCTAAAATCGTCCAAAATCTAGTTTTTCCAAGGATGAAGCCTGGTAAAAAAAAAAATGGTGAAGGTTAGAAATTTTAAATAAATGCTACCAAGAAGGTGCATACTTACCTGATTGATGCTTGCATAAATGACGATGCTCCTGCAACTACTAGTGCCCAACAACTCCAAAAATGAAATTGGCCAATTTTGTCCTAAAAGAATTAGGTGGTGTTCTGGAAAAAGTAAGAAACAAAATTTAACGAATTTGATTTAAAATGGAAGCTATTATACATACCTTGTTGATGTTTTATAATTTTTTGTAGTTGGTCATATGGTTCTGTCCAGAATCCTTAAAAATAGCTCTTAATCTGCTTTTCCCAAGGATGACACCTGGCATAGAAAAATTATAAGAGTTATGAATCCAAAATCAGTGCCAACAAAAAGATATATATTTACGTGATTGGTGCTAGTGGAAACTTAGTTGCTCCTGCGACAAAAAGTGGCCAACAACTCCTAAAAGGAAAGTGTCCATATTTGCTCCGAAAGGATTTGCCAGGTCTCTGGAAGAAGTTGAAGAGTTACAATAATAAGTTTGGTATCAAATAAAAGGTATTTTGAATTTTTTTTTTTTTTTTTTTTTTTTTAATTTCATTGATATATTTTTAATACTTTATAATATGGTTTATGCTCCATTACCAAAGTGGTTATCAAGGAGCTTGCTACATTGGCTTAAGCTTTATTTTATCTTAAGTTACGTTACATTTAGATTGCAAATTGTGTTTAATTTTACAATTTTCAAAAATGACAATTATATTTACATGATTTTTATTTCTTTTTTTATATTCTTCAAAGCCTTATTTAAGTTATTATGTTACATTATTTACAGTATTTGTTAATAAATATTGTTTGACTCTTACTTTAAAAAGTTGTACTGACTGCAAGTTTCTAATTTCTATTGGTAATATATTATACGCCGTCGGCCCTGCATATCCATAACGCTGTTTGGTAGTTTCCAGTCTGCATCTCGCCACTACTAGGTTGTTGGTACCTCTTGTGTATTGTCCGTGTGTATGGGTTCTAAGCTGTGTTGTATTGTAACCGATGTTATGAATGTTTTTGAAAACGTGAAGTAAAAGTTGATATTTATAAATAGCTGCTATCGGCAGAATCGATTTATATTGTGTTGAGTATAGCTGACTACTGGGGAAGTTACGTGGTAGATTAAAAACTATTTTTATTGCCTTGTTTTGGATTCTTTGCAGTCTTTTCAGTTCACTTGTGTTTTTATAGGCCCAGCACATCGGCATATACATAAGATGTGAATGGAAAAGCGACATATAGATAAGATGTTTGGTGTTCATTGACAGTTTATGTTTAAATTTTTGCAGAATTCCGAGACCATAGGATAGCTTATTTTGAAGTTTTATAATATGTTTATTCCATTTGAGGTTATTGCTTAATTCAATCCCCAAGAATTTTACCTGCTTGCTCTCTAACACTTCAGATCCATTTATAGTAATCATAAAATTGTCTTCCTCTCTTGACTGCGGTGATAACATTATGAACTTTGTTTTTGTTGTGTTCATTGAAATTTTATTAACCCGGAAGAACTCTTGTAGCATTGAGACATCATATTCTACATTTGCACGTAATAAAGCTCTGTTAGCTGATGGGTAGAATAGGGCAATATCATCAGCAAATAAAAAAAGCTTTCCATTAATCGATATATTATGTATATCATTTATGTAGATAAGAAACAGTATTGGTCCCAGCACACTTCCTTGCGGCACGCCATAATTAGTTTTTTCAACTCGACTTCTTATTATCCCATTAAATACCATTTGGTATCTGTCATTTAGGTAGCTTTCAAACAACTCTAACGTTTTCCCAATTGCGCCAATATACTCCAATTTTTTTAATAAAATTTCATGGTTTACACATTCGAATGCCTTTTGGAGGTCTATAAACAAGCCTCCCACCTCTGAGTTGCCACGATCTAATCCCTCGCATACGTACTGTACCGCTTGAACTAAAGCTGGTTGTGTTCCTGATCCGACTCGAAATCCGTATTGAAGACTGTAGATCAACTTTATCTCCTCCAAGTGCTCACATATCTGCTGTTTTAAGATTTTCTCCACAACCTTGTTCATAATTGGAAGCATTGCAATTGGCCTGTAATTTTGTGCTTCTATTTTGCTTCCACCTTTAAATAATGGCAAGACTTTTTGCATTTTTAGTTTTTTCGGATAAATACCGGTTTCTACCATCATTGCGAAAAGTTTCTGCAATACCTTGGAAATTGCACAAGCCGAATTTTTTATGACTTTTACTTGAATATCATCTACACCAGCAGACTTGTTCTCATTCAGATCACTTATAATATCTTTAATCTCCTCAGCTGAGTTGACCTTCAATTCAAAAGTCTTGTTCGACTCCTGAAGTGTTGAAAACACGTTAATGTTGTCCTCTTCGTGGGCTTCTATGGTAGCCGCTACCTCTGCTGCTCGGTTGACAAAGTATTTATTCAGGCAGTTGGCCACTTGCTCCGGGTCTGTGAGTACAGAACCATCTTCTGCTTCTATTTCTTCAACTAGATTCTCTTTCTGCTTCCTATTTAGCGTCCCATTCAAAACCTTCCAAGTACCTCTTATGTCACCTTTAACTTTAGCGATTTTATCCCGATAATAGCTGTCATACAGTATTTTCTTAGCTGTTTTTATAACATTATTTAATCCTCTTAGGCGTAGAATCAAATCGCGCCTGTAGGGCTGCCTTTTTAATTTTTTATGAAATATTGGTTTTCAAACGAACAACGGAGATAAAATTACCATTTGCCCAGGGACACATTAGATGCTGAAGCTTTATCCGAGAAGTGAATTGCGTTTTGTTGTTCTCCACCACATTAACTATTGTACCTTCAATTTCGTTATAAAGATCATCAGGATTAGAGAACACCTGAGTGCATGTTTGTGCTAGAATAGAATCTATTTCTCTCTTAGCTTTGTCGTAGTTATAATGTACTTTAGTTGTTGTAATGTATTTTTCTTTTGGACAAAGATTTTGTATAGTGCAGCAAATTAGATTGTGATCGCTTAATGAGCATTTTGTTGAGGTTATCTTTAGCTTCGACGCAGTGATATTAGTAAAAACATTATCTATTGAAGTACTTGATGACGGCCTGGTAATTAAATTATGCCCAATTCGCAGAGAGTATGAGTTTAGCAACAAGCTAAGTGAACGCATCTCAGAAGAGTCTTTCAGCACATCGATATTAGAGTCACCGACTAGTATGCAAGTTTTCGTATTTAAGTTTATTTCTTCAAGCTGAGACTCCAGCAGATACATAAAAGATTCTACCGAGCTTTTATGTGATCTATAAAAACAGATGATAGATGTGGCTTTGTTATCTATTTTAATCCACGGAAAAGTTACACGTATCATTTGAATGTAGCCCTGATTGACTATAGACTCCTGCCTGAATTTCACTGCATTAGAGATATATATCGCTACCCCTCCATACTGATCGTCTCTACAACAGCAGATTTTATTATATCCCGGAATGTTGTAAATATCTTGTATGTCCTTGGAAAACCATGTCTCTTGTAAACAAATTATGTGTGGCATTTCACCAAGCGTAGCTAATTTTAAACGAAGCTATTAAACTTGTCTAGTGACGCAAGACTTCTTGCATTAAAACTGAGTAATTGTAAATAGTGGCTTTTTAAATTGTTATTAGATACATTAATAGATTGTGTTCTTTGCATAAAATTCATTAATAGTAAAAAAGGTAAAGCGTATTATAATAATTTTAATAATTTAGAGTATAGGTTGTTGCCTGATAAAAAGCTCATGTGCTGTCCTCATCAGCATTGAGATCTGATACCCACGTGCGTTGGCTACTACGACTACTTGCTGGAAACATATCCGATGACCTTGCTGCGTTGAGTGGCCTGCTTCTATTCGCTGCAGATGTTGTTGCTGCAACAAGCAATTCCTCGATTTGCCTGTACGAAAGAATTTTCTCAGCACGTGAATTCTCCGCTTTCTTTGCAAAAATCTGGTTGCCCCTTGTGTAAACAAACATATATCCTACACTTTTTAAGGTTTTAGCATGGCTAAATAGTTGCAACGTCTCCTTAGTCAGAAAGTCATTAATAAAGATTTTATTTTTCAGCTCCAAGTCTTGCTTGATATATTTTTTGGCTGCCATAAATTTTATTTTTGCATCGAGGCTGTTAAATTTAACCATGATGGTCTTGCTGCTAACATCGCTACCGCCCCCTCTGCCACCCACTTTGCCTCTAAAGTGACTTGCGTGCCCTACGTCTTTAGCAGTGACCGGAACCTTAAGCCGCTTTAAGAGATCCTCAACTAGTTTTGTTGCTGATTTTTGAGCTGACGGATCACCCAAACCACGTATTAACCAATCGTTGCGGACTTTATCATCCATGAGCGTCTTTACACTTTGTTTAACAACATTTAACTCCTCACGAAGCGCTGAGTTTTCTTTTGAGATCTGTTCAATCTTTTTCTTTGCCTGATTAAATCCTTTGAGGAAGTCCTCATATTGCTGAAACAGAAAAGTTAGTGAGTTTTTCATGTCTCTGAATTCTGCCATTATAGAATAAAATTGGTTTGGTGGAGTATTATCCGAGGTTGAAGCTGCTCTTTTGCAATCAATGCAGTTGAATTCGGAGTCGACATTAGCAACTACATTTCTGTACTCCTTCTTGTTAAGACCACTACAAATATCGTGCAGCCATTGTTGGCAATCTTCACATTGAATGCAGTCCTCATCCTCGACCGACAGCTTGCATCGCCTGCATTTTAGCTTCGCTGCACTGTTTTGCCTCTTTGGTGGCATTTTTCAATTTAAGAATATTTATTTTCAAGTACCTTTGTTTGTTTAAGCTTTAAAAGTTAATAATATTATAAAATTCAATAATTTAAGTAAATTTTACAAAATTTTCTCGAGATCAAAAAAAGCGCGCAACTTTGACGTATCGAAACAGTGTTGCCAATCATACTGTTGCAATTCCTACTTGATGGTTGGTAAATGATCCATCTATTCCAAGGCTTTCTGTCCAGCAGGCGAAAGAAGCATCCGTCAAATTTCTACCTCAGAGAATAAGGCCTATAAGGAGAAAATGGAAAAAGTTATTAAAATGCTATTATAATTATCAAAAATATACATATTTTCCCGACTTATCCATATATAAAACATTGACCTGCATTGAGGCGTTATGTCCAACAACTCCAAAAAGCTTCTGGTTCATGAAAATGAGTGCTGCATTTTGTTTAAGCCTGTGAGCGTAGGAAATGATTTAATTTATTTTTATATCATAACTATGTAAAATTTTCTTCTCACCTGTTTTCAGAACTGTTTCTTCCAAAGGATCCTGCAGCGCATTTTATCCACCACCAAAACTGTTGTCCAAAGGGTTGTTTTTTTTTGCCAAATTGCGATTTGACAAGTCGAGAGCTGTCAGTTGTTCCAATTTCAGTCGTTCCTCACTTTTTGACAGCTGAAAAAGTTGTTGGCAAAGAGTTGTTAACTTCACACCCGCTTTTTTCTTGAATTCACACGTGTTTGGTATTTCATAGTTTGACAATTGCTCGAATTTAATTATTTTTAATTAAAATGGTGAAAAAATTAAAGAAAACTACGGTGAGCTTATTTATATTTGTATAATATGATCTTTATATACTTCTATAATTCGTGTTTATATGCAGACGAAAAGTTCACAAAGTGAACCAATTTCAAATGTTGATGGTGATGCCAACAACGAGGAGGATGATTCAAGTGACAACGGTTTCTCAGACAAAGAGGATGGAAACAAATATGAAGCGGTCAAAGAAAAGATACCTAAGAAACGTAAACAAAATATTGAACATCACCAAGAGGACGCAATGACTACAGCTAAACAACGCAAGCCAATGGATAAAATTAAGCCACCAACTGTTGAAGAAATAACTGAGCTTAAGGAAACACGAAATCTCTTCCATTCAAACCTTTTTCGTTTACAAATTAAGGAAATGCTAACAGAGTTAAAGGTTAAGGATAAATATACACATTTCGCTACAGCTTGGTTACAAAGCTTCACTTCATTTTTAATAAATTTGAAGTCAGAAACCGTAAAACACAACATGCAGGAAATGCAACCAGAATATTTAAAGAATTGTCCGATTCAAGTTCCACTTGCTTTGCTGCAAGGACAAAACCAAAAATCATTTCAGTTTCAATTTATTAAACCCAAGGAAGCACCGCTTTTTATAGGATCAGCTGCAACGAAAACTTTGTTGAGTACAAATTTAGTTATCGATGTAGCCGTTATCATGCCCGCGGAGTGTTTTCAAAAGGAAAACTACCTTAATTTGGTGTACGATCAGAAACGTGCAATTTATCTCACATATATTGCCGCCAAAATGCTTGAAGCAAAAGAATTTGATGGACTTACCATCGACCTCTTAAAGTTTAACATCTACGCCAACAATCCACTTAAAACCATTCTAGAAGTTGGACTTCCACCAATAGCAGGCAGTATTGCCAATAATCTTAAAATGCGAATTTTTGTTATAGCAGACGCCTTCAAATTGAGTAGATTCGTTCCTTGGAACAACAACATACGCAGCTTAATATTGGGCGACGAAGATGAAGAGAATTCAGTACTGCTAGCAACACCACACTATAATGCTTCAGTGCTCTTTGATTTGACCATGGTGCGCAATCAACAATTGCTGCGTGAAGTCTTTGTTGCACATAAAAATTTCCAAGACGGTTTAATACTCTTAAAGGTTTGGATTCAGCAGCGCCAACTTAATATTGGATTCAGTGGTTTTAACAGTCACATTCTAGCCATGTTCATAGTTTATCTTTTTAAAGAACATAAACTTCACAGCAACATGAGTAGCTATCAGGTAGCACGCAATGTTTGGAATCAATTAGGTAAGTTTGAGTATTCGGCCGCATCGAAAGACAAATGTTTGTATTTGTCAGAGCTGTAAAAAGAATGCCTACTACTTGATTTTATTAACAAAGGGTGGAATCAGTGAATAACGAAATAAGAATGCATTCAATGTATACAAGACAGAAATTTAAATAAAATTTTTAATTCACATTTAATACTTAGTGCTAATTTGCAAACGCCGATATTGCGGCGATCTTCTGGCCGATATCCTGTTCGTTTGAGGAGACGAAAGACGGAAGTAAAAAATCGTCAGTCTTCCGTATCCTTCTGCGAACAGAAAATCGGTGAGAAAAATCGCTCCACTATCAGCGTTTATAAATTAGCACTAAGCATTTAGGGGGAGAAAAAATTATTATATCTGAATTTATTTTATTGCCAATATATCGGGGGTCCATGAATCAAAAGTCGCGCTACCAAAAATTAACCCCAGAGCTGAATGTAGAAAAAAAAACTGAAAAAACACTTCTGAAAGAACTTATATCCTTCGTTCATCAATTTATGTAAAAAAAAAGAAACGGTTTGTCCACTTCAGTCCTTTACATGGGCATTCTTACTCTCTGAGGTTGCCCGTGTCTGCAGAGAAGTGACGGTCGACAGAAATATGAATTTAAATTAAAAATCATTCTGTGTCAGATGTTATTGAACCCCTTTGAGCGACGCACTTGACCAAAATACCACGGCCGCCACAATTTATGTAACAAACCTTATATTTGTCTTATAGAATTAAATTTAATCCATTTCATGTTAAAAGAAAAATGACTTTGTTTATGATTTTGTATTCAACTGTTAAATGCTACACTCTAAAATTTGCCTGCTACACTCTAAAATGTTTGATTTTGCGTTTTGCTAACTTTTTTCGACAAATTTTGAACCCCGCATTTAAAATATTGCTCCTTTTTAACCATAAACCAGTTTTTCAATGTTCAGGGTAATTTTTGAGAAATTTCCAGATTTCATTTTTGCGTTTTTTGGAATAAAAAGTAATCTCCTCTGGGCGGCCGTAGCCTTTGACCTTATTCGTCGATTGGAGAAAACTTTTCCAAAATTTTAGAAGTAATGTTGAGTGCATTTTTCTCTCATGAAATCACTTCTACGGAATAAACTTTAACATCTGAAGTTTATTTAATTTATTTAGAAAATCGTGATGTGTGTGTGCTTGAGTATTGTTTCCAAAAGTATATTTTTAAGTTTTATATATTATCTTATATGTCATGAAAATATATTTATATTTTTAGTTTCAATAGATTGAAAATTTTCACTCATTTTGGAAAAATGAAGCAAAAAAAAAAATGAAAAATTAAGTAAGAAGCTCGGTCAAAGTTCTTTTAACGGCTGAAATGGCCATTTCGTTTTTTTTTTTTTATAATTATAGGATGTACCAAAGGTACGACCGCTGAATAACGTGTGTACGTTGTTATGTCATGAAAATAAAACAACACTTTTTTTATGTTAAATTTCCGGTAAAAGAAACTGTCCTAATTACTTTTTGTGCCAAATATATAGTCCTTTTGTATTATGGTAGCGTTTTTAAGTTTAATGGTTACTTTCGTCAATTTCCGGTTGCGCCCACTGCATGCAAGAGACAAAAACTGACCTTATCACCTCTTGTGCCAAATATATAGTTATTTCCATATAGTTACCATTTTTAAGTTTAATTACCGGTTACTTGCGGCTATTTCCGGTTGCGCCCATTGTATGCAAGGTCAGAGAAACTAGCCTTATTTACTCTTATACCAAATATACAAAAAAAAAAAAAGGAATGGTCATTTCAGCCCTTGAAAGGACTTTGACCGAGCTTCTTATGATCAATTGTGTTGTGTGTGTTGTGAAATGTTTGAACACAAATGATCGAGAATTGCTTCTTCAGGTTCTCTGGCGTATGGGCCACACACTCTACCCACTATGCCTCGGCCGCCACATGCCAAATATATAGTCATCCATATTAGAGCGTTTTAGATAGAAACGTTAATAGATTAGATAGAAACTAGCCTAGTATATTTTTGTGCCAAATATAAAGATCTTTCCATATTATAACAGCGTTTTTATGGTTAATATCCGGTTACTTTCGGCTACTTCCGGTTGCACTCACTGTATGCAATATGAAAGAAAATTACGCCTACTGCATGACAGTGCAGAAACCTTCCGGTTACACCTACCACTGACCTATATTACTCTCGTGCCAAATTTTATCATTGTAGCGTTAATGTGTACCGATATGAAATCCTTTCCATAACCGAAGTTTTCAAATGTTCCGCCCACAAAAAAAGGGGTCCGGCTTGTTGCGAAGAATGTATAATGGTAAATTATATTTCTGTTGAGATGAAATTATTATTCAAAATTATTCAAAATGAAAAAAAAGACAGGTGCGTCGTTGGACACACGAGAGAAGCGAAGCTTTTTCGCAGTTACATAGATTTGATAGCTTAATATTTTTTTCTTTTTAATAAATTATCTTTTAAATTCAAAAATTTAAAATAACATAAAATAAATTACATATATACAGAAAACATATTTACTGCTTATTTTTTATTGTTGAATGTCAAATTTGCACGCCGATTACATATACGGGCATATAATGCCAGCGACTCCATTTTAACTCTCCACACATGGTTGTGATCTTGGCTGCACTGAACAAATTTTTGCCTTCAACAGCGTACTGCGTAGCGAAAAATCTGTCGAAAATTTTTCAGATTTCACTCCAAGCAAATCACAGAACGAGGAGTAAAAAACTTCGCTTCAAAAATATATATTAAAGAACGCACACGAAACAAAATTTAACAAACATTTTAGATACCTTGCCGATTTCATGCATGCGTTTGTTAATTCCATATTTATTGATATCATCTATTTTTTTGACACTTAAAAACGCACTTGTCAACGCACTTGTGGGCATTGCTAATTTTGTTCGTGCCAACAATACCACAAACGCTTTCACAATACAAACACACCGATGCTGGAGACACCTTGTGGCAAATAAAAGCAAATTTTTGTAGCATAGCAAATACACAATCCTCTATATATTGATAGATGGTGACGATCTACTGCAGCATAGCTTCTGTTATAACTAACATTAAATTAACAACTGTTTCTCACAAGTCTGTGGCCTGGTGGGTAGTGTACTGGACTATCATTTAAGAGGACAAGGGCTCGATCTCCACGGGGAGGGCCAAAAATATTTTTAGTATAATATTAAAGTATTAAATTTTCTTGTTGTAATAAGCGCTAGCAACAAAGACACCATCAAAATTCCATGAAAAAATCTGTCGAAAATTTTTCAGATTTCACTCTACGCAAATCACAGAACGAGGAGTAAAAAGCTTCGCTTCAAAAAAAATCCATAATGAATAAAAAGTTAATGCATGAAAATAAAATTAATGTGAAATGAATAAAAATTCTTTGTGAATTGCATTCTTTGTAATTGGAAATAAATACAATATTTTGAATGAATAACTGAAATTAATCGTTTACAAACTCCCGTTATTGTGGGATGCTCTTAATTAGTATACTTAAGTCATGAGCCATGACTATTGGTGCAAAAAAAAATACTTTTATACTCTTTTCCACCAAAACCAAAAAAATACTCATAGTACTCCTACACACATGTGTGTCGGAAAAGTATCACTTTATTGATTGTGGGTAAGTAATTTCATATGACTCACTTGTTCATTGAGTATTTCTTTGTGGTATGCCTTTAGCACCAGAGATATGCAATGAGTACCAGTGAAATTATTATACTTAAGAAATTTCGGAATGGATTCCGGAATCTGGATAGACATTTCGGAGTTATAAACAAGTATTTTTATTCGTCAATTTGACAACTTTTGTGATTTTAAGGCAGTATTCATGTGTAGAATTTTGAAAAAAAAATCGATTTTTTTCATGTTATCGAAGATTAGACCTTTAAGAATATATCCCCCAAAGAAATTTTTAAAATTTCAATTATTTACAAAGCTATAGCTATAAGTAAAGCGCCCGTTTATATGATTTTGACTGCCTGTAACTTTGCTCAAATCTTTAAAAGTGTTTTTCTCAAAAATGCTTTTTTCAAACTTGCAAGTCGTACTTAACGAACCTAAACTATTTAAATTGTAATATTGTAAGTTGAATTATATTTATCTTTGCGATAACTGGAAAACAATTTAGCTCAAAAAATATTTTTCCGGTAGGCCGATTGAAAGTAAATATTAGAGATAAAGAGACAGACAGAATTTCGATTTTAACTAGGGATCACAAAGTTTTTAGACAAATGGCGTATTTTCAGCTCAATTTGTTGAAACTTACGTATTGTTGTTGTTTGGACTTATCCCAGTAAGTCCAGAGTAGCATGCATGCACGAAACATGCATGCTGTATGCAAGTAAAAGGATGTACAAAGCATGCATTGTCATTAAAAAAAACAAAAATTAACCAGAATCGCTGAAGTTCTTGATTGTCCGCTATTTTATGCCATACTTTTGGCATGTTGTTTATACAAAATAGCATGCATGCCAAAATACGCATTCTGTATTAGTACTTAAGAATGTACCGAGCATACGTAGTTAAAAAAAAATTGCATTGTCAAATTTCTATAAATTACCGTTAAACTGATTTTGTATGCATACAGTATACATGTAGTGTTTGCCGAGTATCATGCATGCTGTATCTGTGCTTAAGCATGAACCCTGCATGCATAGTCGTGCTTAAAACAGATAACCTCTGATTGTTCGTTTAAACTTTGAGGAGTGTGGACGTGCAAAGCTGAATAAAGCATTAAATTTAATATAAGTGAAATTCAATTATAAAAATAGAATAAGATAACATGAAAACAAAACAAATTGCTGGGGTATTAATAAAAATTAATAAAATTAAATAATTATACCATATCCATTTGGTATTAATAAAAAGGAATGCATACGTTCTTAATAATATCGCATGCATATGCCATTAGTATTCACGCATGCATACTGTATTAATGATATTGTATGCATGCAGCATTAGTATTTACGCATGCATACAGTATTAATAACAATGTATGCATAGAGTATTACTAATTTCCCATGCATATAGTATTAGTGATTGTGCGGGTTCACAGCACACATGCTCTAGTATGACATCGCTGTACAAAATGGAATTGAGGTTGCATTTATGTTGACATGCATACAAAGCATCAAACGCATGCATACATCCTCGATGCTGTATGCATGAATGTACTTTCTGGGCACGTATTGTGAAGAGTACTGTCTCTTTAAAGCAGTGCAAGGTTGATTTATAAGGTTGTCGCAAGGGAGAGAGCGAGTACCTATAATTGTCAAATCGAAGTTGACAGCTCATAGAAAATCTGCAAGTGCTCTCTATTATTATCCGTTTTTATTTCGCAAAATTGGCTGGTTTTGACAATTATGGGTACTGAGAAGAGAGTGCGATCAGCCCTGCGACAACCTTATAAATCAACCTTGAAGCAGTGGTCACCAAGCATATACTAATACAATTTTCAGATTTTGTGCTTATGTTAGTAGCTCTCTCGCTCTCTGCACTGATCAAAACTAATCTGCATAAAATAATTATTTTGACTCGTTTTTTTTCATTCTGTTGTCAAAAACTTCTGAAAATAATCAAAAATTTTCTACATTTTCTACAAACGGAAGCATAGAAGATAAATTAACAAAAAACTGAGCAGCGAGGACCTGTCTGCTTGAAGTCTCAGCGCTAACTGAATAATAGAACTTCGTACATGTGATCGTGTCGGTGTCATGGTAGAATAAGAGAAGGTAGATGCATTTCGGAGAGGCAGACTGTCAAAACGAATTTGATAGCTCATAGAAAATCTCAAAGCGATGAGAAAGCTTTAATTGGAAAAATGTAAACAAAAATGTTATTTGTATTGATTTTGACAATTTTGGTTATGAGAAAGAGAGCGCAGTTCAAAATGCATATACCTTCTTTTATTCTACCCAAGGTTGATTTACAAGGTTGTCGCAAGGGAGAGAGAGAGTACCCATAATTGTCAAATCGAAGTTGACAGCTCATAGAAACTCTGCAAGTGCTTTCTTTTATCATCCGTTTTTCTTTCGTAGTCATTCGCAAAATTGGCTGGTTTTGACAATTATGGGTACTGAGAAGAGAGTGCGATCAGCCCTGCGACAACCTTATAAATCAACCTTGTATTCTACCATGGTCGGTGTTATGTTAGACCCCTTTCATTCACATTGGTCAAGAATTGAATTCAATTTTCAGAGTTTGTAGGCAATTCGCCGCAAATCGGAAGCGACAAAGGGGAGAAAAAGTTGACGGTCTCGATGTCTCTGTACCGTCAATTTTTTCGTGTTCCCTTTTGTTCTTTTCGCATTTTTCTCAGATTACTTCATTTTATTTTTTGTATATCGTCGTGCATTTCTCTCTCTCTTATTTATTTGTTGGCTTCAGTCGCTTACGTTTGCTTGCTTTAAATTTTAAGAAAACAAGCAAAAAAGCATATCTTTTAAAGCATAAATTGAATTCAATTCTTGACCAATGTAGAAGCTTTCGTCAAGTCCAAAAGAGAACGTCAAAAAAAATTGCTTTCAATTCTTGACCAATGTGAAAAGGAATTAGAATTCAAACTCGAGTACTCGTACTACAGTGTTACCACTTTTTAAAACGCAAATTACTCAAAAATTCCTCAAATTTTAATAAAATTCCTCAAACAATTTTTGCCCAGAAGGACACTTTTTGGTTGAAACTTTCAGCAGAAAATTGAACGCAAGGTCCGAAAATATTTTAGAAAATACCTATTTTTACAATTTTCGAATGTTTTCTGCACAATGCAATAGTTAAATAATCTCGAAAAGTTGATTTCTAATTGTTTATTGACAGTAAAAAAAAATCAGTTTTTTGGGTGATTATTTTTTTGTTCAATCAAATTTAACATTGGGAAAGACATTTTTTTACAATCGGAAACAGATTAAAAGATGGACGGCACTTAAATTTCTCTCTTAAAATGGCGGCTAAAAAAGTAAGACTTAAAATTTTTTATGGTGGGATAAACATTTTATTATGGAGTCGATAAAGCAGAATAACATTTTCAACTAATTATGTAAGAAAAAGAGTGATTGAAATATTTTGGTTTTCTGGTAATTAATTGTTAAATATTTCATTTAGGGTCGCAATGGAAAAAATTATACATCTTTAGTCTTCCTTTTTGGGGCGCTATTCTGAGAGAAAAAAATCGTTGTCAAATTATTAGCCAGATTTGGAAAATTAAAACACTCACCACCTCTTATTGTGTTTCCGAGACTAAGAAAAAATGCATAAAACTTTAAAATCACCGAAAAAACGGTAATTTTTTTAATGCTCAATTAAAATTTGAAAATCAAATTTTTGAGATTTTTCAACTGTTGCGTCGTGTAAAGCACCCTCAAAAATAGTATGAATAGGTATTTTCTAATAGTCAAACCTAAATCCGCGCGTTTTGAGCGTAGCATTTTTACGGTGAGTCTGAACGCTGAAGTACCATCCCTAAATGAAAGCGGTTAGCGGCAAGCAAATGTCAAAAATAAACATGAACGAATTAGATGTACTAGAGCATATTTAATTTTAAATCTAATTTCAAGGGACCACCGCAATTAAAACTAGTCTTAAACTATAATATCAACAAAATTCCTACCTCCATATTGGTAATTCAATAGCGTGCTAAAAATAATAATTTTAAGAATTGTCACATCAAAATTTTTTTGTCTTCTGCAACCAACTTTAATTCCTAACGCTCTGTCAAAATTGGATTTTCCAACCGCTCAGCATTGCCGCCGCGTTATTATGGTTTGCTACATATAAATCGTATGGGCATGAGAAATTTTTGGCAGATTAAAAACGCTTTCACGCTGATTTAGGTTTGACTGTAAAATATTTTTCGAGCTTATGTTAATTTTTCTGCTCAAAGTTTCAAATAAAAAGTATAAAGACACATGCTGGTGGACTGATCTATCAATATAAAAGCGAGCCCATATAAATATATCAGCATACACATAATTGGAATTGCCACAGTTTCGTTAACGTTCATTGGCTTTTTGTAGAGCGATTCAAATCGCTCACAGCATAGGCAAAAGTCAAACAATTTTTTATTCAAATTTATTAAACAAATTATTCAAGCCAAACAGCAAAGGCTGCGATTGTTTATTTTTTTTTATATTTTGTGTATAAATTTTAAAAATCGCACAATTAAACGCAAACAAAACCGCAAATTGTATTGTGACACTTCTCAAAGTTAATGCATGGTAATTATGGGTATTTTTTATTCTTATAACAGCCGGCTGACTTTCCGTTTAGTTTTTCGCATTAGGGTATGAGAGCATGTGTCTATTATAGTTAGACCTTAAATCTGGGCGTTAACGAGTAAAAAAAAAAAAGAAAAAGTTATAATTGTCAAATTCCTTAAAATTTACTCAAAATAAAATTCCTCAAAAATTACTCAGACCACTTTAATAGCCTAGACACATTGACTGCGACTGCGACCGTACGGCATCTGCCAACATTTTTTACATGTATTTCTTATGGAGAGAAGCTGGTGTAATTCCGCCCTTGCCGCTGCGGCTTTGTCGCCGATATAGAATCGTTCCTAATTTGACAGCTTGTCGTTGCAGCTGCAATCAATGTGTCTAGTAGCCTGGTAGTCTAGTAGCCTAGACGGCTGCGGCCGTGCGGCATCTGTCAAAATTTTTTACTTTTTTTTGTTATGGAGAGAAACTGGTGTAATGCCGCCCTTGCCGCTGCGGCTTTGTCGTCGATTTAGATTACGACCTGCGACCTAGACACATTGATTTATTTTTGTATCAATTGAGTGTATTTTTACCACTCAGAAAAAGAAGACTGATGCTTACAAGCGACAGTGACAGCAATGAAGTAATCTGAATATTTGAGTCTTGATAATAATTTTTCTCTAAGTTTTTTCTGTTGGTACTTTGTATATTTTTAATTTTTATGAAATACGTATATCTTGTTTAAGTTACGTATGCGTATAAGTTACGTTTGTATGCGTATGTTTGTAGTACATATACCAGTATTTACGTTTTTTAAATTTTTCAAATGAATTGATCTTTTATATTTCTTGTAATTAAACTGTTATGGTTTACTAAATGATTTACTTAATATTTTCCTATAAGTTTTCGTTCAATAAATAATAAAATAAATAAATACAATTATGTAGCACAATTTTAAAATTAAAAATTAAAATGTAGCACAAAATAACACAATTATGGCTTTTTTCGTTTTACACGGGTTTTTATTTTCGCTTTACACGAATTTCTCACGAATCTATCTACCATGTAAAACGGGGGATAGGTGCATGTATATTATGGTCGTGGTCGTTATATGGCTTTTCAAATTTTAATGATGGTTGATTAGCTCCAAATGTCAAAGAACTACTCTATATTTTTTCAGATTTTTAAATTGATCTCTAAAGAAAATGAAAACTAGAGCAGTTCAAATAGTACGAATGCATGGATTCAATTGGTGTGAGTGAGTACGCATATAGTACGAATTGGAGAAAAATTTCTAGGACGGACTGTATTTTCTTTGCATTTTTTTTTGCCGTTTAATTTCAATTCGTTCTTCGTTAAGTTTCGATCAAATATTTACTGTGCTGTTAATAATAAATTTGACATTTTTAGAGTAAACTAAACAAAACTATTTAATATAAATATATGCTGAATGGGAAGTGATGTGTGTAGCTAATATTAATTTATTTAATCGAGCTGCTCTTCAAAACACCAGAAAAAAAAAGTAACAACGTTTATCCTTTTCTTACAAAATATGTCTGTGCTGCCCACGCGCCACTTGTTTTCACATTTTAAAATTAGACAAAAAAATTAAGTATCATACTGGCTCGAATCTCCCTATTTGCTCATTTGTCCGCTTGAGCTTGTTGAATATACATTTCCCATTCTTACATATTTAAAATCGCAGAAACATCAATTGAACGGAACAATTAAAAAAGATTACAAAAAAGTGATTCCAACCAGTTTTGTAAAGAATTTACGCTTTTAAAAATGATGACAGTAGAAAATCCCATTTAATCATCAGAAATCCCACACGTCCTCAAATAGGCCAAATATCCCAAAATGAGCGCGAAATCCCACCGCTGGTACGCATACTCGAGTTCGAATTCGAACATTACACTGACATGATCACACGCACGAAGTTCTATTATTCAGTAGTGATGAGCAAAACTGCTACTTTGCAATTACTGCTACTCACTGTGATTGCTACTTTAGAATCACGGTGAAAAATATCTGTGATTACTACTTTGGTATATAAAAGAGCACACTGACTTTAGGTATTGATTCTATTGCAGTTTCCATATCGCCCATTTCACATTGAAGTGTAATATCAGTTGCACTGACGATATCTGATTTGGCTCAAATTTTGTTCTTAGATTGGTTTATTGTTTAGTAAACCAAATCCGGAGTTTGAAATGTAAAGATTTTATTCGCGGACCCACATTTTAATCCGATTTTCATTAATAAAGTATCATTGGAAAGGTTATTTCCTCTATTTTAAGGAAAAATTACAAAACTTTTAAAAAAATTGCAGTAAAATTACCCATTCTTAATTTCAAAGTTTAATACTATGCTAGCAACAGGTGCTTTCCATTACCTTTCCAACGATGTAAAATTAAGGTGTGCCCTTGAAGGGTTCAGAAGTTATGGCGTAAAACGTGTAGTTGTAATGAATTTTCAATACAAATTCAACTAACTTTCGACTTTTTTTATTTTTTTTTCTTGTCGTCGAAAAAAAAATATCGATATGGATATTTATAATTATTTTTATAAATTTTATATATAATGTCTTTACAATTTTATTATATTTCAAAATAAGTGTCAGCCTCTTGTATATATATACTATATATATATGTATACATAGTATACCACACACTATCCAATAAATATACTATGTATATTTATTGTATATATGTATATATAGTATACCACACACTATCCAATAAATGTTGTTCGTTCCCACATATTTTGAAACAAACAAAATGCAATTTCTTAAATAAACAATTAAATTCGTTTATATGGATAGCTTTATGTATAGCACATATCTGGATAACTTACTTAGGGTTTCTGTATGGAGCTGCTTGCTACGATGTCTATGGTATTTAACTGCACAGTAGGATGTTTGCTCTTTTAGGCCCAGTTCAAATTTTTTGTGTAAAAAGGCGGGCTATTTTTGAATGACTGTATTTATTTTTATTTTATTAAATATCGAAATAACTTTTTTTTCATTTTTAGTTAAGTCTTAAATTAACGATTTTATTTTTCTTTTTTTTTGCATCAATAGTTATTGTTATACAGCGTGTAAAAGTTGAGGTCGCGAACAAAAGGTCTCTTGCGGCTTGCATGATATCTCCTCTCCAGGGACCGGAAAATAGAAATTTCGGAATGATATACAAGTATTTCTATTCGTCAATTTCACAACTTTTGCGGTTTTAAGGCAGCATTCTAGTGTAGAATTTTGAGAAAATCTAATTTCTTTTTACATATTTTCGAAGATTAGACCTTTAAGAATATATCCTCCAAAGGAACTTTACAATTTCAATTATTTACAAAGTTATGGATATAACTACAGCGCCCGTTTATATGGCTTTGGCTGCCTGTAACTTTGCTCAAATCTTTAAACGCGTTTTTCTCGAAACTACTTTTTCCAACACGTTTTCCATAAAATGACTTAAAATTTAATGTGGTCCTTTTTTTATATATCCCTCTATAACCCAGACTAGAATTATGTGAAAACATTGTTTTTTAATATTTTTAAAAAACTTCACAAATTTGAAAAAAAGCTACTACTACTTCTTTTTTTTCAAACAGTCGCGAAAAAAATTCTTTCGAATTTTTTTGCGAAAAAAATTCTTTTTCTTTCCCTAATCCGGAATATAGCGACTTTCTTACTAATTAAGAATTATTTTTTTTCAGATGACTAGAAGGTTTGAAATCGTAGCCCTCTTCCCTCCCCCTCCCCTCCCCTCCCCCACTCTACCAGAATTCCAAGCATGAAACTTGACAAACCTAAATTATTTATGTTGTGAAATTAATTATATTTGTCTTTGCATAACTGAAAAACAATTCAGCTCACAAAATATTTTTGCGGTAGGTCGATTGACAATAAATATCAGAGATAAAGAGACAGACAGCTTCACAGCCTTCAGACAAATGGCGTATTTTCAGCTCAATTTGTATGCAGTTTGCTGAAACTCAAGTATTTTGAAAAGTACTGTCACTTTAAAGTGTTAGAAGTAAAAAAAATGGTAGATTTTACCACACTTGTGGTAAAGTGACAGCACTGATTGTGGACGTTAATTCACCTGAAAGCTGTGAAGTGCTGCTGCATTACATGTAACCTGGGAAGTTTTCCGGTCTCTTTTTTAATAACAGTGACTAGAATTCGACATAAGTAGGGCAGAAGCTTATCCTTTTTCTTCCGAACTTACCTATATATTTATTTTTGGTAAATATGTGGTAGAGAAAACAAAAATTATAATTGGCGTTCAAAAATCAATTAACTCATCCAAAAGAATGCGATTGACACTCTTGCGAGTAAGTGACTTATCGCCAGTTGGGCGGTATTTTTTATATTTGACATAATTACTATTTCTTATTGATATGAGAGAAATTTCGGTATATTTTTCGGTGATATGAGCAGAAAATATCGGGGTTACGAAGCTTCGATTTGGAACACTCTTCCGTTTTTTCGGAACAGTTGGTCACATTAGCCATGACTATATGGGCTTCGTGTGCAAACAAGTATGAATCTACAAATACTTATTTTTGTGTTAGTCAACCAAGTATGGTCTCCTCAACACATGAACAACATAAAAGCAACATAAAAGCTTGACAAAAATTAAAATTTTTTGGTCTGATTTTTACGATATTTTTTCAAATATGTCCATTCTATCGAATAAAATATAAAATTTAACTTTATCCCATACACTTCAGATATTGAAGCTATAATTTTGCTCATTTCGCCGAAGTTAGCGGTTTGAAAGATGCACACAACATCCCTTCTAATTTTTGCGAAAAATTTTTTCAAATTTACGAATCAGTTAAAAAATTATTCATATCAACCTCCGAGTAACGCCGGGTATTCAGCTAGTATATTTTGAGCATTTCATGCATGCATACATATAATTTATATATATTCTTATAATCTGAGGACTACATATCATAAAACCAAGACTTAAGAGAAAAAAAACAATGCGTAAGTAGACTTGTTGCACCTACTATTTTCTAAAAAAATTTGAACTCTTCCCTCTTACTCAATTGTGATGATTTACATCACTTTTTGCTACTTTTAACGTAATTTTCATTTTGAAGATACGCTGAAAATAATAAAATAATTTGTTTTTATTAAATGATATACCACGAGTAAAAATCGCATGAAATCCATTTGGGGCAAGCTCGGGCGCCAAGAACCATATTTTTCTATAAATATATTTCTGCAAACTATTTTGAAAATGTGTAAAGATGTTTTTGATTACCTGTTAAAGCTTCCAAAGTTTTTAGCTTTTATGCACTAAAAATGCTTATTTCTAAAAATTCACAAAAAAATATATTTCTTTTAATAACAACAAAACATTTACAGTTTAAGAAACATTAAATATATTATTTTTATTAATTCTTCATTTCAATTCCATTTTCTTAAAAACAAAAAAGGCTTTCAAGTACAGGTAGCAAAAACAATGATAGTCTCAAATTTTTTCATTAAAAAAAGTTAAAACTTCGAGCCATACTTTAAAAGATTTCTTAGTGATTTTTATACCCCAACGCGTACTGCGTAAGGGGTATATTAACTTTGTCATTCCGTTTGTAACGCCAAGAAGGAGGCGTGGCAGGTATAGAAAAATATATATATTTTTGATCAGCATCACCTCCTGAGTTGATTTCCGTGTGTCCGTCTGTCTGTCCGTCTGTCGACACGATTACAGCCGCAATTTTAAAGCTATCGTGATGAAATTCAAAATATAAGTTTATTTTTAAAAAAGGAAGATCAGTTCGAAAATTGGCCAAATCGGAAGAAAATCTGATTAAAATCCACGAAAATTAAAGAAATGCCTGGAAATTTGGCACGTAAGCTTTGCTCTTCAATCTTAACCCTTGCTATGAAATTTGGAAAAATCAGATGAAAACCACGCCTACCTGTCATACAAAGTGGCTTTATTTTAAACGTAAAATCTCTTAAAAATCTGCAAAAATTAAAGAAATGTTTTAAAATTTTGCACATAAGCTTTGATATTTAATATAAACCATCTCTATGATATATGGCAAAATCGGATGAAAACCACGCCCACTTCCCATACAAAGTGGCTTTATTTTAAACGTAAAATCTCTTAAAAATCCACAAAAATTAAGGAAATGTTTTAAAATTTTGCACATAAGCTTTGATATTTAATAGAAACCATATCTGTGATATATGGCAAAATCGAATGAAAACCACGCCTTCCTCCCATACAAAGTGACTTTATTTTTTCAAACAAACATGCAATAACAATAAAGTTCAGCTACTATAGCTTTATCGCACTTCCTCAGCATTAACCCATCTAAAGCCACTACCCAGTAATCATTAAAAAAAAAATATCAATGTTATGGATACCCGTGACCACAAACAAGTTAATGTGAGAAAAATTTACCCACCAATAAATGGGTTGGGCTCAGGGACAACACAAGACGTAACAACTAACCATGCGTAAACATAGATCTAATTACACAACTAATTTTAATCTACTTTTGAGTTGACCTTTTGACAAATTAACATCAAAAACGCTACAATTGTTAACAAAGAAACTCATGCGACTTAAAGGAGCAGTAGCCATATAATTTGTTCTACTAAATGGCAAATAAATTAAGTCGTTAGCGTTTCTACTGCTTCTACGGTTAGTGTTAAAATTTATGTGAGAAAGAAGTTCTGGAGAATCGAATACACCTGTAATGAGCTGGTGTAAATATACGATATCTGCCGATTTCCTTCGATCACCTAAAGACTGCATTTTTAATAGTTTTAAACGATCCTCATAAGGAGGAAGGTCTAATATGTCAGTTCCACTTAAGCCCCTTAGAGCAAACTGAACAAAACTTTTTGGATTCTTTCTATTCGATCAACATTCACATTGTAACTTGGGGACCAAACTTGACTTGCATACTCTAAGTGAGGACGCACGATTGCATAATACAACGTTGTAGTTGTAATCATGCTATTAAATTCTTTGGCCCAGCGTTTTATAAAACCAAGCATTGAAGATGCTTTTTTACAAATATTATCAATATGAATGTTAAACGATAGCTTAGAATCCATGCATATACAGGGTTGTCAATATTCGAAGCGCCCATCTGGCAACACTGTAACTTTCCGCAGTGATGCCAAATCGACTAATGACATACCGCGTTTGAAGCGTCATTCCAAGCAAATGTTTACAATGGAACAGTACACGCCACGCGAACGCTCTAAAATTGTTGAAATTTACATTCAACAAAACAAGTCAATAGTGAAAACTCAACGTGCTTTCAAAAAAATAAATAAAGTGAAAAGTGCGCCTTGCAAGAAAACAATTTATCGTTTGTATTAAACTGAAAATCCACAAGAGTTTCAAGAGGTACCTCTTCACGATGCAAAAGTCACTGTTTGGTGCGGCGTTTGTGCTAAAATGCTCATTGGGCCGATCTTTTTCGAAGATGATAATGGCCACAGAGTTACTGTCAATCAGGAGCGTTATCGCGATATGATAAACAATTTTTTCATGCCAATCTTTCGTCGAAAGCGTATCAGGCACAACTGGTTTCAACAAGACGGCGCGCCACCACACACAAGCGGCACTACAATCGAAAAAATAAAATGGGCGCTTCGAATATGGACAACTCTGTACCTAGGTCTTTGACGGTGTCTACACGACTCGACGACACGACGGCAGTATCTTTAATCTTATAATCAAAAATAAAATTATTCCTTTTTTCGTGAAAACTGTCATAGTTTGGTATTTATCTGGATTTAAAAACATATTATTTTTAGAACACCAAACTTCAAAGAATTTTAGATCAGACTGGAGTAGATCTGAATTATCTCTAGAATTAATCGTTCTGTATATTTTCATATCATCGGCATAAATAAGCAGATGAGAGTGTTCAATGACGTGAGTTACATCATTTATAGCTAAAATAAACAGAAGAGGACCAAGGTGACTACCCTGAGGAACACCTGATCCAGCAATAAGAAAAGAAGACAATGCGCCTCGGAAACGTATTTGATAAGATCGCTCCACCAAATACGATTTAATCCAGTTCACAAAATATTGTGAAAATCCCATTAACTCAAGTTTAAATAAGATTAGATTGTGTGGTAGCTTATCAAATGCCTTACTAAAGTCAGTGGAAACACAATCGACCTGGTTACCAGAATCAATAGAATTTAAGCAGAATGTTGTAAAATCGAGAAGATTAGACACAGTGGATCTGCCATTCACAAAACCATGCCGACGAGTTGTTATGACTTCCCCACAGTGAATTTTCACCCGATCATACACCATCCGCTCAAAAAGTTTTGGAATCGATGAGAGCTTACTGATAGACCTATAAAAATAAGTAGACCTAAAAATAGGACTTATAAATGATTTTTTCCAAAAAACTGGAAAATAACTTTCGTTAATAGATTTATTGAATAATAAAGAAAGTGGTTGACTCAAAACGGAACCGCATTGTGTTAACACTGCGGCAGGAACACCGTCAGGCCTAGAACCAAACGCCTCATCGATCGATCTAATATACATTAAAATATCCTCTGGAGTGAAGGATATATGTTCCAAAGATACTCTGGGTTCGGAATTCATATATTCAAAGTACTCTCCATCAGGATTAAAAGAATCTGAACAGAATGATTCTTTAAAAAGATTGGCGAATAGGCCACAAATTTTGACGGGATTGACAGTAAATCCCTCAGGAGTTCTAAATGAAGAAGGAAATCCATCAGATTTCTTCTTTGTGTTTACGAATCCCCAAAATTTCTTTGGATCTGTCAATATTCTCAGCTTAACATTATCTAAATATTCGTGATATAATGTAGCTGAGCGATTTTCAAATTCCAGAAACAAACGTTTGTAAGTTTCTAGGTCGTTTGAGCCTAAGCTACAGATGTATTTCTTCCATGCCCTATTCCTGTTGTTGCGAAGAGTCTTTAAATCCTTTGTGTACCAAGGGTACGTAGAATTCCTCGAAAATTTGAGACTATAAGGTACGGATTGAGAAAACACAGCAAAGAGTTCCATATAAAAAAAAATGTATGGAGTCATCAAGGCAATTCCCATTTATATATTCTAAAATTGCATTAAGTTTACCATGAAGCAACTGATTCAACTTCAAAAAGTCAGCTTTTTTAAAACTGAACTCATAAAGCTTATCTGCTGAATTAGAATTTACTATATTTGCTCTGTCGGATTTGTACCAACTACTCAATGGTGGATGATATTCATCAACAGTAGTTAGAGCATGAAAGGCCCTCTTAACAACAACATTGTTACTGTCTGTAGTTAAAACCAGGTCAAGAAGTCTTTCAAGACTATTATAAATACAACTCACTTGTTGTAAGTCTGAACATATATTATCAACAAATATATGTTCTTGGCGGGTCTTCGAATTAGATGTACAATAGTACGTATCATCGTCAGAAGAATGCCATTTTAAATCAGGTAGATTAAAATCGCCCAATAATAAAATGTCGTCATTAACGTCAAGTAAATAAATTATGTAATCTATGCACTCCGCAAGGCTTGCATAGACCTCTACACTACTCTTAGGAGGAACATACGCATTAATAACATATACATTAGATTTACAATGTATAACTTTAACGTAAATTAGTTCAATATTAGAAGAGCAGGGAATGTCAACAATAAAACTGACAAAGCAGTTCCTTACAGCCAAAAGGACACCACCACCGACAGAAGAAATATTGTCAGTGTATCTGTCTTTTCTAAAAACTTGAAAACTATTGTCAAACAATTCCAAATCAGTAATGCTTCCGTTCAGCCACGTTTCTGTTAACTTGATAGAAATAAGCTCTGCGTCTTAGAACGTAGTCCCCTTACATTTTGATAGTAAAGGGACAGCCTATTTAGTTTTTTTGAGTCTGGCGGGCGGCTTGAGTCACCCTTTTAGACTTATTTTTTGGCTTGAACTCAGTAACAAGAATATTATCGGCCCACAAATTAGATTTAAGAACAGTTGTAAAATCTTCGGCTGCAACTGTTAGAATAAAAGAAGCATGGGAAGGCTTATTACCAATTTTTTTTGCATGAACAGAATGTATTTGAGTTCACTAACTTGGATTGCCTGACAAACGTCAATATATTTTCTATTGATGTGTCGGGCTGAAGACGTGAAATGAAAACATTTCTGGTCCTCGAAACTGCTCTTAAAGTCAAATGACTGTTAGGCGTAGTTGAAATCGTATTTGGACTACTAGTCAATGGAGGAATAGAAGATGGTGTATAAGAAATCACCGTATTATTATTTTTTGATGACATTGCTGAGGGCTGCTCTGCCTTGGAAGGTCTGGAGTAATTTCATCAAAAACGCTGGTAGTGAGTGCGGCACTAACTTCGCTAAAAAATGAAACAATTTCTCTGAAGTTATTATTTAATAAGTTAAGGCTTTCCCCAAAAAGCTTTATTTTAGAATAGAGTTCATCCGGGGAAAGGGTCCTGCACGAAGCACAATCGACATCGGACTGACATTAAATCGTCAAGGCACGATTTAGAAATACCAGCACAAGAAGCATGGAACATTCGCTCACATGGGCCAGAACAGCTGAACATAGGGTACAGAATATTCTGGCTTTTGCATTGCTCGTTCAGAGAACAAGCAGCAATATTTTCAATGGGAAAATAATCCATTGGAAAAAATTTAAATTATTATTATTATATTAATTAATTATATTAAATTATTCAGGGTTGGCACAGTAAAATGCAGCGTACACAAAGTGTTAAGCACAATAACAACACTAGAGACTCTCACTGCACAACAGATAAACAAACACCGCACAAAGAGGAATAGGAAAAATTAGGCATACAAACACTAGATTGTGTGAAGAACAACAGAAACTGTTCTATATTATTAACATAAATTTTGTATTACTAAAAGAACACTAAACAAAATATTTTTTTTTTTTAAAAACACATAAATACAATTCTTAATAGTTTTTAATACAAACGATTTAACAAAAATTTTAATTTTCCACTATAATAATTACTTTTACAACACACACTAAAAAAAACAACACCGATACCGACAAGTAGACGAGATCAACTGACTGATTTTAAACGTAAAATCTCTTAAAAATCTTCAAAAATTAAAGAAATGTTTTGAAATTTTGCAATAAGCTTTGATATTTAATATAAACCATCTGTATGATATATGGCAAAATTGAATGAAAACCACTCCTACCTCCCATACAAATTGACTTTATTTTAAACGTTAAATCTCTTAAAAATCCACAAAAATTAATGAAATGTCTTGAAATTTTGCACTTTAGCTTTGATATATAATATGAACCATCTCTATGAAATATGTCAAAATCGGATTAAAACCACGCCTACTTCCCATACAAAGTGACGTCATCAAAATAGGAAAACTTTCGTTAATATATAAAACTGAATGTCATCGTGTATGTCGTGGCTAAAGATTTCGAATATATTTCAATATGGCCGCGGGGGGTATTTTAGCTTCGGTACCCTGCCGAAGCTCCACCCTTACTAGTTTTTTTTAGGTTTCTTTATCTGATGTATGAACTGCCGATTAGCAAAAAAATTTTTTACAATATGCATATTCCAGAAAAAGCGAGGTGTTTTCAAAAAAATTAAATAAGAAGATACGAAACTAATGATAGAAAAAAATTTCTATGGGTGCAGAGCGGACCAGATGGGCTTCTGGATGAGCGCGCTTGATATAAAGCTTCACTATAATGTTAGAACATCAAATTAAAAAAAAAAAATGTAGCGTCGCGTACGCTATTTTAAAATTTTTTAAAAACCACTCGAACAATTTTTTAACTTTGCCTTACGCAGAAGTGGCCAAAATATATTTCTTCAATAGAAAATAGGCTTCTCGCTGTTGGGATCCTTCCTATGAGGATACCCGTAGGCTCTTTTTTCGAATGTCCTGAAACTTGTTCCTACTTCCATATGCACATGAATTATATTTATGTCGTCAGGACATAAAGATTCTTCATGTGTTGCCTTTTGGGTTTAAGTTGCAGCAAGGCGTTGCCGACTGTCGAAGCATTAAAATGCCCCATTTGTTTTGTGTATTTTTCATTAAAGCTCACCAGCCCCGTTATACTTCAATATGCACTGGTCCGCTCCAGAGGAAAGAAATGAAATACTTCTTGGTGTTTTGGAAATATTAACATACTGTGTCTTTAGACTCTTTATTCATTCTCCTTATTTTTAGCTGAAGCACTGATATTTATAACAAATATCTGGCTTCCAAATCAGAGAGTCGATTTCGAACACACACACACACCTGAACACACCAAACTATAACATATATTATGTTTGCAACAAAGGTGAAACTCGTACATGTATTTTGGCTGAAAATAACTTAAACTGCTTTATTCTCCCTCAGTTTAGTCACGAGGACCTCACGGTGGCAAGTCTGGAGCTGGGCCCCAAAAAACTCAGGATAGCATCCTTTTATTTCCCGTATGATGAGCCTGTACCCAAGCAGTCATTCAAGGAACTTCTAGAGGGAACCAATCCAGCCATACACATCGTTCTGGGTGGAGATACTAATGCGCAACATTCGCAATGGGGCAGTAGTAACAGCAATGATAGAGGTGAATCACTCTTTAACTACCTACTTAATACTAGCCTAAATATTTTAAACTTATATATTTTAAAAAGAATACGCGCTTGCTGCTTTTCTAGACATAGCAGGAGCATTCAATAACGTCCTTCCATGTGCGATTACCTCTGCCTTATCGGAACTGGGGGTGGAGGATTCTCTCGTGAGCTTCATACATCAGATGCTCTTGGGCAGGGTGGTGAACTCAGATCCTGCACTCGTAGGTTCGTGAGAAGAGGTACTCCGCAGGGGGGTTGACGGTTGACCAGCTGTTGCGCATCATGCAGGAAGAAGGCTACAAGGAAGGTTATTGCTTATGCTGGCGATATTGCAATCGTATTTAACGGAAAATTTCCTATAGGAAAATGGGGAGATCACTCTCAATCCTTTTGAGATGGGCAACCTCTTGTGGTTTAAGTGTTAACCCAGAGAAAACGGATCTCATTCTTTTCACTAGGAAATATAAACTACCCAACTTAATACTTCCGCGTCTAAACGGCACGAGGTTGATCTTTAGTGACAGCACGAAATACCTAAGAGTTATTCTGGATAAGAAGCTTATCTGGAATGATAATATAAAAAAACGTGTTAGGAAAGCAAACATAGCTCTTTTTGCCTGTAAAAAGTCGATAGGTAAAAAATGGGGTTTCTCCCCAAAATAGTACGCTGGATCTATACAGCAATTGTACGCCCCATACTTACTTATGGCTCACTGGTGTGGTGGAGGGCCCTTGATAAAACAACTGCACTTCAGAAATATGCAAAGGTGCAAAGAAGTGCAAGTCTTTGTATTACTGGGCACTGTGCACAGCACCAACTGACGCTTTAAATGTCATGCTTCACCTTCATCCTCTTGATATCTTTGCCAGGGAATGTGCTAACATAGCAGCTCTCAGACTAAGAGAATCAGGAAATTGGATAGGTAATGGATGCGGTCACACAATTATTCTGATCTACTCTGTCCCCTATAAAACAGACTACTGTGTGCCTTGCTTAAATATTGAAAAGAACTACGAAGTTCTCATCCCTTCACGACTGGACTCAGGTCACCGCCTCATCGGAACGCATTCTCTTCGGTTAGGACTTATAGGAAATGATTTTTGCAGAAGCTGCAGATGTGAGGAGAAAGTAGAAAATGTTCAGCACCTCCTCTGCAAATGTCCAGCCCTTGCTAAAAGGAGTATGACAACTCTGGGTCATCGCTTTCTAAACGGACTTGCCGAAGTCTCATGCCTGGAAATTAGGCATATCCTAAAATTCATTACCCGCACGAATTGGTTTGAGGAGGGAAATCTGTAGGGCTGAAAGGAGATTATGTGGTATCAAAACGGGCCTGCACTGACCTAGGTGTCTAGTCGGCTATAGACTTAACCACTTTAACCCAACCTAACCTAAGATAAGTTAAGATTGTTACACAATCGCAATGTGACAAATAACTGTCAATTGTGCAAAATTATAATAGTATAATTTGGAACAGTGATCTGCAACGGATAGCTTTTTTGCGACTCCGAGTACATCCGAAAAAAAATAAGTACAAAAACCGACTCAACCCTTAGCGTACGCAACTCGGCTCATACTCTCTTCTACGAAGCTGCAATGCGGCGGCTGAAATAAATTTGAGTATTCTAAATCATGAGTCGGATCGGGAGAGATCGGGTTTTTTCGGTTTATAAATACTTATGTTTGTTGTCGTCTTGCTGATACTTATCCTACTTACCGAAATACTTATAATCGACACAAGCAGCCGAATCACTCAGCTCAACTACCACAGATATGAAGCAGAGCGCAGTAGTGAAAACTGAGCGAGTTTTTTGTAATTGTTTTGTGCGTTTTTTTTTTTGCTGAGCATTTAGATAGCAACAGAAAAACACGTGTTCTTCTTTTGTTGCTTTTTGTTTTTATCTTACACTGTGAAAAGAGCGCATGAGTTAAAGTTGTTGAGGCTTAAAAAAAAACCCAGCTTCGATAGTTTTTTCATTTATTTCATGACATTTTATTTTCTGCAATCAGCAATTATTATTAAGTTTGTAAAGTAATTCTTTTTTATTTTTCTGTCACATTTACTTGCCAAATCACATGCGCACACTTTAACTTCTACTTTGCTGCTATTTGTACCTACAACAAGAAAACAGTCACTGGCACCGGCCTTTATTTTAATTTTGTTTATGCGTAACGAACAAAAAAATCACAAGCGTTGGTTGTTGTTGTTTTCTTTTCCCTAGAGTGCATCAATAAAATACAAACGAGTTTTCGAGAAAAAACAAACAAAAAAAACTAGAGATAACATTGCCTGCAGACAAGTGCTTCCAAAAAGTGCATACGTAAAAAAAAAATAACGTGCAAACGAATGACCAGCAGGCGCGATCTATTGTGCGTTGTAAGCATTCAAATTTTTAAATTCCAAAAAAAATTTAAAAAACCCAATCAAAAAATTAGTTTGCATTTATAATATCATTTTATTTCAATAAAAGCCTTAGCATTCACTAATTAACGCTCAGAGACATGGCAGAGAGAGAGCTGTACTCAGAGTACACTCAAAATATATTTGGATCGAGCGCCTTTGTAATAAACTTACTCAACGCACTAAATTATTTACACATTAAAACGGCTCGAAGTGGTTAGGATCACGCCGCGCTCGGATATCAGAATGTACTTATACCCGAAAATATGCTAATGAGCCGAATGCTTATAAGTATTTTACATATATCATTGAGTCTAGATAGAGTTGAAAAGAGCAAGAAAATCGGATATGATTTGAGTATCCGATTTCTGTCGGATACTCATTGCTCTCGAAGTTCGACTTCGCTATCGAAGTTATCTTTGACGCCGAGGATAGCTCATCCTCGTTGCCAGACACCAACTCTTCGATGTCACTAGAGTTCTCAGCCGTGGCCCTGCAGACCGCACGATTTACCAGAGACACCATGTCTATTTTGTAGATCCTAGGATAGATTTTACTAAACCCATAGTTTAAGGTGCAGTTGTCTTTTTGCAACTGGTTTAGACACTCATTGTTGAGGATCAGTAACACCTCCATCTTGGATCTCTTGGTGTCGGTTTTTTCTTCGGCTCTGGGTTCCAACTTCACTACCTTCCAGTTTTGCGTGGAGATAGCTGGGTTGAAAGTCTTTAGCATTTCTAGAATGTCCTCAGGCTCAGATGGGGTGACTGGAACCCGGACTCTGGGTCTGGACGGAATCTCGTCCAAATCGACGAACCTCACAGACTTTTTCGATCGCCGCTTTGAACAGCTCGGCAGATCTTGCGTCATCACAGGACATCAGCTTGACATTACCCTGAAACCAACCTGCATTCGCACAGGAAGGAGGTGATCCATAGCTGTCTTTCAGGACCTGCGTGGCGACTTTCGCCAGAAAAGCCTCTATCCAGCTCCATAGGTGCTTGGGAATCTTCCCATCTTCATTGTTCTGGTCTATGACCCCCACAATTATGCTACTCTTAGCAACCTCTGCGAAGGATCTTGCTCCTACCCCTTGGGTTTTGGCCCTCTTGGCTACTGGATTGCGGGCCTTTGGTTCCTCCACCGAGAGGTTCCTCTTTGTGGCTGGAAGCTTTGAACGGGGAGGCTCAATGGTGAAGTCCGGTAACACCTTCTTTGCCCACCCATTCGACATCCTCTCTTACTTTAATAAGGTCTTCCTTCGATATCTGATCTTCCTTAATAGGATCAATGGCCAGTCGTTGAAGAATTCGGGATGACTTCTTGCGGTCTGAGTACCCTGCCTTAAAGGGATCGCTTCTTACCATATCGGCCGGCCTTGCACTGACCAGTAAATTCTCCTCGGTTCCCGCCACACAAGTTGAACCCGCGTCTCCGTGTCGATTACCAACAGTGTTTAGGGAGCCAGAGGGTCCAGTGCCATATGCACAGGTTTTCGACGTGCTTGCTGGTGTTAATAGGGGGCGATGATTTGATGGTATCACTATCATCGGTTAACCCTTGGTAGGTATGGAGGTAGGTGGTGCCACAGCTCTTAAAGCGGAACCAAAGGTTCCTACCTGGTTTTTTGTCTGGGTCCGGACTTCCGTTTAGGTGTTGATTCGCCTTCTTTCTTTCCTTGTTTTGTTTGTTTTTTTCATCCATCTTTGGTTCCCACGAGTGGCATGGAAAGGAAGATCAACCCAGGCAGAGATCCGCAGTACCTGGGTAAGGCTGAGTAGAACCGGAGGTCGCCAGGTATCGAGAGCACACCGTTCGCGACTGAGCAATTGTTTTAACCTGGGTCCCCAGCTCGGTTGATCATCGGCACGGTTCGTATGACACCTTGATCCAACCCAGGGGGAAGAGAAAGAAATTAGGGAGAAGGGATGGAAGGAACGGCAGTCTTAGTTGTTCTCAGAGGATTTGTTGGTAACACAATCCTGTGAAGAACTTAAGCCCCCACACCCAGCGGTCGGTAGGACCACTTACGTCAAGGTGCTGCCAGTCGTGAGGGTAAATTATATGCATTTGCCATTGAGCTTTGGCAATTATGCATTTTCAGTTGGTCACAAAACAGCTACCAACAGCTGCATGAAATAAAGTAGATCAAATATCGAGATCACTGCTTGTACGGCATTTCCCAATTTCATCAAACAGTAACGCGACTCAGGTATCAGGCGCATAGCGTCGTTCACCTGTGTGGCTTTATTAAGTTAAGTCATCACATTACTAATTGCTGCTACAACTTAAGCACGCGCTCTCGATTCAATACCATGAATTGAGGTAGGTCGATGCTTAAAGCAATTTGTGCTGCGTTTTATTTTACTATCTCTTTCTGCAAGCCGATCGCTCCATTCATGATCAAGGTTAGCCGATATTTGATATCAGCGTTAATTTATTAAAGTTTTAATTGGTTTGTGACGACTGAGTCACAACATTCCTCCCCCCTTTGACAAAGAAAAAATTGTGCTATCTATCTAGCTATAATTTTTTTGACATATAAAACGTGTGTTATTTCTTTCTTTGAACTATATATGTATGCTTGTCTCGGATTTTGTTACCGTGAACAACATGAAATATATTTTCATTATTTCCTCATTTCTTTTGAATTTGATTTGATCATCAATATTTCTTTTGTACTGCTTGAACGTGTTTCGTTCTAAGCTTACAATCAAGCAGCCTTACCAAAAAAGTAATTTAGTGCTGGCTCTAATTAGTGCCAGCTCTAAAAAGATTTTTTAGCATAAGCTTAGCAGAGACTACAGCTGCTACTAAATTTAAAAGCTGACACTAAAATTTAATATCAGTTTACAAAGTGTCGGTTATTGAAAAATGAAAAACTGATTTTGGGTCTTTTTTTGTAGTTTAGTGTAAAAAAAAAATAGTAAAAAAGTGTTTTAAATTGTAATTGATTTAGGGACCAGTGAAGAGGTAGGATAACAATTCTGCGTCGATTGCACTTTGTTTCATCAAAATCGGTTCAGAACTACGGGCGCAATCTATGCCGCAAGCTCGAAAAACGTGGGTTCGAGATAAACGCGTTTAAGTTTGAAGTTATTTTTTTGCATCAAAAAAAAAAATTGAAATGAAAAATTTGAACAAGCAGTTTTAGAAATTCTGCGACAATTCTGCGTCGATTGCACTTGGTTTCATCAAAATCGGTTCAGTAGAACCGAAGAAAAATGACTTCGAAGTTCAAAAACGTGATTTTGAAAAAACTCAAAGAAAATTGTAGGCAAATAAATGTTTTTTTTTTTGTGAAATACTTACATATATCAATCTGCAATGCCAGCCCCATAAAGAACTCCTTCCACTTCTTCAAAAAATGAGGACTCAGCTGCTCTTTGTGCTCTTCGGGCAGTTCTACCTTCATTTGATGCGGCCAGAGCTCTGGCTTCGGACCTTTTCAAACGTTCTTCGTTCCGAGACATGGCGAATCATACGTGACGTTGCCAATCGGGATGCCCATTAGGTTCATTATTTGAAGCATTGGCAAAAAACCTTCGTTAAATATGACAGTTGCAATATAATTGGCAATCTCAATAGTGCGTGCGCCGGTGTGCATATTCTTCGGTGCGAATGACCACAGCACTGCGTTGAAAGATTCGTTGCTGTTTTGAGTTTCGGAGCCAAGACATCTGTTCAACAAATCATCGGCTGACAGTACTTCTTAAATAGGTTTGATTGCTTCCTGGACTCTCTGATTTAGTGGTGCATATGTATGCTTGAAGCGCGCGAGTTACGTTCCCTTCACAACCTGCCATCTCTTCCTCAAATAATATCGGTCTACAAAAATATAAGAATTAGCAACTACTGCACTTTTTGCTTGCAGCTGCAGTCGTCTCTAGTGTCAACACTAAAGTGTGCATAGCGACGACTGCAAACATACAGATATACAAGCATACAAGTATATAAAATTATAAATATACATACCCATTATATACAAGAGTTATGCTTAAGCGATAACTCTTGTTTGAAGTAAGTTTTTAGTCTTAAGATTCACTTTAATAAAGAAAGACATAATTTAAATTATTTCTTGTTTGATTAACAACATAATTATAATTGGCGCAGTCGGTCGTGACTCTAATCTGAAGATTAGGTTTTGAAGGACTTTACAAAATTTCGAATAGAAGGTATATAAATACAAAACAAGTTAAAGTGAAAAACACAAGTTAAAGTGAAAAACACAAGTTAAAGTGTAGAAACACAAGCTAAAGTGTAAAAACACAAAAGAAAAGAAAAAACTGAAAAAAAATTAACTTTATGAACCGCAAAAAGCTTTTTGATTTAAATCGCCCAATACAAATGGAAGAACTTCAACACAAAAACCAACAATTGGAAGCGGCACTGCAACAGCAGGAAGCTCAGTTGCAGGATATGCAGCGTCAACTACAACTTCATCAACAGTTGCAACCACAGCAACATCAACAACAGGAGCAACAACTATTAAACTTTTTTGGTATGACGTCAAAAGATGTCATCGATCAGTTCAGACGATTAAAGCCTCTAGACGATCAACACAACCAGGGATCTTTTATCAGGGCAGTGGAATCGTGTTTTGACCTCTGTGAGTCAGATGTAAGGCTCCAGCAATACTGTCTACAGATTGTATTGAATGAGAAGATTTTGGGCATCGCCGGTCGAAAAGTGAGAGAACTAGACGAAAACGCAACATGGCAAAACGTCAAGGAGAAAATATTGCAGGAATTGCGGCCAAAGAAAACATATGCTGAAATTTTCAATTACTGCAGAACGGTTAGGGTAAGCGATCTAAGCGAATTGTTCGATATATTTGAAAGATCGAAGTATGAAATAAATGAAATTTTTTTGACCGATCCTAAAAAACCTAGTATTTATAAGCCGGAAAATGTGGACAGAGATTTAGTGGACATTTTAATGGACAAAATAGATGGCCCAATAAGAGCACACTTAGGCGAAGACGAAACGATTAACAGCATAATTGTGAAATATACTAAGTTAAAATTACTTAAAGATAGACGTACAATAGATGTCAGACACAGAAAACATTTTGACAAAAGTTACGATAACAATAAGAAACAAAATACTTATTTTGAAAATAAGCAAAAACCCGACACAAGTCAAGATGCATATTTCAGAAATTCAAATCAAGCTCAAAACTCGAATTTTCAGAATCCATCAAAATTTTATCAAGCTCGAAATTCAAATTTCCAAAATTTTCAGAATTCGTCGAGATCAAATCAAACACGAAACTCAAATTTCCAAAATTTTCAGAATCCGTCGAGATCAAATCAAACACGAAACTCAAATTTACAAAATTTTCAGAATTCATCGAGATCAAACCAAACTCGAAACTCGAATTTCCAAAATTTTTACAATCCGTCGCGATCACATCAAACTCGAAACCCGAATTTTCAGACCAATAGACAAACCCATCAATCAAACTTCCATTCTGAACCGATGGAGATTGATAATTTACAGGAGGATGTAAATTTTTTAACAATGCCTCGAAATCTAAATTACCCATAATAGTTGTAACAATTGGCTGTCATAGAATTAAATGTCTTATCGATACAGGCTCAGATACGAGCGTAATAAAGCCAAACATTCTAGAGAAACAATACCCACAACAAGAATTACCTACAACCCTTTGGTACCGAACTTTAAACGGAATCAATCAAGTGACACACAAAATTATCACTCCTATACCTAGAGAATTTAACGTCTCAGGTACCTTCTCATGGAAGGTAATTAACTTTTACAGCAAAAATTATGAAGCTATATTAGGTCAAAATTTTCTCAACGCTCTTAAAGCTAAGATCGATATAGAGAATAAATTCATTGAAGTCTTTGGAAATAAAATTAATTTTGAAATATACAATCCATACAATAAACAAGAAATTTGTGCACTTGAATTCAACAATATAAAACAATTAGATTTAAGACATTTAAATTCTGAAGAAAGCCAATTAATAGAAAATTTATTACTCGAATTTAATGAATTATTTTTCAAGGAGGGGGACAAACTTTCTTCCACCCACGAAATCAACCATGAAATCATAACAACTACCGACAGACCAATCTACTCAAAAATCTACAGATATCCTCAAATTCATGAGGAGGAAATACAAAAACAGATAAAGGACATGTTAGCACAAAATATAATCACAGAAAGTAATTCACCTTATAATAGCCCTTTGTGGGTAGTACCCAAAAAAATTGACAATTCTGGCATTCAAAAGTGGCGGCTGGTCGTCGACTACAGGAAACTGAATGAAGTTACTGTAGATGATAAATTTCCAATTCCCAATATAGATGGAATTTTGGAAAAACTAGGAAAAGCTCAATATTTTTCAACCATTGACCTTGCAAAAGGTTTCCACCAAATTTTAGTGAAGGAAAATGACAGAGCAAAAACAGCTTTTTCGACTCCATTTGGCCATTATCAATTTAAACGTATGCCATTTGGGCTCAAAAACGCCCCTTCGACTTTCCAACGCCTTATGAATGCGGTGCTACGTGAGTACATTAATAAAATTTGTATCGTCTATTTGGACGATATTTTGATTTTTAGTACGACATTGTCGGAACATATTATTAATATAAAGAAAATATTTCAAAGACTTAAAGTGGCAAAGCTAAAAATTCAAATCGATAAATGCAATTTTCTCAGGAAAGAAACCGAATTCTTAGGGCATGTTCTTACGCCTGAAGGTGTAAAACCGAATCCGAAGAAAATTGAAGTGATTCAGAAACTAAGACTCCCTACTTCTAAAAAACAAATAAAATCATTTTTAGGGATCACTGGTTTCTATAGAAAATTTATTAAAGATTATGCCAAAGTGGCCTATCCAATAATCAGGTATTTGAAAAAAGATGAAAAGGTTAATATTAGCGACCCGAACTACATTGCTGCATACGAAAAACTTAAAGATATCATAACCAATCCACCCATTTTAAGATATCCAAACTTTAATAAACGCTTTAAACTTATCACCGATGCCAGCAACTTCGCGATTGGTGCGGTGTTAACACAAGAGGGTCATCCAATTTCATATGCCTCACGAACCTTGAATGACCATGAAAAGAATTACTCCACTGTAGAGAAAGAACTGTTGGCAATAGTCTGGGGAGTAACATATTATAGGCCCTATATTTTTGGAAGGGAATTTGACTTACAAACAGATCACCAGCCACTAAAGTGGTTGCAGTCAAAAAATTCCGGCAAAGATATAAAACCTAGACTTCAACGTTGGCTAGTTCAACTAGGAGAATACGATGCAAAAATTGACTATATTAAAGGCAAAGAAAACAAAGTGGCCGATTTTCTAAGTCGTATCAATTGTGAAACTAACGAAATAAATTTATTGAATTCAGATGACATTGGAATTACTCTAAACGACATGTATGAAATAAAAAATTTAACTCAAGAGAATGAACCATTTCCCGATAACTATGAGGAAATAAATGTCCCAGGTGACGGAAGTTGTTTTTTTCATTCAATTAGTCTTGGACTAAAGAATATAGGCATACATTTAAACTCGACAAATTTAAGAAGAATTTGTCATAATCATATAAAATCTCAAAATACATGTAGCAAAAAGGAAAGAAATTATCTGTTTACTATTATGTTCGACAATCATTGGGGAAATACGGAAATCGAAGGAAAAATTTTAAGCAAAGAGTTAAAAATAAAAATCCATGTTATAGAGAAATTTGTCATAGATGGTATCACAACATACACTCACACTATAGTTGATGGCGACAGGATAACCCAAACTCAGCCAAACTATAAGGACCCAAATACGATACATATAATTAATAATGGGGCTGATCATTTCAACGCTGTTCTTAAAAAAGAACAAGTAAGAAACACAAATCTGCAGCAAAATGAAAATCTCGACAACATGAGCACAGCTGCAACAATACATTCACAAAGAGAGGAGCAAAATGACCACTTTCCAATTCTTGACACTGTCGTAAACCGTTTTAAAACTCAAGTGATTTTGAAAGAATCTAAAGATTCTGAGTATGAGGCTATTTTTAAAAACAAACGGATTTTTATTGACAAAAGTGACCTTGACAACGGAAATGTTGAAAATATAATAAGAAGATATGTTAACAAAGGGAAAATAGGTATATATACAGAGATGGACTACCATACTTACAATAGGCTTCAGCAAATATTGATAAGTTTATTTTCCGATATTTCTAACGTAAAATTTGTAAAATGCTCACAGTTTGCACGGGACATTGAGGATGAAAATGAGTTGGCAAAACAAATATCGCTCTTTCACAAATACGAAACTGGACACTCAGGTATTATACCCACATACGAAGGTATAAAATGTAAACTATACCACCCCCAACTGAAAACGAAAATTCATGAAATAATAAATAATTGCGATATCTGTACCTCCGGCAAGTATGATAGAAAACCTATTAAGAAAAAATTCCTTTTAACAGAAACACCGTCAACTACTAATGAGATAGTACATGTTGATACTTACGTAAACAGTAAGCATTCATTCATTATTTTCATAGATAAGTTCTCCAAACATGCCACAAGCTTTCTCCTACCAGATAGGAATAACCAAACAATAATTGAAAAAATGAGAAAATTTTTAGCTATTAAAGGACATATTAAAAAATTTGTTTTCGACAATGAATTCAACTCGAGGAATGTTCACGACTTTTTAAGTGAAGAGGGAATAGAATATCACTCCACCAAACCAAACAGTCACACGGGAAATTCGGATATTGAAAGACTGAACAGCACACTTACCGAACGTATCAGAACTTTAAATGCCGAGGAAAAACTCCCAATTACAACACAAATGTGTAAAGCTGTTAAATTCTACAATAACTGTTACCATAGTACAATAAAAGCTACACCATTAGAAGTTCAAAATTATAAAATAAATCACAAAATAATCAAAGATCGAATTGAAAAGGCGAAAAATGATATGCTTCGTAAACGAAATGAAAACAGAGAAAACTACACCGAAACTAGAGATGAAGGCTTTATCAAATATTATAAAAATGTTAGACATAAAGAGGAACCAAAGTTCATAAAAAAATCATTAGACAATATTCACACTTCGAATATAAAACGTCCTTTCAAATTTGCAGAGACTTACAGAAAAAAATCCGTGTCCTAAGTTCGGAAGATAAAACAATACTTTTTTATTTTTTTTTTTCTCTATTTTACAACAATTACTAAGCGGGTATTAAAATTTTCAGATACTCAACATATTGATGGTATTCCTGGGAATGTTTTTTCCAACTAAAGCACTCTTGCAAATAAGTCCAATTACTGAAGGTTCGGGCTATGTACACATTAAATTACGAGAAGTCGATATCGTAAATCAAACATCTACAATTCTTCATATGATCAACATAAGCGAACTGAACTATATCTTAAATGAAATTGAAAATAATGTTAAAAATTTAGATCTATACAACCGAGATATGATAGAAACAGAAATAAAAACAATAAAATCGAAACTAAAATCTATTACTCCAACTGAACCTAGAAAAAAAAGAGGACTGATTAATTTCATTGGACATACTTATAAATGGTTATTTGGAGTAATGGATGATGATGACCGCCAAGAAATACTTGAGCATCTTGATGTAGTAGATAAGAATAACCACAATATCATAGAGACAGTTAACAAACAAATTTTTATTAACACACATTTTAACCAATCAATACAAGTTCTAAAAACAGCAATAGAAGAAGACAGGGAAAATGTAAAAAATTCATTGAACGAACTGAAATGGAGAGGTAACGAAATTATAAAACACCTTTTGTACAATGACCAAATGTTCAAACTGACATATTTAAAAGATAAAATAAGTTATATTCAAGAGAACATTGCATCAGCCAAGCACCACATTGTTCACCCAAATATACTTACATCTGAAGAAATTGATCGCTTTAAAATAGATTTTTTCAAACTTCAATTGTTAAAAATTGATTTGCTTAATTATAAGGATGGTTTGTTAATTATGGCAATAAAAATTCCAAATGATTATTTTATAGCAGATTTAAAAATGATTGTACCTCTTCCAAACAAAAATTGTATGGAAATTGATGAGCCAAATGGCATTGTAATTGAATTCGGAAATCGTGTTTTAGATTATGAAGATAATGTATATTTAAGACATTTAAAAGACAGCAAACATTGCACTATATCGAATAATTGTAATTTCAAATATAATAATAAGACACAAGTAGAAGATCTTGAAGACAATATGATTTTAATAAAAAATGCTATCGAATTACCAATTGTACACAACTGTGACAATAGAAAATTAACGTTAAACAAGCACTATCTGTTAACTTATTACAACTGTGAAATAAAAATAGAAAACAATACTTTTAAAAATCATCAAACAATAATGCAAGATAAATATTTTTATCCGAACTATAAATTTAACCAAACTGATGTAAAACCGATAAATTTCAAGGCAATAGAAATACAAAATTTTTCAAACATAGAAGAATTAGAAGAGTTAAAATTCCATAGAAATGTTTCTTACGGAGTAAGCACAACGGTTGTAATTGTAATAATAATTATAATAATCATCATTGTTAAAATGAGAAATAATACCGAAGTCATAAATAAAACAAAAATTGTTAATAAACCAGAAGTAGTGAAACATATTGATGTAAATTTAGAAGAAATAAAGAGGAAATATGGAATAGAATAGTCACATATAACATGTATAATTATACACATATTACATGTATACAACTATGCATTATAAATTTAAAACACTGCTTATTTCTGTATGTTGGTTTGCTTGTTTGTTTGTTTGTTTGTTTGTTTGTTTCATTTTACGATGACTCAGGAGTGTCATCAATCTAGGAGGGGAGGAGTTACGTTCCCTTCACAACCTGCCATCTCTTCCTCAAATAATATCGGTCTACAAAAATATAAGAATTAGCAACTACTGCACTTTTTGCTTGCAGCTGCAGTCGTCTCTAGTGTCAACACTAAAGTGTGCATAGCGACGACTGCAAACATACAGATATACAAGCATACAAGTATATAAAATTATAAATATACATACCCATTATATACAAGAGTTATGCTTAAGCGATAACTCTTGTTTGAAGTAAGTTTTTAGTCTTAAGATTCACTTTAATAAAGAAAGACATAATTTAAATTATTTCTTGTTTGATTAACAACATAATTATAATTCGCGCGCCCGGCTTATAACTCAATTCAAAGTGAACTTAACGCTGCCAATATTCGAATACCTAAGCTCTAAAATGTGTATTCATTTATTTTTAAAATGCGTATACAAACAAGTTATTACCTACTAAAGAACGCGTTAAACGAAATTCGGTGGTTGCTTCAAACCGTTGCATTCAAAAAGTAGCCAAATTAAGCAAATTGCATTTTGGCGAAAACATTGCTGGCCAAAAAAGCCATATCTCCTAAAGTATTTCGAATTTCAAAAAACCCTTTTGGAACGATATTCCCAAATATCCAAGCTATAAAAAATCTTTTTGCCAACCAGGAATGCTCCCTTAAATTATATTTTGTTTGCTATTTCTAAATGGTTTTAATAAATATATATTCTTTAAATAATAATTTTCTTCATATACTATTCTTTAAATACTACATTTTCTCTATAATTACAAATACGCTATAATTTCAAATTTAATCGACCTCTTACATGTTTATTTCTTTTTTGTATTTTTATTTATTTTTTTTTTCTTCAATTTAATAAGAGGATTTCTATTTTTTTCTTATTTATTTCATTGTCATCATAATAAACAGGCAAAGAACAAACACTGTTTATTAACCTCTTAGACAATTCAATGCTGGTTCTTTCATCTATAATACTGCGTTTTCCATTACGTGAAACGCGCTTATTTATTTTTCAAAAATTAAACGACTTTGAAAAAGGAGGTCGTATATTACTTCAAGTATTTATTTATTTTAGCCGATATTTATTGACTTTTCTTTAAACCGATATTTATTGAATATCAGTTTCATTAGTTTTGTTTTTTTTTCTGTTAATTTAAGTCGATATCGATATTCCCTAACTAATGGTAGCTTGCACTTCTTATTTCAACGTTTCGTGCATATTATTATTCTTTTTTTTTTCTCTGCCAACTTGTACCTATTAATGCTGGCTTGTACTCTACTTTAATTAAAAGAAAATTCGAACTTTGCGAAAATATTGGTATTAAATGTTTTTTAAAAAAAATTTTTTTTTTTCTCTTTTTTATATAAATATTCCCAAACGAATGCTAGCTTGCACTTTTTATTTCGACGTTTCGTGCATTTTACTATTCTTGTACGTATTAATGCTGGCTTGTACTCTACTTTAATTAAAAGATAATGCGAACTTTGCGAAAATATTGGTATTAAATATTTTTTTTTTTCAAAAATGAAATGACTTACATGTGGAAGTCGTATCTTACTTTAAGAATGCATTTAATTTTTAATATATTTAAATATCACCGATATTTATTTATTTCTCTCTTTTTTCATTACCATTTTTTTTTTTTTTCTTTATTACTTTATTTCTATTCTTCAAACCCACTGGGTGCCTACTACCCGCTGTGAGTGCATTTTAATTATGTTATTATTTCCATGCGTTTTTGTCTACTCGACATTTTCTTGTTATTCTGTTCCCCTTTGACAACTATTTATACAGCGTTCTGGTGAATTTTACTTTAGTTGGTAACTTTCTTCGACTTACTGCTAACGATTTTAACGACTCAAATTTACTTACTGAAACGCAAATTTTTTTCTGCGGCTTAACTATGAAAAAACGAAACTAAACCTCGGCATTTCACTTGAGGACGAAACGTACGTGACGCTCTTTAAAGTTAAATAAATAAATGCATATTCACTTTTTTGCAAATATAAGTAAAAATGCAAAAAACGGTTTTTTCTATTTATGGCGACGAATCTCCCACTGTGCGACGTCACATACTCAAAATGTTCCAAGTAAACATTACAACATTACCGACATATTTTTTAACTCGTATTTTCTCTAACTCGTATTTTTGATGCTTGGTAATTTCACTCTCTCATACCTATTCTATCGTTATCTAAAAGAGAAATCCATGTATACTCAATGCTATCAATTCTATCGTTATCTAAAAGAGAAATATTCCATGTATATTCAATGCTTATACAAAATAACAACACAATTAGAGTGCTTGGATGAGAGTAGTCCACATCTCCTGCCAACTCTCCTAGTAGTCCAAGTAGTATATATTTGTCAAAAAATCAAAGATTCTTGTCCAAGGAGTCCATTAAACACAAAAAGTTCCAATGACCCAAGTAGTTAAAAAAATATTAGAAGTGGAACCTTTTTTCTAAGCGAAACCTATTTGTCAAAAAAATTTTATTAAAGGAGTTGAATTTTATTCAACCCAAAAGTTCCAATGACCCAACTAATTCCAGAAATATAGCAATTGGAACCTATTTGTAGAAGTAGAAAGTATTTGTCAAATAATTTATGTCTAAGGAGTCCACAGAACCTAAAAAGTTGCATTGACCCAACTAGCACCATATATAACCAATAGTTTTTTGTCCACAGCGTCTCAGAAATCATAAAAGTTGCAATTGACTCTACTGGGAGCTTAAATTTTCTCTAAACTGCTCAGTTTTCATTCCTGCCCTTCATTTTCGTGAGCAGCGCATGAGTTGTCTGATGAGCATTAGAAGTCTCATTGCAGACGGAATGAGATCTTATTTCAAAGTCTCACCAAAACATACGGCTCGTGAACGAAAGCGATTAAATATTTCCTAGGGTACGCGTCCGATTTCTTTAACCTTTTTAAATGGTACGCTCACAAAGGTACGCTAGCGGACCTTTCGATGCCATGGTCTAAATAGTATGTAAGGACATAGTGCAGTAAATTAAATAAACAAGCAAATAATAAGTTAATTTTGTTTAAACTGTATGTGAATTCCAAATTTTATTAAAAATGAAATTTTGCATTCATTGAATGCATTCTAATGTCATTATTTAGTTGTACTTAGAATTCTGAATGCGAATGCAGATTTTAAAACTGGTATTTGTACATATTTTATACAGCTTGTAGCAATTGGAACGAAAATCTGAAAGGCATAACACTGTGCACCAAAGCTGAACCTACAGTGCCGAATCAACCAACCTTGGAACAGTTCCACGCCTACTTCGATGTTGTTTTCGTGGACCAAACTGGTTTCTACAATATCTGTGCTAATTTGTCTGTGGAAGTATATCGGAGAGTACGTTTGGAGGCTAAAAAGGCGGTAGAAATCCTGAACGACATGAAGCTCAACAGTTTTCAAATAATTTTTATACATAAATGTCATATATATTCGCAATTCGACCATATTCTGAAGTGAGTTTAAAATCTTTTTTAAAAACATTGAAACCAAATTTAAATCAATTATTTATTAAAAAACAATTATCTATAATTCTAGAATTAACAAAGCCGATGTCCTTGAGCAGATTCTAGAGATACATTCGAATCCAGCAGATCGTTGCAACTTCATTGGTAATACTCATCCCAAATTATTGAAAATTTTTACAACGTAAGTTCACCTTCTTGTTGTATAGACTGACATAAACGTAAAATTCTTCTTGTAGACTATTACGAAAAGGCATTGATCGGCGCATACATAGTATTATGCCCATCGAACAAAACTCCACCGCTTGGCCTGCGAACAAAAAACCTGTTGCACTATCTCCATACCTGCATTTGGGCTTAATACTTAACCCTGAGTATGCATACGAAGTGCTTGACAAAGGACCAGAATCATTTGCTGAGGGTGCAGAAGAATTTCGTAAATTCTGGGGCGAACGTGCACAACTACGTCGGTTTCAGGACGGATCTATAACGGAAGCAGTTGTTTGGGGTGCTTACAGCGATCCGCTTAGGAAAAAACGACTGGTAGTGCGTGAAATTGTGATGTATTTATTGGAGTATCAACTGCAGGTAGAAAGCAAGGACATTGATTATATCGCCGATCAATTCGATTCGGCCTTTAAGCTTACGCCTATGTTTAAAACTGAAAGAATCTATGAGAAATATCGCGTTGAGCAGGATACTGATGCTGAAGCCTTAACCCTGAATGTTATACGTTCATTCGACGAATTGGCCAGAAAGCTACACAGTTTAACAGAACTGCCTTTGGAAATTGTTTCAATAGGTGGTATTGCTCCAGTCTTTCGATACTGTGAGCCTGAGCCAATTTTACCACAAGCTCGTTGCATTCGGGATAAGTTTTATGCAAACCAAGTGCTGTGGAGTGTTATTCAATTAGGTATGTTAGCTCATTCTAATTTTTTCGTTTAAAGTACATCAAATGCGGAACGTTTTATTCCATAGGTGCTAGCGGGAAGTGGCCAGGAGAGTTGGCAGCCTTGCGTGCTTTGAAGACAGCTTTCTACATACAGATAGCAAAAATGCTGCGTACTAATTTTCACTATCGCACCCGACTAACATTAGATGGTGTTTTGATTCTTAAAGATGGTTATGTATTTGGAATTGAAATAGCTCACCAAAAAGAAGTAGCACTGCTTAAAAAAGAAAAGAACGAGCCAGGCACAGTTTTGAAGTACGTTGACAGCGAGGCTAGTATTGCTTTGGAAAAGCGACACTACATTTTGCCAAAAATTACGGGCGCACTGCACGGTCTATACCAAATGCAACCCAGTTTTGGAACAACAGTAATGATTGCTAAACGTTGGCTTAACTCTCAATTAATAGACGACGGCCTTTGGCCAGATGAATGCACAGAGCTGTTGATTGCTAGTCAATACCTTAGAACGAATTCGCAACAGATACCATGCCAGCCCCAAACAGGTTTCTTAAGATTCCTGCAATTACTATCTTTTACCGATTGGAAAACAGAGTTGGTCTTAATCGATTTTAACAACGTAATGAACGGTAAGTATTGAAGATAGATTTATTTATGTATAAGGAATTATGTATATCGAGTTTTATATAATTGTAACTTTTACAGCGGACTTAATATCTGCATTGGAAAATCGGTTCCATTCCGAGCGTTCCTCATTTCCACCCCTATGCATTGCGACTGCTTACGATCTGGAACACCATGGTCTAGTGTGGACTTCGAACTTAAGACCCAATATCAATATATTGGCGCGCGTCATAGTGCTAGCTCGTCAGGCTTTATCCATCCTTGAGTCGGCCATAGCTTCCACTAATGAGAAATTTATTCAACCAGCCAAACTCTTTACAGCCTCCACCAAAGGCTATGACTTAGTTATCCAGCTAAAACCTGATCTTCTTTCAAATAGTTTAGCTGTAGAATTTGGCTATTCGTTCGCTAAGTCTGCAAAACCAAACTTCAGATTGCCTGTAGCCGGCACTAATTTTTTGCATTTTGCTGTGAAAAAATTAAGGGTGAGTGAAGAAAATTAATAACACTGTAACGACAATTGACAATTTTTTCAAAATCCCGTTGAGTTTCGAAATAGTTTCTAGTAGTCGATTATCTCCGCCCCGGGCAGCACTGATATAACTGTTTAAGTTTAAGAAGCGTTTAAATTTAAACTTAACAGGGCATTCAATAAATCCGCAGGATAAGTAAGAAAAACACAAAATTTTGATAAAACTCGATTATATTATTCAACATAGTTGCCTTCGAGAGCAATACAACGTGTATAGTGCTTTTCCAACTTTTCGATACCACTTTTATAGTACGATTTCTCTTTCTCATCAAAATAGGCCTCAGTTTGCACAGAGCTTTCGCATACCCAAATGTTCGTGTAAAATGAAAAAACATTACCGTCTGATATCATTACAATGTCAGCTAGCTCATGCATCTTCAATTTGCGATCGTTCATAACCAATTTGTGGATTCTTTTGATGTTTTGTGGAATAACGGTCTGATTTGGGCGTCCACTGCTCGCTGCATCATTTGTGCTGGTACGACCACGATTAAATTCAGCAATCCACTTTTCTACCATTTGTCTCTATGGAGCAGGGTCCGGATAATGTTTATCAAGCCATTGTTTGGTTTCTACTGTATTTTTTTTTTCATCAAAAAGCAAGGCTTTATCAAAACTCGAAATTCACTTTTTTCCATTTTTGTTTTCAGTAACAATAGTTGCACACAAAATGCTATAACTCACGAATCAATTGCCAGATTGTTGTTTTATAAAAATAAAAATCATACGGAAAAATCTAGTAACGCCATCTATGTGTCATCCTATGAACTTTTTGAACGTACTGTTAGGCCAAGGAATGTTTAACTTTGTTTAAGCAAAACGTTGTTTGAAGTTGAGACGGGCCTAAACGATAATCTTCATTATAATTCATAAGACTTCAAGGTTTTGTTTCCGTTTATTCTGGACACAATGATTTAGAGTATTAAATGGTAATTTTGTTGCAAACTTTTCTTACTATTGCCGCAAGAGTCGCTAGAAGTAAAAGAAGCTTTTATAAGTAAAAATTCATAAAACCTATCTGATATAGGTTTCTTCTGAGTACCTAGAGGGTACGTAATCAATTAAGCAGTGAAATAGATTTTAACACTAATTGAACTTTTTGCCAATAAAAAAGCAAAGAAAAATATAATTTTAAGAAAATTTTAACTTAAGAAAAAAATGTTTATAAGAGTGCGTAATACATTCTGTCAAAGAAGTACCTTTGTCGCTAAGTTGGCACAACTTTTCTCTATCCCATGATACAATTAAAAACGTGAATGAATGCGGGTGATATGTCGCATTTTCGGATTTTTTGTGTTCTATGCAAAAATGAAGGTCTTATCAATGAGAGTATATTATAAATAAGAGTTTGCATGACTATCAGATATATTTTTTCTGCGTTTTTCGCTGAGCAGTTCCCAGTTGAGAAATGCGGAAAAAAGTTAGAACTAAACGGAACTAAACGGAACTAAAAAGCTAAGACATGAATCAAGTCTCTCTTCTTGTATTCCTTGGCTTTCTACCAGGCGACCAGAAAACAGAAGCAAGAAACATTCTTTTTGTTTTCGATATGATCGTACCCCTTTTCTCTTCTGCGATCTGCCCGACAAGCGTATCGTGAACCCTGTCCGTCTCTGTCGCTCTCGCATGTGCGCGCTTTAGCGCATGCGCAAGTGTTTTTTTTTTCAATACTGATTTGTGAATGAATGTGTGTAAGCAGTAGCGCATATGGAAGTGTTTTTTAGGTCGATACAAATTTGAATGGATGTGTGCAAGCTGATACACTGATTTCAATGTATGTGTGTAAGGAGGTGTTCATACATCAGTCAAATGATTGAATCAATCAAATTTTGTTGTTGCTTTCCTATGTAAAAAAAAATGAACTTTATCTCAGAGTGAAAATGAACTCAAAAATTTTCTCTCGTCAGTCAAAATTTTGATTGAGCTCACGACCTGCATCAATCAGTCAAAGAGTTGCATTATTTTACTTGTTTGCTTTTTAGTAGGCAGTTATATAAAAAAAAAGTAGTTAACTGGAAACAAAGGTAGTTTTTTGAAGTGAAAAAGAGGTGTAGTTTCTTTAGTTCCTGCCATAATTTCATTAATTCTTTTGTTTTTTTATGACTTGCATGCGATGGTCATTCTTACTTACTTACTTAGGTGGCCGTGACAACCCGTGTCCGGATTTCGACCGACCTCATCAGCTCTCGCCAGGCGCCTCTGCTTTGCGCGCGCCTTCTCCAATCGGATACACCAAGTGCGGTTAGGGCTTCCTCAGCCTGGTCCATCCATCGGAGGCATGGTCTCCCTCGTCGTCGTTGACCAGCGACCCTCGCTTCGAGCACCTTTTTCGCTGGAGCTTCGTCGTCCATACGATGGACATGACCCAGCCAGCGTAGTCGCTGCACAGTTATACGCCGAACTACGTCAATGTCTCCGTAGAGCTCATACAGCTCGTGGTTCATTCGGATGCGATAGTCATCGCCGACTCGAACAGGACCGAAGATTTTGCGAAGAACTTTTCTCTCGAACACCCCCAGAGCGGCTGCGTCAGTTTGCGAAACTACCCATGCCTCAGCGCCATAAAGCAGCACAGGTAGAACGAGCGTCTTGTAGAGTGTTAGTTTTGTCGATCGAGAGAGGGCTGTGGAACTTAGTTGCTTACTGAGCCCGTAGTAGCACCTATTAGCAATTATTGTTCTTCGCTTTATCTCCAGGCTGATTTCGTTGTTAGTATTAATGGCGGTGCCAAGGTATACAAACTCCTTGACTACTTCAAAGTTATAGCTGCCGGATGAAACGTGGGAGTCTAAACGCCGAGCTCCCTTGTTTGTAGACAGCATATACTTTGTTTTACCCTCATTTATCGTCAAACCCACTTTAGCTGATTCCTTTTCGATAGCGGCGAATGCAGCGGTAACATCTCTCTTGGTTCTGCCAACAATATCAATATCATCAGCGTAAGCAAGGAGCTGGACACCTTTATAGAAAATGGTGCCATTACGATGCACACCGGCCTTTCGTACGATCCCCTCCATGATGATGTTGAAGAGATCGCAAGACAGTGGATCGCCTTGCCTGAAACCTCTTTCGGTATTGAAGGTTTCGGAGAGGTCATTTCCTACCTTGACGGAGCTGCGTGTGTTGCTCAACGTCATTCTGCAAAGTCTAATCAACTTTGCAGGTATACCGAACTCAGACATTGTTGCGTATAGGCAATCCCTTCTCGGGCTATCGAACGCAGCTTTAAAGTCGACAAAGAGATGGTGTGTGTCAATTTGATTTTCGTGGGTTTTCTCCAGGATTTGTCGTAGCGTGAAAATCTGGTCTATGGTGGACTTACCAGGTCGAAAGCCACACTGATAAGGTCCAATCAGTGTTTTTGTAATTGGCTTTAATCTTTCACACAGTACGCTTGAGAGAACCTTATATGCGATGGAAATAAGACTGATACCTCTATAACTTGCGCAGATTGTAGGGTCTCCTTTCTTAAGTATAGGGCACAGTACACTGAGGTTCCAATCGTCGGGCATGCTTTCTGCTAGCCATATTTTGCTGATGAGCTGATGCATGCGCCTTATCAATTCATCGCCGCCGGTTTTAAACAATTCAGCTGACAGGCCGTCAGCACCCGCTGCTTTATTGTTTTTGAGTCGTTGGATAGCAACTCGAACCTCTTCATGGCTAGGTGGTGATACTTCCACTCCGTCATCGTCGATTGGTGGCACTGCACTGTGCTCTCGATGGGCGGCATTGGTGGAATCGTCGCCATTAAGTAAATTGGAGAAGTGCTGTCTCCACAATCTAAGCACACACTGTGTATCCGTATTCAGATCTCCATTTTCGTCTCTACAAGTGGATGCTCCGGGCTTGAAACCTTGGGTTAGACGCTTAACCTGTTGATAGAATTTTCGTGCATCCTTCTTGCCCTGGTATACCTCTAGTTCCTCACGCTCACGCTTTTCCTGCTCTCTTTTCTTGCGTCTGAAAAGGCGCCTCTCTTCCTTCCTCTTTTCGCGGTAGTTTTCTCGCACGGCTCGCGTTGCAGCTGACTGCAGCGTTTTTCTATAAGCGGCGTTTTTTACTGCAGTCGCAATGCGACACTCCTGATCATACCATTGGTTCCGAGGTTGCGGGCGCCGGAAACCAATGACTTCTTCAGCGGCAGCGCGCATGGAGTGGGATATATGCGCCCAAAGTCCGCCGGCGTCGTCGAGTCCAGAGGTTGGTTGGTTGAGCTTAACCGAGAGTTGAGCGGAGTAGGCTTCGGCAGTCCGTTGTAATTGCAGCTTAGCGACATCTAGCTTTCGTTGCATTCCTGTGCGTATGTTCTTGGCATTGCATAATCGCATGCGGATCTTGGCTGCACAAGATAATGGTCGGAGTCAATGTTGACCCCCCGAAATGTACGCACATCTAGAACACTAGAGGCATGCCTTCCGTCGATTACAACATGATCAATTTGGTTTCGCGTTTTTTGATCCGGGGACAGCCAGGTGGCCTTGTGGATGTCGAGGTGCTTAAATCTGGTGCTACTAACTACCATGTTTCGTGCCGCGGCGAAGTCGATCAGTCTTAGACCGTTGTTTGTGGAGGTCTCGTGAAGACTGAACTGACCGACAGTGGGGCCAAAGATGCCTTCCCTTCCGACTTTCGCATTAAAATCGCCGAGGACTATTTTCACGTCATGGACCGGAAGGTGGTCATATACGTCCTCAAGACTAGCGTAGAAAGCGTCCTTGACGGCTTCGTCCTTTTCCTCCGTCGGGGCGTGCGCGCAAATAAGGCTTATGTAGAAAAATTTTGCCTTGATGCGGATCGTGGCCAATCTTTCGTTCACAGGTGTGAACCGGGAAACAAGGTGGCGTAGTTTCCGGCTAACGACGAATCCACATCCGAATTCGCGCTTCTCCGCATGGCAGCTGTAGTAGATATCGCAGTGTGCTTGTTTAGAGCAGCCTTGCCCTTTCCATCGCATTTCCTGGATGGCGGTGATGTCAGATTGTATTGTTTTGAGGGCTTCCGCCAGTTGGATAATGGCACCTTCCCTATAAAGGGTCCAGACATTCCAGGTGCATATCCGTAAATCATTGTCCGTTTTTCGTTTGCGGTGGTCGTCAACGTAATTGGGGTTCTTATCCGAGGCTGGTTTAGTTTTCATTGGGCAGTAGTAATGTGGCGGGACCCAAACCCTGCGCACATTCCATGTTTAAGGTCTATGGATCGACCCGCCGCTCAAATTAGCCGTCAAACTGACGGATGCCAGTTTGCCGTTGCCCAGGGAACACCACTTGGAGGTTTGAGTCGACTTGAGACGATTTCGACATGGATAATGCTGGCCTCGACAGGTTGAGGCGGTCAGACACGTTGCCATGTGAAGGTTCGCCCCCTGTTCCCCGCGATGGTCATTCAAATAGGTATAATTTCAGGCGTATTGATTTCCTAATGTGATCAGTTTTAATCCTAAAAGATCAATTATATTTCCGCTATTGTTTTCCATTTTGTAAAATTGTTATGCACACAAAACAACTGAATAAAAGAAACACCCAAATAAAGTAGTGCACACAGCACGATATGAATTCACAAAATAGTAGGTAGCAGAAAAGTAACAAATGCCTGCGTAGGAGCTTCAATCAAAAAATCGTGTGTGAGCAAGCGTCAATCAATATTTTCAGAGAGAGTTAAAGAGAGTAAAAAATCGCGATATACTTCAATCATTTGACTGATGTATGAACACCTACTAAGCTGAAATGAAATAAATTTTGGATTTTTCATTTTTCGCTAGACAAATGACAAAAAACAACCAAACAAAGTGCTTGTATTTCTGATCTTGCTACCAGGCAATCAGAAAACAAAGAATATTCTTTTTGTTTTCTGCTGTCGATATGATCTTACCCCTATCCCTTCTCCCCGCTTGCAAGCATGCGTGTGAATGAATGTGTTGTTGTTATTGTAGTCAGCTGTTAAGATTGTTTACATTTGTTGGTATAGTTAGCTAGAAATTTTCGGCGTTTTGAAGTTATTCTTATTGGAAGCTCTACAATTGGCATTTTTGCTTAATAGTATTTTTAAATAGATATTATCAATTTACGAGTTATTCAATAAAACTTTCCGAATCGAAAGAAAACTTCTCCAACTTTATAAGATTTTCTTGGCAACTTTCGCATTTTATTTTGTTAGCAAATTTCGACTTCAAGCCGTACCCAACAAAATATCGAACAACAGTTGTTTGAAGCTTTACTGTTAAAATTGCAATAATACCATATGAACAAAACCAAGAAAAGTCACTCAGACTAATTAAAGACTAGCAGACATACAATTAAACTGACTGTTAAAGGGCTTAAAGGAGTTATATGCTGGGGAGATTCGTCTAATTTTTCTGCTATTTCTGGAGTTATATGCTGAGGAAATTCCTCTAATTGTTCTTCTATGATTTCCTCGTGTGAACTTTCATGTGAAAACTCTGGTACATCTGAAATTGAATCTTCATCGAATGGTTTGAAATTCCATTCCAACATTAAGTCATTATCCTCTTCACAATTCTTATTACGACTACGAAAATCATTTGTTAAGATCTTCATGGACAATATTCGTCCGGAGAGATACTGAAATTCTCCCACGGACGGATCGGTGTTGTTACCTAGCTGTGACCTAAGTACACAAAAGTAATTTTTAAGGGAATCTTGGTTTATCCTACCTAGCATAACGAATTTCACTTCAGGGTCCTGGAACAGATCATTAACCAAGGATATCATTGATTTCAAAGTGAAAATTAACCCTCTGAAACAGTGGTTATTTCTTGGAACTTCAAGAGTTTACGAAAGTAGTTGTCAACGAAATGTGTATATATATTTATTACATATAATTTTATTATATATTATATATATATATATATATATATATGTTGTTACTATTATTATTTCATTTATAATTATCATAAATATGTTTAATGTTATACAAACTTAGCCTTTGCTCTTTTACTTAATTGCAAAAATCATTGTATATAAATTTTGAAAATTTTCTTCCTAGGCAATAATCGTTATTTTATAGAAAAAAATTTAAATAAATGTTACTGAAATTCAGTTTTGCTTCAAAATTGAAAATGTTGTGCTCACAACACTTTTTAACTTTTACAGTTAACTTTAAAGTTTTACATAAAAATTTAATTGAAGTTATTAACAACAACTGTTTATATATAATAGCATATCGATGGCCATACGTTGATACCTCGTAACTAAAAATTCATTAATTTTACAGGAGAAGCAAAATACTTAACAACAATTAACAATTAAAATCAATCTGCAATTTTATTTTTAAAAATAAAATCGGGATTTTGTTTGGTGTGCTGTTTGTCAATTTGGAAGAAAAAGCTTGGTAAATGTATATAAATAATTTTTATTTATTTAAGTTAAATGGAGTTGTTTGGCCATTTCTTTTTAATTGCAATTTTTAAATATTAAAAATAAATTTTCAATTTTTTCCCGACGTTTCTTCACTTTCTTGGCGACATCTTCAGGGGAGATTTTTTAATTTTTTATCTACAGAAACATATATGAACAATTTTTCAAAAACAATTAACCAAAAACTTACTTTACATTAAAAGATACATTAAGTTAGTTTTGACAATAAACCATTACTTGAATTACAAAAATTTTACATGACATAAACTTTTTTTAAAAAAACAGAAAAATTTGTTTGAACACAGAATTTAAACGAAACTATTATAGCCTATACGTCAATTGCTACTGCATAGTTGTTGTTTATATTGTCAGTGTCTTCTTTAAAATTTATTGCTCTGTCCCCTTTTTGTTGTATTCTTAAACTTTCTAATGTCATTCTTCTTTTTGCTTTGTTTTCAACGTCCAAGATTCTTACAGCCTCAAAATCAGCTGTATGGCCTGTAGTCAATATATGTTGTGCTAGCGCTGTTGTTGTTTTTTTGTTTCTTATGTCCAGCTTATGTTCTGCCATTCTTATTTTTAGCGCTCTTTTTGTTGTTCCTATATAAGTTTTGTCACAACTATCGTGTTCGTCGCCTTTGCATTGCAGTTCGTATACAACGTTGTTTTTGTCTTCGTTTTTAATTTTTGTTTTTGTGAATATTTGGTTTAAAGTGGCGTTTGATTTATATGCAAATGTTGTGTTGTCCGCTCTCATTATTTTTCGTATGTGTGTGTTACCCGTCAGTTTTGGTATATATGTTATGCCTAAGTATTTTTTGTTTCTTGTGGAGTGTTGCCAGACTGTTTGTTTTGATCTGTTATTTTTTTGTTTCGTTTGTTTTCCGAAAACTTTTTGTTTAATAATGAGTTTACGAGATGTGTTGGGTAGTCGTTGTTTTTTAGTATTGTTTTTATCTTTTTTATGTTTTTGTCCAGAAATTGTGTGTCGGCTAATGTAAAAAGCCTAAAAAAATTAACATAACAAATAATTTTTTTGTTGATTAAAAATAAGCTATACTGAAATGAAGAGTAATAAAAATATTGCATATAAACATTGAGAGTAATATCAGTTTATGTGTTGAATAACTCGTAAATTGATAATATCTATTTAAAAATACTATTAAGCAAAAATGCCAATTGTTGAGCTTCCAATAAGAATAACTTCAAAACGCCGAAAATTTCTAGCTAACTATACCAACAAATGTAAACAATCTTAACAGCTGACTACAATAACAACAACACATTCATTCACACGCATGCTTGCAAGCGGGGAGAAGGGATAGGGGTAAGATCATATCGACAGCAGAAAACAAAAAGAATATTGCTTGCTTTGTTTTCTGATTGCCTGGTAGCAAGATCAGAAATACAAGCACTTTGTTTGGTTGTTTTTTTGTCATTTCCCTATAGGAACAAACTAACTTGTTTTTAAAAACAACTAATTAAAAAACTAGTTTAAAATAAACCAGTATATGAACTACTTTGAATTATATTAAGGCGGCAACTACTCTGATGTTGGCATGTTTTCATTAAAAATTTTTATTAAATGACAAGCTTATATATATTTAACCATGTTATTTCATCAAATATTATTAACTTTTGGCCATCAGTAATAGTTTTCAATTGGTTATTTTAAAGCAATTAAAAAAATAATTTAAATGTAACTAATTTAACAAGTAGTTGAAAATATATGCAGACGACAGTCAATTGACTTATTTAGCGGACATCACCATACAAAATAAGTTAGTTCGTTCTATGGAAAAAGTCAGAATTTCAACTAGTTGTGGTTGACAAAAAACTACTTAATCAACTACTTTTAAATTAGTTGATTTTCCTACAGGGTTGTCATTGTCATACATTGAAATCAGTGTATCAGCTTACAGACATCCATTCAAATTTGTATCGACCTAAAAAACACTTCCACATGCGCTACTGTTTACACACATTCATTCACAAATCAGTATTGAAAAAAAAAAAAAATTGCGCATGCGCTAAAGCGCGCACATGCGAGAGCGACAGAGACAGACAGGGTTCTCGATACGCTTGTCGGGCAGAGGGCAGAAGAGAAAAGGGGTACGAATTTTTCAAAAACAATTAACCAAAAACTTACTTTACATTAAAAGATACATTAAGTTAGTTTTGACAATAAACCATTACTTGAATTACAAAAATTTTACATGACATAAACTTTTTTTAAAAAAACAGAAAAATTTGTTTGAACACAGAATTTAAACGAAACTATTATAGCCTATACGTCAATTGCTACTGCATAGTTGTTGTTTATATTGTCAGTGTCTTCTTTAAAATTTATTGCTCTGTCCCCTTTTTGTTGTATTCTTAAACTTTCTAATGTCATTCTTCTTTTTGCTTTGTTTTCAACGTCCAAGATTCTTACAGCCTCAAAATCAGCTGTATGGCCTGTAGTCAATATATGTTGTGCTAGCGCTGTTGTTGTTTTTTTGTTTCTTATGTCCAGCTTATGTTCTGCCATTCTTATTTTTAGCGCTCTTTTTGTTGTTCCTATATAAGTTTTGTCACAACTATCGTGTTCGTCGCCTTTGCATTGCAGTTCGTATACAACGTTGTTTTTGTCTTCGTTTTTAATTTTTGTTTTTGTGAATATTTGGTTTAAAGTGGCGTTTGATTTATATGCAAATGTTGTGTTGTCCGCTCTCATTATTTTTCGTATGTGTGTGTTACCCGTCAGTTTTGGTATATATGTTATGCCTAAGTATTTTTTGTTTCTTGTGGAGTGTTGCCAGACTGTTTGTTTTGATCTGTTATTTTTTTGTTTCGTTTGTTTTCCGAAAACTTTTTGTTTAATAATGAGTTTACGAGATGTGTTGGGTAGTCGTTGTTTTTTAGTATTGTTTTTATCTTTTTTATGTTTTTGTCCAGAAATTGTGTGTCGGCTAATGTAAAAAGCCTAAAAAAATTAACATAACAAATAATTTTTTGTTGATTAAAAATAAGCTATACTGAAATGAAGAGTAATAAAAATATTGCATATAAACATTGAGAGTAATATCAGTTTATGTGTTGAATAACTCGTAAATTGATAATATCTATTTAAAAATACTATTAAGCAAAAATGCCAATTGTTGAGCTTCCAATAAGAATAACTTCAAAACGCCGAAAATTTCTAGCTAACTATACCAACAAATGTAAACAATCTTAACAGCTAACTACAATAACAACAACACATTCATTCACACGCATGCTTGCAAGCGGGGAGAAGGGATAGGGGTAAGATCATATCGACAGCAGAAAACAAAAAGAATATTGCTTGCTTTGTTTTCTGATTGCCTGGTAGCAAGATCAGAAATACAAGCACTTTGTTTGGTTGTTTTTTTGTCATTTCCCTATAGGAACAAACTAACTTGTTTTTAAAAACAACTAATTAAAAAACTAGTTTAAAATAAACCAGTATATGAACTACTTTGAATTATATTAAGGCGGCAACTACTCTGATGTTGGCATGTTTTAATTAAAAATTTTTATTAAATGACAAGCTTATATATATTTAACCATGTTATTTCATCAAATATTATTAACTTTTGGCCATCAGTAATAGTTTTCAATTGGTTATTTTAAAGCAATAAAAAAAATAATTTAAATGTAACTAATTTAACAAGTAGTTGAAAATATATGCAGACGACAGTCAATTGACTTATTTAGCGGACATCACCATACAAAATAAGTTAGTTCGTTCTATGGAAAAAGTCAGAATTTCAACTAGTTGTGGTTGACAAAAAACTACTTAATCAACTACTTTTAAATTAGTTGATTTTCCTACAGGGTTGTCATTGTCATACATTGAAATCAGTGTATCAGCTTACAGACATCCATTCAAATTTGTATCGACCTAAAAAACACTTCCACATGCGCTACTGTTTACACACATTCATTCACAAATCAGTATTGAAAAAAAAAAAAAATTGCGCATGCGCTAAAGCGCGCACATGCGAGAGCGACAGAGACAGACAGGGTTCTCGATACGCTTGTTGGGCAGAGGGCAGAAGAGAAAAGGGGTACGATCATATCGAAAACCAAGGTTGATTTATAAGGTTGTCGCAGGGCTGATCGCACTCTCTTCTCAGTACCCATAATTGTCAAAACCAGCCAATTTTGCGAATGACTACGAAAGAAGAACGGATGATAATAGAGAGCAATTGTAGATTTTCTATGAGCTGTCAACTTCGATTTGACAATTATGGGTACTCGCTCTCTCCCTTGCGACAACCTTATAAATCAACCTTGTCGAAAACAAAAAGAATGTTTCTTGCTTCTGTTTTCTGGTCGCCTGGTACAAAGCCAAGGAATACAAGAAGAGAGACTTGATTCATGTCTTAGCTTTTTAGTTCCGTTTAGTTCTAACTTTTTTCCGCATTTCTCAACTGGGAACTGCTCAGCGAAAAACGCAGAAAAAATATATCTGATAGTCATGCAAACTCTTATTTATAATATACTCTCATTGGTCTTATGTGCATACAATCAACTTTAAAACTTAAAAAAACCATGTTTGCTATTTTATAAACTAACTACTTGTCAAAGTTTGGTTTAATTTAGATTTTAGTACAAATGTGAAACTTTGAACTCGATTTTCTCGAAACAACATAATTGCGACATATCACCTTCATTCATTCATGTCTTCAATTATAAGAGTCTCACTTTAAAATGGTTGCTCAAACGTTAAGTTTTGCAACAACAAAGATATGGCCATAAACATCTATGGCCACATATTAAAGGCAACAACTATCTCTTATTCCTAAATTGGCAAATACTCTTACACCAATTATGATTTCAACTGAGCCCAATAATGAATTAAATTTAAGGGCAGTGTCAAGGAAAAAAATATATTTATTTCACGTCTTCAGCCCGACACAACAATTCAAAGTGTATTGACATTTGCCAAACATAATAATTTATTAGGTCAAAATGCATTGTGTTCGTGTCCTCTTTTATATTCTCACAGTTGCAACCGATGACTTTGCTGTTCTTGACTCTACTGTTCTTGACTCTAGTTTGTGGACCGATAATATTTTCGTTGCAGAGTTTAAGCCTAAGAATAGGTCTCGGAGGACGACTCAAATGACCCGTCTTGAGTTCTCCAAAAAACTAAATAGGTTATCCCTTTACTATAATAATGTAAGGGGATTACGTTCTAAGACGCGAAATATATTTTGGTCAATTCAGAACTTCCACCTGATACAGAAAGTTTTTCAACTGAAGTAATTTTTATCGGCCGTCACCTCTCTGCAGACAATGCCAAACCTCAGAGAGTAAAAACTGCCATGAAAAGCTTCTTGAGAACATAAGCCGTTCGGAGTCGGCATAAAACATGTAGGTCCAGGTCTTGATCATTTTGTGTTCAAACATTCCACAACACACACAACACACACAACACAATTGATCATAAGAAGCTCGGTCAAAGTCCTTTCAAGAGCTGAAATGGCCATTCCGTTTTTTTTGAAGTGAAGCTTTTTACTCCTCGTTCTGTGATTTGCTTAGAGTGAAATCTGAAAAATTTTCGGCAGATTTTTTCTTGGAATTTTAATGGTGTCTTTGTTGCTAGCGCTTATTACAACAAGAAAATTTAATACTTTAATATTAAATACTAAAAATATTTTTGGCCCTCCCGTGGGGATCGAACCCTTGTCCTCTTAAATGATAGTCCAGCACACTACTCACCAGGTCACAAAGACTTGTGAGAAACAGTTGTTAATTTAATGTTAGTTATAACAGAAGCTATGCTGCAGTAGATTGTCACCATCTATCAATAGATAGAGGATTGTGTATTTGCTATGCTACAAAAATTTGCTTTTATTTGCCACAAGGTGTCCCCAGCATCGGTGTGTTTGTATTGTGAATGCGTTTGTGGTGTTGTTGGCACGAAGAAAATTAGCAATGTCAACAAGTGCGTTGACAAGTGCGTTTTTAAGTGTCAAAAAAATAGATGATATCAATAAATATGGAATTAACAAACGCATGCATGAAATCGGCAAGGTATCTAAAATGTTTGTTAAATTTTGTTTCGTGTGCGTTCTTTAATATATATTTTTGAAGCGAAGTTTTTACTCCTCGTTCTGTGATTTATTTGGAGTGAAATCTGAAAAATTTTCGACAGATTTTTTCGCTACACAGTACGCGAAGGAAAAAATTTGTTCAGTGCAGCCAAGTTCACAACCATGTGTGGAGAGTTAAAATGGAGAGTCGCTGGTACTATATGCCCGTATATGTAATTGGCGTGGAAATTTGACATTCAACAATAAAAAATAAGCAGTAAATATGTTTTCTGTATATATGTAATTTATTTTATGTTATTTTAAATTTTTGAATTTAAAAGTTAGTTTATTAAAAAGAAAAAATATTAAGCTATCAAATCTATGTAACTGCGAAAAAGCTTCGCTTCTCTCGTGTGTCCAACGACGCACCTGTGTTTTTTTTTTTTAATCGGTTGGTTATCCTCGGTAATAAAAAACAAAAGCTCACTAAACATGTTTGCCTAGCATAACCACGGCATAAACAATGCAACAAAAATGAACAGCTAAAGGCGTGATGATATCGCTAACAGCGTGATGATATGGCGAATCTATAGTTTTGCCCTCTACCAAAAAATGATCGACGAATTCTTATGTCGTTGTTCAGTTGTACTTAAAATTCTGAATATGAATGCAAATCTTACAGCGCTGAGAATAACTAAGGCTTGCTGACTAAATATTAATTTCATATTTTGATTTATAAAATTACTTATAGCTACCATTAAATATAAATGTCCGAGTTCTTTTTTGATATGATTTTCTGCGCTAATTATATTTTTATTTTTTAAAAAGTAATGAAAATAAATTTAATTGTTTTACTGAATTTTAAAAAAGTATTCTTGAATACCTAAAAAAAATAAAGTAATAAAAAATTTGTTTTCGTTTAACATTATTTTTTACTTATGCTTTAATTAAGGACATTACATTTTTTAATGACCATCGGCAACTTGACCATCTTTCCTTAAGGCCTTTTCCACACGGAGAAACGGAAAAGTAACCCAACTGTAACACAATTGCTTAGAAAGTTGCAAGCCACTGCAATTCCAAACATTATTGCAACCTATGCTTTCAGATGAGCAAATCACGCACAACGCAACATTGATCTCTCATTGCAGCTTATAATTAAATAAGGAGCGATATTTCTTTACTTCTTCTATAACAAATATAAATTTGTTAACTGCTCGCTCATTGCTGCTTCCTGTATTCAAAATAAAAAACAAAACACAATTTTTCTGAATTTAATTGATACTTTTCTCATATTGAAGAACCACACAATTGTTTTAAATTATCAGGAAAAACACAAGTCGCTGATATAAATTGCAGCAAGCTGTGTTGCATAAAACTTATCGCGAACGTGCTGCCAAATAGTTGTAAAATAGTTGCTTCATCTGAAGGTTCCGGTATATTTACATGGGTGAGCAACATTTGTGGATGTTGCGTTGTTTTTCAATTGCTCCGTTTATAAAAAACCTAAGTTTCGCTTCAGAATGGCCCACTATCTTTCTATTGCACGAAATTCAGGGCATTTGGTGGATTCTCATCTTTTGCAACGAAATTGATGTTATTCTCTTCAATCAAGTTCAGAGTTGCTTGAACCGGGTGTAGTGTGCGGTGGCTAATTTAGACCAAAATATTTTTGAAATATTGTGTTTCCTATACAATAAAACGGGGTGGATTTACGGCCACAAGAACAAATAGCTTGCCAAAGAAGAATTTTCTTACGAAACTTTTCTAATCCAATTGTAGATATCGACAGCGCTACCTTTTTCTATTGTGTAGAATTGGGCAATACTCTGGAGTACATATTGAAGTACGTTTCGGCATCCATTATAATGCATTCAACCTTATCTCTAAGTAAAAGGTCATACAATTTTCGAAGTCTTGTTTTGCCCACTTTTACTTGCTTTCCACTTTTTTGGGTATTTTCTCTTTTTTATACGTTTTTAGATTGTGTTTACGCTTAACTCGTTGAATCATCGATGCACTGGTTCCAGCCTTTTTTGCCAAATCCCGTACTGACGTACATTTGCTTTTTGTTATCAAAGTTATTATCTTTTTTCTTGTTTTGGGTCACTTGGACCTTTTTTCTTCTAGTTTTTTTACAAAATAATTGATAATTTTTTTTTTAACCATTAGCACTGATTTTATAGCGTTTGGCCAACTGTTTGTACGAAACTTTTTTGTAGAACTGTAGTGCTCAATTTTTTTGCGCACGTCATATACGATACGAGGGATCGCGACAACTGCAATAAGAATAAGAAAGTGAAAAGAAGAACTGGACTGATCACGCTTTCTAACGGTACTTGTATTTTTTTAAATACATCCTGCAGGAAAAATATAGTTAAAAGCGTGCACTTTCTTTTCGGTACAGCCCTTATTTGTGTGTCCGTCTTCTTTTTTGACCCACTGTTCTTTCTTCACGAAAGTTTTCTTATCTAATGTCTTTATTAGTTTTAATTTGATATGAATTAAGTTCTAGAATTCAAGTGCGAAAACCAACAAAAAATTAGTAAAATCACTCGATAAAGTTGACAATCTATTACCAGATACAGAAAATTATGACCAAAAAGGCCATTTCGACGGTGTTTTCTGTGGTCCAAAGTAAAGAATTTGTATTCGGGGGTGGCGAAAAATGTTCGAGGTCAGCTTTAAAATGCATTGTATATGCATTTAATTTTTGTGCAATTAATTTTTTATAAAGAGGGCGGAAAAGCTTCTAGATACGTCGCTGCTAACATCTTACCCAGCGTCCACACATGCAAGTGCAAGTTCGAAAAGCTCAATACATCCAAACATTTTTACTAAAATTTCGGAAATTTCGGTTTCAAATTTGCAGTGAATTTTGCCACTTGCTGCAAGTAAATGTCAAAAAGGGGAATTAAAGTGATGCTTTTTGTGGATTTTTCCGAGATTTCCGCAATTTTATACAAGAACCAACACTGGTAACATGTTTTCCTCATTTTTTAACTTCTTCATTTCAAGCAATACTGCAATTGCAAGGAGAACCTTCGCATTCGACAACATTTTTAAATGAACTTTCACTTGCACATGTGGACGCTGAAGCAACTTGCAGCTAATTTCGAACTTTTTCGTAGGCAATATATATTAGAGCCCTGCATGAGTATGTTTTTTGTCTCCCTGAATATAATTGTTATAATTAAACCCCTACATATAATATAAATATACATATATTTTTTTCCGTTACAACAAACACATCACATTCATTCTCATAAAATTATATTTCCGCTCACACAGACAAATTCCGTGGAAACGAAAATATAATTTAATTAATTTAAAGACAAAGATAAAAGTGCAACATTACACTTCTCACAAAATTGCATTTCCGTTCACACAAACTAATTCCGTGGAAACGAAAATATAGTTAAATAAATTTAAATATATATAAAAAAGTTTACATTGCACTTTCGTCTTCAATAATCATTGACAAATAATTAATTGCATTTCCGTTCGCACGGGCAAAATTGTCTGGAAACGAAAATGCAATTCTGAAGAAATGTTTTCAACCATGATTGGCTAATAATTCCAAAGAATTATTAACCAATACAAACAAACGCCCTATCGATGAAAACTGCAAGAGTAGCAATTAATTTAAAATAAATACCACCTAAGAATAGTTATTAAGAGCAGTTAATAATTTACCTTCGAAAAAATCGAAGCCCGAATCAATAAAGTTTAAATTAGTAAAAAATAAAAATTTTTTTTTTTATTTTTTCTAAACTTGGAAACGAAAACTTATCTCTTGCTATAGAAAAAAATTTCCTCTATTCCTTTTCTGCTTTGCTTATACCTGCTCATACACTCTTTTTGTTTTATTCAGATATAAGAAACGAAGAGAATAAGAGCACGATGCCTTACTAACACCAGCAGGTAGCAAATAAAGAAATAAAAAATAACAAAAATATCAGTGTTCATACCCTGAATATTTAGCGAATATTTTTTTATTTTTTCGTTCGTAGAAAATATATGTTTTTGTTATTGGGACCCAAAGAAGGCTGGTAGATAGGGGATAGGTGTGCTCGAGAGAAATGTTGAGGGGCAACAATAATAGGACCAACTCATATATTTGACCCCTCTAAGAGTTCAGCTACGGCAGATATAAGCTATCGTCGTAGCTTTTCGACAGCTTTTGTGTTTTTTATATGGGGACCCAAAGAAGGGTGGTATATAGAGGGTAGGTGTGTCCGGGAGAAATGTTGAGGGGCAAAAAATAATAGGACCTACTCATATATTTGTCCCCTCTATGAGTGCTACGGCCGATATAAGCTATTTTCTAGTGTTTGTGTTTTTTGTATGGAAGATAGCGAATAAAGCAACAAAAAATAACACAAATATGCATTAAGAATAACAAAAAGCTTATTGCGGGGAAAACCCAACATATTAACTTTTATTCAGGTCACTGCAGCAGATGCCTAAGTATTCGTGTAGTTTATTAAATGCTAAGTTAAAAAACTGAAACAACGTGTAGATCACAAGCTAACCTCAGTGCAAGAGTGTATGAAAAGAGAATAGATAAAAAGTAATTCTCTTGCGCTACACGACCTGTTGCTACACGACCTGTTGTTTACATTTATTCGCTTGCAGCTTTGCTTGCAGTGACTGCTACACCAGAGAATCAGGGTATATTCACTTGATGAATATATTCATGCAGGGCTCTTATATATATTTCCCACTTGCAAGCGATTACTTGCATTTGTGGGCGCAGGGTTAACTAGGGTCAACATCTCCATTGAAAATAAAATTTGAGTTCCATCACAAACTATTTATTAGATGTTTTTATATACATTTAGACCAAAAAATTTAATTACTCACAAAAATACTAGAAACGATATCGAAACCTGACGGAATTTTTTCCAATTTCCAATTAATTTTTATTTCATTTGATTTTTAGGAAGCTTACTCAGACTATGCAGCTTTCTTCTATAATCCTTGTGGGAGCAAAGAGATTTTTGTCATTTGGAAACCTAACATATTCTGCGAGAAAAACTTTAAAGTAACTGCAGTCAATGGATGCAGATTGAGTGCAGATCGTGATAAAGTGCAATGTGACAAAACCGTTTTAATTGAAGATTTTAAAGTAATACTTAAAGATTTATACTTGCGCATTGACACAGTTGACACAATTTCTAAATTATCCCATGAGGCAGCACTGCAAAACAGCAAAAATCAAAGAACGATGAAAGCTGAACTCAAATCAACGGTTGCAAATGTTTCATCAATTGTCAAAAATGTTAAAAGCTTTAAAAACACAAAAACTAACATGTTAAAGAAAAGTACGAAAATACAAAAAGGACTAAAACGTTAAAATAACAATTTTATTAGATACGTAGTTACACAGAAATAAATAAATTTGGTCGAAAATGTTATGTTGCTTCATAACTCAGTGAGAAACAAACTTATTTCTTGAGCTACCTTCTTTTGTTTTAATTGCTCTCTAGCACTCAAAATTCCTGCACCACCATCATTATTCCGTACATCATCGGTATCCATAGTATTGGAGCCACAGTGGTTTATATTTTTTTTGTTGCTGTTATTGTTGTTACTGCAACAACAATTGCAGGCATGATACATTACATTATGGGAGTTACTGTCAACTTTTGGTGTGGCGTATGTATTCGTTTGTGGCAGCTGTGATAGCTGTGGATAAATAAAAAAAACACTTCAATTAATTACAAAAACCTCAAGCTATACATTACCGGATCCGTTTCATTAAAAGCTTTAACCCATTGTATTTTTTGCTCTAATGTTGCTACTGGTTGTATTTGTGGCAGTATTTCGCTAGTATCCATGCTCTGCGGATAACCTAACACCTTTCTTATAAACTCCAATAGCATGTTGGTATTTGTCAATTCTCCGCTGTGATCGAGTTGCATGCGATATTTGCCGGCATTAAGAATTGCATCACGTATACTAACATCATGTCCAAGCGTCTCCATTGGAATTATTTCACCTACAGAAGTTGAGAGTCAAACTTGGTTATGTAGTTCAACCGTCTGACATACCATTTGGCGTCAATTTACTATAGGAAAGTAAACGTATATCCTCAATTTTACGCAAATCCTGTTGTGTTACGATAAAACATTCGTTGCCAAAAACGACGGGAACTATAACAACAGCACTTTATTTATGTTATAAGCTACTCATTCAAAACTGCTGCCCACTTACCATGCACTGGTGGCTGAGCTTCTTCGGTAATTTGTATAAGTTTTTTAACCGTTGCATTGCAGTTCATTTCTCTTTTTCTTTATTTAACTTTTGAGGCCAAAACACGAAACCAAACATAAATTTATGCATATGCAATTTTGAATTTTAGCTATGATTTAAATGATTTTGCTATTTTTATAAATATTTTTTAAATTTCATTTGAAATGTTGAATTTAATTGAAATGTGTTGGAGAAAACAGATTTGGATTTTGTTGTTTATTTCTAAACATATTTGATTTTTATACTAAAGTATTTTTCTCTCACTCTCTTATATTGATAAAAGAAAAATCAGTTCCTGCTTACTTCTTGTTTAATACCCAAACTATCTTCCTTGATGGCTAAATCACCAGCAGCCACATCTTTTTCTTTTAATCCAAAATTTGGGTAGAGCTTTGCAACTTGACCTGGAAGAGTACAGAGCCTACCAGTCAAGGCTAAGCGTTTTGTCGATTGACTACGCTCCGCAGATGAAACTATATCGAGTAGTGATCGCTGTCCATTCGAGTTTCTTTTACCAACTTTAATTAGCAAATTAGTTTCTGATGTGTGAGGTGGTGATAGAGGCGAGTCCGTCGTAGCGCGTATGATGTTCTTTCCTGCAAAATCACCTTTAAATTGTAAATGTTAAACTGAGCATATTTATTTAAAACAAAAAAAACTAACGACTTGTTTCGGCTTCGGTCTTCGTCGAACTATCACCGCAGGCTGCACGTAAGTTTTGGACACTTTCTAGAATACTTTTGTGTGATGGAGTCGTGGAGCAACTTCGTATGATGACCTCTAGCTCAGCACAAAGTAGTTTATACTGATCATTTTTCTTGTTGCCTTTAAGTCTGCAGAATATACGGACAATATTTAGAAATAATTTTTGCAGTGTAGAATTATTGATTTTGTTAACACACGGGTTAACATGAATGCCAACCAAAGGGTTAAGATAAGCGTAAAAACATAAGTAGGTTACTAAACGTTAAAAATATTTATTACAAGAAATGTAAAACTGCTTATTAGCAAATATGTATAAGTGCTTCTGCTAACAATAGCAACAACCTTTTTGTTTAATTAACATAGTGTTCATAATTTTGCTTAAATTCGTATTTTTAATTTTGCAATATGTTTAATTGTGTCATAGCGTTTATTTTATTTGTTAATATTAATTTAATCATTACTGCTAACACTAGCATATTTGTAGTTATATAAACTAGCAATTTGTCAATAAACATCAGTGTAATTCTTACAACTCAACAAGGTGTTTCGATTCAGACCAAGTTCCAAGTGCTTGTTTTGATAACAAAACTAATTGCAACAAGTTCAAGTGCTTGTTGTGATAACCAAAAAAAACCCAACGAATTATAACAAGTTTCAAGTGCTTGTTGTAATTACCAACGGGCAAATAAACTAATTTGTCCAAAACATTTGGCGACCGTGACAGGACCCTGCAATCTCCGCATATCATCAACAGAAGATCTCCAAGACGATCATCAACAGACGATCATCAGCAGGATCAACAACAGAAGACGATCATCAACAGACGATCATCAACAATGGCCACCTTCTCAGAGTTGGTGCAGCTTAAAGCAATGCAGGTCAACAGATCGAACGCATTGTCAAAAATTACAAAAAGAATCCTTCAGACAGGAAACAAAATGCTCGATACTTCCAAGATAGAATTGAGCAGCTCAAGGCACTCTGGCAAGCATTCGAAGAAGGCGTTATTAAACATTATTTCGAAAACTTTAAACGAAATTGATGCAGATGGTGAGCCACAGTCCGAGATGTACTGCATTTTAAAGGCATCACTACTCGAGAAATATCAAGCAGATTTAATAAATAATAACTCCAAAATATGGGATTCTACTCAGTTGGACACAGAAGATGACTACAACTGGGAAACTTTTTACGACATGGAAGCAAGAATACAACATGTCCTAGTGGCCCTTAACCAATACATAAAGGCATCGACAAGCGTTGCTGAGAACGGTCAAGGAGCACTACATGAACACACACAATTTCAACCAGTAAAACTACCAACAATAACGCTGCCTACGTTTAATGGCGATCATCTAAAATGGGTACAATTTAAGGACCTGTATGAGCAACTCATACACAGCCAACCGTACAGTGATGTGCAAAAAATGTTTTATCTTACGGCAAATCTTAATGGTGAGCCCAAGAACCTGATCAAACATTTGCCAGTATCAGCTCAAAATTACACGACAGCATGGGAGATATTGACCAGTTGATACGACAACAAACGATTGCTTGTCACAGCATTACTTAATCGGTTATTGGCACAGGCTAGTATAAGTCAGGAGTCAGCGCACGCTATTAAATGTCTTCATGATACAAGAAAATAATGCATTTATGGACTAAGCGCATTAGGCATACCAGTGTCAACATGGGACGCGATTCTTGTGCACATCACCATAAGAAAATTAGATCGATCGACCCACACATCCCTTGAGCAATCCCTTAGTGACTCAAGACAACTTCCAACTGTTCAAGAAACCCTAAGCTTCCTTGAGGCCAGGTTCAATTCGTTGGAAACATTGAACAAATGCACCAATAAAGGGCCTGAGAAGATGCGACATAACGCAACGTCTTTTATCACATCAACAAACCAGTGTCCAGCTTGCAGTGGTTCACATCCACTATTTTCGTGTCTGATAAAGAAACACCGATATCTCAACGCTATGAAATTCTAAAAAGGAACAAACTATGCACAAATTGCTTAAAAGGTGATCATGAAGCATACAAATGCACCCGCGGAACATGTAGCAAGTGCAACAAAAGGCATAACACTCTTCTCCATCAAGAAGGGCAAGAGCAAAGAAAAAACGAGGCTTCAAAACCAGTCGCATTAGCATCATCAGTCAAACCAAAATCAAGCTATGTTCTTTTAAGTACTGCAAAAATAATACTAGTAGCAAATGGCAAAACTCTTGAATGCAGAGCATTGCTAGATTCCGGATCACAAATTAATGCTATAACATCAAAAATATCGCAGCAGCTTGGGTTAACTCATCAAAATTCATCCCTATCTGTTGAAGGTATCGGCAGACAGAAACAGTTTGCCCGTCATTGCGTTAACGTCACTTTTCACTCTCGCGCTTGTGGGTTCAAGGCTCCATTAGAAGCTTACATATTTCCGCAAATTGTAAGTAAACAGCCATCAAAATTCATCAACACATCATCATGGAAGATACCTCAAAATCTACAACTGGCTGACCCACTGTTAGGTATTGACTTTCGGTGTTGCACCGAAAATTAGTTAACCAGATATTTACTCTGAACTTTAGGTGTTGCACCCAAAGTTCACTATATCAAAATTATCACACAAGTCAAATTTCACTGGTTGTAAAGAAACAACTAATTAACTTTATTTTCCTACCATCTATTTATAATAAATTATATTAAAACTAAGCAAAAAAATGTACAACATAATAAACTATAGAAATAAGCAAAAAATAAGCAAAAAATAAATGAATCGGTCATTTTGCCTGCCTTGCAATTCTTCAAGGCTAGACTAATGACCGCTTAGCTTGTTGTTGTCCAAGTCGTTGATCGCTGGTGTCATTTTCCTGCCTTGCTGTTATGCAAGGCCAGGTAATGACCGCTTGCGTTGTTGTTGTTATCGTAAACGATGACTTATGCAGCCAGCTGGATACCAACATTCTCCCCTGCGTTGAACGAATTTCGATCAACCTTATCTTCCGTAAATAGTTATAATTTCCGGTTCTTCTATGACGTCATCAGGTGCGTTGACGTGGTTTCTTGGAGCTGGTTGTGGTGATAATCGATTGCTGATGTGAAGTTTCCTGATTCGTTTCCACACGGACCACGAAACGATACACGCGATGAGGAGGATACATGAGTAGCTAACGATGTATTGATGGATATCATGTGGCCGAAGGTTATTTGGTTCTTCAAATCTAAGGTTTTCTATTTCGTGTTGGAGTGCTGTCAGTTGGTTGAGCTGATCTTCTGCTGCTGTTTCCTTGATATTTAGGAGAAATGGTTCCATAGGATCAGGACTGTCCAGTTCTGCCATAATGCCCAATTTTGTGTATGAGGAATGCAAGGAGCTGGTGACGATGAAATGTCCTTGTATGGTGATAAAGTCATTTTTCAATGTGCAGTCTGGTTGTAGGCTGAGGCGACCAGACCCACTTAAAGCCACTTGAAATACATCGTTGCTGCATACTGCTGACATTCGAGTTGCTGATACGGCAAAAATCCATTGATTTGCGTGTTCCATTTGAATCCAGATTTCCTTGGAATTGGTTTTTGTGAACTCGCAGTTAGTAATGGTTTCGTTGTTCAGCAAGTTGATTTCACATGATTGCTCGCTAGCTCCTTTGTTATAAATTGAATGAATGTTGGCGCATAGAAATATGTCTTCCTTGGCTTGGCTACATTGTTTTAGTTTTGTGGGCGTTGTGGGAAAATACCGATAACGATGTAGGTTGACTGCCATGAGCGAAGTTGAAGGTTTTATGGATCTCATTGTGTTGTTGATCAAAACTGGAATGGGTATCACCTTGAAGACTTCAAATAATTCCTGACTGACCAGTGGTATTTTGATGTCAAATATTACATAGTCCTCCGAAATACCTCCTTTAACCTTCATTAGTTTGTAGAAGGATAGTAACTCGTCATACTCCACGGGTAACTGAAATTGGGGTGGAAGGTGATTTTTGATACTCATTATTTCCTGTCGACATTGTTGGGGGCTGATTAGCATTGGATGAATTCGCCCATGATGAGTGTCTATTAAAACATCTAACAATGATGACTGGATTCTTTGTAGATTTGAAAGTGTTAGTGTCATTTGTACTGCTAATGACAATAACAGTCTAAATGTTTTATCTTGAAATGATTCTTCTGATGTGACATTGATACGAATAGCGATTTCTTCAAGTTGATGCTCAATCATTCCTAGTTTGATCTTGGTCCCGTTTTGATGCTGTTTCATGATGTTAATTGTTGAATTCATTATTGATGTTTGTGTTTTCAGCAAACTCCGTACATGTTCTTCATTCGAATGCACTTTGTCAATGGTCTGAGACATCTGTGTTGCGTATTCGGAGTCCAAAATTCCAAACAAAGAATGCCCAATATTACCAATCAAATCTATCGCTCCTCTTGCGTGTCTTTTGTGTGCGTAGAAGAGCCTATTATCCTGCTTGAGTTCTTCTAGTGCTCGCATGAATTGGTCAACCAGGATCATGCAGGTAGCTACTTGATGAACTTGATCACATAATTGATTTAGAAACGTTGTGCCATTTGTCAAGCTCTCTAATTCAGCTCGAAATGGTGCCATATCATAGAAAACAATTTAATTCCACTCCTTTGTTACTAATTTAATGTTTCCTATGGTCTCGAAATGTATGCCGGAATTTTTGTTGAACTGTGTGACCTCAATCGGAGTACATAGTATTAATGGCAGTATTAACAAGGTTATTAATACTATGTTACTGAACGCTAGTTGAGGCAGTCGCATCCTTTTTGAAGGTACTTCAGGTTTACTTAGAGGTTGAGTAATTGTGGAGGCATGCGGGTGTGCTCTGGAGGGGGTTGGTTCATCCTTATTGACGTTTATTGGATCTTCATCGACTGGAAGTGGTGCTAGCCTATGTATTGCTCTTCGTGATATACCGGTCGATGTGCGTACATCAGCGACTCGAACTAGCCCGTCATGACCCCTTATTACCTTTGTGATACGACCGAGTGGCCATTTTAACGGGGGTAGATTGTCATCCTTGATTATGACCATTGCACCTGGTTTGATGTTTCTGGACTCATGGTGCCATTTGTATCGATGTTGTAAGCCGTGAAGATACTCACTGGACCATCTTCTCCAAAATTCTGCCTTAAGCTGCATGACTAGTTTCCATCTAGTGGGATTTTTGGCGTTGTTTGGCTGGGCATTGGGATCAATTGTTGAGGTCAAAGGCTCTCCTATGAGAAAGTGTCCCGGGGTGAGTGCTTGTAAGTCATTAGGATTTGATGACATTGGTGTGATTGGTCTTGAATTCATTATGGCCTCTGCTTCAGCTAGGACGGTTCCCATTTCTTCAGATGTTAGTGATGCGGATGCCAATGTTTTTTGTAATAAATTCTTTGCTGATTTCACCGCCGCTTCCCAAAGTCCACCGAAGTGTGGTGCACGTGGTGGGATAAATGAGAAGTTAATTCCTTTAATGTTGCATTCATCTTTGATTTTTCGTTGGGCATTGTCATCGTGAATGATCAATTATAATTCCTGTAATTGGTTCCTAGCTCCTACGAAGTTTGTAGCATTATCGCAGTAGATTGTCGCGCAATGTCCACGACGAGCCATAAAACGTCTGAGTGCTCCAATGAAGGCCTCAGTGGTGAGATCGCTAACCAATTCCATATGAACAGCCTTCGTCGCGAAACAGCAAAATACGGCTACATATGCCTTGAGCGGTGGTTTTCCTCGAATTTTGAAGTGTGTCCAAATTGGACCAAAGAAATCTACTCCAGCGGTGATGAATGGTCTTGCAGGTTGTACTCTGTTGGCGGGTAGATTACCCATTAATTGTTGTAATAGTTTTGGTTTAGCTCTAGTGCATTGAACACAGTGTTGCGTGACAGAGCGAGCTAAGTTTTTAAGTTTTAGTGGCCAAAATCTTTGTCTCGTGATAGACATGAGTGTTTGAGGACCAGCATGAAGGTGTTCCTTGTGCAAATCGTTCAATAAAAGTTTTGTGATTATGTTATTATATGGTAACAGCATCGGATGTTTTGCATCATAGCACAACTTGGATGATTCTAACCGGCCACCTACTCTTAACATGCCCTTATCATCTAGGAAAGGTGTTAGAGTGTTGATTGGACTATTGTTGCTCACAGCTGAATAGCGAGTTAACTGATAAATATCGTCAGCAAACTCTTGCTGCTGCATACGCCTTATAATATGTAGCAGCGATTCTTCTATTTCATCTGCAGATAAAGTTGTTGTTGCCTTTGTTGATTTGTGTCGAGTATGATTGATGAAGCGTAGTACATATGCTATTACCCTTTGCAACCGACGGAAAGAATTTTTGTGGTTGACTTCTTCCAGCCAGTTTGTTGTGTGATTTGTAACAGTTGCCGATGTGGCAACTACTGCTTTTAGTCTGCGCTCTAACGGACATTCTCCCCTTGGTGGTTGTAATGGCCAACTTGTTATCGCTCCATGCAGAAACAGAGGACCATATAACCAAAAATTATTGTTAATCAGTTTGCTTGGTGTCAGCCCTCTTGAGATTAGATCAGCAGGATTATCTTCAGATCGTACGTGTCGCCATTGATGTTGAGATGTGAGTTGTTGAATGACTGAAATCCTGTTGGCGACAAAAGTATGGTAATGAGATGAGTCTGCATTTATCCATCCCAGCACGGCAGTGGAGTCGGACCAAAAATGTACATTCGCTTGCTTGATGATTTTGCTTTCTTGAAGTTTTTGCATAAGTTCTACGGCTAACTTAGCAGCACATAATTCCAGTCGGGGTAGGGTTATTTGTTTTGTTGGTGCTACCCTTGATTTTGCACATATAAAACGTACCACTATTGTATTGTGAGCACTTGATGTCCTCATGTATGCTACAGCTCCATATGCCTGCTCTGAGGCGTCAGCGAAGATGTGTATTTGAGGGTTGGTTGTTTCCTTATGGCCAAAGATGTGGCGAGAGATGCTGATGCCTTGCAGCAGTTCGAAGTCCGTTCTGAATTTTAGCCAGGTTGTGTGAAGCTCTTGTGGGAGTGTGGCATCCCAGTCCACCTTAAGTTTCCACAACTGTTGAAGAAATATCTTTGCGGTAGTTGTCACTGGAGCAATGAAGCCAAGAGGATCAAATATGCGAGATATATCTGCCAATGCTGTGCGTTTTGTTATCCTCTGATTACTATTTACCAGGATTTTTAGTTTGAAATTGTCATTTTTAGGATTCCAAGTGAGACCCATGGTTTTGATGCTCTCATTAAGTGAATTGTTGAAGTCAAGAGTAACTTCTTGATCCTTAGATGGAATATCTTGTAGTAATTTTGGGTGATTTGCACACCACTTTCGTAACTTGAATCCTGCGGAGCCTAACATAAGGCGTAGTTGACGTTGTATTTCGAGTGCAGTAGTGATTTTGTCGGAACCGCTCAATACATCGTCGACGTAAAAATTTTCTTTCACTACTTCTGCTGCCAACGGATAATTGTGAACTTGTTTTTCAGCTAGCGCTTGCAAGGTGCGCATAGCCAAGTATGGTGCAGAGGTTGTGCCATAAGTTATCGTGGTGAGCTTATAACACTTAAGTGGATGTGATGGATCTTCTCTCCACCAAATAAGTTGATACCTTTGGTGGTCATTGTCCACCCATACCTGTCGGTACATTTTTTCGATGTCAGCTGTAAAAACGAATCTTGGGAGACGAAACCGTAGTAGCGTTGTGGCGACGTCTTCTTGTATGGCTGGCCCTGTTGCCAGTATTTCGTTTAATGATAAGTTGGTTGATGTTTTTGACGACGCATCAAATACAACTCTTAGCTTAGTTGTTGAGCTGTCTGGTTTGAGAACGGCATGATGTGGAAGAAAGTAGTGCGGTCCTTTGATGGTGTCTATTGCTATTTCTTCCATATGACCAAGATTTTCATACTCTTGCATAAAGGACACATACTGACTCTTGAGCTCAGGGTGTTTAACTAGTTTTCGTTCAATAGCTATAAAACGCTGTAGAGCTATGTCCTTGGACTCACCGAGTAGACTTGGGTCACGCTGAAAAGGTAATTTTACCACAAACCGGCCGTCAATAAGTTGATGAGTGTTTTGACGAAAATCCTCTTCACAACGTCGTTCAGCTGCAGTTAGGTTTGCCACCCGTAAGTCACATTCTTCAAGTCTCCAGAATTTTTCCATTGTCTCGTTGAGTGACTCATCTTCTGTGCATACACCGCAGGTGATATCACTGGTGGATGTATCCTGATTGTATTCCCCACCTATGATCCATCCAAAAAGCGTATTCTGAAGGATTGGTCGTCCATCTCCAAGTGAAATTTTACCATTGCTTATCGTTGAAAAGAAAAGTCCAGAGCCGATTAGCAGGTCGATGCTTCCAGCTTCGTTGAAATTTGGATCGGCTAACTGCAGGTTGCTTGGTATGTTCCACTTGGTTACATCGATGCTACGAGATGGTTGCTTAGACACTATTTCTGTTAATATGTGAGCTTCAATGCGCTTCTTGAAATTTGAATTATTTGACGAGATTTGAATGTTGACTCTTTCCGCAGTCTGATTTTTAGTTTTGCCAATGCCTTCGATTCCCACGAGGCATGTATTTTTGTGCAGACCAAGTTTTTTCACAAGTCTTTTTGTTATGAAATTGGCCTGTGAACCGTTGTCTAGAAGAGCTCGGCAAGGTATCTGTTTTCCCCACTTGTCACTTATGGTTACAGAAATCGTGCTGAGCAATGCCTTCATGGTGTTTATTGAATGATCCTGCAGCGCAGCTAAAGAAGCTGGGACATCTTGGGCTGGTGCAATTATACTATTGTTGTTTTGTGCTGACTTTGAAAATAGTTTTTGCGACGACTTTTGTGAAACAGCGTTGACCACCTTTCCAAATCCTTCTAAATGCAGAAGTGTGTTGTGCTTCTTATGACATTTTAAGCAGCTCCCTGATGAGCATGAAGTGGCATTGTGACCGTTTTTCAAACAATTTACACAACGTTTAGCTCCTTGGACAGCATTTAAACGTTGTTTTGGCGTCATCGTTAGGAAATCCTGACATCTGAAAAGCAAATGGTTTTGTTTACAGATGATGCACCTCTGGTCACTCGATATTGACACGCTCAATGCTTGATACGATTTGTTGCGTCCTTGATCGCTGCCGTCTTTGCCTGCTCTGGCACCAAGAGCTTCTAGTGATTGAAAACGAAGGTTCAGGAAGCTGAGGAAAGAATTGAGTGTCGGCATCTCCTTCGGTTGGCTCAACGATTGTTCCCATAGTGCATGAGTACCTTTGCTGAGATGTTGGGTCAATATATATAGCAATATTGGGTCCCAATTTTCGGTTTTTACGCCGAGATTTTGGAGGCTGAGAACGCATTCCAGGATAGTATCATGAAGCAGCTTGATTGATGCTGCGCTTTCTGCATAGGATGTTGATTGAGTGAGTAGCCTTTTTAAAGATGCATTGATCAGCATACGCGGATTTTCATATCTCTCGTTGATTACCTTCCAAGCTGCTTCGTAATTGACTGCAGACGCCGTGAAATGTTGAATTAATCTTGCAGCCTCATCACACAAGCTGGATTTCAAAAACCACATTTTTTGGCATTGTGGGATTGATTGCTTATCCACCAATTCAGTGAATAAGTCGTGGAATTGCCTCCATTTTGAATAGTTACCGTCAAATTTTGGTAAGTCTATTTTCGGTAGATTCAAACTTGATGCGTGTTTTTGCTCGACCGTGGGAAATGAATTGGTTGGTGGACTTTGTTGATCAACCGTGTGAGCCAATTCTTGAATCTGCCAGATATTAGCGTTGATATTTTGCTCAATTGCAATGAATTCGTCGTAATTATAATCACCTGAGTCGCAAGAGCTCCATATTTTGTTGTGAATCTCTTGTGCTACATGCCAATGTTGCTCGATGTTGTTTGCTAGATTGGCATAATAGCGTGGTGAATGAATGCTTTTACTGATGTCATCAAGTGCAGCCGTTATTGAGTTTTGTGTTGAAAGAATTATTTTCCTTTGCTTCTCTACTAAGCCTCGTAAATTTTGTGTTGATTTTGCGTCCTCTAATCCTCCTTGACTCCTGGGTGCTGGTTTAACAGTTTTGCTTGCCAGTAGTTGTTTTTCCAAATCTTCTCTGCATTCACTGTATCTAGCACCAATCACTTTGTGAACGTCTTTTTCAAAGTATGGATGATTGCTATCCGAGCCAGGTACGTTGCGTATGGCGTTGTCATTCCTGTTGAATTGAGTCCATAGTTCGTCTAATTCCTTTATTTTTGCTGTGAAAAATTCCGACGTCCTTCTGTCAAATGGTGCCTTTTTGATGTTTGCAATTGATTTTTGTATCGTGACGCTTAATTCGTCCTGTTGTTCTATCAGTTCATTGAATCCCATGATTAAAATATACTGCGTCTTATGAGACGACCACTGATGTATATTTCGTTGTGTGTCGAAATCGGGTTCACCGAATGCTGAGGTGTGTTGTTTTTATGTTGGACACCACTGGCACATTAACCAGGATATCGCGCGTTGCTGAAGGCTGCTTGTCCTTCTTCGGTGTCACCAAAATGTTTTTTGGTGCTCTGTTGAAGGCTGCTCGTCCTTTTTAATCACGTCGGGGTCACCAAAAATGTTAGGTATTGACTTTCGGTGTTGCACCGAAAATTAGTTAACCAGATATTTACTCTGAACTTTAGGTGTTGCACCCAAAGTTCACTATATCAAAATTATCACACAAGTCAAATTTCACTTTAGGTGTTGCACCCAAAGTTCACTATATCAAAATTATCACACAAGTCAAATTTCACTGGTTGTAAAGAAACAACTAATTAACTTTATTTTCCTACCATCTATTTATAATAAATTATATTAAAACTAAGCAAAAAAATGTACAACATAATAAACTATAGAAATAAGCAAAAAATAAGCAAAAAATAAATGAATCGGTCATTTTGCCTGCCTTGCAATTCTTCAAGGCTAGACTAATGACCGCTTAGCTTGTTGTTGTCCAAGTCGTTGATCGCTGGTGTCATTTTCCTGCCTTGCTGTTATGCAAGGCCAGGTAATGACCGCTTGCGTTGTTGTTGTTATCGTAAACGATGACTTATGCAGCCAGCTGGATAACAAAAACCAACAATTCAATAATCCAGGCGAAATCGACATTCTGTTAGGTGCAGAATTCACACATCAAATAATGTCAATGGGGCAAGTCAAACTGGGAAAAGGTTTACCAGTCCTTCAGAAAACCGTTCTTGGATGGATTTTATCTGGAAAAATTAACAATGAACAACGAAAATTAGCTACATGCGGAGTTTTAGCTGACGATAACCTGAATGAGGCAATTGCAAAAATTTGGGAATTAGAAGACATCGCTGAGACGGAGCCACAATTGTCAAATTCAGAAAAACAGTGTGAGATGCACTTCATCCATCATACGCAAAGAGATGCAGCTGGTCGTTTCGTAGTACGATTACCATTTAAAAACGACACATCAATGCTAGGAAGTTCGCAGCAAATTGCCTACAATCGGTTTATTTCTCTGGAAAAACGCCTAACAAAGGATGTTACACTCAAAGAACAATACATTAAATTCATGGATGAATACAAATCATTAGGACACATGACAAGAGTTGATCCAAATGATGTGTTAGATCCAAATTACTTCATTCCACATCATTGTGTTCTGCGACCAGAAAAAAGCACAACAAAGCTGAGAGTGGTGTTTGACGCATCGTGCAAAACATCAAGCGGAGTATCATTAAACGACATAATGTACAATGGTCCAACAGTTCAGAGTGATCTGTTCGCAATACTCCTCCGATTCCGCATGCCAAGGTTCGTCTTCACCACTGATATTGAAAAAATGTATAGACAGATTCAAATTCATCATGACGATGAAAGATTTCAATTAATCTATTGGAGAAGCAATCCACAAGATTCACTGGATGTATATAAACTTCAAACAGTGACTTATGGAACGCGAGCAGCTCCATAATTAGCAACAAGATGTTTGCAGGAACTAGCACTCATCAATAAGGAAACACATCCGTTAGGCAGCAACGCAATTAACAAAAATTTCTATGTTGACGATGGTCTGGCAGGAGCAGACACACTTCATGAAGCAAAGGCCATTCAAGATCAACTTATTGAGATATTGACGAAAGCAGGGCTCCATCTACGAAAATGGTGCTCTAATCACCCCAAGCTTCTTCAGATCATTTCCATCGAAAATCAAGAAGTAGATTTGGACTTTGGAAAAGAAGAAGAGTCAATCATCAAAACATTAGGGCTCTCATGGGCACCAACGAGTGACAATTTTAAAATAACGACAAAATTAAGTGCTATGCAGCGAGTCACAAAACGCAGCGTTACATCTGACGTAGCACACATTTTCGATCCATTGGGACTCGTGGGACCTGTGGTGGTAGCAGCGAAGATATTCATCCAGCAGATATGGATGCTAAGACTTCAATGGGATGAAGCCCTTCCAATGACGATGCACACGTCATGGACAAAATTCCGCAACAGCCTGGATAAATTAAATGAACTTAGAATCCCACGCCACGTCTTTGGACACAACATTCCTCAATCAATACAGCTTCATGGTTTCGCGGATGCGTCGGAAAAGGCATATGGAGCAGCAATATACATTCGGACCGTCTTTAAAAACAAAAGCATATCGGTCAGACTTCTCTGCTCAAAGTCCAGAGTAGCACCATTAAAAACACAAACCATTCCACGGTTGGAGCTTTGTGCATCGTTGTTATGTACCGAACTAATGTCTCGAGTTAAACTCTACCTTGGGTATCAGAACACCAGAACTCATTTTTGGACTGATTCGCAGGTCGTATTAGCTTGGATATCTCGATGTCCATCAACACTCCAAACATTTGTATCACACAGAGTGGCCAAGATTCAGAAACTTTCACTATCTGAACAGTGGCGACACATTTCTACCGATCACAATCCTGCTGATATATTATCCAGAGGAGCCCATCCAGAGGATATGATGAAACCTCAGTTCAATCTTTGGTTTTATGGTCCCGTTTTTCTACATCAGCAAGATTATACGTGGCAAACAGCCATTCAAAAGAATCTCATCATCGAAGGCCCTCCTGAAATCAAGCAGACTCATCAAATCATAGCCACTGTATCTACAAGTGCAGTACATTCAGACTCCTTAATTTACTCCATAAAGGCACGAGAGTCATTCAAAAGGCTACAGCGCATTGTTGGATACATTCAACGATACATCAGAAACAGTAAAGGTGCTCAGCGGTCCCAAGAATATTCACTGAGCCCAATGGAACTCGACTCAGCTCTAAAGACTATAGTGAGATTAATACAACAACAAGACTTTAACGAAAAAATCAGACAGTTGAGGTCAAACAAAACTGTTAGCAAGAACAGTCCAATTGCATCTCTCTCACCATTTCTGGATGAAAATGGAATCATCCGAGTAGGAGGACGTCTACATTCATCTTCGCTTTCATATGACACGAAACATCCTATGATGCTACCATATAATGACCCCATAGTGAAGCTAATTTTGCGAGATACTCACTTGGACACCATGCACAGTGGGCCACAAGCATTGTTGGCAAATATTCGTCAACGCTTTTGGCCGATCAAGGGAAAGCTCATGACAAGATCAACAGTACAGAAATGTCTTCGTTGTACCAGAAACAAGCCCACAATGTTCCAACAGTTCATGGAAAGCTTGCCAGCAACAAGAGTGTCCCCTTCAAGACCGTTTATTAACTCTGGAGTTGATTTCTGTGGCCCTCTGTGGGTACACTATAAAGTTCGAGGAAAGAAACCACACAAGGTATATATTGCCGTATATTGCTGTTTCGCCACAAAGGCAATTCATCTAGAGATCGTAACAGATCTAACCACCGATGCATTCGTTGGTTCATTAAAAAGATTTATTTCTCGAAGAGGTCATTGCCTCAACCTTTATTGTGATAACGCTACTAACTTCGTTGGCGCGAGGAATCAACTTCAAGATATACAAACGTCTCTATTTGGAAAAGATGGCAGTGAAAAAATAGTAAATGCATGCAGCTCCAGAGGAATTAAATTTCAATTTATCCCCCCAAGAGCTCCACATTTTGGAGGACTTTGGGAGGCAGCAGTAAAGTCTGCAAAAACATTACTTACTCGAAGCGTAAATACGGCATCGTTAACACATGAAAAGTTAGAAACGGTTGTCATTGAAATCGAAGGAATACTCAACTCAAGACCAATCACACCTATGTCTAGCAATCCAAATGATCTAAGCGCTCTTACGCCAGCACACTTCCTCATTGGCGAATCTTTAACTAATCCAGTAGATGTAAACGTCAATGTGTCCAAATCAACATTGCAAGAACGGTGGAAGGCTGTCAGCCGGATCAAACAAGAATTCTGGGCACGATGGAGTCAAGAATATCTCACTGAGCTTCAGCACAAATACAAATGGAAGGAACGAGTTCCCAACATAAAGGAAGGAACATTGATTATAATCAAAGAAGATAATTCACCACCATTGAAATGGCCACTAGGACGAATCACGCATGTCCACCCAGGAAATGATGGAATTGTTCGAGTGGTTGATATAAAAACAGCGGCGGGGACTTGCAAACGTCCAATCCATAGACTAGCCCCACTTTATCCAGAAGATAGCTCCAGAGAGGCGATTAAAGATCTGCACAAAGGAAAAACTTTCAACAGCAGCGATATTCAAGATCAGGAAAACCCTCCCATACCCCCAAACCGACGACGTGTTCCCATCGGCAGCATCATTACAACTATATTGGTAACGCTATTGCTATTACCGTTAGCAATAGCCAGCCCAATAAAAATAACCCAGTTTCAATCAAATCCTGGTATATATTTTGAAGAAATAGGTTCGGCAAAAATAATAACAACAAAATGGAATTTGATTGTTTATTACGACCTATTACCATTTTATAAGGAATTGAATGTCTTACGCACTGGTATCACAACACTTCAACGTCACTGCAATGAAAGCGCACCAAGTCCAATATGTGAATTTTTTGTTAACTACTTTCAAAATTCACAGCAAGAAATAGGCTCAGAATTTGAAATGCTGTCAATACGGAGAGTGCCAAGAAGAGTCAAAAGAGGAGCCTTAGACTTTATTGGAAACATTGGCAACTCACTATTCGGAATACTCGATTCCAAGTATGCCACCACAATGTCAGATACCATCAATCAACTGAAGAACAATGACGACTTTCTGCGTGAACTTTTGCAAAACCAAACTTCAGTTATCGATTCTACCATCAACATTATCACAAGAGATCAAATGACTTCGATGAAAAGGGTCAAAGATATCGACGACCATATCGACAAAATAATGAAGCTACTTAAAAATAACGAAAGTAATAACAGTGATATGACCCTAACAGCTCTATGCCTGCAAATGTCAATAATGGTATCAAACCTACAACGCATACAGTCTTCAATCATCGATGCTCTCACAGGCACACATCATGGAAAATTAGTCCTCTCATACTTACACCCCAACAACTAAAAGAAGAAGCAGGAAAACTTAAGAATCACCTACCTTCCCATCTTCAACTTCCGGTCAGGCAAGATAACTTGTTGCTGCTCTATAGCCTAATGAAAGTTGAGGCCATAGTGACAGCTGATCATGTTGTATTCAACATCAAAATCCCTCTGGTTGATCAAAAATATTACGACATATTTAATCTTGTTCCGGTAACAACAGTTATCAATAACACGTTAATCGAAGTTAAAATATCAACAGAACTTTTGGGAATCAACCCTCACAGAGACGAATTCTTTCCCATGGGAAGTGCAGATCTTCAATCCTGTTTAACTTTAGAAACTGATTGCTATTTATGCTCAAAAATACAGTCTATACACAGAAAAGAATCTGATGAATTCCAATGTGAAGTGGATCTGTTTAACAATGAAACAAATCCAAGATGCGACACTATACGACTAAACAAATCCATCGTATGGCATCAATTAACTGACAAAAATCAATGGACGTATGCCGCAAGAAAACCTATTCGGCTTAGTGCTGTATGTGGACAAGAGACTTCTCAACTAACGCTTAATGGATCGGGATTGCTCCAGCTTCAACAAAACTGCGTAATAAGAGACAACCAAATAATAATTCAAGGACATCAGTATTTGACTACTTCCCGTAAATCAACTTATACAAGCGTCGGTGTGCCGTTAGAAGCTATCAAATCACAACACATCGAAGTGCTTACCAAACAACAATATACCACTCAAATAGAAGAGCTTGGAGTACTTCATAGAGAGTTGACGAAGAATAAACTACTTAAATTACCATCAATAGTAGAATCAACATAAAAACATACCTGGCTAGCTACATATATCGCATTAGCATTGGCAATCGGGATCAGCATTTTTATAATTGTAACTCTATGGAGCAAATACCAGAAGAAAAAGCAGCAACTACCAAAGCTTCCGACGCCACTCCCAAGAACTCAATCAACATTCAATGTAACTACAACATGAAAACTCTACAGTCACAACGTTGAATTAATCATTCAACGCGGGGGAGAATGTTAACACACGGGTTAACATGAATGCCAACCAAAGGGTTAAGATAAGCGTAAAAACATAAGTAGGTTACTAAACGTTAAAAATATTTATTACAAGAAATGTAAAACTGCTTATTAGCAAATATGTATAAGTGCTTCTGCTAACAATAGCAACAACCTTTTTGTTTAATTAACATAGTTCATAATTTTGCTTAAATTCGTATTTTTAATTTTGCAATATGTTTAATTGTGTCATAGCGTTTATTTTATTTGTTAATATTAATTTAATCATTACTGCTAACACTAGCATATTTGTAGTTATATAAACTAGCAATTTGTCAATAAACATCAGTGTAATTCTTACAACTCAACAAGGTGTTTCGATTCAGACCAAGTTCCAAGTGCTTGTTTTGATTACAAAACTAATTGCAACAAGTTCAAGTGCTTGTTGTGATAACCAAAAAAAACCCAACGAATTATAACAAGTTTCAAGTGCTTGTTGTAATTACCAACGGGCAAATAAACTAATTTGTCCAAAACAGATTTGATTGGCTGATATGCATATTTGATAAAGTGAAGATATAAAATAGGAACGATGTTAATGACAAATTTCTTTCATGAAATGGTTGACACTTAAAACCATGCCAAACATACTTGCCACGTCTTGCGTGTGCTCGTAGTATGAAAATCATGAAGCATTATTTTTCCTAAAACCTATTTTTGGGAGGACCTTGCGACATTTATTAGATTTTATTTAACAAAAGAGAAAATTCTTTTGAGCTTAACATTTCATTAGCTTTGTGAAAGTATTCTAGAAAGAGAAACATGCAACCGATAGGTACAGCAAAAGTAAAAAGGTAAAATTTCTCTTATAAATAGAATAGTCCTCAAAAAGTTTTTCATTAAGGAATGTCAATAAAACTGAAAATTTTAAAAGATATGTGCAATTCACTCTGTATTCTTACAAATCGACATCAATAATCTTTAATCCTGGTGTAAAATAAATCACATGAATCTCAATATGAAAAAATGTAAGCACATGACCTTCTCGCGAAAACCATTGCTAAGACGTACTTACAACATTTGTGATTACACATTAGAATCTCTAGATAGTTTCATGATATTGCAGTTACCATGAATCCTAAGCTACTCTTTCATATTCATATTAATAAAATGATAAATAGAGCAAATAGTACTTTAGGATGTAGGATTTTAGAATACTAGTGCGGCCAATCTTGGAACATGCTTCAATTATATGGTGTCCACGGCACGGTTGTTACATTGATGACATAGAATCGGTTACAGCTCTTGAATTTTCCTACTATAAAAAAATCGGAGAATTATGCTTACTGCAACTTGGATTGTTAAGCTTTTACATGGATTTGACAGTCCATATATACTGAGTAAAATTTACTTTAATATTCCTCTTCGCCCTAGACGATCTTTTGAGTTACTTTTCATGAATTTTTGCAAAACAAACTACTTACAAAATGAACCACTGAGAAGCGCTTGTGGTGACTTTAATTTTGTTTCAGATGTTATTTCCTTAAATGAATGGAGTACATGGACTCAAACATAATATTCTAGATTATCTCCAGTATTGCAGCTGATGTGAATCATTCTCTCCCAAGGGATTTAATTTTTTCAGGCAATATATTACTACCAAGCTGAATCAAATTAAACATGATTATCCAGAACGAGACCACGTCCGTCTTGCCTGGCATGTGCCGGAGCTAGACCCCGTCCGTCACACCTTGCATGTGTGAGCTTTACTCTAATCATTGTTTACAGAAATCTACACACAACAGAATAGAATTTGATTATCCAGAGGAAGACATCGTCCGTCTTGCCTGGCATATGAGGGAGCTCGACCGTGCCCGTCTAGTCTTTCATATGTGAGCACGGCTCTAATCAATCGATCTATTAACTATCGAGATGACATCCGGAATATACATTCAACCTTAGACATTCTAGCCTGTCAATTGGTTTTTATTTTTATTAATTTAATACTAAGTAAACTAAGTTAAATAATAATTGTCATATTAAAATAATGCTATAAATTAATGTTTAAAATGCTATTATGATTTGTAATTATGTGTGCAAATAATGAATTGTTAAATTTTTAAAATGCTATAAAGCCTTAGGGCTTGGCATACAATAAATAAATATAAATATAAAAATGGCGCCAGCCATTTCTGTTTTGCGCTTGCTGGCGCCAGTTGGAAGTCCCAAGTTTCGTCAGGTTGTCCTCTACTTGGTCCTTCCCACGGAGATGCGGTCGTCCTCTTCTGCGTTGTCCGCCGCTGGGTACCGAATCGAGTATTTTCTTCGCTGGAGCGTCGTCTTTCATCCGCTCAACATGACCTAGCCAGCGAAGCCACTCGATTTTTATGCGATTTACTAAGTCGATGTCGGCGTATAGCTCATACAGCTTATCGTTCCATCGTATTCGGTACTCGCCTTTGACGCAGATTGGTCCATAGATTTTACAAAGGATCTTTCTCTCGAACGCTACCAAAGTCTTTTCATCAGAGCTGCTCAACGTCCAGGTTTGTGCTGGCATGATTAGTGACTTATAGAGCGTGACTTTTGTTCGTCGAGAGAGGGCTCTGCTTCTCAATTGCCTACTGAGCCCAAAGTAACACCTGTTGGCAAGAGTTATCCTTCGTTTCATCTCTCTACTGATATCGCTGGTGGAGTTAATGCTGGATCCGAGGTAGACGAAGTCCTTCACGACCTCGACCGAGGTGTTGTCAACAGTGAAGTGGGTACCAATATGCTGGGACTGTTTGTTTGTTGACACCAGATATTTCGTCTTACCTGCGTTTACTGCAAGACTCATGCGACTCGACTCTATTTCTAATTTGGAGAATGCTGCACTGACTTCGCGTGTGCTATGGCCAATAATATCAATATCATCAGCATACGCTAGCAGCATAACAATCTTATAGAATATTGTGCCGCTTTGTCTCAGATCAGCAGCTCGAATGATCTTCTCCATAATTAGATTAAAAAAGTCACACCTCGTCTGAAACCTCGTTTGGGAACAAATGGTGGGGAGAGGTGCTTCCCGATTTTAACTGCGTTGCTGGTGTTGCTCAGTATCATACTGCATAGACGGATTAATTTTGCAGGTATACCAAATTCAGACATGGTGGAGTATATGTGATTCCTTATTGGACTGTCGAAAGCGTCTTTGTAGTCGACAAAAAGATAGTGGGTGTCGATTTGCTTCTCTATAGTCTTTTCCAAGATTTGTCGTAGCGTGAATATCTGGTCGGTGGTAGATTTTTCAGGTCTGAAGCCACACTGATATGGCCCAATCAGTTGGTTTACGATGGGCTTCAGTCTTTCACATAATACTCTCGACAGGACCTTATAGGCGATATTTAGGAGGCTTGTCCCACGGTAGTTGGCGCAAATAGTGGGATCGCCTTTCTTGTGGATTGGGCAGAGTACACTGAGGTTCCAAGCGTTTGGAATACATTCTTCAGACCATATTCTGTATAGAAGCTCGTGAATGCACTTAAAAAAAGCTTCGCCTCCGTTCTTAAACAGCTCGGCGGGTTTCTTTTAAACCTCTTAAACCATCGGCTCGCGCGGCTTTGTTGTTCTTAAGTCGTGTTATTGCTGTCAAGACTTCATTATAGTTGGGCAGCGGAACTTCAACGCTGTCATCCATAATTGGGGTTTCCGGGATTTCATCTCTATTGGCGGGATTGTTGCCATCATTGCCATTCAGAAGACTAGAGAAGTGTTCCCTCCATAACGTCAGTGTACTCTGGATATCTGTCACTAAATTCCCGTTTTCATCCTTGCAGAAAGAGGCTTTGGTTTTAGAGCCATCAGCCAGTCGTCTTATCTTTTCGAAAAACCTTTGGGCCTCGTTCCTGTCACCATACATCTCAATCTTCTCACACTCGCGCTTTCCTGCTTCTCTTTTATACCTCTTCTTTATACATCTATCTTTTATACATCGTCGATCGGAGGAGTGCTTTCTTGAAGAAGGAGTGAGAGTCGAGTGGCGAAGGCTTCGGCTGTCCGTTTTGATTGCAGCTTGTCGACGTCTAGCTTTCTTTGCAGCGCACAGATGTGTACGGATCTTAGCTGCGACAAGATAATGATCCGAGTCTATGTTAGCACCACAGATTGTGCAAATACACTCATTTCTGTTTTTACACGACTTTTTACACGAATTTTATTTAACACGAATTAAAAATAAATCTGTATTTTGTTTTTACGCGCTTTATTTTGATTTAACACGATTGACCCAAATTCTGATAATAACAATTTAAGTACTAACAGTTTTCACCGCTATAAAATTTTTAATTTTTTTGTGTAATTATTATAACTCTAATAATTTTTCAATTATTAATTAAGAGTTATATTTTCGAGCTCAAGGTCTATGTTGCTTTCTGAAGAATAATAGAAGTATATATACTATAATTCTGACAGTGAATAATAGAAGAACAACAACTAAAACTACAACATGCCTGTGAGTGGTAAAAAGCTTTGATATATCTTCGAAGAAAGAGCTTACACCGAATAAGTGTGAATCTGAAAATTCGAAGAACTTTAGCTGCTTTTCGTATCATTTGTGTGTACAATGTAATTCAGAGTAATTTTCTCTAACATTGACGAAAACAAATAGACATGAACGACTAAGTTTATCATCGCTATCATATAAAGGCTACTGATGAGTTGGTGTAGCGGCCAACGAAACAGCTGTCTAGTCTGCTGTATGATTGCCACTCTATATAAAGGGTATTGTTGTTGTTGTTGGTTGTTTTCTTCAGAAAGCAACATAGACCTTGAGCTCGAAAATATAACTCTTTAATTAATAATTGAAAAATTATTAGAGTTATAATAATTACACAAAAACTTATGAAAAGAGGTCGAATAAATTTACAAATTAATTCTCTGGCAGAGCACGGCCGTTGAAAAACAAAATTATGATTAATTTGTGTGTTTACACACAATAAAATAAAAATCTTAGTTTTCAAACAAAATATTTCATGACGTCATAGTTTAATAGCAGCAGGTTGCTGCAACTAAGACGGACAGTGAATAATAGAAGAACAACAACTAAAACTACAACATGCCTGTGAGTGGTAAAAAGCTTTGATATATCTTTGAAGAAAGAGCTTACACCGAATAAGTGTGAATCTGAAAATTCGAAGAACTTTAGCTGCTTTTCGTATCATTTGTGTGTACAATGTAATTCAGAGTAATTTTCTCTAACATTGACGAAAACAAATAGACATGAACGACTAAGTTTATCATCGCTATCATATAAAGGCTACTGATGAGTTGGTGTAGCGGCCAACGAAACAGCTGTCTAGTCTGCTGTATGATTGCCACTCTATATAAAGGGTATTGTTGTTGTTGTTGGTTGTTTTCTTCAGAAAGCAACATAGACCTTGAGCTCGAAAATATAACTCTTAATTAATAATTGAAAAATTATTAGAGTTATAATAATTACACAAAAACTTATGAAAAGAGGTCGAATAAATTTACAAATTAATTTTTAATTTTTATTATACTCCCGTGTTGCCGCGTGTAAACATGCATGTCAACAGTCGTCCCTATTGTATTTTATGTGTACTATATTGTTTTTTTGCATTCTTTTCTAAGTTTCTGAAATTGTTTTTTTTTGCATTATTTTATAAGTTTATGAAATTGTTTTTTTTTTGCATTCTTTTATAAGTTTATGAAATAAAAATATACGCAAATATTAGCTATAACGCTCCAATATGAGTTTAAAAATGGTTTATTGTATTATTTCTACAGATTTGTTAAATTTGGAACCAATCTTCTACTTTTCCATAAGTGCAATGCATTTTTTTACACGATTTTTTTTTGCACGAAATCTTTGGGAACGTATCTACCGTGTAAAAACAGAACTGAGTGTACACTGGAAGAGTGCCTTCCGTCAATCAAAACGTGATCAATTTGGTTGCGCGTTTTTTGGTCAGATATTGAGATGCTTGAATCTAGTGCTACTTATGACCATGTTTCGTTCTGCGGCGAAGTCAATCAGCCTCATTCCGTTATCGGATGTGTTGTCGTGGAGGCTGAACTTTTCGACTCTTGGATCAAAGATGTTTTTCTTGCCCACCTTAGCGTTGAAGTCACCAAGCACAATTTTTATGTCGTGAGGGGGGCAACGCTCGTAAGCGTATTCAAGGCGCTCGTAGAAAGTATCTTTGACATTGACGAAAACAAATAGACATGAACGACTAAGTTTATCATCGCTATCATATAAAGGCTACTGATGAGTTGGTGTAGCGGCCAACGAAACAGCTGTGCTGTATGATTGCCACTCTATATAAAGGGTATTGTTGTTGTTGTTGGTTGTTTTCTTCAGAAAGCAACATAGACCTTGAGCTCGAAAATATAACTCTTAATTAATAATTGAAAAATTATTAGAGTTATAATAATTACACAAAAACTTATGAAAAGAGGTCGAATAAATTTACAAATTAATTTTTAATTTTTATTATACTCCCGTGTTGCCGCGTGTAAACATGCATGTCAACAGTCGTCCCTATTGTATTTTATGTGTACTATATTGTTTTTTTGCATTCTTTTCTAAGTTTCTGAAATTGTTTTTTTTTGCATTATTTTATAAGTTTATGAAATTGTTTTTTTTTTGCATTCTTTTATAAGTTTATGAAATAAAAATATACGCAAATATTAGCTATAACGCTCCAATATGAGTTTAAAAATGGTTTATTGTATTATTTCTACAGATTTGTTAAATTTGGAACCAATCTTCTACTTTTCCATAAGTGCAATGCATTTTTTTACACGATTTTTTTTTGCACGAAATCTTTGGGAACGTATCTACCGTGTAAAAACAGAACTGAGTGTACACTGGAAGAGTGCCTTCCGTCAATCAAAACGTGATCAATTTGGTTGCGCGTTTTTTGGTCAGATATTGAGATGCTTGAATCTAGTGCTACTTATGACCATGTTTCGTTCTGCGGCGAAGTCAATCAGCCTCATTCCGTTATCGGATGTGTTGTCGTGGAGGCTGAACTTTTCGACTCTTGGATCAAAGATGTTTTTCTTGCCCACCTTAGCGTTGAAGTCACCAAGCACAATTTTTATGTCGTGAGGGGGGCAACGCTCGTAAGCGTATTCAAGGCGCTCGTAGAAAGTATCTTTGATCTCATCGTCCTTATCCTCTGTCGGTGCATGCGCACATATTAGGCTTATATGAAAGAATTTAGCCTTGATGCGGATTATGGCAAGTCGTTCGTTCACAGGAGTGAATCGCAGGACATAATGCCGTAATCTCTTGCCAACTACAAATCCGCACCTAAACTCGTGCTTCTCCGAATGGCCGCTGTAGTAGATATCACAGGATGCTTGCCGAGACCAACCCTGTCCCTTCCATCGCATTTCTTGGATTGCAGTGATATCAGCTTTGTATCTTTCCAAGATATCAATCATTTGGATAGAGGCACCTTCCCAATTAAGAGTTCGGACATTCCAGGTGCATATCCTCAAATCGTTATCAGTTTTTCGTTTGCGGTAGTCATCATCAGATTTGGGGATAATTTCTCATATTTCGTATTGGACTTTTCATTGAAAAGGTTTTGTACGGGGTGGATTTAATCCCGGCGCACAACCTATTTAAGGCCAGGTAATCCGCCGCTCAAATTAGCCGTCAAACTGACGAACGCCAGTTTGCCGTTGCCCAGGGAACACCACGTGGAGGTTTGAGTCGACTTGAGACGATTTCGACATCGATAATGCTGGCCTCGCCAGGTTGAGGCAGTAAGACACGTTGCCATGTACAGGTTCGCCCCCTGTTCCTGTTAGGTGTCACAGTAACCGATATTATTCGATAACGCCTAAGAGAAATATTTATCTGTTTCTATTCTAATTCCAAGAGCACTTGTTTTCTACAACAACCCCGAATAATACAATCAAATTTGCGTAAATCCAATCACCATTATCAATAAAAAAAGTTCTTCTTATGAAGAGGAAAGGTACGATATGCCCAATCACAAAAATCCCCAAACACTATATTATTATATATTAATATATACTATATATTAATACGCAAACAAAAAAGTTTGTGATCCCTTTTTACCTGTGTTAACTTCAACATATTCAAATAAAATTTGTATCAATGTTATTTTCGAGTAGATGTGCACAATATCTTTTTTATTCGAATATATTGTCATTAGGATAGGTAATACTAAGCAAATACAAAAACCCCTTTTTTCCCAATGGGACAATAAGAAAACAACAACAAAATACAAAGCGGTGAATGCTGCAACTCTATTGATCATCGTTGCTGTAGCATACACGAGCAAGAGTAGAATGAGAGAGAATTGCAGACACTTCAAAAGAGCTGTGTTTGTTGGTGCTTTATCTTAATTTCTCTCTTAACAAAATAAATTTGTCTCCTTGTCAGCTAAAACAAATGTTAAACTGCTGCTTGCTTCATATAACTCATGCAAAGGTATTTATAATTGTTTATTTTGTTCAATACTTCTGTTCAGGCTATGGGTTGGTGCGTTCAGAAAAAAAAAACAAAAGAAAAGCTGATTTTGATATGGCCGAGTTTCGGGCACAAGCGATACTAGTTTCAATAAAGGCCCAAAAACATTATCACTAATCACGAAACCCTAAATACAGAACGAAATAAGTAATTAAATGTTGCTATCACCATTCCGTACTAGGGAAAATACATTTTTTGTATGGGTTTTTTATGATAAAATGATTTGCCCATGTACGAAATGTTATCACCATTTTGGCGTATAATTACGTCTTACAGCGCGGTTTGTATAGGAAATTTTTGCAAGCTCATTCTAACGTTTTTGGGGGACACTTTAGAATATACCTACAGCCTTTAATATTCATCGTACAAAGATAAAATATATGCCAAAATATCAGTTATATCGTCAATAAAACAAATATCTAAATTTGGATTCTGTCACTTCTTTAATAAAGTCACAACATAGCAAAATCAAAGAAGAAAAATTCGTATTTTTGTATGGGAAAACCATGCATTGATGCTTCAGCTGCTGCTGATGTTAGGATTGTTGCTTCAGTTCGTGTCGAAATCACGAAGGCAACATCGTGTAAAATTGCGTGTGTAAAAAGAATCGTTTTACGAATATTTGTCAGTCATTCTTGGAAACTGCTCGTGTTGTTGTTGTTGTTATTAATTCACATGTAAAATTTACATATATAGATGCATTTCAGTTGCTTCCCTGTAGGAAAATCAACTAATTTAAAAGTAGTTGATAAAGGAGTTTTTTGTCAACCACACCTAGTTGAAATTCCGACTTTTTTCCATAGAACGAACTAACATATTTTGTATGGTGATGTCCGCTAAATAAATCAATTGACTTTCGTCTGCATATATTTACAACTACTTGTTAAATTAATTAAATTTAAATTATTTTTTAACTACTTTAAAATAAATCACTTAAAACCGCATATATTTTCAACTACTTGTTAAATTAATTATATTTAAATTATTTTTTTAATTACTTTAAAATAACCAATTGAAAACTATTACTGATGGCCTAAAGTTAATAATATTTGATGAAATAACATGGTTAAATATATATAAATTTGTAATCTAATAAAAATTTGCAATTAAAACATGTCAAAATCAGAGTAGTTGCCGCCTTAATATAATTCAAAGTAGTTTATCAATCACTTGTTTTTAAGTAGTATTATATACTTCATATATAATGCAACAAAAACTATTTAGAATTGAAGTGGAGGCCTCCTTAATATAATTAAAAGTAGTTCATATACTGTTTTATTTTAAATTAGTTTTTTAATTAGTTGTTTTTAAAAACAAGTTAGTTTGTTCCTATAGGTTTCCGTTGTTGTTGTTTGTTATTATTCTTATTAATCTTCAATAATATTAATACGATATGTAATTCAGATGTATGTAGCTACAAAACATCCCAATAGGCAATGAAGCTAGGCCTCTTCTAACGAAGGCGTGCATTTACTGCTACTTTTGGCGGTAAGCCACATGACTTCCTCGCTGCTTCTGCGAGCGCTTCTATGAGGCCTAATTTTTCGCTACCCAGCTGCGGGATTCCCAAACGCCTAAACGACGATTGTAGCTGTAGTTAACTAGCGAAAACTGTCATTCACTATGAAACTGTGCATGCGCAATGACCGATAACGACAACTATGATTATCGTTAACTGTTTGGGAATCCTGTAGCAGGGCAGTACAACAATTATATTTTTCCTACAAAAACTGGTTCTGCTTATATTTCAGGGTTACTTTTTCGTTAAAAGTTAAAATAGATATTAGTTCAAAAATACTGAATAATAATCAACGGCATGACTTAGAAATATTCTTATTCGACAAAAATATGTAAAATAAAATAAAATCACAGAATAAGTGATATACTAATACTGATACTAATGAGTGAATAAGTGATAATACATAAAAAGAAATAAAAAAAAATATTTTTTTAATTGTTTTGGTTAACAAGCCATTTTAACAACTTTAAGCCATTCTAAAGGAGTGCTTATCTCTTGTGCAGGCCTCTTTAAAGCAGGGAGAGCGGAAGGCTTGAAAAATTTTCTCGTTTCATATAAAAAAGAAATTATATTTGGATATGAGTGCGGAAGCACTTCGAAATCCATATGAAGGCCTGCTAGTAGCGCTTCCAACTACTGTCATTGCCGACTGGGATTGTTTTACTACAGAGACTGCGCACGGTCGTTGTGCTATGAAAACTCCATTTATTTTTAAATATCATAACAAATTCGAATTATTTATTATATTGTTATTACATTTATTCCATACTAAAAATAAATTTGTTTTGCTAGTATTAAAATTTTTAATTAAGTACGACCTTCTTTCATAAGTTTTAAGTTATGTGTTTATATAACTCCAATAATTTTTCAATTATTAAAGGTTATATTTTATCGAGCTCAAGGTCAATGTTGCTTTCCGAAGAAAACAACTGAACAAAAAAAACGGACTGAAAAATTACGTAAGCAGGTAGTCCATTCCAACAACGAGCTGTGCGTACCAGAAAAGACCGTTCATATACTGATGATGAAATTCTCGGTATGATGATTTGTGTGTTTCTCGTGGAACGACTAAACATGAATTTTTGAGACAGGTAGTGTGGTACGTTTGTTTTTATGAGTTTGTAGAAACACAGCAATAGCCTAATAATTATAAAATTCCGAAAAGAACAATTTAAGAACTTAATGACATATGGAGATATATGGTCTCGTCTACGAACCTGATACACAAAACGTACAATATTATTCACAATTACTTCCAGCTTTTTGATGTTATAAGCTAACGTGCCTGAAAAGACCTCAACATAATACGTTATACTAGACATAAGGAGAGCATGACCGATTTTATATTTAACATTTAACGGTAAATATAGATTAGTGCTATATAGTTTTCTCAAGGTAAATCCAATTTTTGAGCTCAATGCATCAATATGGGAATCAAAATTCAATTTATTATCAATAACTACACCGAGGCATTTTATACTGTCAACATATTGGACTTGCTCATAATGTAGAAAGATATTTAATTGGTCAATATGTAACCTAGAAGGGTTAAATTGAACGCACTTTGTTTTACTAGAATTGATAGTTAAGTCATTTTCAGACGTCCACGAAGAAACAAGAGATAAGTTATAGTTAACTAAAGACTTAAGTACATCTGGAAACTGAATATCACTTGAAAATAAAAGTTGTATATCATCAGCGAAAATGAATGGCTCACACGTATTTATGTCGAGGACCCTCACTATATCATTTATGTATAACATAAAAAGTAGTGGACCAAGGACGGATCCTTGTGGGACACCAGAAACAATATTAAGCAAAGAAGATTCATGACCATTATACAAAACAAACTGTTTACGTTTACATAAATACGATAACATAAGCTTACATGCAGTATTAGAGAAATTAAATTTTCTTTTAAGTTTGTGTATTAATTTCAAATGACTTATTGTATCAAATGCCTTCGAAAGATCGAGGGACACTAAAATACTAATTTTGTTTTTGTTTAAGTTTTCTCTTATAGAGTCAGTTAAGCCAAGGAGCAGAGTAGAAGTTGAGTAACCATTCCGAAATCCGGATTGACAGCCATCAACAAGAAACAGCCTGTTAGTATATTCCATTATTTGGGTTTTTATTATATTTTCGACAACTTTGGATAGTGCAGGCAATATACTTATCGGTCTAAAGTTTTCAATAGAGTTGGAGCGGCTATTTTTCGGAATGGGTACAACTCTAGCTATTTTCCAGGCTAGAGGAAACTTCGAAGTCATAAGAATATTATTTATTAGAACTAACACATGGCTCTGAATATGTGGTAGAATTATTTTAATAAATTTAAGTGGAATACTATCATTTCCAATAGCATTCGACTTAACGCTTGAGATGGATTCATTAAGAACATCTTCTGAAATATTTTTAAAGGAAAACCCGTCGATATTGTCCTCTGAATCTTCGAAATCGAACTGATTAGCAGTACTTATAGTCTGATTGTTAATAAAGTGTTTATTGATAAGATCAACGTCAAATTCTTCAGTAGACATAGCTGAAGTTAAGCAGCCACTATTACGCAACGTATTCCACATTTGTTTTGAATTTTTATTCTGGAATAAACGGGACCCAGACTTCAGTTTAGTTTTGCGAATAACGGACTTTGCACGATTGCGATATTTACAAACAATTTTCCAACTAAAGTCAGAATTTTCTTGTAAGTATGCTTTAAAGGCAAGATCACGCATAGATTTTGCGAATACTACCTCTTTAGAATGTATCTCGGTACTATTCTCATATTTAATTTTATAGCTAGTAATAGGGACTAGATTAAATGCGCCAGATAGTACACTATTTAGTACATGAAGCTGTACATCAACATCATTGGTGATGTACATTTCGTTGAAATCACTTTGGCACAAAAATGCATTTAAAGACTCATAGTTAATAGCGTTATAGTTGCAATATTCAATAAATTTTTCCTTCCGAACAATAGGAAAATCAAGGGAAACAAAAATTAATGCATGATGTGAAATCGCCGGTGAAAGCATTTGCCCTGAAAGTCTTACGATACTTGGATCACTAATTAAAACGTAATCAATAAGTAAAGTTGAGTTGTGATGATTATCGTAGTGAGAAGGGAGCGAATTGTGGACACATGACAAATTGCAACGAAAACACATGGAATGCAAGGCACTTGATTTAGTCATATCGAAAAGATTATGGTTAAAGTCACCAACAATAACAACATTACAATATTTAACAAGAAGGTCACCTAACAAATTTTCGAAAGAGATAATATCGCCGCACGGTAAATAAACAACACCAAGTAAAATTTTTTGCGTATTGTGGCATATTTCAATAAACAGAGACTCACATATACCGTATTCATTTGAACGGGACACAACTTTGTATTTGATTTTTTTTTAATTGTATTTTTTTTTTATTTATCCTTAGAGTTTACCCTAACTGGCCAGAGAAGCAGAAAAATATTAAGCGTCGACTGTTTTTGCAAGATCTTGGACTAGCCCTTGCCCAACCATACATGTCTGAAAGAAAAAAGAGGTCCGCGTTCGGCACATTCGCAGTCTCTGCAGTCCATACTTTCTGAAAACAATAATTCTTCACATAAAACGTCGTAATACAAGCCTTCCAGACCAAGTAAAGAAGCGAGGCAGATGCTTCTTTTGCGTTGAAGGAAAAAACCAGAAGGCAAAATACAATCATGAGTTGGCCTGCTGTCTCTGCCAAAAAACTATTTGTAAAGCTTATCACAACCGAAATGTGTGCACGGATTGCATTTTAAATAAATAAATGTTTTTATTTATATTTCAAATACGTACTTAAACATTTAGTAAAATATTTTTTTTATTTTAAAGTATATGTTCTTAATAATATCTACACAAAGTATATGGGTGTAGCAATCTACACCTCAACGTGGAATTCTGATTTTTTTTCAACGTGGGACTACAGTTAAACACACTTTAGTCAAGTAAAAAATACACTGATTCAAAATAAGTAATTCCTGAAAAACTCTTTTTATTTTTTTTTTTTACTTTCAGTAAAAATAGGTTCTAATGTGTTCAAAAACTTAAGTGCTCGTCGTCGAACCAATTCTTTCAACAAACCCTTGACATCACTATTCGTTCCACTAACAGTCGGCTTTTCTGATTCAGTACAATAATGCTCAGTAATGTGTCTTTTATATGCCGATGATTTCAAGAGCTTTCTAGAAGTTAAATATTGTACGGACTGCGTGAAACATAAGGATGATATCTCATCTTTATTGGAACGGTGTAATACTAACCACTTAAATCATAATTTCGAAAAATGTAAGGTCTTCACTTTTGCTCGAAAAGTAAATCCTATTGTTTGAGTATACCTCTTGTGATTGTTTTCCCAGAGTGAGTCAATTAAAACCCCTTGGTGTCTATTTTGGCCAAAAGCTTATTTTTGATATTCACTTGGAATATATTATCGCAAAAGGGAACTCCAAATTTGGGCTTAAACTCCACGACAATCTATTTTAGAGTAGTAAGATCGCAACTAGAGTATGCTTTGGTTAATTGGGTCCCCTTTTGCGATGTATCGATTATCCGTATTCGTATCCGTATCCAAAAACGATTTACTAGATTTTCTTTGAGAATACTATGCACTTAGTAAACTATGCCTACTTACTGGGTGCGTTGCCGTCTGTTAAGCTTCAGTAGTTTACTGATAGTCGAATCTTTAGTAATATTATTTTCGTTAAAGATATAACTGATGGTAAAATTGTTAGATATAATTCCTTTTAATGTCTCGGCACGTAATTTGAGAGATTTATTTAATTTATTCTATACTCCTTACCAGTGGCGTAGATAACTTTTGGTTCTGTGGGTTTCGTACAAAAAATAACCTTAACAAAATATGATAACACAGAAAACCATTATATATATATATATTAAGGTGCCTTGAAAAAAAAAAAAACCATTTGTACCCATCTAAGAATTAACCCTGATGTGTTTTATGACGATTCAAAATATATTGGCAATAACGAAAGCTTCCAGTGAGCTAAACCATTTTGCAATAACCTCTAAAAGTCATGTTTTTCGTAAATATGTTGGCTAGTGTAATAATTGTAAAAAAAAAATTGTCACAAATTATTAGCCTGAAAAAGTTCTTCTAATCTGCATTCAAAATTTTTTAAAAATTTGCAATCGCATTATATCTATATATATAAAAATCGAATGGTGTCCGTATGTTACTCCATCATTTCTGAACCGTTCCAATGGTGTTGTTGCAATTTTAAAGGGTGTGTTTGGCCAGTCATGGTTTTTAAAACTTTGTACAACATTGGATGAGCGGTTCTTGTGATATTGCAAAAATAGTGGATCCCTTTTCGCCCATACGATTTCTCATATAAAATCGCTAAAAATCAGTTTTTCGATAATTTTTGAAATAAAAATTAGCTACGCCCACTTTCAGGGGTTAAGCGCTGAGCGGATAAGCGCTGAGTCTCAGCAATTTGCTACAATACAACTCACTACAGACATTAGTTATAAAGAAATTACCTGCCACCACCCATGTTTGGAAACGGTAGGGGATCTTCCCGTGCTGAAGCGTTATACAACTCAAAAATGTATTGCTTACACATGACCTCATCTGCCTTGTCCATATCTTCTAATGAAACCTTGCGCAAAAAGTATGGGATCCAATTGACATTTCTTTGCAAATTATATACCATACTTGTGCCAAGAGTAAGAGGAAAATACTTTGATCGTCTATATAACCGTTCGCGTGTCTTGTGCAGATTATCTTCAACCTTCGTCTTTGATTTTAAAGGCACAAAGCGATGCGCTTTGATGAATGCAGCATAGTCAGCGATGCGGTAATCAGTGACGCGTCCCCCAGGACCCTCCGATATTGAAGGCAAATCTTCCAGACACGAACGCGTGATTTGAAGTGCGTGAATAAATATTTCGCCTCCACGTGCAGATAGCAAATGACTTGTTATTTTTCCACCAGTTTTTCTAGAGTTTTCAGAGAAGGTTTTACTCGGAATAATTTAAGTATGAAACATTCAAACCTTGGCATTTCAAGTAAGACAGATCTACCATTAAGTAGAAAATTAATGAGGCAGGAACTGGGACGTGATGTAACATCTACTGGCGTGACTCGGTGCTGAGCCTGACACGGCTGCATATCAGAAGCGCCACAACCACGAGGTGTACACCATTTTAACGTAACAGTTTCGTATTCAGCGCCGGCCTTGATACTAGTCGGTAGCAGCGATTCATTCCCACAAATGGACGTATGAGCATTTCGTGCATGCAAGATTTCTACATCGTAGTTGGCGCTTGAATTCGCATTTTGTTCTTCCTATATAAAGCAGCAAAAAATATTACAAACAAGTATGTGACTTCACATGTTTTACCTTCATTGGAATTCCAGTCACAGTTGTGCTCGCCAAATCATAATGAGATAGAATCAAATGGGTTAATTTATTGGAAATCTTTGGTGCACTCGTAGAGTGAATCTCAGCGGACAATTCGGGCGAAAGATCAATTCTCGGACGATTAGTCACTAATGAGTCCACATTTTTAGGAACCATATTGATAATAACCAAATGACAATGGTCGATATTCAGAAGCTTCTTTTGGGCTGACACAGAGGCGTTCTGTTGCAGCAATACAGTATGAAATATATCTTCCAAGCTCTTCATACTAGAGTTATCGCGAGCTGACGTTACACAGATCACTCTACCCTTGTTCGACATATTCTCTACCAATCCACTTACACAGTTTTCTTGTGATTGCAACATCAATTGTTGCTCTGTAGGCTCCGCAAGTGCTTCTATTGCTGCACGTAGTCCATGAATCACAGAATAGTCCCCAGCTTGTGACGTAATCCGTTGCGGTACTCCAACTAAAGCCATTGCATTTAGAACATGCGACATGTTCTGTGTCGTGTGTGCCCAGGTGTTCACTATGTGAGCCGCTGTATCGCTTACAATAAAACGAACTAGTTTTCCTTTAGGAAAAAGATCCCATACAATGCGGCAGTATTCAACAGATGCTTCTACCGAGCACGTCCACAGACTTTTACTGAACTGTGGGACAGCAACGCCGCTGGCCACAGCGGAATCAGATCCCAACGTAGGCTTTCCTTTTAAGAAATCCAACGGAATGAAATCTTCATTGGAAATGCTGAAGTATTGCGTATGATCCAATACAAAAATTGTTTTTTGATTTAAACCGTACATTATTTTGCATTAAAAATAACTTCATTTGCTTTTCGCTGTTAACAACAATTTGCCGTGAGTGTAAACATGCATTTGACACGAGAATGTCACATAAATAACTTTTACGTCCGTGAAGATAGAAACGGTTTTTTCGTCGACCCCCAGCAACGAATTTTTTTTTCAGACTTAGCGCTACGCACAGGGTGTTTATTTGCAGCAATAATGATCATTAATGAAGTCATTTGTAAATTAAACGTAAATTTTAAACAAAAGGCGAATTAATTTTAAAAAAAACTATATTAGACATTACAACTAAACATTTAAGAAACATTTTAAGACAATAACATATATAATAAATACTCTACTTCTTACGCTATATGCACTAAGATATATAAAAACTTTTTGACAATTTTCGGGTATCTTAAAGTTTTCTGCACATATACCACCTATGCACCTCGAAAACAGGTATTTTTCCAAAACTTTTGACACCAATACCAACTCTCTAGCTGCATTGGAACAGATTCCCTACCAGGTCGAAATCCATTATATAAAAAAACCGTTGCTGGCTTCTCAAGCGTTCCAAAAGTTTTCTGCACATATGACACCTATGCACCTCGAAAACAGGGAATTTTCCAAAACTTTTGACACCAAAACCAATCCTGTAGCTGCATTGCAACAGATTCCCTACCAGGTTATCATACATTTTATAAAAAATCGTTACTGGCTTCTCAGACGTTCCAAGAGTTTTCTGCACACATGACAACTATGCACCCCGGAAGCGGCTATTTTTCCAAAACTTTTGACACCAATACCAACTCTCTAGCTGCATTGGAACAGATTCCCTACCAGGTCGTCATCCATTTTAGAAAATGCCGTAGATGACCCTCTTAGGAGTTTTCTGCACATGTGACAACTGTGTAGCTAGAAAGTAGATATTTTTTAAAAAATTCCAAAATCAAAATCAAGAGCCTAGCTGCTTTGGAGCAGGTTCTATACCAGGTAATCCTTATTGAGGTTAGGAACGATTTTGGACACTAGGAAGTTTTCTGCACATATGACACCTACATAGATAAAGAGAATATATTTTTTTAAATTTTTTAATACCATAACCAACTCTCTAGCTGCATTGGAACAGGTTCTATACCAGGTCATAACCCATTTCAACAAAATCGTTGCTGGCTTCTCAGGTGTTCCAAGAGTTTTCTGCACATATGACAACTATGCACCTCGAAAACAGGTATTTTTCCAAAACTTTTGACACCAATACCAACTCTCTAGCTGCATTGGAACAGATTCCCTACCAGGTCGTCATCCATTTTATAAAAAATCGTTGCTGGGGTTCTCAGGCGTTCCAAGAGTTTTCTGCACATATGACAACTATGCACCTCGAAAGTGGGTATTTTTCCAAAACTTTTGACACCAAAATCAACTCTCTAGCTGCATTGCAACAGATTCCCTACCTGGTCGTCATCCATTTTAGAAAATGCAGTAGATGACCCTCTTAGGAGTTTTCTGCACATGTAACAATTGTGTAGCTAGAAAGTAGATGTTTTTTAAAAAATTCCAAAATCAAAATCAAGAGCCTAGCTGCTTTATTATGCTTTATTTAAGAAGTAGAGTATTTATTATATATGTTATTGTCTTAAAATGTTTCTTAAATGTTTAGTTGTAATGTCTAATATAGTTTTTTTTAAAATTAATTCGCCTTTTGTTTAAAATTTACGTTTATATTACAAATGACATCATTAATGATCATTATTGCTGCAAATAAACACCCTGTGTGCGTAGCGCTAAGTCTGAAAAAAAAATTCGTTGCTGGGGGTCGACGAAAAAATCGTTGCTATCTTCACGGACATGTTTGCACACTTTCTGTTTGCACGCTTTCTGTTTGCACCTTGATACATGATACAATTATAAGGTAGGGCATGCCATGGTGGAATAATATGACCCCTTCTACATTGATCAAGACTTGAAGTCAAGTTTCAGAGTTTGTTGGCAATTCGCCGCACATCGGAAGCGACGGAAGGGGAATAAAAACTTGTAGCTGTACCGGCAATTTTTCGTGTTCCTTTTGTTATTTTCGCGTTGTTGACAGTACTTTTTATATTATTTTTCACATATCAATGTGGGTTTGTTAGACTTCAGTTACAGTAAAATTTGTGTGTGAGTTATTTAATGAGGTTTTTGTAGATATTTTTAATAATAATATATTTTTATAGCCAAAAATGTCGTTTAAGTGGAACAAGGAGCTAATGCAAATTTATTAAAATTCAGTTTGCTTCAGTTTGCTTGCTACCTATCTCGCTTTATTTTTAAGAAAACAAGGAAAGAACACAAGAAATTGAATTCAAGTCTTGACCAATGTGAAAGCTTTCGTCGAGTTCAAAAAAGAACATCAAAAAAACTTGACTTAGTGAGTTTGACACTTCTCTCTCTGTTGCTGACGTGGCCCCTAAGTAATATCTGAACAAACCCTAAAATCTTAAATTTTGAACGCGCCCAACATTTATGATGTCTGCTGTCAAATTCGCTGAAAATCTGGCCGAGCAATCAGAAGGAAGATCAAAACGTCGATGGATTTGGTAATAAACGACACGAACACAGAGGCAGCAGAATTTTTTAGTCTCTCTCTCTTGTTTTTTTATATTTTCTTAAATTAATTTGTGAACTTAAAATTCCGTTTATTTAATATTGCTTTTAATTAATGTTTGAAGTTTAAAATCAATAAAATTTCAATTCTAAAAAACTGCCTCTTATGTTTATGTTGCGAGTAGCAACAATTCTAAAAAATTCTGTGGTTGTGTTAGCGGAGCGCTAGGACTGCGCCGCCATTATGTCAAAAAAAGGTAGCTCAACAAGACGGGACGAGTGTGCCCATTGTAGTGAGGCCATGATACAATGATAAGGTAGGCCCATGATACTAAGTGCTCTCACGCGTCAACGAAGAGTGGATAATGAGAAGCAACATTAATGTCAAAACGACGAATTTCGTAGAAATTGCAAATGAAGAAAGTATTTTATGCTTCCAAGTTGCAAACAGTGCGGTCGCGGGTATTAAATTTGTGCTAATTTGAGTAAAAATATTATATAAAAAGTGTAATAAAAACTATAAAATGTGAAAGAAGTCTTGAAATTGCAAAAAAAACCTGTAACACTTTTAACCTAAAAACAACTGCGAAACGTGAGCATACATAGAAATTCGCGATGAACAACTGATTTAGACATCAATGTAGCTTTATTCTGCTTTCAACTCCATCCCTTTCCGTGATGACCTTACCTTATAATTCTGCCATGTAGTGAGGCGAATGAAATTGATAATATGGTGCAGTGCGACGACTGCGGATCATGGTGGCATTATGGATGCGCTAAGGTTGATGAAACTGCGTCGGCTCGAGAGTGGGTGTGCCGTGGATGCACAAGGGAAGTTGCTAGAGACACGGAAGTGGATATTACGGCGCAAACGATGGTTGGTGCTGATCAAACCATAATCAGAAGGCAGGAGGCAAGTCGTGCTCAGAGTCATTCGTCCAGCAAAAGCAGAGCAAGGTTTTTTGAGCTTGAATTGGAGAAGCTAGAAGAAGAAAAGAAATTAGAATACCAATTTCTAAAAGAAAGGGAAGTTAAAGAAAAGCTATATTTGGAAAAAAAGTTTGAGATTCTGAAGCAGAAAGAAGATGACTGTAGTGTAGGTAGCGTTAGAAGCTTGGCGTCAAATCGTCGTATTGAGAACTGGGTCAGAACAAATGAAGGGTGCTTTTTGGAGCAGGCTGTGCAGGGTCCAGCTGCAAATGTTCACACAGACCTGTGTAATAGCACACTTACCCAGAACCAGAAAGCGTCGCAAAAAGGTTTATCAAAAGATTTGCCTATATTTACCGGAAAGGCTGAAGAGTGGCCAATATTTTTCAGCAATTTTGAAAACAGCACAAGGCTGTGCAATTTTTCAAATTCAGAAAATTTGATGCGGCTTCAAAGAGCTATAAAAGGCGATGCATATAAGGCAGTATGCAGTCAGCTGCTACTTCCATCTGCAGTTCCAGATGTAATCAAATCGTTGAGGATTTTTAGTTAGTAAAAGTTACACGGTTAATTACGAATAAGCTAGACAAGCGTTCTGGTCATTTGCATACTCATAATAGGACGCAAGGTGAAAGAAGTTATTCAAAAGATTTATCACAAGGTAGCTGTTATGCCTGTAACAAAAATCACAGGTTGGTTGATTGTGATATGTTTGTAAAAATGAACTACAATGAAAAGTGGAGAGTGGTAAACGAAAAAGGCTTATGTGAGATTTGCCTCAGGCACTTGAAAAAGTTCAATTGCAGAGAACTGACAATGTGCACAGTTGAGGATTGCAAGGGACGACACCATAAGTTACTTCATAAGGTTGCAGAGACGCAGAAGCATGAATCCCAAGGCACTTGTAATGCACATCAATGTAAGCAGGAGGTGTGGTTTAGAATAGTTCCAGTAACGCTCTATGGTCGTAATAAACAAGTTAAGACTTATGCATTTATGGATAGTGGCTCATCGCTTACATTATTGGAAGAAGAGCTTTCTAGAGCGCTCGATTTAGATGGAAATCCCGAACCGATTTGTTTGAAGTGGACGGGCAATACAACTCGTTGGGAAGAAGATTCTAAAATTGTTCCTGTTTCGATCTCGGGACGTTCCAGTGCTGAAGTAGCTTGTCAAAGGTACTCGATGCAAGGTGTGCGAACTATCAAAGAACTGGCGTTTCCAATACAATCGCTTAAAAAAGAGCAGATCTGTGAACGGTATTCTTATCTAAAAGGGCTACCACTCCCAACTTATAACAAGGCGAAGTGTAGTATTCTGATTGGACTTAATAATGAAAAGCTGTCCTTGCCACTTAAGATATGTGAAGGCAAGTGGAATGAACCTGTTGCTGTAAAGACAAGACTTGGTTGGTGCTTGAGCGGAGGAGAAACAGCTTCAGGCGATGAGCGTGGAGTTTACCATAGTTATGAAGACTGTGAGTGCGATAAGAACCTGCACGAAAGCGTTCAAAAATATTTCGTATTGGAAGACAATGGCGTGACTAACGCCGTTGATACGGCAGAAGAACAACGTGCCAAGGCAATTTTAGAATCGACTCCAAAAAGAGTTGGCGAGTCTTTTGAGTGTGGATTGTTATGGCGTTATGACGACGTCAAAATGCCGGATAGTTATGCCATGGCTTTAAGTCGATTAAAATGTTTGGAAAAAAAATTAAAAATAAATCCTTCGGACTTAACAACGGTTAACAATCAAATCAACAGTTTAGTTGCAAAGGGCTATGCTCGAAAGTTCAACCAACTTGAAGCAGAAGACCGTCAAGCAAAAACTTGGTACATACCTACTTTTATTGTGACGAATCATAACAAGCCTGGTAAGCAGAGATTGGTATGGGATGCAGCGGCTGCTATACAAGGAATCTCATTGAACAGCATGCTACATAAGGGTCCGGACCAGCTAGCCGTTCTACCTGAACTCTTATATGGTTTTCGAACTAATAAAATTGCTATATCAGGAGATATTGAAGAGATGTTTCACCAAATTCGTGTTCGAAAGCAGGATAAGTGTTCTCAAAGATTTTTATGGCGCGAAGGACAACCAGAACGTAAGCCAAATATTTACAAGATGCAGGTACTCACGTTTGGGGCGTCGTGCTCACCAAGCATTGCGCAATATGTTAAGAATGTCAACGCTAAAGAATTTGCCCACGAATACCCCCGCGCAGCTGAGGCAATACTTGAACACCATTACGTGGATCTACTTGACAGTGTTGCAACAAAAGAAGAAGCAATTTGTCTGGCGAAAGATGTACGACACATTCAATCCCAAGCTGGCTTCAAGATAAGAAGTTAGCTGTCGAATTTAGAAGAGGTGCTTAAAGCATTGGATTGGTCTGCAAACAACGATGGACGACCTTTAGAGAATTCGCTTATGGTAAATAATGCTGCAAAAGTTTTAGGCCTTTGGTGGAAACCAGGTGAGGATGTATTAACCTTTTCAGTAAGTCTCTTGCAATCGCAAAAAGAAATTTTATCCGGCGATGAAGTTCCTACCAAGCGTCAACTATTAAGAGTTCTGATGTCTATATTCGATCCACTGGGATTCCTGTCGTTCTATATGGTAAAGCTTAAGATCCTTTTACAAGATGTTTGGAGAATGAAGATAGAGTGGGATGAAGTTATATCGGGTCAACTGGAGGAAAAGTGGGAAAACTAGAGGCGATTATTGTGTAAAGTTGAAGACGTTTTCATTCCAAGGTGTTACACATCGTTGCCTATCGATTGTAACATCCAGCTACATATTTTTGTGGACGCCAGTGAGGAGGCAATGGCCGTGGTTGCGTATCTTTGATTTTTTGACGGTATTTCAACGGAGTGTGCCTTAGTTGGTGCTAAAAGCAAGGTATCTCCTTTATTACCAATGTCGATTCCACGGATGGAGCTGCAGGCAGCGCTAATGGGTTCTCGAATGGCGAGCTTAGTTTCCCTAAGCCACAAGCTTAAAATTGAAAGGAGAGTATTCTGGACGGATTCAAAGAACGTGCTGCAGTGGCTGAGATCTGACGCACGCCAATACAAGCAGTTTGTGATGTTCCGTGTAGGAGAAATCCAAGAAAAGACTAATCGAGAGGATTGCAGATGGGTTCCCTCAAAGTTAAACGTAGCTGAAGAAGCCACCAAATGGAGCAAATTACCAAGTTTTGACAAAGATAGCAGATGGTTCAGAGGACCAAGTTTTTTGTACGACAATGAGGACAAGTGGCTTATTGAAGCGGTTCACGACATCAGTGACATGACCAAGGAGGAAGTTCGACCTAAATTTTTGCTAGTTGCAAACCTTGTAAGCAACGCTTTACAGATCGATTTTCAACGGTTTTCTTCCTGGGAGAGACTTCAGCATTCAACTGGTTGAGTTTTCAGATACACTCAAAATCTTCATAGAAAGGTGAAACAACAAGCTCCTATACAAGGACCGTTAACGTTACAAGAACTCGAGTCAGCTGAAGTATTTCTCTGGAAAATGGTGCAGAGTCAAAAGTATGAGGATGAATTGATCCTGCTGAGACGCAACAGGGGGTTGCCGAAATCGAGCCAGCTATTTAAATTCTCACCATATTTTGACTCTCATGGAGTACTTCGTTTGAAAGGACGTCTCGATTACGCTGATTATATCGATGAATGTCCAGTGCAAAACGTCCAGTGTTATTACCAAGAAAGAATGTGGTGAGTTTCCTTATAGTAGAGTTTTTCCACCGTAAATATAAACATTCATGTAATGAGACGATTGCTAATGAAGTCAGGCAGCGGTTCTGTATCCCAGGTTTACGGGTCTTAGTAAGGTCAGTTAGATACAAATGTTTAATTTGTAAGCAAAACAATGCTGCTCCTAAATATCCAGAGATGGCACCACTACCAAAAAGTAGACTTGCAGCATTTCAGAGACCATTTACATTTGTGGGAGTAGACTATTTTGGTCCCTTTTTGGTTTCCTCAGGAAGAAGTTTAATCAAGCGCTGGGGAGTTTTGTTTACGTGCTTAACAGTTCGAGCCATTCACCTCGAGATGGCTTAATCACTATCAACGGATTCCTGCATCATGTGCATCAACAATTTCATGGCTCGACGAGGTACTCCAAGGGAGATATATTCCGATAATGGCACTAATTTTCTAGGGGCAGAGCGAGAGCTGAGAGAGGCTTTTAAAGCTATTAACAAGAATATCATAGTTGAAAAATTTACCACGTCGGAAACAAGATGGTTCTTTAATCCCCCATCTGCGCCTCATATGGGAGGTTGCTGGGAGCGGTTAGTTGGATATGTAAAAAAGGTTTTGAGGGAAATCTTTAAAAATCAGCGTCTCAATGATGAAATGCTTCACTCTCCTCTAATCGAAGTCGAAGGAATAATCAATTCACGCCCACTGACATATGTGACGCTGGATAATGAAGCAATCACCCCTAACCACTTCTTGCTGGGTTCTTCGAGTGGTTTTAAGTTGCCAATGGAGTTCGATAGTCGTGAGTTGATGTCAAGGAAAGAATGGAGAAGATGCCAACAGATCTCAAATTTATTTTGGAAACGATGGTAAAGAGAATACCTGCCTACATTGACAAGACGTACAAAATGGTTCGAAAGGGCTAAGCCAGTTAAGGAAGGCGACATTGTTTTAATTGTGGATGAAAACCTACCCAAATACTCCTGGCCTAAGGGAGTCGTCGTCAATATCATATATTCCAAAGATGGTCAAGTTAGAAGAGCAACCGTCCGCACAACTAATGGGATTTACGAGCGTCCAGTGGTGAAGCTAGCTGTTTTAGACGTCAGCAAGGAAACCGATAGTAAATAAGCAGTGGCTTCCTTACTAGGGGGGAGAAATGTTGCTGACGTGGCCCGTAAGTAATATCTGAACAAACCCTAAAATCTTAAATTTTGAACGCTGAATTTTGAATCTGGCCGACCAATCAGAAGGAAGATCAAAGCGTCGATGGATTTGGTAATAAACGACACGAACACAGAGGCAGCAGAATTTTTTAGTCTCTCTCTCTTGTTTTTTTATATTTTCTTAAATTAATTTGTGAACTTAAAATTCCGTTTATTTAATATTGCTTTTAATTAATGTTTGAAGTTTAAAATCAATAAAATTTCAATTCTAAAAAACTGCCTCTTATGTTTACGTTGCGAGTAGCAACACTCTCAATATGATAAATCATATAAATAAATGATGAATTGCAATGCAAATAAATTTTGTTAAGTTCGTGTTTTTTGTGCAAGTAAACAAGATTTTCAGTTTATCAAGCTATTATCAGTTGAGACATTGAACATTTTTTCATGGCATTCCGTATGTTCTTGACAGGCCGTCTCCACTTACAATATTTGATCTCATGAAATATTTCATGATATCGATATCGCAAGTGTAGACCGCACGTTTCATGAAATTTCTCATCTCATGAAATTTGTCTCATGAAATATTTGAGCTGTCAAAATATTTAAGTATGGGTGTGTTTGTGTATTGTTTGCAATTATTCGAAAAAACTGCAAAGTCCCCTTTCACATTGGTCAAGAATTGAAAGCAATTTTTTTTTACGTTCTCTTTTGTGCTTGACGAAAGCTTCTACATTGGTCAAGAATTGAATTCAATTTCATATCTTTTTTGCTTGTTTTCTTAAAATTTAAAGCAAGCAAACATAAGCGAATGTAGCCAACAAATTAATAAGAGAGAGCGAGAGATGCACGACGATACACAAAAAATAAAATGAACTAATCTGAGAAAAATGCGAAAAGAACAAAAGGGAACACGAAAAAATTGACGGTACAGAGACATCGAGACCGTCAACTTTTTCTCCCCTTCGTCGCTTCTGATTTGCCAACAAACTCTGAAAATTGAATTCAATTCTTGACCAATGTGAAAGGGGTCAAACGTTCAGTTTCGTGTAGGCTTATGCTTAACAGTTCCGGAGACGGAACGGACATGGAACGTTTCCTTTACAGGCCGGTTACCCCCTAGCCACACGTGCCAGTTCGAAGACAGTAATAGTTTGAAAAACTCTCACTTTTCACTAATACACTCACACCTTGACATCAGTGGCAGTCCACTGGCAACAACTTTTACTGAGACAGTGAATTTTGACAACCACAGCCAGTGCGAAATCAAAGTAAGGAAACAGTGTTGTTTTTTCTCCCTAAAAAAATGCGAACTGTTTGAGCTGGTTGTTTGTTGAACTGTAGAGGAAAATTGTAATACTCCAAGTATAATTTCAACACAACGCTTTGACAAGTCTTAAACCAAATTGAACACAATTTTTTGTTCTTTTCAGTGAGTGTATTTCAAAATAAAGAAATTAAGTAAAATATTGATAATTTATTTAAAAAAAAACTTAAAAAATTTCATATTGTTCAAATATTAAGTAACAAATTTGTAGCATAAGAAAATATATGTAATAATTATCTGGTAGTTTCGCGGACAGTTTCGTGAACAGTTTCGCGGACATGCTTATTTTAAAACATAGTAAGCATAAATGATATTTAAAATACTTTCATTACTTTTACTCTAATACAGAGAACTGTCGGAACTGATAGTTCCGCGGACATGCTTATTATGTTTTAAAATAAGATTACCAGATAATGCTTATTATGTTTTAAAATAAGCATGTCCGCCATAGTTGCCAACCAAAATTCCCATACAAATTTTTTTTTCCCACAGCAATTAAAAAAAATTCCCACGTGGGATATTTTCGCAAAAAAATTCCCACAGCAATTTAAAATCTCACCAAAAATCCCACAGCCAATAAAAATTCTCACAAAAATTCCCCCAGCCATTAAAAAATCTCACAAATGGGAAATTTTAGAAAAATACATCAGTCATAAAAAAAATTATAGAACATATATAGAGATCTTATCTAAAGATGTTTTGAAGAGAGATTAATTTTTAAAAAGATTAAGTAAATAAAAAACAGAAAATAAAACATACAAAAAATTTTATTTATTAATAATAAGGTAATTGTAAGGATTGAGATCAAACGCTGATGTTTTTAATGAACATAAAAAAAAATTTTTTGGGCCAATTTTAGTTTGAATATATTTATTTAAGTTAAATGGAGTTGTTTGGCCATATCTTTTTAATTGCAATTTTTAAATATTAAAAATAAAAATTCAATTTTTTCCCGACGTTTCGTCACTTTCTTGGCGACATCTTCAGGGGAGATTTTTTAATTTTTTATCTACAGAAACATATATGAACAATTTTTTAAAAACAATTAACCAAAAACTTACTTTACATTAAAAGATACATTAAGTTAATTTTGACAATAAACCATTATTTGAAATTACAAAAATTTTACATGACATAAACTTTTTTTAAAAAACAGAAAAATTTATTTGAACACAAAATTTAAGCGAAACTATTATAGCCTATACGTCAATTGCTACTGCATAGTTGTTGTTTATATTGTCAGTGTCTTCTTTGAAATTTATTGCTCTGTCCCCTTTTTGTTGTATTCTTAAACTTTCTAATGTCATTCTTCTTTTTGTTTTGTTTTCAACGTCCAAGATTCTTACAGCCTCAAAATCAGCTGTATGGCCTGTAGTCAATATATGTTGTGCTAGCGCTGTTGTTGTTTTTTTGTCCAGCTTACCTCTACCTCCACAAAAAAAACTATATTAACACATACAGAAAATTTCAATTGACGAGTCCGTCCGCAACTGCACCACGACTTTACGGACTACCGAAAATACACAAAACGGACGTCCCCCTACGACCCATATCTTCATCTATTAATGTCCCTTGTTACAAATTATCAAAGCACATAGGACAAATCTTAAAACACTTAATATCTGACGAATATAATATCAAAAACTTTGTTCAATTAAAAGAAAAACTAAAAAATTTTACACTGACACACGAGGAATAATCTACACACATTCGATCTGTGCCATCTTTCTTTTTGACAAGCAATATAGGGCTGGCAAAAGGTGAAGTACTTGGACGAATAACACCTGCAGCAAGAAGCTCTTTAATTTTATCGCGAACTATGTCTCGCTCGACAGGGCTTCATCTATAAGGGCGTCGACAAACTGTTCTATTTAAATCTTTGAGGCGAATTTGAATTGACTCAACATTTGCAAGGGAGCTAGGAGTTGCATTGGTAAAATTAGATTTAAATTCATTAAAAATTAAAAGTAATTTTGGCTTTGCATCAACAGGGATATCTGTATCAATATTGTCAAAATTTACATCACTTGACTTTACGTTGCACACATTGACAATTTTGTAATCTAATTTTTCAAATTTTAATTGATATGCTGTCATTTTCACTGATAAACCTTGATTTAAAATTTCACGTCCTATCATTATATTATAGCGCAAGCAATAATCAGGCAGCACATGGAAAAGTATCTCTAAGCTGATTTCATTTATTTCAACAGTTGACAAAATTTGTAATGTGCTTATTACATTTGTCTGTCCGATCCCAGTTATAGTGACTAATCTGTCAAATCGTTTCCCACCAAAGTTATAACTAACTGATTCTTTCATTAGCGAACATTCTGCCCCCGAGTCGTAATAAAACAAAAATCGCTCACCTGATCTGCGCAAAATACCTGAAGGTGCCTCCAGTACGCAAAAATCTACACGTCGCTCTTCTGCATGACTTTTCTGAAGGACGTTGCTAATCTTGGCTTTGTCATTAAGTTTTGGGCATCGAGAAGCAAAGTGTCCAATACCGTGACATTTGAAGCAAGTCACTGTTGCTAAAGACTGATCTGCTGTTGTCTTGCTTGAAAAACCTCCATGTGAAAAACTTGACTTGATGTCCTTTTATGAACTATCCTTTTTCAACCTGCACACTGCCGATTTGTGGCCCATCTTACCACAGTTAAAACATTTAAGCATTGTCTTTTGGCGCTTCATATGAAATCCCTCATCCTCTTGGAAGTTGGTTGGAAATTTTCTTTTTAAAAATGACATCGCTTTCAACTCCTGCTGTAGTTGCACTCTGGAACCAATTTCAGTAGTGAATGAAAGTCGTTGCACCTGGGGCTCAAATTGTGCAATATGAGCCAGAACAGTTGAAACAGCTATTTGTTCAATCGTCAAATTTTTCCATTTTGTCATAACTGATGTCATCAATGTTGCCGAATAGGACGCTAAGCTTTCACCATCCTTGGGGTTACTGCTGTATAAATTAATTAAAAACGCTGCCGCCGTTTCCGGACACTCAAATCTTGAGATGAAAATGTCCTTGAAATCGGTCCAGGTCATTCCAGGGAACGATATTTGCGAGAACCAAACGGAGGCCTATCCTTTTAAAGCTTGACTGAGCGCAATCATCAAAGAAGCGCCCTCCAATGGTTGTTCAGACATGCACATGTCGACAGTTTTAATCCATGCACGTGCATCAACGCTTACTCTGTCAGGATCAAAATCTGGAAGCTGCTGCACATATTTCTTTGCAACCGGCGCCTTTACAGCTTGCAGCAATGCCAAAAAGTTCCTATTTTGCTGTTCCAGGAGTAAACGCCATTTTTTTTCACCATCATCCTTCTGCTGTTGTAAGCCAGGGCACAATCCCACTTCTGATGTCGCAGAAACCTCTACTTGCGGAATATCTGCAGTATTAAAGGCATCCATTATCGTTAGGACAAGGCACATTTTCTTTATTTCAAAATATACCTTGTGAATTTTTATTTTGGAAGATTGCATTTCGATATTTACATCTGTAAAAATTGGAAGAACATAATCTAAGAACATTAAATACAGTTTTGTTATTGGATCAAAAAGTTGTTCCAATATTTCGAATGCGTGTATATTTTCATCTTTTTTCTCAGCGAAAACTCCATCAAGGGAGTAAAATGTTTAAATTACTCGTTGTACACATTTATGTTATGATAGCCAACGAGTAGGTGCAGGATGAAGAATTTTTTCCGTGCTAAGTTCGTACATTTCTTGCAGTATTTTTAACTTTTCTATTCTTTTGGAAGAAGAAAAATAGATAGCCACATTTTTCAGAAATGTTTCCAAAGCATCTGGTAGCTCTTGGCAGGCGTAGGATACACAAAGATGAAAGGAATGGCAAATACATTTCATCGCGAACAAGTCTTATGAAAGGAACGTATTATTTTAGGAATTACATATTGCAATGTAAGTGTGTATATTTACTTGGTATGTCGCTTTTTAACAGCGTGCAAAGTGAATTGCGAACTCCAAACATTACAGCTGCTCCGTCGGAACCAAACCCAATCAAATGTTTCTTGAAATCAATTGAATTTCTCTCAAAAAAATCTAATAAGAATTTATGATTTTAATTTCTCATTCATTTGAAAACTTTTAAATTCTTACCAATGATTACATTGTGTAAGTCTATTGCTTGTCCTTTTTGAAGTTCAAATATTTCCAAAAAATCGTCATGGGCTTGAAAGTTATCGTCCACATATCTGGCTACGACTGCTAACTGCTTTGTACAGTCAATAGCGGTAGACTCATCACAAACAATCGAAAATTGTTTAGTTTGAAGAGTCTTCACCAAATGCTGTTTCCTTTCAGCCCCTGAGACGTTTTTTATGAGACACCTGGCCTTCGTTCGTCCAAGTGTGGTTTTGTGTTGTGGACTTATTGTGTTAACGAGACCATTTAAATCGTTTGCCAAATTTTCCGATAAATTGGTGTGAACAATAAATTGCGCCATTAAAAGCTCGTTTTTTCTTAATATTTATATCTTCCAAGGATATACATGAAGTATATTTTTCATATTTTTAATATGTTTTGCTCCCAACATATGCCTTTTTGCTTCTTCCTTACCGGCCGTTAGTTTTTTACCACCACAAGCACGGCAAATAAAATGGTATTTTGAATTTGGATCAGCTTCCATCCAATTACAAAACAATTTATTGCGAAGCCATTCTTTTTGAAAGGCTTTGACTTTTGAGCTTATTCTATAAAACATATAGAATACAAACCAAAAGAAAAAATTTTATTAATATATATTTTATTACTTTTTGGTTCGGTTCAACTGATCTTTCGAGGACACATCCGACAGTTCCTCGATGTCTGAGTTTTGATCAGTAACTTCGGTTTGCAAGATTAAATTCGAACTAAGAGCATTAAGCTCGTGCCGTGCGAGCTCTAAAATGCTGTCGTCTGAGCTGTCTGTCGTCGATACGTTGCTCCTGTTCAACTCTAATAAAGCTTCAGCAGCTTCTACAGTTAAAGCAGCAAAAGCTGTCGCGGAAGTTGAAGCACATATGCATGTATTCGTACTTCTTGCCATGCACTCTACACAGGCCACATTTTCTTTGCTATAAATTTATTACATTTTGAAAACTGATAAAGTTAAAAAATTCTATATTCTTACGTCTGCTTCTTAAAAAATATGGAAATATTTTCTGCCTGCGGAGTTTTGGGCAGCTTCCTCTTTCTTCCAGCCATTTTTTACAATTAATTATTTTAAAAAGTTTATTATATAATAATAACTTGTTTATATGCACTTTCAAATATTAAAGTTTATTATTCAAGAATATCTTATTTATGTGCAGTTTTAAATTTTTAAGTTTATTTTTAATAATAACTTGTTATCCACTTGTTAAACACACTCGTTAAAACGCAGCTTATAAAATCAAAAAACTCAACTATGCAATTCGAACACAAGGAACTAATTAAAGGTTCAAACGGTTGCAATTTGAAATGCATTGTTTTTTCTTAAGATGCGTTCGTTTTTTTTCTGTGGGTGTACTAATTTGTGCGTTCGCAAAATTTGCGTATCTAATACCGCTAAGTGTCAAAATCAGTTGAAGTGTACACCCCTAAATTAACTGATTGCATGCATTTAGATTTTAATATTGAAACCTAAAAGTGCAAAAAACATTAAAATATAGTACACATTATTTATTCGCATTCAAATAAGAAAAAAAATGCATGGGAAAAAAAATTCCCACAAGCATTAAAAAATCCCTCATTGAATTAAAAAATAGCATGGGAATTCCCATTTCCCACATCGGGTATATCAAATCGATACTGCAAAAGTTGTCAGTACCGAAATAAGTGTTTGAAATTAACAATATTTGTAAAATCGTAGAAATTTATAAACAAGTGTTCTCTGAATCGCCCACGCCATTCTGGACATATTTTTTGGCGTAGAGTGCTACACACTGAACAGTTGATGAGGTTACTACGTGGAATCGCTACAACTACATCGCATTCTGTTCCACGCTTAAGTCTTTAATTAACAAACTTATCTCTTTAAAAACTTCTTATTACTAAATCTCACTTTAGAAACAAAGTGGCTATAAGATCTCACAAAACCTAATATAACAGAATAAAAAACATTCATTAAACATTTTCTTAAACTAATTGTTCTGTAATCTTGCACACATGCTTATATACACAACTATTAGTATTATAACAAAACAAAGATGAATAAACCGCCGGACGCCGGCACGCAGACTTTTGTCTAGCAACCATTATTCTTAAGGGACAACTCTAAATCGTTAAAAAATACTTCAAATCTCCTTATAATAACCCGTATTAATAGTGAAGAAACTATTAGTTTAAAGTCTATTAAAAAAAGTAATTGACAACGTATGTAGTGGCGAAGTTGACTCGTGTAAAAAGCTTAGTGACGGTAAAATCCTAATTATAACTAAAAATGTACTTGAAGCCCAAAAATTAATCAAATTAGCCGCTATCAACCAACAAATTCAAGTAGACGTTTCTGAACACTAACTAAACGAATGGTGTTATCTATTGCAACGATTTGAGAGGAATTCCTGAAGATGAAATCCTATTGGAATTGAAACAGCAATTCATTACAGACGTACAAAAAATCAATAAAAATGAAGGAAATTTCCTCAGAGTAACTGGGCTTATTATTTTATCCAAGGTTGATTTATAAGGTTGTCCCAGGGCTGATTGCACTCTCTTCTCAGTACCCATAATTGTCAAAACCAACCAATTTTGCGAATGACTACGAAAGAAAAACGGATGATAATAGAGAGCACTTGCAGATTTTCTATGAGATGTCAACTTCGATTTGACAATTATGGGTACTCGCTCTCTCCCTTGCGACAACCTTATAAATCAACCTTGATTTTATCTTTTTCAACCCTAAATCTTCCTGATCAACTCAACATCGGATACCAAAAGATAATAGTATGTTCTTGGCATGTCAAACGTAAATTGCGCCAATTAAAATTATCGTCAATTTGTTTGTGAAGTTGATGCTTGTTCTTAGTTTACGTGGAGTCTTAAGTTCTAGCAATCTCTGTGCACTATGTGTGCTCGAGAGAGCGGTTTTATGCTTGTTCTTCTCCCATTTTAAGCACAGAAAGTACGGAAACAGAGAATAGTGTCCCACAAGTTACACAGTGTGAGTACGGAAACACATCTATTGATCCTGAAACCAATGATACATGCTGTAACGACATAGCATGCATAAACTGCAAAGACAACAATATAACCAACGATTAACACAATGTATTCGACAAAGCATGCCCAATATTCATCAAGCATAAGGAAATGCAAGCTATAAAAACTCTTAAAAAAACAGACTTAAAAACCGCTCATAAAATTTACAACGATAGACACCAGCTAGACTCCGGTTCATACTCGTCTGCTCTCCGATCAACTGCCAACACCTCTCAACCTACTCAAGCGTAGCATAATAGTTCACCAACCACATGGCTGAATTATAATTGAATCACGATGTGAATTATTCGTGCATTGGTTGAACATGCAAACTGGTGGAACTAGATAGCTCCGGGACATGTTTTGGCTCAGAGAGAACTGCTACGTATGAACATGTTTAACAATTAAAATATATAAGGAAACATTTTATATAAAGAATGTAGAATAGGGTTCAATATATTATGTATATGAGTCAATATGCATATTTTTCCATAGCTGATTTTATAATATATATTCATATCCTTAGCAGATTATATTATAAATTTAGTACACAAACACATTTTTCCCTTCTACAGATCAAAGGAACGAAAAGACATGTTTCCGCGAACTAGTTCCGTTGTACGAAAGAGTCGTTCCATGTTCATTCCGGCTCCGGAACTGTTAAGCACAAGCCTAGTTTATACTAACTACAAAAAGTTTGACACTGTAGTCCATTAACTAAAAATCTTTACTGTCAAATTCAAAATTTCTACATAATGCAAAATCTTTAACTAACAGGTACCTCAAGATATGACAATACCAAAAAATATTTATATCCAAAATAAATATAACTATATAACTTTTGCTGAATTTTTTGCATTAAATGTACAAAAATATAGTCAAGTAACAACTATCTGTATAAATGCTCAATAGAAATATTTTTTTTTTTGTTAAATTTTCTATAGATAAATATTAAGATTCGTTAAGAGTTAAGAAATATTTTGGAAAATGTTAACTCATTATAATTACAATTTAGAACACAACAAATCTGTTGGGAATTAATACAACATATCTAGAAAGATCATAAAGGCGACGTCTTAATTTGAACCGGCTATTGTTGTTTGTTTGTATATTTAGTTTCAAATACTAGTTAAATTGTGCAATATTTTTATATTGCTAAATAAAATATTTTACACAAAATGGTTAATTGTAAGAAAACTCTTTTTTAATTATTATGCAAACTATCACATTTACTATTGAAATTTAAAAGTATTCACATTAAAGCTTGTATTATTTGACTTTTATTTTGGAATTTTACTACTCTTGAATTAATTACTTAATCTTAGTGGTAATTGAGTGTATTAAAAAATTTTCCGCTTAATTCTTTGAGCTTCGAGAAGTTTGGTTTTGTGTGGTTCTTTACAGTTACCTTCAGCACACCTTTTTTGAATTTTTTTTTTAGAATCATTTTATCATCTTCAACAATTGACAAAAATGCAGGGACAGGATATAACGATTATCGCTATCAATCAATCATTTTATAGCAATAATTTTTTGATCAATATTTTCTCGATCAGAAATAAAAGTTATTTTTTTATCGTTATTTTTTCAATCAGAAATAAAAGTTATTTTTTGATCGTTATTTTCTGATCAGAAATAAAAATTATTTGTGATCGCTATTTTTTTTCAGTCAGAAATAAAACTTATTTTTGAATCGTTATTTTTTCGATTAGAAATAAAAACCATTTTGTAATCGTTATTTTTTTTTTTTTGATCAGAAATAAAAGTAATTTTTTTAATCTGATCGGATAAATATCGAATTTCTGATCTAAAAAATATCGATCAAAACGAAATTTTTATTTCTAATCGAAAAAATAACGACCACAAAATGATTTTTATTTCTGATCGAAAAAATAACGATTAAAGAATAATTTTTATTTCTGATTGGAAAAATAACGACCAAAAATAATTTTTATTTCTGATCGAAAAAATAACGATCAAAAAATAATTCTTATATTTGATCGAAAAAAAAATTGGTCAAAAATAATTGGTTTAAGGTGATTTCTATCTTAAAAATCATAAAAAAAAAATCATCTCAAAAACGGGATCTCTGACACCCTAGCGTCATATTAAAAATAATTTAAATTTACATTTAAAATAATTTTCAATAACTTTTCATACATGGTCTTTTGATCTGAAAATTAAAAAATAATCCTTATTTTCCAACCCTGCAAAAATGATTTAACAATGAATTTCATAATTTTTTGTTTTAAATGTTTTAACAATAATTTTTAATAATATATAGTTCTTTAATATTATGTGCCTCGTTTTTAAATGAAATTGTTATTGACGTATATAATTCACTTTGCAAAATATTCTTAGGTAAAAACTACTGGAGAGCACATTCAAATGTAAATGTTCTACTTAAAAGCTCTAGTCAATGAGAATCAAAATTATTTTAAGCATTAGTATTATAGTTAATAACGCTCAATATGGATTTAAAACGATTAAGAAAATTAAAAAACTAAAGCTGAAACTGAATTCTGAAAACTGAGCGGAATTTGAATTTTCCGCTTAATTCTTTGAGCTTCGAGAAGTTTGGTTTTGTGTGGTTCTTTACAGTTACCTTCAGCACACCTTTTTTGAATTTTTTTTTTAGAATCATTTTATCATCTTCAACAATTGACAAAAATGCAGGGACCGGATATAACGATTATCGCTATCAATCAATCATTTTATAGCAATTATTTTTTGATCAATATTTTCTCGATCAGAAATAAAAGTTATTTTTTTATCGTTATTTTTTCAATCAGAAATAAAAGTTATTTTTTGATCGTTATTTTCTGATCAGAAATAAAAATTATTTGTGATCGCTATTTTTTTTCAGTCAGAAATAAAACTTATTTTTGAATCGTTATTTTTTCGATTAGAAATAAAAACCATTTTGTAATCGTTATTTTTTTTTTTTTGATCAGAAATAAAAGTAATTTTTTTAATCTGATCGGATAAATATCGAATTTCTGATCTAAAAAATATCGATCAAAACGAAATTTTTATTTCTGATCGAAAAAATAACGACCACAAAATGATTTTTATTTCTGATCGAAAAAATAACGATTAAAGAATAATTTTTATTTCTGATTGGAAAAATAACGACCAAAAATAATTTTTATTTCTGATCGAAAAAATAACGATCAAAAAATAATTCTTATATTTGATCGAAAAAAAAATCGGTCAAAAATAATTGGTTTAAGGTGATTTCTATCTTAAAAATCATAAAAAAAAATCATCTCAAAAACGGGATCTCTGACACCCTAGCGTCATATTAAAAATAATTTAAATTTACATTTAAAATAATTTTCAATAACTTTTCATACATGGTCTTTTGATCTGAAAATTAAAAAATAATCCTTATTTTCCAACCCTGCAAAAATGATTTAACAATGAATTTCATAATTTTTTGTTTTAAATGTTTTAACAATAATTTTTAATAATATATAGTTCTTTAATATTATGTGCCTCGTTTTTAAATGAAATTGTTATTGACGTATATAATTCACTTTGCAAAATATTCTTAGGTAAAAACTACTGGAGAGCACATTCAAATGTAAATGTTCTACTTAAAAGCTCTAGTCAATGAGAATCAAAATTATTTTAAGCATTAGTATTATAGTTAATAACGCTCAATATGGATTTAAAACGATTAAGAAAATTAAAAAACTAAAGCTGAAACTGAAAATAATTTTGAAGATAAATGTTACACAAAATATTTTAAGACGTTTGCTTATTAGTGTGTTTAAATAATATAATAAACTAGAATTTAAACCAAAAAATAAACAAGAAGACTTTTTGTAAAAATGGAATTTAATTCAGTTTAAATTTTAATGAAGGTAAGTACAGGAACGTCACCACTTATTTTACATATTTTTTTATGTTTATATTTAGGCAATTGGCAGTGAATATATTTAAAGAAATATATATTTAGAAATGCTCATTAAAATGTAGATTTTAAAGTTATTCTTATCGATAATAAATCTACTTTACATTTTCTAAATTTTAGCAAAATATTGTTCTTTTTATTCGATTTCTTTGGCTTAAAATCACTTAAACTACATAATTTTGAAACATCATTAAAAGCACGTATGTATTTTTTTTATAAATATAAAGATTTTGACAAAAAACAATTTTTTAAATCATGTATAAATTTTAAAAAATACTTCATTATCATCAACATAAAAGGCGTATTTAAACAGGTATAATATTTTTAAATAATTTGAAATAAAAAATAACTTAGGCATTATCCAAAATAGACAAGAATTGGTGGGTTTTTTGTTCGATTCTCGTTCGCGGAATGTGGTTAGCTTAGTAGAATTGAAGTATGGGTAGGCTTAAATATTGTCGAAAATTGTTGGCGATTGCAAGTATTCGTTATTTTGATAGATAATCGTGCCATCAGGTGTTTCGATTGTTTTAATCATTGTCTTACAGTAGAAACAAACTTTGGAGTTCATGAGATGTTGAAGTATGCAGTTGCTATAAGAATAAAGTAAATATTTTACAAACAAAAAATATGTAAAGAAATTAAAAATTTGAAATGAAAAAGGCTCCAAAATTTAACGTTGTTAAACACTGCAATAAAGCCCGATTGTGTTGCAATAGAAATTTAGATATAGTTTAATATGGAACGAAAAATCTTATTTGCGCCGTATTAAATATTATTAACCCTAGATCACTATTGCTGAGTTGCGTCACAAATAACAATGGGTGTTTTCCACCCACTTAAGAAATTCTCAGTTATTAGGTTATAATTGCTTAACTCTAAGAAAAGTGTTTGTTTTAAATAAATTTAGGATTATTTTGATCACTTTAAAATATTTTTTATTAAAGAAATTTATTTGTTGGAAAAATTTTAAAGAAAAAAAAAAAACAAACAGAAGGTTTCGAAAAAAGCCTGATATTTTTGCAGTTTTAGGGCTGCTTAAATATGTAAGACATGATTGTATAGCTGAAATAAAAATTATATTAGTAATTTTTTCTCTGTAAAATTCAAAAAGTCCAGGTAAATGTGTACGACTTAAACAATTATATTACTCTTCTGGAGGAACAATCGTCTGAAGTTTCTAATGTTTGAGAAGACGTTGCGTTGAAGAACTTACTGGAGTTAGTGTAAATTTCAATTAAGTATCCTAGGAAAATGTATATATCGCAGTCAGAAATTTAAAAATTATAAAAAAAAGAAACTTTTAAAAATGTTAATTTTTTAATTTTTATTTAATTCATGATGGAGCAATAGTGCTTGTGTTTTGATATGTTGCTTGCGCATAGATGTACATTGTTGTTGTTGTAAAGTAACAACGTGAAGTTGGCGATGACGAGAAGCATGTAAATGATGTTGTTAATACGATGATTTGAACTAAGTTTACTATGGGCATAGAGTCGATGATGAAATGCTAAAGTAGAGGGGGTGGTTGCGGTGTCGAAGAAAATAATGCGTTAAGCTATGTTTCCCGAAAAGTGGTGTGATTTGTTTGTTGGTACAATTATGCTGAATATTTGAAGGCCACGATGAGGTGATTCAAAATATTTGGTGCAACAGGTGCAGCTGAGAACGAAAGCAATAAATATAATGCGACGATACCAACAACAACCGTTTGGCGAAGAAAGTTGTGACGTTACAGCAACCATATTTTTTTATTTGTGGGCGGTGAAAGGGGGTATGGCAAACATTTTTTGCAGTAAACCATCTCGTGCTCGAAAACAATCTACTGCCAAAATTTCAGCGTAATCGGCCGAGAAGTTTTGGAATCTTAATGATTTCTTGAAAGTGGGTATAATCATAGTGCCACCACGCCGATACAATTGCCGACGCATACGAGGCATACAAACTCAATGACCAATTCTCAGTCTTATACGACCAAACCCGTCTGAAATATAACATTTTCATTGATTTTTGTGCGGTAAAAGAGGGCGTGGAAATAGATTTTTGGTACAATTGTCGAAAGTAACCATACAAACTAAATTACCAAATTTTAGTCTCATACAATCGAAACAGCCGGAAATATTGCATTTGTATTGATTTGTGGGCAGTAAAAGAGGGCGTGGTCAAAACTAAGTATGCAATAATCGAATATAGAATGAAAGTAATACACGTTTTAAGTTTGAGAGAAATCCGTTCAGCCGTTTAGATTTGCATAAAAGTCAAACAAACAAGCAAACAAAATGGTTTTTATTAATATATACAGACTAGTAATGTCGTGTGGCCTTAAAACGCCAAAATTAAAAATATCTAGTGATAGGTAATTTTGTTTAATATTAGGGAATATATTTTCCTTTGAACCAAGAAAAGTTTCCGAACTTTTTCCAGCTCAAAAGAGAGAAGAAGAACAAGTGCGCTGGAAGAAATTTGTTCCAGCTTCATAATAGAATAATAATAAGCAGAATAAGCATCAAAAACAAGAAGCAAATGTTAATTTGTCATTGGAGAGTTGAGAACCAAAAGGTTTCATCTAAGTCACAAATTGTTGAGGAGAGCATTTTTAAAGTTCGGAGCCTTTTCTAGCCTACCTAGTTAAAGCATTTAAAAAAAAAACAATATAACTCAAGTTCAATCAATTCTTTATTAGAATATTAGTTAAGAAAAAAATAAGCATTAAAAAAAGAAAAAAATGCATTTTAAAAACTTCATACTCAGGTGAACCATTCGGTTCTCATCGAAAATTTTTTTTTCTTATTTTAAGATAAATCAGAAATTTGCATGAACACATTTTTATAAAAAAACTAGCTTTTACACGGCGCGCTTCGCTGCACTCCGCGCTAGTCTCTTGAAAAGTGAGCGTATAGTGAGGCCACGCCCTTATCCAATTATTTTCAACTATTGTTGTGTCTGTTTGTTTGATGGTAATTTATTAAATGTCCATATTTGTACTTAGTGACTGCCGCTTCGATGAATAGACCCTACATACCAAGTGTGGTATTTTACTATCAAAGCATGTACAATTTTAATGATTTTTTAAAGTTTGTGCGACTATAGTCGCACCAATCGATCCATTGTGGATATTTTATATGGCAGTGGGCATGTCGATGAGCAAAAAAATAGTTTTGGTGCCTACATACCAACAGCAGTTACTATTTAACATTTTAAAGCTTAAAAAGAAATCACCTCCAAATTTTAAGCATTTTTGCATTCGCCTTAGAATTGGCTCCAGATAAATCCTTATAGAACCTTTTGATACTGTGATTGATTATCTCAGAATTTTGTGTTTCTTTAATAAAATGGGTGAAAGCAAAAGATGGAGACCTTCGCAAAGAATAAATATCAATAAAAAACGCATTTCACAAAAAAACCCAGATGAACCCCTCTAGTTCTCAGCTCGCGATTTGTTGTTTGCTTATGTAATGCGATAAAAAATTAATTTACAAATTGTTAAATATCAATGCATATGAATACATATCAATAAATAAATATAAACAAATAACAAAAATAAATAATATGAATAGCAATTAGATAATTGCTGAGATTTGTTGCTAACCCATTCCAGCCTGATGGGTAAATTTCATACCTTTATAAGTATTTTTTCTTTTAGCGTTCAAGACTAAATGCTTGGAGCTTTTTGTTTGAAATTTTGTGGAGTAAGAGAGAATGAATGGGACTTCAATTCTTTCTTGAACCATATTGTGAAATTTTCGCATTTAGTTGCTCTTACCCATGGTAAAAATACTTAAAATTTTTTTTTGAGTATTCTCCATCATTTTGAAGTTCCAAAAAAATAGAAGATGCTTGAAATTCCAGTAGTTTTCCCCGGATCATGAAGGTTGTAAAGCAATCTATATTCTGTGAAATTTTGGTATCAGCCGGAGTATTTATCTGTGTTTTATAAGCGATTTCCTTGAAGGGGTGACATTTCACCCTTCCGGCACTAGGTGTACCAATATTACATACAATTCTGAAAATTCTATGTTTTTTCATTTTGGTGCAAGGTGCAAAGGTTTTTATTAAAACATTTTATAATAACTTTAACATTAGTGTGCTATTTTTTTTTTTTTGGTGGAGCTTCGCCATTATGGTATTTCAAGAAACATGGTTTTGGATGCAGGCATACATAAACTGACCATTATTTTTTGTGTCAAAGCGGGACGCATACGAAATTTTGTGCATGAAGGTGCCATTATCCAACTGGCGGAAGTCCGTGGAAGCCCGCGAAGAGGAAGGAAGAGAGGCGCCTTTTCAGAGGGAAGAAAAGGGAGCAGGAAAAGTGTGAGCGTGAGAAACTACAGGTATAATGGGGCAAGAAGAATGCACAAAAATTTTATCAACAGGTTAAGCATCTAACTCAAGGTTTCAAGCCCGGAGCATCCAATTGTAGAGATAAAAATGGAGATCTGGTTACAGATACGCACTGTGCGCTGAGATTGTGGAGACAGCACTTCTCCAACTTACTTACTGGCAACGATTTTAACCAATGCTGCCCATGGAGAGCACAATTCAGCACCACCAATCAACGATGACGGAGTGGAAGTACCACCATCTAGCCATGAAGAGGTTCGAGTTGCTATCCAACGACTCAAAAACAATTAAGCAGTGGGTGCTGACAGCCTGTCAGCTGAATTGTTTATGGCGGCGATGAATTGATTAGGCGCATGCATCAGCTCATCAGCAAAATATGGCTAGCAGAAAGCATGCCCGACGATTAGAATCTCAGCGTACTTTCCCCTATACTAGGCAGTCATAAGTTGTGATATTCACTTGTGAATGTGTGCATGTGTGTGGGCTATGGTCCAGAATGTGAATGTCTTTTTGTGAGTGTGGGGCGGGGCTCACCTTTTTGAGAGCTTTTGTTTTGATTGGTGACCAGTCCAGAGCTGTGATGGGCTAAAACTGGGAGTAGCTGGGGTGTAAGCTACGAGGTCTGACCAAGGACTTTAAAACTGGTACCACGGGCAGTCAGCGGCCCCCGGTGTATGTCTGGCTTCTGCTGGCATATACTGGGCTGACTGGATTGGGCTGGCCCTTCGGGGAGTCTTCGTGGTGGCTGTGGTTTACCACCCATATCGCGGGCAGAGCTATCTAGCTCGGTGTGGTTTGCACTCTCAAACCGGGCGCCATACCTCTTAGTATGGAAGAGGTTTTAGATAGGCCTCCACCCTCACCAAGGGTTGCGAAGTGTCATCACAACAGCTCAAGGAGCTAATTTGGTACCTTTGAACCCTAAAAGGGGAGCTGACCGACGCTTTGTATTGGTCCCAATTGTTTTGGAACAACGTTGAATTAAGCCTTCACGGCAGGTGTCAACGTTAAACACTGTACTGTGTGAAAGATTAAAGCCGATTACAAAAACACGATTGGACCTTATCAGTGTGACTTTCGACCTGGAAAGTCCACCACAGACCAGGTTTTCACGCTACGATAAATCCTGGAAAAAACCCAAGAAAATCAAATTGACACACATCATCTCTTTGTCGATTACAAAACTGCTTTCGATAGCCTGAGAAGGGATTGCCTAAACGCACCAATGTCTGAGTTCGGTATACCTGCAAAGTTGATTAGACTTTGCAGGATGACGTTGAGCAACACATGCAGCTCCGTCAAGGTGAGGAAATTACCTTCCCGAATACCGAAAGAGGTTTCAGACAAGGCGATACACTGTCTTGCGATCTCTTCAAAATAATCATGGAGGGGATCGTACGAAAAGCCGGTGTGCATCGCAATGGCACCATTTTCTACAAAGGTGTCCAGCTCCTTGCGTACGCTGATAATATTGATATTATCGGCAGAAACAAGAGAGATGTTACCGCTGCTTTCACCGCTATCGAAAAGGAATTAACCAAAGTAGGTTTGACGATAAATGAGGGTAAAACAAAGTATATGCTGTCTACAAATAAGGCAGCGCGGCATCTAGACTCCCAAGTTTCATCCGGCAGCTATAACTTTGAAGTAGTCAAGGAGTTTGTATACCTTTAATAACAACATTTAATTAATGGGCTTCCACGCCATTAATAACAACAACGAAGTCAGCCTGGAGATATAGCGAAGAACAGTAATTGCTAATTAGTGCTATTATGGGATCCGTAAGCAACTAAGTTCCAGAGCCTCTCTCGATCGACAAAACGAACACTCTACAAGACGCTCATTCTACCTGTGCTTCTTTTTGGCGCTGAGGCATGGGTAGTTTCGCAAACTGACGCAGCTGCTCTGAGGGTGTTCGAGAGAGAAGTTCTTCGCAATATCTTCGGTCCTGTTCGAGTCGGCGATGACTATCGCATCCGAATGAACCACGAGCTGTATGAGCTCTACGAACACATTAACGTAGTTCTGCGTATAACTGTGCAGCGACTACGCTGGCTGGGTCATGTCCATCGTATGGACGACGAAGCTCCAGCGAAAAAGGTGCTCGAGGCGAGGGTCGCTGGTCAACGACGACGAAGGAGACCATGCCTCCAATGGATGGACATGGCCGAGGAAACCCTAACCGTACTTGGTGTATCCGATTGGAGAAGGCGCGCGCAAAACATTGGCGCCTGGCGAGAGCTAATGAGGTCGGCCGAAGCCCGAGCACGGATTGTTATGGCCATCTAAGTAAGTAAGTTTCTTGTTTGTTATATCTAAAATCAAAATTTTGTTATGAAATAGTATTTAATTCAATTGCGAAAAATTTTTAGAGTGTGTTTTCCCTTTCATTTCTTAAAATCTATTTGTTTCCATTTATTTTTAAATCTTAATATTGAATATTATTATTAATAACATTTTTTGCAATGTGAGTATTTTGCGCTTATTTTTGTTTCTTGAATAAAACTTAATATGTATGCTTATTAGACCTGGCGCAGCGTTGCATGAAATTTTTTTTTTGGAATTTCTTTTGCGGGTAGCGGCTAAAGTATGCCATTTGATGCCAAAATTAACTTATTTCAATTTCAAAACGATCGGAGTATGTCAAGCCGTGCCCCAACGAGGATATATATAGACATATATTAAGATATTTGAGGTTTTATTAAAAAAATCGCAAAAATCCAATTTTTATAAAAATCAGTAAAATGACATGGAAATATTTTCTAAAAGTATACCTAATACAGATACAAAATATGGTGTGCTTACGTTTAATAATTTGGTTGTTACTAAATTTTTTGTTTGAGGCATGCATTTTTGGAAATTTCGAGTTTGAGTATTTTAATGATAAAAATTCCCAAAAATCCAAAAATTAAAAATTTTAAAAAAATAATCAAGATGTGAATCTAGAACAGTTCTGAGCCATTTTGTGCAAAAAATTAGAAAAACCAAAAATCGGATCAAAAAGTTATAGCCGTTGAAACTTGACTTTTTTTTCAAATAACTTTAAAGTGCCCTTTTCTGACATATCGAACACAGAAAAAAATCATAAAAGATCAAAAAGCAAAGATTTCTCATTTAAAATGACTTCAATAATTCTGAAAAATATATATCTGATTTTCTTTCGCAAAATTTTGAAATTTCATTAACCAACCAACCTTTTCATTATCCACTATTCGTTGACGCGTGAGGACACTGAGCCAACAGGCCCTACCCTAGAATTCTGACATGCATAAAGTGATACTTTGTGCTGAACTATTTTGTTTTTTCGAAACGTCAAGCGGCAAACTGTTGTTCGACAATAAATGCTTTTTGTCTCAAATTTATTGTTTTTATGTTCTGTGTGCACACGTTTCAAACAAATAGTTTTAATTAAAAGCACTACTAAGCAATTTAATAATTTAGTAATTAATAAATTTAATATTTGGTTATTTATCTGTCAAAATAAAGTAAGCGTAAGCCGCTCAACTGAAGTAGCATAAAATATTTTCGCTACCTAAGATGGCGACCGCTCAAGGAACGTGTTGTGCGAGCACTTTATGCAACATACCATTCAGCCCGAAAGTTGTTCAACAGCTACGTAGCAAATTTCCCGCTGAATGCAGCCAATGATTGAAACATGGTTGTACCTGCTGAACGCAGCAATTTATTTCTGCTGTTTTTGACAGATGCGGGTACAATTTTTGTGAGAGAGGTGAAAAAAACGCTTTCACCTGGTTTTCTTACACCATGCCTTGTTCATGACTTTTCTATTTGGGTGTAGCCTTATGCGTGGAACAGAATGCGATGTAGTTGTAGCGATTTCATGAATTGACCTCATCAGCTGTTCAGTGTGTAGCACGCTACGCCAAAAATATTTCCACAATGGCATGAGCGCTTCAGAGAACACTTATTTATAAATTTTTTCGATTTTACAAATATTGAACACTTTCAACACTTATTTCGGTACCGACAATGTTTGCAGTATCGATTTGATATACTCAATCCTAAAAAAGCATTATTAGTACAATTTTCAGAGCAGCGTAGTACTCAAAAGTTAAAGTTAGTTTAACTTGCGCTACAACTACGAGCCGCAGACGTACTACACATTTGTGCGATTCCGTGCATTTAGTATATTTTAGCTTTTGACAGGTCATACTACGTACTACAAGCGACACCATTCTGATTTCCACTTTAAGGGTGACGGCCTTCTCGGCCTTTTTCGCCTTAACGACCATTAGGTGGAGTAGCTTTAGGTGGAAATTCATTAGAAACTTGACTTCAGCCATTAAATTCCCTAAATTTGTAAATAAAAATTAATATTAAATTATTTGTAGTTGCAAGCGTCGATTTCAAATAAATAATAATAAAACTGTCGAGTTTGACAATAAAAAACCTAGAAGAATAAGTTTAATAATTTTACTATAAAATTTGTTGATTTTTAAAATTAAAACTAATGTTCAAAATCAATAGAAATTTTAGTAATACAATTGGTAAATTTATTTAATCGAATAAATGTAATCGATTGTTTTCGATAAAGATTCGTTCTTGCACATCTGTATTGCTGCTGCTATATCTTATTATTGTGAATTCTCTCATGTAGTTGCTTGAGGCGTATGCGTAGCATTGCCATATGTTTTTTTGAAAATCCTGTAATTTTCAAAAAAAAATCCTGTATTTTTAGAGAAAATACTGCTCTTATAAAAGGACTAAAAACAAATATTTTAAAATTTTTTTATTATAACATTTTTAATATTTTATTTAAAGTAAGTTACAATTTTACAAAAATATCACTTTCTTGTTAGGTATGCAATAAAATTAACAAAAAAAAATTAAATAATAAGTTTTTAAAGCAATTCATTCGCAATGTTGAGGTCATTGAACATATCGCACACTAAATACAAAATAGTCACAACTCAATATTTACAAATTGTTACTTTGTAATTTTAAACTATTTGTAGTGATCATATACATTGAATGTGGCACATCAAATAAATTTTTTACTAGAGCCTAAAAATTTAAAAATTAAGGCGGTCTTCTCATTCGAAACCCGTTTTTTGGACCCTCTTTAAAAAATTCTTATTTGAAAACGCAAAGAATAATTGAAAACTTTTTTTATTTATTGTATTACAAAAGGTTCAAAGTAAATAAAAAAATTTTTTTTGCCTCGATACGTGGGCTGTTCAAAAAGTAATGAGACTTCAAAGTTGGTGGTGAAAAAAAAAGGTGTCGTCACGGCGGCCACGATTCCGGGTCTCCGGAGCGTCTGAAATGAAAAAAAAACGGGGTTATAATCAGTATAGATGTAATTCTCGGGTGAACCTCAAGCTTAATTTTGTGATTTTTTTGACAAAATGGCGGCCATTCAAAAAAAAAATTTCAATTTCGGGTTTTTTTTTGTAGTTTAGTGTAAAAAAAAAATAGTAAAAAATGTTTTAAAATTATGGTCGAGGTTCACCCGAGAATGGTGACAATTCTGCGTCGATTCCACTTTGTTTCATGAAAATCGGTTCAGTTGAACTGGAGATATCATGGCCGCCAGTTCGAAAAACGTGGGTTCGAGATAAACGCGTTTAAAGTTTGAAGTAATTTTTTTGTGAAAAAAAAAACAAAAAATCAAAAATGTTTAAATGCAGTTTTAAAGAGCTGACAATTTTTACTTACAAATATTAGTCGGCGATGCCAGCTCCATACAGGCCACCTTTCTCTTTTTCGTAGAAACTGCTTTCTGCTGCCCTCTCTGCTCTGCGAGCCGTTCTGCCAGCTTTTGATGATGCCGCAGCTCGAGTCTCTGATCGGTTCAATCTGTCTTCATTGCGGGATAGTGCGTATTCGTATGCGTTTTTGCCAATCGCAATACCCATCAAACCCATAATTTTAAGTATGGGTATAAAACCGTCGTTGAAGAGGCACGTTGCAATGAAATTGGCCACTTCGATGGTGCGTGCGCCTGAGATGATGTGTTTGGGCGAAAGTGACCAAAGAACAGAATTGTAGGACTCATTGGAATTCTGAGTTTCAGATCCAAGGCATCTTTCAAGCAAATTATCTGCCGACAGCGCTTCGTAAGCTGGTTTTATTACCTCCATCACCTTCTTGTCCATCAGACCTTGCTTCACAAAAAAGGCTGTATCTTCTAAAGTATTTCGAATTTCTAAAAATCCTTTTAGGGGCATATTCACAACTACCCAAGCTATAAATAAATGCAAAAAAAAGTTGAAAAAAAAAGTTGCTCAATGAGAAGACCCCCTTAAGTTAAAACATTAAATAAACGACAATTTCCTTATCTTACCAGGTTTTGCTAAGTATTGTCTATTTGTAATTTGCAAAACACTAGCGAAAAGAAATTAACAAAAACGATGACATCAACAATGACAGGAAAAGCGCTGCCACATGATCAAATTTTTGAAAGGATGTAAAAAGTAGTAGCAACTTTATTTGCTACTTTTATATAAGTACTTACATATAATTTATAAATATAAAATTTTTATTTTTTTTTATTCAACGAAAATTAAAAAACTGGATTAAAAAAAAATCTGCCCAAATCCTGGGAGAAATATGATCCTGTCTAGCTGCTCAAAATACTGCCCAAAACAGGATAAACTGCCCATATGGTAAGGCTGCGTATACGTACAAATTTTTCTAAATAAATTTTCTGATCATTTAGTGGTCATCAGGTAATATCTTTTATATCAGTAAGTTATTGGACTGAGCCATATGGTGTTAGTTTGAACTCAGTGCAATTTGCAATAATAACGCTTAATTTTTGTTTCTGAATTAGTCAACTTCAATGGATAGAAATACCTCGTTGGAAAGACGCTTTAGTTTGAATGGAACTCATATCACCAACCCAATTGCAGAGTTAACATGCTTAAATATAAATAATAGAAGGTAAAATAATAAACTTTCACGTTATTAGAAAATATTTTCAACAAATTTACAAACGTATATAGCACACCAACAAGCTTTCAATGGGGAGGCACACCTATAAGCCCGAAAAATCGCAGTAATTATAGTATTTGTTTATCAAGCAATGGTAAAAACAATCAATACAACAAATAATTTAGCCAAAATGGTAATCGTTCCATTTCTTCCCGCTCCAATAGTACAATTGATCCAAGGTAACTGAATTTTTTTTATCTACAAATTTAGGTTTACTTTATTTCTACTAAACACAGAGTTTATGCTGATAATTATTATTATCACTATTAATTATTATTATTATGATAATAATGCTGGTAATATTATAACTGTGAACCGCTTTCTGAAGAGCTAATTGAAGAACGTTGGTTTAAGCTGAGCACTGCAGGTCGTGAAAGTCAATCTTCGAGCTGGAAAGATGGTGAACTGGCGGAAAATTTGTTTCCAGAAATCGAACCGAAAACATCAAGCAGCTATGTAGCTATCATACGAGGAATGGCCAAGTATTACCAGGTAATTTTGTTAAAAAAGCTAAAGTGATAAATTTTGACACAATATCAGTTTTACAGGCTGAACGTGCCAATGCTTTGCTGCAAAATGCAACAGAAAAGCAACTTGTGTTGGACACGCAAACATTAATTTCCATTATTGCTATTACACACCTACTCAAGGAAAGTACCGATCAACGCTGGGATCTGTGCAATGATTTATTGCAACAAATGGCGCAGCAACAAACGTATCCCAATGTGGGTTATTTTATTTATTCAGTTCTCTATTATTTCAATTAAAAACCTCAATATCAAGGTTGATTTATAAGGTTGTCGCAAGGGAGAGAGCGAGTACCCATAATTGTCAAATCGAAGTTGACAGTTCATAGAAAATCTGCAAGTGCACTCTTTTATCATCCGTTTTTCTTTCGTAGTCATTCGCAAAATTGGCTGGTTTTGACAATTATGGGTACTGAGAAGAGAGTGCGATCAGCCCTGCGACAACCTTATAAATCAACCTTGCTCAATATAACATTTACAACTTTTTTTCATTTAGTGCGTTTTCCAAGAAGAGACCAAACGAAGTCAAGGTAAAACACATATTCATCTAAATGGACATCGTGTCATAGTGGCGCGGCTTTGTGATCGTTTGGATTTCTATAAACGTATTACAAAGGTAAACAAATCGACTGGGGCTTCACGTCTGCTTATAGAAGAAGAAAGAATTAAATGCATTAAATTAGTGATTTGTGTAAATAATTAAAACTTCAACTACACTTGCTCAGCTTATTTGCGTAGTGGTTCAACTGGTAGCATTGGCCTTATGCGTCAACAACAACAACTTGCAACCGATGCACAAAAAACCCCAAGAGAGGAAATGAAATGCACCCTGGAAAGTGTACGTTTCGCTCATCAACAGCCCATCACTTGCTTGGAAATCTCAAGAGCCAAAATCTCCACCATAGAAATAATCTCCAAGTTACAAAATATAAAGATTTGAAATATCAAATTAGAAAATCTCCAAAGACAAAATATCCAAAATCATAATATCCAAGCCAAAATCAGCAAATTTATTTTTTGTTTTAATTATAATTCAAACATTTACATATTTTTTGTAATTTTTAATTCAATCAAAATTGCTTTGGAATTTTTTTCATAATTTCATTGCTTTGAAATTGATGTTTTATCGTTGTAAAAGAATACAAAATTGTATGGATCAAACAAACTATGACATTGACATTGCCGTAAACTTAGGCTTAGATTAATTTAGTTTTAATTTTAAACTTTAATAAACTTTTAACTTAAAAAAATTAACTAAATCTTCAAAAATGTAAATTGAATTGATGTTGTTCTCGGCTATTTTGGGTTTGGCGATTAAGTTTTTGAGATTTTGAATATTTTGTGCTTTGGAGATTTTAGCTTTGGATATTTTGGTTTGGATATTTTGTCGTGGATATTTCGTACCCAAGCCATTATTATAACGTATTTTCTACTCAATGGCTCGTTACCTTCGGTCGCGAAATATCTATTGGCACTATTTGGCACTTTAGTGCGTTGAGTGGTTTAGGTCGATTGCAAATTTATGCTTAATAACTTTATATATAACGCGACTAATTACTAAACATCTATTCCATGATATCTTTGGTGGCAATATCAGTCGTTCAAAAAAATTAATATATTAATAAACGGGATTTTTTGTCGAAATTAATTTTTTTAAAAATGTTCTTTTTATATTTTTAACAAAATAGTCCAGCTGCAAAATTATTTATTTCAAAAAAAATATCCCAATATTACTTTTCTTTCAAATTTATAGAAATGATTGGAAACTTAATTGTTTTTTATATGTATTTTTTACAGTTTTATTTGTCTAGTTTATTTTGTGTTTGAATATGATAAAGATTAAAGAGAGTTTCTGTTTTTAAGATAAAGTGCAAAAACTTTTTGCAAATTTGTTCATCAACCGTCAATATTCATGAGTGTAAAATAAAAAAAAAAGAGATGTCTTCATAGGTATCTTAAAAACGGAAAGTCCCTTTTACAACACCTAGGAGAAAATGTTTTGATTGGGATAAATAATAATTAAATCTAAATTACAAAAATAGCGTTTTTAAATAATAATTTAATAAACAGCATTTCAAAATTTATTTGTAGAAATAATGTTTCTTAGTAGTGGAGTGACTGGATATAGTTGATTAAATATTGTTGTTGGTTTGCGTAATCTAGAAAAAAAAAAGATGAATGAAAATAAGAATACAAAATGTGTTGGATATATTAAAATAAGAAACATACCTGTCACTACTTTCGAGCCTATTGAAAAATTTCTCTTTTTGTGTCACTTCTTTATAGGCTTCGATATTCGGCGTCACACCATAAGACCTGTGCGAGTACCTGTGATGTAGTAAATTTAAATATTAATATTATCATATTATTTATTTATATTATTTATTATTATTAATAAATAAATTAAATAATAGCTGTGTTTTTTCCAAGCGATTTGTAAAAAAGAATTCTTTTGTATGAAAAGTCGCTTCATACTCGCTTAAATAAAACATGATGTTGCTAGTTGTTTTAACATTTTTCATCCAATTCCAATTTCCATTTAGTATTAATTTTATTTTTAATTTAATGGAGTATGAAGGGGCTTTTCATGAAACACTGTTATTATTAAATATCGACGCCTTTATATAGAAAGGGCGTATCTCAAAAGGCGCTATTTCAATAGGAGAAGGAAAAAAGTAAAGTTCTATAGTTTAAAATTTTTTTTTCAAACGCATTTTTTTATTTAAAACTATAAGTAGTATGATGATGTAAAAACTTTTTTTATCAAGTTTTTTATTCTCCTATAAAATGAAAAAAAAAATTGAGATAGGGCCTTTCTATATTAAGGCATCGATATATATGCATTTCCACGCCACTTTTGAGGTATGCATTGTGGCGCGTTACCGATTTTTTTTTGGTGTTCGGTTCCCCTGTAGGCCTATATCACCATTATACTATATACTACATGTATGTATATATGTATATATATTTATATATTTGAGCTGTAAAGATAAAAAAAAAATAACATGAAAAGAAAATAATAAAGTATACCCGTGTAGGACTTAAGCAGAAGGAGATTAAGTCAGAGAGCGTAACATAACTGGAAATAATGGTAGTGATAAAATGAAAGCCGGTTCAATGATTAAATACGTCCGTTATGGACGTGGCTCCTCTCATACAACTAGAATTATTGAAATGATGAAGCTTTTGAACTATATCCCGAGCGACACGGGAAATTTACTAGTTCAAAATATATGATGATATTGACATAAAACAAATAACTCAGAAAATGAATTTGCCGGAAATTTTGAAATGTGATATAAAGATGTGTGACACGTAATATTTTATTTTTAAAATTGGGTTCAGATACTTCTCGATTAAAAAATTTAAGAATGAAGTATATTCTGCCCCTTATAAATAGAGCTAATAAAATATTACTGCCACAATTATCACAACAAAGTATGGCTTGATATATGACATTTTTGTAAAGAAAAATTGGTAAAGTCCAACTCTGTGGCAAGCGCCATCAAATAGTTGGACAAATATGTTTTCCAATTTTTCAATATATAAAATGAAATCCTCCGGAGGTTTAATGAGGTTAAAGTTTTCGCAATTGCTTTGCTATTGTGAAGAGAAATTCATCCGAAATGATTTCTTCTCCAAAATATGGCAATGGATTGAGGCAATTGTGTTGCTTATAAAATTTAAGATATAGCTAGCCACACACATAGGCAAATGCATTGTGCTTAAGAAATTTTGCTTCATTTATATCAATATCAACTTGCACTTTTTGAAAATTTTGCCAAGATGATCTTGGATCAGTGTGTCATTGCAAACACTTTGCAGAACATCATTTATCGGCAACAGTGGCATATTAAAATCCGGAGAGGGCTCGCAATTTCCTTTGACAATTACATCAACAAATTGCAAGCCCCAACGTTTTTGAATTAAGCAAGTAAACGAATAAGGTGTAGTTCTTGAGCAATTGCCGCCACTCCGTCTTATAGAACCGAAGAAATGCTCAAGTTCATCTTGGTCCAGTCTTCTCGTCATAATGAAAGAAACCCCATTATTGCTCAAGAAATTATACAATTATTTCAACTGCTTATATTTAGAAGCCAACCATTTATAAATCTAAATGATTTTTCACATCAGAGCCGACTGCGTCTTGAATTTTCATAGAATTCAGAAGAGATTTAGCTGTCTCAAGTAGATCTAATTGCTCCTGGGATGCGGTATATACTTTTTTGGAAGGGAAAATAACATCTGCACTGCAGCTGTTGGAAATATTAAATAATTTATCAAAAAAAAAAATGGATATATTTCACCGTATTTGGACTCGTTGGCGCTTTGGAAGCGTCTATGACTCCAGAGCTATATAAAGCGTTCATCCCAGAAGCAACAGTATTACTTAAAACCTGAGCAGCTAAACGGACGCTCATTTTTTGAAAGGTGTTCGGCTTGATGTGAGCTGCAGTAAGCTTATGTGCACATCTTATTGACAACGTAGAGTCTACGTTGTAGAAGTGTACAATATCGTTCCAGCTCACTGCTACATCATTAAAAATAATGACATTTTTGGAAAGTTTCTAAGCAATTCCGACTGCTTTTTAGTAAATGAGGAGAGTCATGAAAGAAAAAACCTCTCTCACCATTTACAATAAAATAAGGATGTTCCTCAGTTGCTCCTACAATTTTTGCAAAATTTAAAAAATTCGCCCCTTGATCACACACAAAATGACAAGGGTGCAAATTAATACGTTGAAGTTGGTCAATAACTTCAAAAACGTATTTTTTTATTATATCTCCTTTGCAAGCCCCATGCAAAAGAAAATACGCAAATGGTTGTTTCCAAGACAATCCACCAATGCCTTGGACCATTAACGTCATGACACTATTGGACGTTCTTGAAGTACGGTTCTCGTTTCCGTAGTCTTCAAGCCCAATAATCATGTCCTTTAGCCTGTCATACTGCAAATGAACTTTTAACGACATTTCGTCGCAAGAAATTGAGACAAATCTCTGTTCTGCAGTGAAGCCACGGCTTCGAAGCTCTAAGGACTTAAGGCTACTATTGGAGCAACCCGGAGATTTTGGCCAAGAAGCTACAAACTCGTGAAGAGTTCTTTCTTCAGGCCAATTCATGGGCTTTTTTATTTATTTTTTAATTTTTCGGGGTGTACTTTCGCTTAAACTATTTTCAGTTTGAACATGTCTGCCCACAACAGCCATTTTGGAATTTTCATTACACTCGACCGGCATTTCTTCAGGAAATTGAAGGCTGCCCAATGCCGATCGATTTAATGAAAATGGTTCTACTGAATTTAAATGGAAAAGAGGTTTACGGACGGTGGATGACTTAACAGTGGGTGGTCTAGATTCAATAATAGTAGAGCTAAACTGAGGAACAAAATCTATATCACTACCATTAATTTCTACTCCCGCCGAATCTCTTTCTGCTATAAGCACAGGTAACTCTACGTTAAAATTAATGTTGCAGTCTGGAACTGCATTGCGGTAAAGACGATTACCACGCCAAATCTTTGTGGAGAAATGTCCACAACAGACAAACAGCTGCACAGGCCCGACTCCTATGGGCTCCTTCAAACCTAGAAGTGTGAGCCATTGCTTTCTTCTATATGTAGAAAAAAAAGAGAAGATATTCGAAAATATATTTTAGAAAAGAAAATAATTTTAAACTTACTCTTAAAATTATTTTCTTAAATTTGCGTAATAAATGTCGAGTAACACCGAAATCGAATATTATTTAAACCTAAATAAACAAATTACACCTAAAAAAACGGAATGAAAAAACGGTATGTTGGCAGCCCTTAAGTACTAGAAATGGGCACTTCGAGTATTTAAAAAAAAAGTCAAGTTTCAACAGGTATAATTTTTTTTCCTGAATTTCGGTTTTTTCAATTTCGTGCTTAGAAACACCCCGAGCAACGCCGGGTATTCCAGCTAGCATTTTTCTTTAAAAATTCGTCGGTGCTCCTCCCTACTCTGGTTCATTAAAAAAAAAATCATCAAAATCTGTTGAGAAACACAGGAGAAAATGGTACTGAACTGTTTTTGCTCGAATCGAAATTTATAAAATCGAATATTATTTAAACTTATTTTAAAAAAAACGGAATGGAAAAAACGATATGTTGGCAACCCTGGAGTTATTAATTAAATAAAGTTAAGCAAATAAAGTTAATAAAACATTTATTCCAACACAAAAGCCTTTTTTTGAAAAATGGTCCAAATTGAGAATTTTTAATCGTCTTTTAAAAAGTATAATTCCAAAAATTAACACAAAAAGGAAAAAATTCTATCACAAAATTTTACTAATACAATATTTGTTTGAAAGGTAAAAAAGTTTCTTGCAGGTTATTAAATCAAATTAAAATTTGCTATAAAACATTAATTTTTTTTAATAACTTCACCTGTTGAAGCTTGATTCACAACTTTTAGAGGACATTCCACATAAACGGGGGTTCCAAAATAAGTTAGTGTTGAAATTTGGTTTCTTTTTGGCTATCTTACGCTTTTATTGATCCTCATATTGTCTACAAGTATTTGGACCTGTGTGAACTTAGTTCGAGTTATCGTTAAAGGCCAAAATATTTCTGTTCCCGAAAACGATTTCGACAATTTAAATTATATTAAAAAAAAAACATTTAAGAATTCTTAAAACTGTTTCCTCACAATATCGAAAAAACATTCAATTCCCAATAACAATTACTACCTATATATTTTTTTTAATAAAATTTTTTAACAGAGGAATCGTCATATTTAAAGTCATATTTAAATTTTAGATAATTTTTCAAAACCTCTGAAAATTAAAAAAAAGTAATTGTTTATTTTTGTTATGAAAATTTGGTAATCCTCCATAGAATTTGACTGTATAAGATGTTTTAAGAAAATGTTTTTATATATATTTAGATTTTAAGTGATTTTCCAAAACCTGTAGTTTGAAAAAGACTTCGCACAGGACTGAATTTTTGTGCCAAGTTGGAGATTTTAGATTTCTTAACCAAAAAAATTATTGGTATATTTGAATGTCTTATATACCAAGTGCTAAAGCTCGTAGTTCATGGATTTTTTTGCATTATACAGCTTTTAAGAATTTAAAAAAATCCATTCATCCGAATGCTTACTCAAAGCTTTTGGGTCCAATAAGCTTAAATTTTGCATAAAAAATGTCAACCTATTTTTCTTTAATTTATGAAATTATATTCGTTCAAGGTATAATTTCAAATATATATTTTCCGGATATAAGCAGCTTTTCGAGCATCAAAATCCACACTTGCAAATGGTTCTTGCAGTTTAATTCCAATATTATTATTATGTCTTTTATAAGCAAAGGTAATCGTTCATTTGGCAAAAAAATTTTCATTAACTAAGCGAAGTTTTTTAAATTGGCTTTGAAAATGTTGAAACTGAAATTAATATCATTATCTCAGTTTATCTTAAAAAACAAAAATTACATTTTGAATTTAATAGTCGCATTTGTGTTATTTTTTTCATACTTTCTGGATCCTAAGGGGGAGGGTTTGAACACCTAAAATCCCCCTTGTCTACGGGCCTGAACTTAATACTCAATTATTAATTCTTAGGCCAAAATTATGAATTAAAACTCAACTAAGTTGACTAGATTTAACTACATTTTTTTCGTATAACGTTTTACATACATTTCAGTTAACGATGTAGTTTACCTTAGTTTTCAAACTACATAGTTTAACTGAAATGTATGTAATATGTTATACGAAACAAATTTAGTTAAATCTAATCAACTTAGTTGAATTGTAATTCATAATATGGGCCTTAATGCAGTCACGAGAAGTTTGTGGACAAAAATTCAGAGCTCTTAATAGGCTTGAATATTCAAGTAGAAATGGATATTTAAGAAATGATATTAATCGGGGTTGTTGTAGAAGCCAGTAGCTCTTGGAATCAGAATTGAAACTGACAAATATTTTGCTTAGGTGACATCGGATAACATAGGTTTCCATGACATCTAAAAGAGACACCGAATCCGATTCGAATATAATACCGCCAACTTAGATTCCATGACGACAAACCGAAATACTTGTAGGTTTCTCGCTTGAGAAACCAAGAGCTCTTGGTTTCTACAACAACCCCGAATATTAACGCACAAATTCTTGCACATATTCCATACCAAGTCAGCAGCAAAACCCACACCTATTAAGTAGCGCGGCTTCTCTTTGGGCAGCAGATAGGTGCAGGTGTCCACTGTGCCCCAGAATTGTTGTTGGCACCACCGCCACTAAAACCGCCCACAGCAAAGCAACACTTATAATAAATATATTAATTCACTAACCTTTCTAATCCATTTGGAATCCTGAAGAAAGTTCCGTCCACTGATTTTTTGCATCCAGCCACGCATTTCCTCCACTCTCTTCTTTTGGGAGTATCCATGAATTTGAAGACAACTAAAAAAGAAAAGAATTATTAATATCTATATCTATATCTATATATATATAAAATTGTAAAAAAAAAAATCTGTACATGAAATATTTTTTTGAAATTGCTTTTGCGATGGACGTTTTGGATGACGCTGAGCCCGAAAATGGCATTTTTAAAATTTTTGTCTGTCTGTCTGTCTGTCTGTCTGTTAAAGCAACACGCGAAAACCACTGGATGGATTTAAATGAAACTTGGGATCTAGGTTCCTTATATCCCCGGTCATAACATAGGCTACTTTTTATCCAGTAAAAAAGGTTATCCAGGCATTCGTTTTTTCAGCTTATCTCCGAAACCGTTCATCCGATTTGCATGAAAGTCTTTATGTAGAGGTTCTCGGATACGCTGAGTTTATTTGGATCCCTGGATGGTTAAGATTCATAATTGGACTCGTTAGGTGGCGCTGCGATCGTGTTTAAGGTATTTTGTTTTTATAGCTTATCTCCGAAAACGTTCATCCGATTTGCATTAAAATTTGTGTATAGATGTTTTTGGATACGTTGAGTTTTTATGACTTATCTAATCTGTTCTATCTTGAACACCAGAGGGCACTGTGTACAAATATTTTAAAAAACTTCTAAGCTGTTAGTCCGGTTTTCATGTAAATTGGTATATAAGGGCATTCTAATATGATGACTGTTTTGGACTAATCTTTTTGTACTATATCGAACACCAGAGAGCGCTGTAGTACAAATCTCTTAAGAAATCGTGAAAAAGTAGAAAGCTGCTAATCCGATTTCAATAAAAAATTTTATTAAACGAATTTCGTGTACGGCAACAGTTTTGACGTTATCTTTGTCTCGAAAAATAGAGGGCGCAGTTGTACAATTTGTACGTGTGTACGTTATTAAACTGTTCCTAAACGGCTGCACCGATTTTGATGAAATTGTTTGTGTGTGTTTAAGTGGATCTCTGGATGGTTCAGATTCGCTATTTGACCCGGTAGGTGGCGCTGCGATCAGGTTCCACAAATTTTGTTATTATAGCTTATCTCCGAAACCATTCATCCGATTAACATGAAAATTTGTGTTTAGGAGTTTTTGGGAACGGTAGTTTTTATGACTTATCTATTTTGTTCTATATTGAACACCAGAGGGCACTGCAGTATAAATGTTTTAAAAATCTCGAAAAACTCTTAGCTGTACATCCGATTTGCGTGAACATTTTTACATAGGAGTTTTCGGATACGGTGGGTATCTTGGACTTTCTTTCCTGCGCTATCTCAATGACCAGATGGTGCTGTAGTACAAATCACTTGAGAAATCGTGAAATACTCAAAAACCGCTCATCCGATTTAGATAAAAATTTGTATATCGGATATATACTATCGGATTTGATTATCGAGTATGGAAAGGGCTTTGGCGTTGTTTTTGTATTCTATCTAGAAAACCAGAGGGCGCTGTTGTACAAATACCGCAAAAAACTCAAAACAACTCATCCGATAAGTATGGTTTTTATAAGTGGATTTCGGGTGCGGTGAGTCTTTTGGCGCTATGTATTTTGCTTTATCTTGAACCCCAGAGGGCGCTGTACTACAAAATACAGTACGGCGTAGTAAAGCGCGAAGGGTGATAAATATCTTCTTTTCTTCTTTATGTGTATTAATATTTCACTTTATTGTTTCGCAAATCAGGACAGCTGATGCCGAATTCTGTGGTATTTGAGTACGCATTAACACATGCAGTCAGTCGTAAGTTGGCGTTCTTTTGACATTGCAATTTCTATTTTCAATGCTTATTTAGTTTTTGTCCAGTTTCCTCTCGAATTTCGAAAAATTTGTTTTTGCTGATTTTTTTTTTTAAATGTGCAATCTAACGAATACAATATAAAACTTGAAAATATATTTTTGCAAGCGATTAGCGACACGCACACACAAATCACTATTTCCTTAAGTTTTTCTCATAATTTTCAGATGTTGAAGCTACATTTTGCTCGTTTCGCCAAATTTACCGGTTTGAAAGATGCACACAAAATGCCTTCCAAAGTTTCTGAAAAGTTTTTTCAAATTGACGAATGAAATCGAAAATTATTTATATGAACTCCCGAGCTAAGCCGGGTATTCAGCTCGTATATATATAAAATTGTAAAAAAGAAAAATCTGTACATAAAATATTTCTTTGAAATTCCTTTTGCGATGGACGTTTTGAATGATGCTGAGCCCGAAAATCGCATTTTTAAAATTTTTGTCTGTCTGTATGTCTGTCTGTCTGTCTGTCTGTCTGTTAAAGCATCACGCGAAAACCACTGGATGGATTTTAATGAAATTTGGAATCTAGGTTCCTTATATACCCGGTCATAACATAGGCTACTTTTTATCCAGTAAAAAAGGTTGGACCCGGTAGGGGGCGCTGCGATCGAAATCCGGGCATTCGATTTTTCAGCTTATCTCCGAAACCGTTTATCCGATTTGCATGAAAATTTGCATCGAGAAGTTCTCGGACACGCTTAGTTTTTTGACTTATCTATACCGTTCTATCTCGAACACCAGAGGGCGCTGCAGTACAAATATTTTGAAAAACCTCGAAAAACTCCTAAACCGTGCATCCGATTTACATGAAAATTGTTATATAGAGGTTTTCGGATACGTTGAATTTTCATGACTTATCTACTCTGTTATATCTTGAACACTAGAGGGCGCTGTAATACAAATATTTTAAAAAACGTCAAAAAACTCCTAAGTCGCTTATACCACTTGCATGAAAGTTAGTATACAGAGGTTTTCGGAAACGGTGAGTTTTTATGACTTATAAACTAGGTTCTATCTTGAACACCAGAGGGCGCTGTAGTACAAATACTTTAAAAAAGTCCAAAACCGTTCATCCGATTTGCATGAAATTTTGTATGTTGAAGTTCTCGGACACGCTGAGTTTTTTTGACTTATCTACTCTTTTCTCTCTCGAACACCAGAGGGCGCTGTAGTACAAATATTTTGAAAAACCTCGACTAAGCCGTGCATCCGATTTGCATGAAAATTTAAATATAGGGATTTTCTGATATGGTGAGTGTTTCGGACTTATCTTCTTTATGTTATCTTGAACACCAGAGGGCGCTTTAGTACAAATCTGTGAAAATCGTGAAAAACTCCAAAACTGCATATCCGATTTTGATGAAAATTTGTAAATAGCGATTTTCGAGTACGGCAAGGGTTTTGGTGCTATCTTTTTGCTCTTTCTCGAAACTAGAGGGCGCTGTTGTCCAATTTGTACGTGTGTATGTTATTAAACTGTTCCTTAACGGCTGCACTGATTTTGGCAAAATTTTTTGTGTGCGTTTGAGTGGATCCTGGATGATTCAGATTCACAATTGAACCCGGTAGGTGGCGCTGCGATCGTGTTTAATTCATTTTGTTTTTATAGTTTATCTCGAAACCGTTCATCCGATTTGCATGAAAATTTGTGTATAGAAGTTTTCGGATATGGCCAGTTTTTATGACTTATCTACTCTGTTCTATCTTGAACACCAGAGGGCGCTGTGTATAAATATTTTAAAAAACTTCTAAGCTGTTTTCATGAAAATTGGTATATAGGGGTTTTTTAATATGGTGACTGTTTTGGACTTACCTTTTTTGTATATCAAGCACCAGAGGGCGCTGTAGTATAAATCTCTTAAGAAACCGTGAAAAAGTAGAAAGCCGCTCATCCGATTTGAATGAAAAATTTTTTTAAAGGATTTTCGTTTACGGCAACCGTTTTGGCGTTATCTCTTTTGCTCTGTCTCGAAAAGTAGAGGACGCTGTTGTACAATTTGTACGTGTGTGCGTTATGAAACTGTTCCTAAACGGCTGCATCGGTTTTGATAAAATTTTTTGTGTGTGTTTAAGTGGATCCCTAGATGGTTCAGATTCGCAATTGGACCCAGCAGGTGGCGCTGCGAGCAGGTTCCACGAATTTTGTTATTATAGTTTGTCTCCGAAACCATTCATTCCATTTACATGAAAATTTGTATTTGGGGGTTTTCGGGTACGGTAGTTTTTATGATTTATCTATTTTGTTGTATATTGAACACCAGATGGCACTGCAGTACAAATGTTTTGAAAATCTCGAAAAACTCCTAGCTGTACATCCAATTTGCGTGAACATTTGTAAATAGGAGTTTTGGGATACGGTGGGTATATTGGACTTTTTTTTCTGCGCTATCTTAAACACCAGATGGTGCTGTAGTTCAAATCACTTAAGAAATCGTGAAACTCTCAAAAACCGCTCATCCGATTTTGATAAAAGTATGGAAAGGGCTTTGGCGTTATTTTTTTATTCTATCTCGAAAACCAGAGGGCGCTGTTGTACAAATACCGCAAAAAATTCAAAACAACTCATCCGATAAGTATGATTTTTATAAGTGATTTTCAGGTGCAGTGAGTCTTTTGAACCCCAGAGGGCGCTGTACTACAAAATACAGTAACGCGTAGCAAAGCGCGAGGGGTTATAAATATCTTCTTTTCTTCTTTGTGTGTATTTATATTCTACTTTCTTTTTTCGTAAATCAGGGCAGCTGATGCCGAATTCTGTGGTTTTTGAGTACGCATCAACACATGCGCAAGTCAGTTACGTCATAAGTTGGCGATGTTTTGACATTTCAATTTCTATTTTCAAAGCTTACTTAATTTTTGTCCAGTTTCCTCGCGAACTCCAAAAATTCGTTTTTGCTCTGATTTTTTTTTTAAATGTGCAATCTATCGAATACAATATAAAGCTTGAAAATATATTTTTGCGATCGGTGGCACGCAAACACAACTCACGATTTCTCTTACTTTTTTTCATAATTTTCAGATGTTGAAGCTACATTTTGTTCATTTCGCCGAAGTTGCCGGTTTGAAAGATGCACATAAAACTCCTTCTAAAGTTTGTGAAAAGTTTTTTCAAATCGACGAATGAAATCGAAAATTATTTGTATCAACTCCCGAGTTAAGCCGGGTATTCAGCTAGTATTGAATATAATTACAACAGTTTTAAGAAAAACTTTTATAAACTTATCTTGTTCAGAAAAACCAGAAAAATTTCTGATTAGATTCTTGGAAACGCAATTGTAGCTGTGGTGACAATTGAAGCAATTGAGAGCATGATACAATAATAAGGTAGGGTAAGGAGATTCACCACACCGACTTGGAATGTCAAAATTATAAAATACTGTGCTGCCGTATCTTATAAAATATCCAACAAAAATCCATGATTGTTCTTTGCATATTTGATGAATTGCTTAGCTGTGGCGACATGTTATAACTTCGTTAACCTCGATGTTCGACAATTCGCCAAAAATTGAATTGTTTAACACATTCGACAGGCGATAATTTTGGTAAAATATCGCTTTGTTTCCTTTTTACAGATAATATTTTTTTAAAATATTCCCTATAAAATCGTTATATGATACAGAAGTGCACTTCAATTCTTGTTATTTGTGAATATATTAAGTAAATATATATTTATAGTTAATTTAAAAATTTTTAATAATGTCAAAAAAAAGTTTGGCCATCTGTCATAAAATGTGAAACAAAGAAATCTTAATTTTTTTTCCAACAAGTTCCAACCGATTAAATAAAAAGACTAAAAATATGAAGTAAAAGCAATGTGTCAATTTTCAAAAACTAGTTTTTGATTTATGTTCAACAGTTTCTCCGTCAAACGGCATTAAAAAATTATGTATCACATTCATAGTGGACATTAGAACAAGAATTTTAAATAAGAAATAAAGAACACAAAAAGCTAAACGAAAAGTAATATGCAATAATAATTTACTAAAAACAAAGCTTTAATATCACAAAACAGTTCTTTATTTCATTGTAAATACATTTGTCCGAATTTATCTCATTTATCCTACAAATAAATTCCTTTCTTATTATTTGTCCCACATTTATCAATAATACAGAAAAGTGGCAATGCTAAAACACATTTTGACATTCGAGGTCGGTGTGGTGAATCGCCTTACCCTACCTTATTATTGTATCATGGTATCGAACTTAATGGCGCTGTGGTGAGTGCAACCGCAAATCAGCTGACAGCCCAGCCCAGATGATTTCCAATTGCGGTTTGTGATAGTAATGAGCAGAGGTATTGAGCCTTTTGTGTTAGTATTGAGCTCAATTTGACATAAAACAGTACATAAGGCTATCCCTTTCGCACAGTCCAAAATCGAAGTTTCCTATCTCTTTATCTCTGCTAGACATGTTCGGAACGACCCAACCATGGTATAATGATTTACAAGGTAGGAGTGACAGTTCTGTTGGCGATTTGGAGTTGTCAAAAACACATTGAAAAGAGAAAACGAAAAAGCAGCAAAAGAGATGACAAGTTAAACTTTGTATTGATTTGACAACTCCCAATCGCCGCTCGTGAGAAAAAAGGTAGTTGTCAAGGCTACCTTGTAAATTATTTTATCATGGACCCAACTCTAGTTTCATGCTTTTTCTTAAAGAGTAGACATCTCCGGGCTACAAGCTAATTCTTGATCGATCTCATCTTAAAGTGGGAACAAGAATGATATAGCTTGTAGTACGTAGTATGACCTGTCAAAAGTTAAACTGTACTAAACGCACGAAATCGCACAGAATGCGTAGTACGTCTGTGGCTCGTAGCTGTAGTTGTAGCACAAGTTGAGCCAACTTTAACTTTTGATTACTGCACTGCTCTGAAAGTTGTATTAATGATGTTTTTTTAAGGATCGGGTATATCAAATCGATACTGCAAACGTTGTCGGTACCGAAATAAGTGTTTGAAATTAACAATATTTGTAAAATTGTAAAAATTTATAAACAAATGTTCTCTGAAGCGCCCACGCCATTCTGGACATATTTTTTGACGTAGAGTGCTACACACTGAACAGCTGATGAGGTTACTACGTGGAATCGCGACAACTACATCGCATTCTGTTCCACGCTTAAGTCTTTAATTAACAAACTTATCTCTTTTAAAAACTTCTTATTACTAAATCTCACTTTAGAAACAAAGTGGCTATAAGATCTCACAAAACCTAATATAACAAAATAAAAAACTTATTAAATATTTTCTTAAACTGATTGTTCTGTAATCTTGCACACATGATTATATACACAACTATTAGTATTATAACAAAACAAAGATGAATAAACCGCCGGACGCCGGCACGCAGACTTTTGTCTCGCAACCATTATTCTTAAGGGACAACTCTAAATCGTTAAAAAATACTTCTAATAGCCCTAAATATCTTATAATAACCCGTATTAATAGTGAAGAAACTATTAGTTTAAAGTCTATTAAAAAAAGTAATTGACAACGTATGTAGTGGCGAAGTTGACTCGTGTAAAAAGCTTAGCGACGGTAAAATCCTAATTAAAACTAAAAATGTACTTGAAGCCTAAAAATTAATCAAATTAGCCGCTATCAACCAACAAATTCAAGTAGACGTTTCTGAACACTAACTAAACGAATGGTGTTATCTATTGCAACGATTTGAGAGAAATTCCTGAATATACATATGAATATAATTACAAGGATTATTACAATGGAATATAAAAGGTTACATAAACAATTACGAAAACTTGCAAATTCTAATTAAAAAACTTAATCCTAAAATTATAGCGTTACAGGAAACCCACCTCCATTCCATTACTAATATACCTATCCCATCAATTACTATATTTACATGCTGAACTCATTCCAGAATTTATTTAAGGGAGTTGCCTTGCTCATCCACAACTCTCTTCAACACCAAACAGTTAATATAAATTCAGACTTTGATGCAATTGCAGCAATAATCTACTCAACATTAAAGTTTGTTGTTTTCGCATCCTATATTCCACCCAATAAACAATTTTCTACCCAAAACCTGCAAAACGTGCTCTCTTTACAAGCTTCCCAGGTTTATCACTGGCGATTTCAATAGCTTTCACTGTAAATGGGGCTCTCCCAACAACAACCGATGAGGTAATTTACTTTCAAAATTCTTAGACCAATCTTAATATATTATACTCAACAATGGATCACCTACACACTTCAGTACGCACAACACATTCGCAGACATCGATCTTACCTTTTGCTCTCCAATTCTTGCTATTCAATCTCAATGGTAAATATACGACGATCTCTCTGGCAGTGATCACTTTCCAATAACAACAACACTTTTCATACTCAAAACTACCCTTCTTTAAAGCCAACTGGTCACTTTTCGAACAACTATCTCACGATCACAATATACATCGGCCAACCAGCAACATCAATAAAGAGGCAGCGAATATACAAAAAATTATTCTAGAAAGCGCTAATGTAGCAATACCTCAATATCACTATCAAAGGCGAAAACCTCACGTTCCCTGGTGGAACAAAAAACTGGAAGAGTTAAAGCGTGAAAAAATAGATTTTGACACATTCTAAAATGAAACATTTCAATAGAAAATATTATTAACTTTAAAAAATCAAATGCATTACTTCGACGACAAATAAAAATATCAAAAAAAGAATCTAACTATAAGTTCACCTCAGAAATTAATTAACAACACCCAAGAAAGCTTGGTCTAGAATAAGACAATTTTGTGGTTTGAAAACATGGAAAAATATCCACGGTATCCAAACTTCCAATAAAAACTTCCCTAACATCTTCCAAGAAAAAAAAAAACAAGCTACCACACATCTTATTCCTACTATAACGCGAAATAATAAAGCACTACTATTAGAAAACGATATCAGATTTCTAGAGCTTTCAATGGCACTCAACAAATTAAAAGGAAAGACCCCTGCTTCAGACAGGATCTCCTACCCCATGATCCAAAACGCTTCTTTGTCTACTAAACAAAGGTTATTACAACATAACAATAACATATTTGAAAGCTATTTTCCTCATTCATATAAAGTAAGCGCAGTCATACCCATACTTAAACCTTACTCCAACAAAACCCTCATGTCATCTTATAGACCTATTTCTCTCTATTCCTGCTTTGCAAAAGTTCTGGACAAAATTATCGCAAACCGACTATGGTGGTTTGCTACAAAAGATAAACTAATCAATAGACGGCAAATGGGCTTCAAGAAAGGTAAATCTGTTTCTGACACTCTAGTATATCTAGATTATCAAAAAAAATCCATCTATCAATAATATTGCTAGATTTTGCAAAAGCCTTCGATAAAATTGAAATCCATTCCATAATTGAACAGTTAAAAAAAAAATTTCATGAAAAATCGACAACTCAAAGTTCGAATTGTGTACCACTACTCTAAAACACTTCTTCTGTTCAACGGTATACCACAGGGTTCTCCTCTTTCTGTAATCCTTTTCCTAATTGCTTACAACAAATTATGCCAAATTATCGCATCCCATAAACCATACGATTTCTGCGCATATGCAAATGATTTTCATATCGTTAAAAAATTAAATAAAACCAAAAATATAACCCTGGATATCAGCCAACTCATCAATGATATACATGAATGGTGCAACTATTCAGGAGCTCAACTCTCAACCTCTAAATACAAACATTTACACATCTGCAGAAAAAAAAATGCTCATACACCATTCAATCGAACAACCTCATTAGAGATAACGTTGATAATATAAAAATGGGTATAATCTTTAAGAAGAAATACAGATGGAACAGCTACATTGACTTTTAACACTTACAACAATCAAAAAGGCTAAACATTATAAAATGTTTATTTAACCACAAATTTAACTGCTACACCACCACTCTTATATCTGTAATCAATGCGCTAATAATTTCTAAAATCGACTATAGACTATTTCTCTATGGCTTCTCCCCTAAGTCAGTAATAAATAAATTAAAATACCCTATTAAGCTCAGCACTGCGAATAGCTCTCAGTGCTTATATAACTACCCCAATCAACAATATTCTTTTTGAATCCAACACTAAAACTCTAGATAACAGAAGAGACTTCATTACCACCAAACTCTTCAAATCATTCTTAGTAAGTTCTGACAGGTCCCTGTTGCCACTTATTGTAAAACTAGCCAAATCTAAAAAAGTACCTAAATTTTCCTCAGTAATATACCATACTGTTACCCTTTGTAACAAATCAGATTTACCTTTCCTCCCGACAAAAGTGCCTTTTCCCAAAAAACCACTGTGGTTCTACATTCCGCTACTATCAACACTTCCCTTCGCAATGTTTAATAGCTACTACAACCCCTATTGTATACCAGCAAAAATTCCTAGAGATTTAAAATCAGCTACAAAATTACACCATGATTTACACCGATGGATCTCACGGCAATAATAATGTAACCAGTTTTAGGATTACATCATCCAATGTCATAATAAAGATTTCAATACTCCATCATTATTCTACAGTTTACTCATCCGAAATCATAGCCATCTATGACGCCCTTAATCACCTAAAAAACAAAACAGGAAAATATGCCATTTGCTCCGACTCACTCTCCGCGATAGATGCTATATCCAACTTGGAAAACAACTCTTTCTATCCCAAAATTATAAGAAATGCACTAAAAAAACTCTACCCTAAATTCATTCTTATATGGATCCCTAAACACGTTCAAATTAATTTGCTGATAATTTGCTGAAACGAATTTGCTGATAAAGCTGCAAAACTTGCAACCGTATCACCCGTAGTTATCACAATAATAATGATATTCATAAATTCGCAAAATCTATATTCCGGAAAAACCAAATTGATTTGTGGCCTCTTACTTCAAAATGGTATCAAGACATCCATAAAAATAAGACTAATATAAACAGCTTCCTAAAATTCAACCATTGAGAAATTTCTCGACTTGATCTAGTTAAAATTGTGCGCCTAAGACTTGGCCACACCAAACTGACCCACTCCCATATTATGGATAAAAATGCGTCCATTCTTATTTATCAGCATTCCAACCCCTCCCCCTCCCATCCCCCCCCACACACAATTTACTA